>BSUD01000003.1:102571412-102668885 GCA_033239045.1 Fagopyrum esculentum | reverse complement strand
TTTTTTAAAAAAAAAAAAAAAAAAAAATTTTTTTTTTTTTTTTTTTTTTTCGGGACACGTGTCGCCCTGCGGTACGGCCGCACGGCCGTACCGCAATAATGGGCCTTACTTGAATGATACCCTATATATATATATATATATATATATAAAAGAAAGCTTAGTTGCAGTATATCTATTTGGTCCACTTCTCTAGTCAACTTTATAATTGCCTTAAAATAAACAAAATAATTTCTTAGCAAAGCCTTAATCTCAATCTCCATATTAATAGAAAATTAATTAAATATAGGCTAAATTACTCCATTAATTACTCCCTTCCCTTGTTAGACACAGTGAGTATCTCTACATGGAAACACAACCATATTTTATCCCAAATCTTTTTTATTTGATTCACCGACTTATTCTTGCAATATATATACTTAGGATACACAACATCAACATGGCTTTCACTTATTTGTTTTTTTTTTTTATCGTACTTCCCTGTAAAGTATTCGATTCAGATTCATATAGACGTATGCATTTTCTTTCTCATTCTCGATCCGTTGGCATTGTATCAAGAACAAGCAGATATGTTCGATCAATAACAGCATCAAGCGAGCCTTCTGTTTACTGCTTCTGTATCTTCATTCTTCTTCTACTCTTAATTTTTTTTTATTTTTTTTTGTGAATTGTACATTACCTCAGCTCTTGCTTCTGAATACAATTGTTTTCCTTTGTTTTTGTCTACTGGTACAAGATACGCATTCCTTCTTTTGCTGGTGCCCTTTTATTATATATAGAAACAATTTCATTCTTCCCTTAATTATTTGTTTCCAATTTCAGCCCACTCTTAAGCACCAAATATGATGATAATTAGCAATTCTCCAATTAATTCCTATTAAAAAGGAATTCAAGTAATTATATCCTTCAAGATAGGAGACATAACGTCAAATTGACTAAAATCCAATTCACTCATCTTTCTCTTTCATTCATCTTGCTCTCGCGTATTTCTTCTTCCATTTTTTTCATTCCTTCTGTGCATGCAACCACGTAAACTGGTCATAGCAAATCCATCAATTCGGTATAAGTGTAGTGAATGAACCAACTATGGATCTGATAGAGATTGGAAATAAACACATCCGATCGACTACGATCGTAACAGCGGCATCAACCAATTTCATTCAAGGGTAGCAATCGAAAGTAAATACTTTCAATCAACTACGAGTTTGGTGCAGAGATCGAGAGTAATTACTTTCAATCAACTACAAGTTCGGTGCGGTGGACGGAAGTAATTACATCCGAATCAACCACATATTTTGTAACGATGAAATAACTTTGCAGCGGAGGAATCAATCGTATCCAACCAACCGTGGGTTTTTGATGTAGCAACCGGAAGTAAGCACATCCGACTAGACTAGAGTTTTGAAATATATCCAATCGTCGCTTCAACCCGATCAAGGGTATACATTATTGGATTGAATATCGTCTCTCCATTGTTAGATTTGCTTCCATCTGGACTCCAGAGATGACATACATTCAAACAAACATTGTGGGGGGATTTATGAGAGAAAAAGAAAGGATTCAACCATAATTATAAGTTGGATTGCAATTCATCTGGATTTGAATGAGATGTAACAGGTCATCATCAATCAAGAACTGGGAAGGAGAAAGAAAAAGGATTCAAAAATATTTACCTCTTCAAATTGAGTTTATAAGGTGATTTTAACAAGAAATTTCCCAAAACAATGCATATCAGAAATTCATTTAAAATCAACTGTGCATGAGGGTTAGTCATCTGGTTCGTTTATTATAACCTGTGTGCTGTGGTCGGATCCAAATTTTGTGGTCCTCGACCTTCCTTTTAAAGAAGTGGCTTGAATTTTTCTGATGATCTGTCATTGGTAAATGAGTTTGTGGTCTCTGATCATCAACCATTGATGGAATGGAATGTATAAAAGGGGAGATATCTATATATTGTTCGTGTCTTAATCAATTAATCAGACAAGGTGTTATACACCTTATAGAGCTGGTTTGTGGGCAAATAGGCATAAAATGTTAGTGTATTTGAGGGAATTAATAAGGGAGATATGCTTCACTCTTAAGTTGTAACCTGTTGATGTTAATCATAGAGAAGTTGTTCATTTTGCCCATGAAATTTGACTAAAAATGCACATTGTGTCATTGATTACACAAGGTTATCATTATTACATATTATGTTCTAGACTAAAATACTTGGAAAAGGACAATCTTTTGAACATATATTTCCGAGCCCTTATGGAATATTCTAGAATTACCTTGTTTGATGATCTGTGAATGATACATTTGTTGTATGGTCTTTGTGTTTGTGATCCATGCTTTTGTTGTGTCTAAATTTGAGTCTATAGTCTCTACCACCAATCTGTGTGATTTGATGTCAAATTCAGTGTCAAAATTTTTGGTCGGTTTGGTTTAGTTCCGTTTATGATGCTTCTGCTTATGATGCATGCTTTCTGTTTTTGTTTTAGGTCTATGCTTGTAGGGGAAGAAATGACGGAAAGTCAGGAACCAGTGTGTAGTTTCTTCCGAAAGCCGACCAAGAACAAAAATATAAGGAAACGGGTTGTTGATACAGAGGATGATGATCATCAAGATGCTAACAGCGAGACGTTAGTGTTGCAAAACAGCAGGAAACTCACCAAAATAGACAACAAGTTATACTTCTCTACAACCCCATCCAAACCGTATTCTAGTAAATCAAGCGTATACAGGATGATTCAGTATGAATCCAAGAAGGAGATTCAGGTGCAAAATGACAGTAAAGCAACAACCACATTAGAAACTGAAACAAGTTTCTCAAGGGATGCAAGGGCTATAAGGGAAAGGGTTCTGAAGCAAGCTGGTGACGAAAAGCTGTACAGGGGTATACACGGGTATAAAGATTATAAGGCTGGGTTTGGTAGGGAGAAGGGTTGTGGTTCCCATGGGCCACTCAGGGCATCTACTCATATTAGGGTGTCGGCTAGATTTGATTATGAGCCTGACATATGTAAGGCTTACAAGGAGAGTGGTTATTGTGGATATGGGGAGTCGTGTAAGTTTATGCATGATAGAGGCGATTATAAGGCGGGGTGGCAAGTAGGGAAGGAATGGGAGGATCAAAAAGGTGTTAATATATAGAGAATAGAGATATTGAGTATGAAGCATTGATCATCCTTTCTCTGGATGCAAATACACATGGAGTAACAAGCAAGATGGTTCTAAAACTTGGTGCAAACTTGATAGGGTCATCACTAACCAAGCTTGGCAATCCCTCTTCCCCAACTCGCAAGTCCATTTTGACCACCCAAACATCTTTGACCACTCCCCAACTCTTCTATCTCTTGATGATCCTGTTGCCAAACTCCAAGTCCTATTCCGTTTCAATAACCTCTGGGCTTGTCATGAAGATGTCCTGCGTATCACATCTGAATCCTGGAACGCCCCGATACATGGTAAACCAATGTTCACTCTCACCAAAAAGCTAAAAAGACTCAAACCGAGGCTGAAGAAATTCCCCAGCACAAAGATGGAAGAGATTCATAAGGCAATCCATGATAGCAACAAGAATCTCCATGATATCCAGACTGCCCTTCAAAACAACCTACATGATATCCACCTTCAAGAACGTGAACGCCTACCCACCGCTACCCTAAACAACAACATCACAATGCTTCGAGTCACTATAGCTCAGCTCTCCAAAGCCAAATGGATCAAGCATGGAGACCAATGCTCCTCCTACTTCTTTAAATGCATCAAGGCCAGAAGATGTGGTAATCGAATTCACTCCATAATGCAAAATGACGGCAAGCCAACCCATGAACCATCCCTTATAGCCTCCAGCCTCATCAACCACTTCAAATCCATCCTTAACCCTTCCATACTTCCCTCTCCTTGCCCTTACCCTGACATCTCCATCCCAACCCTTAGCCCACATAACATATGCACTCTTTCTATGCAGGTATCTACGGATGATATCACTAAAGCTCTCTTCAGCATAGGCAACAACAAGAGTCCTGGCCCGGATGATTACAATTCCCACTTCTTCAAAGCTTCCTGGGACATCACCAAACATGACTTCTTCTCAGCAATCAAGAACTTCTTCACCAATGGGAAACTCCTAAAACAAATCAACCATACAACAATTGCTCTTATACCCAAGATCGACAACCCATAATCCCCATCCGACTACCTCCCCATCTCCTGTTGTAACACCACTTATAAGACTATTGCCAAAATTCTATATTCTCGCCTAAACTCAATCCTTCCTGATATCATTGGACCCTACCAAAGTGCCTTCATTAGCAACCGATCCATAAAACACAATATCCTTGTCTGTCAAGAACTTCTCAAAGGATATGGCAGGAAGCACCTCTCTCCAAGAGTTGCCATTAAGATTGACATCACCAAGGCATTCGACTCCATCAACCATGACTTCATTCTCCGCTGCCTTCGTATGATGGGCTTCACTGAGTCCTTCATACTCCTCATTAGAGAATGTATTACCACTGCTTCATACTCCCTTAATCTTAATGGATCCCTAATTGGCCACTTCAAAGGCACTCGTGGGCTTAGACAAGGTTGTCCCATATCCCCTCCCCTCTTCTCCATTGCTATGAAATTTCTATCTCACATGATCCATCATAACACTGCCAATCCTGATTTCAACCTTCATCCAAAGTGCAATAACCCTCGCATAACCCACCTTTGCTTCGCAGATGACATCATGTTGTTATGTCGAGGTGACCAAACTTCCATTAACATCCTAAAATCCACCCTTGATTCCTTTGGCCTAATCTCTGGACTGAAAATCAACCTCTCCAAATCTTCCATCTACATGGGGGGTATCCACAACAACACTCACTTCCACCTCTTATCCCAATCTGTTCTATAATCTAGCATCATCTCATTATACCCAAATGCAGATGCATTGCCTGGCTTGCCAACCTTCGTCGCCTCCCTACTCTTACTAAGCTTCACACCTGGAACCTAATCAACAATGAGACTTGCAAGTTATGTGACAGCTTCCCTGAAGATGACATTCACCTGTAGAATGGATGCAGCTCACCTCACTAATCCTTGACATCATCTCTAGATGATCCAGAGTCCCACTCCCGGCTCCCTACACCCACAATATATGGTCTTTGCTCTCCTCCCGTCGCAATCCAAAGAAGAACCTCCTTGAGGCGGCCTCTACCTCATCTGTCGTCTCCGCCATCTACTTTACATGGAAGGCACGTAACAACATCATTCACAACAACACCTTCACAAGCGCCATTGAATGTGCCGGAGAAGCCATACATGTTACCAAGCTCCACATTTCCCTTCATTGGAAAGACAAATCTCCTACTTCCCTCGCCACTGCTAGGATTCTTGGAATCTACTTGCCCTAGTTCATCCCCATCTACTCTCTAATGTACCTATCTCCTCTTTGAATAATGGCCTTGAGCTCCAAATCTTGTAAAATCTCCCCTCTTAATACATAGTAATTTTTCAAAAAAAAAAAAATTTAGTCATAGTTGCTGCTTGAAGGATGACCAAGGGAATCACTTGCATCAAACTTCCAAAAGAAATGGATATATTTGTAATTTGTTAGCCATGAAATTAAAATAGTCTTTCAGTAGTTTTCAAGTCTAAATAGAGATTAGTGATTTGTTAAGAAGAGCATATACACATACCAGCTACTTCATACAAGTGGATATTGTATAACAAAAAACACAAAATAATCATGACTAGAAGACAATTGCATGTTTATAGGTAAAACCTGAATTACAGTATACTAATAATAAAGCAAGCACCGAAGTCCATACCCTTTGGGCTAATGAGTTTGGGTGCTTGCTTTATTAATAGTACACTAATAGTAAACAAAACAAAATACAGCTAATGAAGCAAGTTTGACCGTAAAGTTATGTTTAAAATTTTGCCGCATCAAGATTTGGAATACAAGAGAATGGGTGATCTCTGACTTTCATTAATTGTGTAGATTGTGTATATATACAGAAATTAAGACCCGAAGCCTGGTAGACAGATGTAGAACCTTGTAGAGCCAAGTGGGTTGGTGAAGATGTCTGCTGATTGAGCATATGAAGAGACATGAAGTCGTCTAGCTTTGACTTGCTCACCAACAAAGAAGTAGTCCAACGAGGTTTGTTGTCATGAATTGGGCACCAACGTTATCACAAAAAAGAAGAAGAGGTGATGTGATGGGGACGTGCAGTTCTTGAAGGAGCCATATGAGGCGAGGGCTCGATACTTGGCTTCAATGTTGGAACGTGCGATTGTTTTCTGTTTTCTCGACGTCTGTTGGAGATATACATACGTAAGCGATTCTGTTACATCTACAGGACCATGCAAGTTGTATAAATATATATCTCATGCACAATTAATAGACAAGTCGATCATTCTCATCACTCGATCACAAAAAACAAATCTCTCTTTTGTCTCTTCTATCGTTCTCTTCTATACTCTAACATGGTATCAGAGGTATACTAAAGATCCTCTTGATCGACCATGCCATCCACACCAGTCTCAACTGATGGTGATCCTTCAGCTATTGAAGATGATTTGCTGAAACAAATCCAACTTCACCGTTCCGATGCTCCATCTCTTAAACTCGCTACAACTCTTCTCAATAGTTCTAATTTTCCTCGTTGGAAAAGATCCGTTGAAGTCTAATTATCAGCCAAGAGCAAACTCAATTTTGTTCATGGAACATGCATGTTAAGATATAATTCTTAGTTTTATTATTTCATGCAATTTAATTCATGTTATTTGTTTCAGCTAATTTGTTAGCTATGTTTTAGGAGTTCAAGTTATGACTTTGTCAAAGTCTTTATTTGCTGATTTTTAGCACGTAGTAGACATGGGAATAGGATGTGTTTAGTGGAGAAAATAGTGCACGTGATTTGTGTTCTATTTAAATTGTAGTTTGTTTCAGTTATTTATCAACAAGAGAAAAAATTCAGAACTTCATTGTCTTCAACTATTCTCTCTCGTTTTATATTGTTCGTCCTTTAAATATGTGTATGTTGCTTTTGTTAGGAATTAGTTAAACCCGGTTCGTGTTAGCTTCAGGTTAATGGGTCTGAGTTTAAGTGTTAGGCCGGTTGGGTTTGTTGATGGGTTGGACAGGGTGCTTGTGTTCTATTGAGGATGGGCTGAATGCAGGGCCAGTTGGGCCTCATTGATCGAGGTCCAATGGTAAGTGCCCCAATCCATCTCACCTGGTTGTGTAGCAACTTGAAGCGTTGCATGGTTAAACGCTGCGTCGCTGAAGAAACACCTCGTGACATTGAGTACTTAAGCTTCCTTCTCTGTCGATGAAACCCTAAGGCAGCCGAAACACTTTCACTGAGAGAAACCCTAGATCTGAAAGAGAGACACGAGTGAGAGAGAGATCCGAGCCGAGTGCTTCGTCTGAGTGATTATCTTGAGACGTTCTCTGTTGTCTAGATCTTGCTTTGCCTCAAAGCACAGATCCTTACCAGTGGTGGTTTACAGACCTCTCGCCTATCTTTGTTCTTGTTATTCTGTTCTTGATCTCGTATGGTTTCTTGTGTTTTCTGTGTGCTCATCCTGTAACCGTTCTTCACTGTAACTCTACCTAGTGGATTGGGCTGGCTCTCCCCTCCTAAGATCCCGCAGAGTAGAGCTTAACTCGAACTGCGTCACCAAACTCTTTGTGTTCATCTGGTTTTTTGAAAGACTGGTTCGCTCTAGATCCAGTCGATTCGTTTGAAAAAGGCGATAGAGTTTTATCAAATTGGTATCAGAGCTTCGTTTTTTCTCGCTTTTTAGAGTTGAAAATCTGATTTTTCCCAAATCGATCTTTCCCTTACTCTTCAAGTTTTTTCGACCTCTGGAGCTTCTGATTTAAAATTGCTTCCGCTTAAATCTGTCATACTTTTTCTTTCGTTTTTCCTTCTCAAAAACCGACTTTGAAAATCTTCTGGTTTGTTAAAAACTCCAGGAAAGAGGATCTTTCCTTCAAGCATTGTTGCTTAAGGAACCCTAGGTACAAGAGAATCAAAAGAACTCAAAAACTTACAGTGTTTTGAGGATCTTTGATTTCTTAACATAGGACGGCAGGATCTTTAATTCTAAAGACTGCCTCCTCCATAGACCCTAAGTACGACATCTGGGATCGTGTCTCCTTAGACACGGGACTATGTCGGAAAACACAGTGAGGATTAAGCCCTTTGATGGCACCTCTGACTTTGCCATATGGCAACTGAAGCTGAAAGCAATCCTAATCAAGGAGAAGTGCTGGACCATTGTACAAGGAAAGTTCCCTCCGGATACTTCCCCAGATAGGAAACAAGAGCTTGAGGAGCAAGCTCACTCTGAGATTTTTATACGATTAGCTGACGACGTGGCTCGTCAGGTTGTAAGTCTCACTGACCCTTCCTTACTCTGGAAAAAATTAGAAGATCTATATCTGAAAAAATCTTTGCCTAGTCGTATATCTCTATTATGTAGATTGTTCAATTTTAGAATGAATGTCAACTTGTCTTTGCATGATAATTTAGATATTTTTCTGAAATTAACTCAAGACCTAGAAAGATGTAATGATAAGATCTCTGATGACCATTCTGCTATACTTTTATTGAATGCCCTGCCTAGTCAGTTTGACAATTTTAAAGATGTTATCCAGTTTAGTCAGGATGAAATATCTAAGGACAAAATACTGGAACAAATAATACAGAAAAATGAAAGTATGAAAGTCTTTAAAACTAGTCATAAAACTGATGACAAATCTGAGGCCCTTATGATGAAAGGAAATAAAAGAAACAAATCAAAATATAAGCAGAAATATGAACCAGAAAAGAATAAAAATACTTACTCAAACGATTCTGATAAAAAGAATAAAAAATGCTTCTACTGCAGTAAACTAGTACACTACCAGGAAGAATGTAGGAAGAAAAAGAAAGATGAATCTAGCAAAGATAAATCTACTCATTCTGCATCTTTATGTGTATCTGATTATCCTAATGAACCGCTTGTTTGCTCATCTAAACATGATTACTCTGAGTATAATATGCCTCTTAATGCATGTTTGTATCATCATGAAATTCTGATGTGTGCTACCTCTTCTAATACCATGAATGATTGGATCCTTGACTCTGGATGTACTATGCATGCTACTTCTAATAAATCTGTTTTTAGTAGCATCGATCTGTATAATGCTGGAGAAGTTATGCTAGGTGATAACACTAGTTTAGCCATAAAAGGAATTGGAAATGTACCTTTATGTATGCATGATGGTGTTACTAGAGTATTACAAAATGTTAGATGGGTTCCCAAACTTAGGAGAAACTTATTATCAGAATCTGTCTTTGATAATTTGAACTTTACCATTGTCACCAAAAATGGTGTTAGAGATGTGATTAGAAATAATGTTGTACTAATTAGAAGCATTAATAAAGGAGGTCTATATCATGTTATTACCTCACCTGAAATTAATCTGTCTAAAACAACCAATCTAATGACTCTAGCCCAAACTACTCTCCTACACAGTAGACTGGGACACATGGGAAATAAGGGAATGCTTAGTTTGTATCAACAAGGTCTAATAGATAATAAACCTGCTAACCTAGTGTGAAACCTGTATTTTAGGAAAGAAAACTAAACATAGTTTCACAACCTCTAGTTATGTAGCCAAACAACCTCTAGAGTACATCCATTCTGATCTTTGGGGACCTGCACAGGTTGACACCATAGGTGGAAGAAGATACTTTATCTCTTTTATAGATCACTTCTCTAGGAAAGTTTGGGTCTATCTTCTTAAAACCAAAGATGAAGCCTTTGAAATTTTTAAGAATTGGAAAAACCTTGTTGAAACAGAAACAAATAAGAAGATTAAATGTCTAAAAACTGATAATGGGCTTGAATTCTGTAACAAATTATTTGATGAATTTTGTAAAGAACAAGGCATTAAAAGACATTTAACCATCCCTGGAACACCACAGCAGAATGGAACTGCTGAAAGAATGAATAGGACCCTGCTTGAAAAAGCTAGGTGTATGCTAGTTAGTGCTGGTCTCAAACCTTCCCTATGGGGAGAAGCTGTTACTACAGCTTCTTATCTCATCAATAGATCCCCTTCCTCAGCTATAGGATTCAAAACTCCGTATGAACTGTGGACTAATAGGAAACCTAATCTCAAATACCTTAGGCCCTTTGGATGCACGGCCTACACTCATGTGAGTGAAGGCAAGCTGCAACCAAGAGCTAAAAAGGGTATTATGTTAGGATACCCAGAGGGTGTAAAAGGTTACAAACTACTTCTTATCCAACCTGGAGGGTATAAGGTAGTTGTGTCTAGGAATGTTACCTTTAATGAAACTGATTTTCACTTTAAAAATAAACATCCCAGTGAGACTAGTGGCACTACTGGTGAGTCTAAAGAGAATTCCAATGTTGGAACCTCTTTTTACATGCCCAGTGCAAGTCACAACAATGCTGAAATCGAATTCGACATTGGTGACTATTCTGAAGGTAGTGATCTACCTAATGATGATACTACTACTAATGACAGTAGTAGCTTCCCTTCACAACCTGAACATAGTAATAATTCACATAATCAACAATTAAGGGGGGTAGATGAGCCTAATATTTCTGATAACCTTGATAACCTTAGAGTTCCTACCTTGTCCCCCAGTGCTGGAACAGGCCATGAAAGTCAAAATGACCTGAGTTCCCCTGGTACAAGACAAGGTAGCACTAACTCAGGTCATTTTGATTTTCATGGTCAGTATCAGCTTACTAGGGACAGGGCTCCTAGGACTATCATCCCAAATAAGAAATATGCTAATATTGCTGAATATGCTCTTATTACTGCTTCTAATGTGAAAAATCCCTACACTCCTGAAACTTATGAACAAGCTGTTAACTGTAAGGATTCAAAACACTGGATAGCTGCTATGAAAGACGAAATTGACTCTATGCATGCTAATAACACTTGGACCTTAGTTAATAAACCTAAAGATTCTAAGCTAGTTCAGTGTAGATGGATTTATAAAATAAAAGAAGGTCTATCTCCTAATGAACTTGACAAATATAAAGCTAGATTGGTAGCTAAAGGGTTTACACAGAGAGAAGGAATAGACTATAATGACATTTTTGCCCCAGTAGTTAAGTATAAAACTCTGAGACTTATGCTTGCAATGACTGCTGTTTCTGACTGGGAATTGGAACAAATGGATGTTAAGACTGCTTTTCTGCATGGTGGTTTAAATGAAACAATTTACATGTCACAGCCTAAGGGCTTCATTGATTCTACAAATACCAATGCATGCTGCTTGCTTAAAAAATCTATCTATGGATTGAAACAATCTCCTAGACAATGGAATTTAAAGTTTGACTCTTGTATGTCTAAATTAGGCTTTGTCAGAAGTGATTATGATACATGCTTGTATTTTAAGAATGTTAAGAAGCATGATCCACTGTATGTGTTACTTTATGTTGATGACATACTTTTAATATCTCCTTCTAAAGTTCTTATAGCTAGCATAAAACATGATCTGAAAAAATCATTTTGACATGAAAGATTTAGGACATGCTAAGAAAATATTAGGAATCTCCATATCTAGGGATAGATCTGTGAAATCCATGTTGTTATCTCAGACTGATTATGTGCATAAAGTTCTGCAGAGATTTAATATGCTTAATTGTAAACCTGCAAATGTACCCTTAGGAGGGCACCTTGAGTTGTCTAAAAAGGATTGCCCTACCTCTGATGAAGGCAAAAATAAAATGTCTAATATACCATATGATGTTGTCGTTGGTTCTGTAATGTATGCCATGTTATGCACTAGACCTGATCTTGCTTTTGGAATATTTGTATTGAGTAGATATATGTCTAATCCTGGTATACCTCACTGGGATACTATGAAATATTTGCTCAGATATATGTGTGGAACCAAGGATAAGTGTCTTGTATATAAAAAACATATCTCTCGTACTAACCTGATTGGATTTGTAGATTCTGATTATGCTAGTAACAAGGATTACAGGAAGTCTACTACAGCCATTTACTTCACTTGGGCTGGGAATTGTATTTCCTGGAAGTCTCAACAACAATCTGTTGTGGCCCTGTCCTCAACCGAAGCTGAGTACATGGCAGCTACTGAAGCAGCTAAAGAAGCTACATGGCTCAAAGGCTTGTTAGAAGAAATAGAAAACAAGACCTATGTTCCTGTTGTATATACTGATAGTCAAAGTGCTTTGTACTTATGTAAAGATCCCATGTATCATGAAAGAACAAAACATATTGATATCAGGTACCACTACATAAGGAAGAAGATCAAGCACAAGCAACTGGTGATACAGAAAATCAAAGGAGATGTAAATCCAGTTGATTTTGGAACCAAGATTGTCCCAGCTGACAAGTTCTCATATTGCATAGACTCTTTGCATATTGAGGATGGCTGAAAAGGACAGCAACACTGGATCTATGAAGGACAGGAGTACCCCTAATCCACTACTGGCAGTATGCAGCTGTAGAACCTGGTTTAGGAGGGCATTTGTTAGGAATTAGTTAAATCCGGTTCGTGTTAGCTTCAGGTTAATGGGTCTGAGTTTAAGTGTTAGGCCGGTTGGGTTTGTTGATGGGTTGGACAGGGTGCTTGTGTTCTATTGAGGATGGGCTGAATGCAGGGCCAGTTGGGCCTGGTTGATCGAGGTTCAATGGTAAGTGCCCTAGTCCATCTCACCTGGTTGTGTAGCAGCTTGAAGCGTTGCATGGTTAAACGCTGCGTCGCTGAAGAAACACCTCGTGACACTGAGTACTTAAGCTTCCTTCTCTGTCGATGAAACCCTAAGGCAGCCGAAACACTTTCACTGAGAGAAACCCTAGATCTGAAAGAGAGAAAGAGAGAGACACGAGTGAGAGAGAGATCCGAGCCGGGTGCTTCGTCTGAGTGATTATCTTGAGACGTTCTCTGTTGTCTAGATCTTGCTTTGCCTCAAAGCACAGATCCTTACCAGTGGTGGTTTACAGACCTCTCGCCTATCTTTGTTCTTGTTATTCTGTTCTTGATCTCGTATGGTTTCTTGTGTTTTCTATGTGCTCATCCTGTAACCGTTCTTCACTGTAACTCTACCTAGTGGATTGGGCTGGCTCTCCCCTCCTGAGATCCCGCAGAGTAGAGCTTAACTCGAACTGCGTCACCAAACTCTTTGTGTTCATATGGTTTTTTGAAAGACTAGTTCGCTCTAGATCCAGTCGATTCGTTTGAAAAAGGCGATAGAGTTTTATCAGCTTTGGTGAGAGTGCTGGGTTGAAACTCCAACAGATTTGTATTAGAGCTCTGGGTTGCAATCCTAGGAGCGTGTGAGATTCCGAGTGCAAATACAAGGGGATATATAAGGGAAACAAGGGTTAAGAGAGAAATATGCAAAATCAAAAATCAAATGGTAATGGGAACAAGTTCAACCACCTACCAATCTTCAATGGGACAAAGTACCACTTCTGGAGTTTGAAGATGAAGACCTTATTCAAATCGCAAGAGCTATGGGCACTTGTGGAGGAAGGGTTTGAAGAGCTTGATGGAGTTGTTGAGTCAGATACAGCTCTAAAGGATAAGAGGAAGAAAGACGCCAAAGCATTGTTCATGATCCAGCAAGCCCTAGACGACGAGATATTTCCAAGGATTGCTTCAGAAGAAGGAGTTTCTTGGAGACAAGAAGGTAATCACTGTGAATCTGCAGTCTCTTGGGAGAGAGTTCGAGAGTCTCTCATGAAGGAGAAGGAGCCAATTCAGGAGTACCTATCAAGGATTTCAGGCACACTGCAGTTGATGAAGTCCTATGGAGAAGAGATCTCAAAACACAAGTCGTGGGTAAGGTGCTTAATAGTCTTCTTCCAAAATATGATTGTTATTGCAGCAATCGAAGAATCAAAGGATATGGAAACATACTCTTTTGATGAGTTCATGGGATCTCTACAATCACATGAGGAGAGGCTAAGCAGATCACAAACTGAATCCAAAGAGGAGAAGGTATTTTGGAGTACTAATGACACAAGACAGTACAACCAAAGAGGAAGAGGAAGAGGAGGCTCTCGAGGGAGAGGTAGAGGTAGGCAGAGTTACAACACTGAAGGCAAAGATCAGAACCACGAGAAGAAAGCCTTTAAGTATTACTACTACAAGAAGTCAGGGCATAAGAAGGCCCAATGGTGGAAGAAAAAAAAGGAGCAAACCAATGGTGATCAGAAGTCAGATGCCAAAGTGAACTTTATTGAGCAAGAAGAGAGATTGTTTCTTGCTGAGAAAGTGGAGGAGAAGACATTACTTGCCAATACCAAGAGAACAGGAGGTGCATGGTATGTGGATAGTTGATGTTCAAATCACATGTCAGAAGAAAAAGCTTTGTTCAGATACCTGGATGAAACTAAAAAGAGCACAGTCAGGCTGGGAGATAACAATCAACTAGAAGTTCAAGGAAAGGGAACAGTTGTATTGCTGACAAAAAATGGGAGCATCAAATTAATTTATGAGGTGCAGTTTGTTCCAATACTAGCTCATAATTTATTGAGTGTTGGTCAGCTGATCAGTGCGGAATTCAGAATTCAATGTCACTTTCAAAGATCGGTATTGCATTATTAAAGAGAAGAATGCAGATGAAGTGATGATAAAAATTGCAATGGGAAAAAACAGAGTATTTCCACTTGAGCTAAGTTCAGATGAAGGGAAGACACTAGTAGTCAAGGGAGGAGAAGAATCCAAGTTGTGGCATGCCAGGTATGGCCATCTGAATATGCAATCTATGAAGGATGCATTTATGGTTAACAGACAAAGAATTCTTTTCCTAGTGGCAAGATGGAGAGCAAGTGAAGTGCTCAAGTTGTTTCATGTAGATTTATGTGGCCCAATGCAAACAGATTCCCTTGGAGGCAGTAAATATTTTCTAATGCTAATAGATGGTTTTAGCAGGATGAGCTGGGTATTTTTCTTGAAGCCAAGTGAGAGGCATTTGCGAACTTTAAGAAATTCAAGGTTCTCATGGAGAATCAAAATGGACAGAAAATCAAGGGTCTCGGATTTGATCGAGGAGGAGAATTTATGTCTCTACAATTCATGAAATTCTTTGAGGAGCATTGGATAAAAAGGGAGCTGACAGTACCTTACACTCCTGAGCAAAATGGAGTGTCTGAGAGAAAGAGCAAGACTGTTGTTGAGATGGCTCGTAGCATGTTGAAGGCTAAGAGCATGCCAACTGAGCTGTGGTGTGAAGCTGTAGCCACTGCAATTTATATTCTCAATCTGGCTCGTACAAAGGCCATAGAAAATGTGACTCCATATGAGAAGTGGAGTGACAAGAAACCATGCACCAAGCACTTCAGAGTTTTTCGGAGTATTGCATACTGCATGGTAAATCTGAGGACCAAACTTGATGACAAAAGTGTCAAGTGTATTTTTATAGGTTACCTGATCAATCCAAAGCATACAGGCTCTACAATCCAGTGACTAAGAAGATCATTATGGGTAGAAATGTGGTATTTGATGAAGACTCAAAATGGAACTGGAATGAGGACCAGCCAAAAGAAAGTCAGCCAGCAAGGTCCTTTGAAGATGAAATGCAATATTCAGACTGTTTGAATCATGATGCAGAAGGAGGTGGTCATGATGATAATTTCAATGAGGGAGACATGAGTCCACAAGCTACAAATCAAACACATGATTTAGGGTCATCTGGATCATCTGCATCATCCTCACCAAGAAGATACAACTATGGAAGATCTATATGAGAACTGTGACTTTGCCTTGAGTGTCAAAGAACAAAGCAGCTTTGAAGAAGCTTCAAGCAAGAATGAGTGGATGCAAGCAATGAAGGAAGAGATGAATTCCATTGAGAGGAATGGTACGTGGGAATTGGCTACTCTTCCTGAAGGCAGAAAAAAGATTGGTTTGAAGTGGAATTTCAGAACCAAGTTCCACACAGATGGAGCATTCAGAAGCATAAAGCCAGGTTGGTAGTGAAAGGGTATGCTCAGAAGGAAGGGGTTGATTACGAAGAGACCTTTGCACCTGTAGCAAGGTTTGAGACAATAAGAGTTGCTCTTGCTATATCTGCTCAAAGAAAGCTGTCAGTCTTTCAGTTTGATTTCAAGTCAGCATTTTGAAATGGTGATTTGCAAGAGGAAGTGTTTGTTGAACAACCTGAAGGGTTCATCAAGAAAGGAGAGGAGGACAAAGCCCTTAAACTCCACAAATCACTGTATGGGCTGAAATAGGAACCAAGAGCTTGGTATAGCAAGATAGATGATTTCTTCCTCAACAACACTTTCAAGAGAAGTGAGAATGAACATACTCTCTATATGAAGGAGAGTGAAGAGAAGAAGTTCATAGTAGTGTGTCTTTACGTAGACGACATCATTTATTTCTCCAACTTTGAGAAATTCCTGTCCGAATTCAAAGGTGCCATGAAGATGAAGTTTGAAATGACAGACTTGGGAATTCTGAGATATTTTCTAGGTCTTGAAGTGAAGCAAGGAATGCAGGGAATATTTATGAGTCAGGAGAAATATGCAAAGGACTTGCTGAAGAAGTTTCTTATGGAGGGGTGTGATGTTGCAGCCACTCTCATAAATACAAATGAAAAGTTGCAGAGAGATTATGGAACTGAGAAAGGAGATGAGAAATTATTTAGGAGCTTGGTTGGAGGTCTAAACTATCTCACGCACACCAGACCAGACATTGCCTACTATGTGAGTGTTGTTTCAAGGTTTATGCACTCACCTACAAGACAACACTTGGGAGCAGCCAAAAGAATTCTCAAGTATGTTGCTGGCACAACTAGCTTTGGTATTTTGTATGAGAAGACATAGGAGTTCAGGCTAGTTGGCTACACAAACAATGACTCGGCTGGTTGTCTCGACGACAGAAAAAGTACATCAGGATTAGTGTTCCATCTGGGTTCTGGAGCAGTCACATGGAGCTCAAAAAAACAAGATATGGTGTCTTTGTCTTCTTGAGAGGCTGAGTATGTGGCTGGTAGATCAGCTACAAAGCAAGCAGTTTTGTTAAGGACGTTGTTGATTGATCTGTATTGTGATCAGAAGGAAGCAAATGTGCTTTGGTGTGATAATCAATCAGCAATTGCAATGACGAAGAATCCTGCATTTCATGCTAGGACGAAGCACATAGAGGTGCAACATCATTTCATCAGGAAGCTAGTGGTTGACAAGCAAGTGATGCTCAAGTTTTGTGACACGAATGAACAAAATGCTGACATATTCACCAAGGCTTTGAGTCAGGTTAAGCACAACTATTTCATGGAGAAGATAGGAATGTGCAAGTATGAAAGTAAGAATTAACGGAAGGTTTTAAGATATAATTATTACTTAGTTTTATTATTTTATGCAATTTAAATAATGTTATTTGTTTCAGCTAATTTGTTAGTTATGTTTTAGGAGTTCAAGTTATGACTTTGTCAAAGTCTTTATGTGCTGATTTTTAGCACGTAGTAGACATGAGAATAGGATGTGTTTAGTGGAGAAAATAGTGCATCTACTTGTGATTTGTTTTCTACTTAAATTGTAGTTTGTTTCAGTTATTAATCAACAAGAGAAAAAATTCAGAACTTCATTGTCTTCAACTATTCTCTCTCTCGTTTAATGTTGTTCGTCCTTTAAATCTGTGTGTGCTGCTTTGGTGAGAGTGCTGGGTTAAAACTCCAACAATGCAATCGTCCTCTCTCAAACTCCAAGATGCGAGCCAAGTGGGATCAATGCAACAACATGCTCATATCGTGGCTTCTGCACTCAATAGAGGAGGATATAAGAGAATCTTTTTTATTCTACGACACCGCTGCTCAGATATGGAGAGAGTTGAAGATTCTATTTGGAAGATCTAATCGTACCTGCCTTTATCATATCCAGAATGAACTCACTTTTATTTCACAAGGTAATCAATCAATTACCACATATTTCACTAACATGAAATTTTTTTGGGACGAATATGCTCTTGCTATGATGAACCAGGTTTGTAAATGCGGATCCAATGTTGTTGCGCTGGCTATGATTCTTGATCAATAGGTTATCCAATTCTAGTTTGGACTCAAAGAATCTTTTTCTTCGGTTCATTCTCATATCCTAATGATGCATCCTAGTCCCTCTCTTAATGAAGTTTAACAAATCGTGCTCCAAGAAAAGAATCAGAGAACAATCTCCAACAATCACATTCTGGATGACAATGCTTTGGCATTATACTCACAGTATCGCACCAATAATTCCTCTAAGTCTTCGTTTCAAGGTCACACCAACACTAATTCCAGATTTGGATCTTCTTCCACTACACGTCCCTATTGTGAGCACTGCAAAGTCAAGGGCCTTTATGCAGATCGTTGTTGGAAGTTAATAGGTTATCCAACTTCTCCAATTTGAGGACTCTTATGGTGTACACACTACAAGATTGCAGGTGATGACATCAACTAATGTTGGAAAGTGAATGGATATCCAACATGCCACAAATTGGCTGCTTTTGTAGTCACCAGATCTTTTACACTTGAGCAAATGACAGATATTATTGCTCTTCTTGACAAAACAAAGTCTCTTGATCCTCTCAGTGATGCTACGACTCTCCTTGCTCGTAAGCCTTCTTGTTTTTTTGTTTTTAGCCTCAATTCAAAGTGGATCTTGGATAATGGAATCACATACCATATAACTCCCAATCTTGATTTCTTTACATCCTATACTCCCCTACCTACTCCTTCATTCATAACTATGTCAAATGAAAATCGAGTTCCAGTTTTGCACCAAGGCATTGTGTCCCTTAATGAAAACATTATTTTTTCACATGTGCTTCATGTTCTAGCATTTCAATTTAATCTTGTTTCCATTCTCAATCTAGCCAATGATCTTTTATCTCATGTCTTGTTTATTCCTCATGCGTGTGTTCTTCAGGACCATTCGATGAAGACACAACTGGTGATTGGTCGAGCTTTTAAAAGACTATATGTGATTGATAAACTCCTTTCTACACCTACGTCCCTTTGTTCATCTTCTATTACAAAACAATGTAATGAAACTACCAGTAATATTATCTATTCGCTTGTCAAAACTAGCACAAATTCTGTTGAATTGTGGCATTGTTGTTTAAGCCATATAGCTTTTGATCAAATACATTTTATTGATGGTCATATTACTACTTCTAAACTACAATCTATTTGCACCATATGTCCCCAATCATGACAACATAGACACGTCTTCCCTATGTCATCTACTCAGTCACCCAATATCTTTGATCTTATCCATGTTGATACTTGGGGTACATATAAACATAACACATACAATGGATTCTCTTATTTTCTCACCATAGTGTATGCACTTGGACCTATCTTATGTCTCACAAAAGCAACTCTATCCATCTTAAAGTCCTTTGTCCTTATGATCAAGAATCAATTCCAAACTACCATCAAACACATTCGATCAGACAATGCTCTTGAGTTTTAAAGCAAAGAAGCATTACTATTTTATTCCATAGAGGGTATTATATATCAAACTTCTTGTGTATACATTCCACAACAAAATGGTATTGTTGAAAGAAAGCATAGACATCTTTTAGAGGTAGCTAGGTCTCTTTATTTTCAATCAAAACTAGAATTTGTGAGCAACAGGCTCCAACAACTATATATTCGGCTTCAGTTGTGGATAGGGCGACATAATTTTGCTTCTTGGAGTGCCAATTGATTAGGGATGACCCTAAGAATTGGCAACATCTAGAAGTACTCTTTCTATCAACGTTATAACCTACAAAGCCTGTATTTGAATAGCCAACGAGGTGAAACGATTTTTGACGTGGATACCATAACCCTAAATCCGTAGTGCCATTGAGATACCGGAATATCCTTTTCACAACTATTAAGTGTGAATTTTTGGGATCAGCTTGAAATCTTGCACGCATGCACACACTAAACATAATGTCAGGTCGACTAGTGGTTAAATATAACAAAGAACTGATCATACCTCGATACTCCTTTTGTACGACACCCTTACCATTCTTGTATTGATCTAATGATAGAGTAGAACTCATAGGAGATTTTGCTACCTTGGATTGATCCATTTTATATTTCTTGAGCTTGGTATACTTGCTTTGGTTAAGAAAGATTCTTTTCTTAGCTTGAGTAACTTGAAGACCAAGAAAGAAATTCAACTCTCCCATCAAGATCATCTCGAATTCTCTACACGTAACATTTAAAAATTCCTTGCATATAGAATCTTTAGTAGCACCAAATAATATATCATCAACATAGATTTGTACTGCTAATAAGTCGTTCGCTCTAGTTTTGACAAACAAAGTTTTGTCTATCAAACCTCTTTTGAAATCATTTTCAAGGAGATACTTGGGACAATCTTTCATACCAAGCTCGAGGAGCTTGCTTAAGATCATAAAGAGCTTTCTCCAATTTCAAAACATGATCTTGAAAATCATTATTTATAAAATCAGGAGGTTGAGTAACCTATACTTCTTCTTCTAAGAAGTTATTTAGAAAAGCACATTTAACATCCAATTTAAATAGCTTTATGTTCGTGAAGGATGCAAAAGCAAGTAGCATTCGTATGGCTTCTAACCTGGCAACAGGAGAAAAATTCTCCTCATAATCAATACCTTATTCTTGGTTATATCCTTGAGCTACAACTTGTGCTTTGTTTCGAATGACATTACCATTTTCATCCAACTTGTTTTAAAACACCTATTTTGTGCTTATGACGGATTGTTGCTTAGGTCTAGACGTGAGGGTCCAAACTTTGTTTCTCTCGAATTCGTTTAGCTTATTTTGCATGGCCATGATCTAATCAGGTTCTTGAAGTGCTTGAACGTAGTTCTTGGGCTCTACAAGAGATACAAACGCAGAAAAAGCACACAAATTGTTTACCCTAGATCGGGTTTGCACACTTGCTTTTGGATCTGAGATCACGTTCTCTTGTGGATGATATGAAGAATGTTGGAAATTTCTTCTTTTGAAGAGTGGAACGGATTCTGATGTTCGAGGCTCGCTATTTGCATGGATGTGTAGACTACTTCTACACTCATGGAACCATGCTTGAGGTTCTCCAATTTTTGCCTCACTTCCCTAGCGTAATTTTAAGGCATAAATCTTGCTCTCATCAATACTTTCATTTGCTCCCAATGTTGATGTCCGGATCTAGCGTTCTTCTCCTTTCTTTGACAAGATGATCCCACCACACTAGGGCATATCCTTGTAACTCCAACACATCAAGTTGGATCTTCCTTTGCGCACTAAATTTATGGAACAACAAATTTGTTCAATTTTAGTCTCTCATTCCATGTAAACGTCTAGATCACATTTGCCTTCAAAACTTGGATTTTTGACCTTCACTTTGTCAATTCTATCATGATCTTGGTGAGGTCTATAAGGTTCCCAGTCACGACCTCTCCTAGAACGATGGTTACGTCTAGGAAAGTCTCCTCACATGCCTTTATCATCCTCTTCTTCCAGTTTCTGAAATTCATCAATAAAATCTAAAATGTTGTGTTTATGGAAATTAGGATTCGGATATCTCATGTCTGGCCCTTGAGGAGATCGTGGAAGTGGATCAAGGGTTGGTAGTATAGATGTATTGCGTAAGCTTTCGCTCATCTCAGTGGAAAATCTCGGTTGAAATCTCGACTAGATAGGGGCGAGATTTGTTCTTTGGGGCGAGTGTCCAGTCTATCCATTCGTTCAGCCAATATTGAAATTGTGGACATTAGTTGTTTCAGCATATCTATGACTTCAGGACTTGAGGATTCCCTTTTATTTGAAACTCAAGGGCCACCATGCTTAGATATCTAAACAAACACGCAAAGTAACAACAAACTTGTGAATTTAGTGAAAATGAAAGTTCCTTACTTGTTTTATCCCACACTCACACTCTATTATAAATATCAAGCTGATTTGATGTAATTGCCTTGCATGGATTAATGTTTCTTTACAAATCGGTGACTAGCTTCAACTAGAACTCCTTGGATGACTTAAGTAGTCGACTTGGCTCGGAAGAGGGTTCTTGTGTTGGAAGATAGCCAAGGTAAAATTTCTGGAAGTCTCTTCACACAATTGACACAAGGTGGAAGAATATTGCAAGTAGACCAACTAGTATGATATAAAGTATAGATACCAACTAACACACGCAAAGAAATAGACTTAATGTTTAGAGTAGACAGAGGCAAATAACTAGACTCACAAGAGACTAAGAAGAGAGCTTTACTTACCTTGCACTTGAGAAACTAGAGAGAGAGATATCCAGCTAGGGTTAAGTCTCGGCAGTAGCAAATCTCGGTCAAAAGTCCAAAATCTCGAGCGACATTTCTTACTGGGGACCGAGATGTGTCAAAGGTAAGGTTTTCATGATGGAATATAGTTGGGGCTTGGGGTAAGCTTCTTCACTGATGCCTTCTTTATATTTACACACTTGGATCATAGTAACTCTCGTTTGAATGGCTTCACCAAAACTTTGGTTATCATTGATGATATAAAATATAGGTGAAGTCAAGAGAGGATTTTTAATATGATATGAACGTGAATCCAAGGTTTGGGGATGAATATGCAATTGTTGGATAAAGGGTATGGTCGGTATTTGAAGGGGATATTTAGGTTGGGATTTGGAGATATGATAAGATGTCACCTACTAGATAAGATCTCAACAATAAGATACGCCGGAAATCTCTTTCCTTCTTTGATATAGCTTGATAAAAGATCTCTCTGAAGATATCTCGACTATATTGGAGAGAGAATGTACCTTGTTGTTCAAGTAACAAAATCTTGGCTTGTTGCACCTAATCTCGGGCGGGATGTTTTTGGAGCTCAGACAAAATTAAGTTTAAAGTAGTTTGGCTTGTGTTTGGCTATGGCTTCCCTCTCTTCTCTAGTAGACACAAGACAAAGTACTTTAAACTCAAATAGTATCACAAAAGATATAGCAATAAAGCAAAGACTTGATTTTATATGACTCAAAGAAGAACCAAATAAAATTACTCAAACCGTAGTGTACGATAAGTTGAACTTCAGTTGATTAGCTGTGATACCACTTTGATATGGGGTTGATGCCACAATTTCCCGATCTAGATTGATATCCACGAAATTGACAATAGAAGCAATCTCGGTTGGAATATCGGGCGAGATTCGTATGGTAAAGCCGAGATTTGTGGAGCTCAAACACAAAGAAAGTGAGTTTGATGGAATGATAATGGATAGATAAGAAGATGAATAATGGCATGAAATTATGGAAATATAGGAAGAAAAGATTTAACGTTAGACTTGCAAAGAACCTTCTAAATAAGACAAGGACAAGTAGGGACTAGTTTGACTAGTAGCACCAATCTTCAATAAGTTAACACACACATGAACAACTTAGCAAGAAATCACAACTATTCAATCCAAGACTCTCTTTTCGATTGAATTGGAATGAATAAAACACAAACTTCGTAAGCGAAGTAGCGAGAATCTCAAAATATTGTGGAAATAATAATCAACCAAATCTACCTATGAATCTTGACTTCTATGGCTATTTATAGGCGAGATTCCTCTAGAAAATAAAACAAACGCTAATCCTAAAAGATAGGATCGAAAAACCAAAAGATACCTTTAGAATGTTTAGAGCTTTAAAGGTATTAAAATAAATTATCCAACAGCTAATAAGATCAACTGAATCTTACGGATCTTGACAGAAGCAAATCTCGAGTAGAATCTCGGGCGAGATTTGGTTCTTAGGGCCGAGATTTTAAGTGGATGGCTTAAATCTGGAATTAGCCACATTTCTTGGCTCATTGATCATCTTCACTCTTATAGGATTCCTCCACAATATATATCAATGTCACTATGGAGGACTTAAACATGAGTATGGTCTCCTTAGATGTACACGATGTCAATAAGTTAGCAACCTCTTCTTGGATGGCTTTTAAAGATGACAACTCCTTCTCTTTCAATATTGTTTCTCTCGCTCTAGTGATTGGTCCATGTGTATGGGTTGTTAAGGATGGTCCCACATTAATATGTTTAAGAGTATGGAAACTCTAGAGGCTCAATACGCTCTAACACCACCTACAAACATGGACAAGATCCACAACATGTTGCAAGCATTGGAACCACGAGTTTGCCATCCCCGACAAGAGGAACCGCACCTTCATCATCATTGACGATGGTTCTCACAACACACCACATACCCTTAGTCCACCTTCATCATCATCGACAATGATATCAATTGAAGTTGCCACAACCCCAAAGGGAAGAGATTTTAAACCTTTTACTTTAATGTTTAATCACATAGAATTGCAAAAATCAAAATCTAAAATAGTGTCACATGGTATAACTAGTAATGAAACAATTGACCATGAATCAAATTTTGTAGCTGATATTGAATGTGATAAACACGAAATAGATTATCATGAACTGTTTGCACACGAATCTACATAGGATGATATTATTTTGTGTGATGTACATAAGCATGATCGGTTATATTTATAACATTATCATTATCATAAAACAATGTAGGAAGGCTCTCCAGACCCTAGAACGAATGAATTTAACAAGACATACCTTAATTTATATTCAAACCTTTATTAATCGAAGGGAAAAGAGGTGGTCGATCGATAAGTGGGTGAAAGTAAATCGATCGGCGTGGAGGAATTGAACCGTCTATTTAAACTTTTAAATGAAAGTTTTAATGAATGAATAGAAGGATGTCTTACCTAATCGTCCTAGGATATTCAAATCAGATATGAATCAATCAAAATGTATTTTGTAACTAAAGGATAAAGTTTCTCAAGTAGACCTACTAAAAGATAAAAACTTCCAAGTTGAGAGGCTAAAAGATATCATAAAATAAAAGGGATGAAAGGATAATCAATAACATCGAAGAGCGAGTATTGTGGGACCGGTTGGATGAAATGTGGGGCCCAATCGTTTGACCATCTCGTAAAATCAGAATTGCGACACTTAAGCAAATTTGGATTTTCTGATGTTGTGGCTGGAACTAGAAAACTCACGAGTAATAATTTCCAAGGTAATTTGAAGCTTACAACTTTGGAGTTAACATGTCTAGATCGGTCAACTTTCAAGGACAAATCGTTTGGCTTCACACATCATGATCGGAATGTCTTTATTTCTTCGCTATCGAATCTTGATAACTTCAGTTTTGACTTTGACTTTCTTGATTGAATAAAAAGCCATAGTGTGTAACAAACATTCTTCCAATGATAACTCCATTTTAGATCAAAGAAGGATTACAATATATGCTTGCATTATCATGAAGGCACGAGTATGTCCCCAAAACAAAAAGGAAGGAAATCTACCAAAATATAATGCAAATTTATACTAAATTCTCAAAGGATGGTTATGAATGATGGTGGAAAAAGATGCTAAAATGAAGGTTATAAGTAGACATTCTCCAAAGATGTTTCATTTATTCTCCAAAAGGGGCTAAATTTCTACAGTTTTATAAAAGCACAAGTAGATCTCCAAAATATTAAACTGAAATAAACCTACTATGAAACCATGAAAAATTACCTTATATTCTTAAGAGATGAATAAGAATGAGAGTGAAAAAAACATGTTAAAATGGTGGTTATCGCACGTCAACAACAATAATGCCTATCAAATTGACTTGCGTGGTGAGTATGATGTCTATCCTATTTATAATGTTGATGACTTGACCCCTTTCATTTCATATCACTTTGACAAGTTTGCCATTAATTCAAGGACAAGTTCAATACAAGAATGGGAGGATGATACTATCCAAAAGACCGAGTTTAAACCTAGGATGAATACCCCAAGAGATGAGTGATCACCAATGCTAAGGAAAAGAAGATTATGGATGTAACTTTAAATTTATTTAAGAAGAAACCGAATGATGTGTTCATGTTTATAATTGATAATATAATATTATTTTATTATATTTATATGTTCTTTATTTGCAGAGATGGTTCTCTGATAGATTAAGATAATTGCAAACTGATGATTTTTATTGAATGAAGGAGATGAATATGTACACAAGGCTGATATCGTAACTAACCAAATAAAGAGTTGACTAATCCTGGAGATAAAAACAAAAAGGAAAGATAATATGTACTGAGAAAGAAATCACGTAAAAACTGTGTAGAGAAGGAAGTAAAGAGAATATTGTGGATTCTAATACTCCCCCTCAAATTAGAGAGTGAATATTTCGAACGCCCAATTTGCGAAGAAGATGTTGAAATGGTCGTTGTCCCAACACTTTTGTGAATAAATCTGCTAACTGATCGGCGGATTGTATGTAGAAAGTTGAGATGCTGCCGCTTTGAAAATGGTTGCGAATGATGTGACAATCTACCTCGATGTGTTTTGTACGTTCGTGAAAGACCGGATTGGAAGCGATGTGAAGAGCTGCTTGGTTGTCACACCATAAATTCATTTGTTGATCATGAGAGATGCCTAGTGACTTCAGAAAGGACTTGAGCCACACTAATTCACAAGTTGTAGATGCCATGGACCGATACTCAGATTCGGCGGAAGATCTTGAAACCGTAGTCTGCTTTTTAGTCCTCCACGAGATGGGTGAATGCCCTAGCATGATGAAGAAACCCGTCAAGGAGCGTCGAGTGAGAGGACACGTCGCATAATCTGAGTCACAATAAGCGTTGAGTGTTAGTGTACTGTTGCGGGATAAGAGTATACCTTGACCAGGAGCACCCTTAATGTACCGAAGGACCCTCATGGCGGCGTGTCAGTGAGCGAGTTTTAGAACCTGCAAAAACTGGGCAAGGATGTGTACAGAATATGCTAAATCGGGGCGGGTTATAGTTAGATAAATAAGACGTCCGATGAGCCGACAGTAAGCTTCTGGATGTGCGTATTCAGGGCCATCATCGAGTGCTAGTGTGTGATTCGGTTCAAGCGGAAAGGATACTGGACGGGTGCCCAAATTGCCGGACTCCTGTAATATGTTTAAAGCGTATTTGCGCTGTGAAAGGAATAAACCGTCAGGAGTACAAATAATTTCAATACCGAGAAAAAAACGTATTGGACCAAGATCCTTCATATGAAAACATTTATTTAGATAAAGTTTAAAGTTTATAATAATGTTGGAATCATTTCCGGCGATGATAAGATCATCGACGTAAATTAGGACATGAATAGTCTTACCAGAGTTGAAATATGAAAAAAGGGAGTAATCGACGTGAGATTGTGTAAAACCGTACCGGTGTAGAGCAGTGGTAAGTTTCACAAACCAGTTTCGTGGAGCTTGTCGAAGACCATAGAGGGATTTACGCAGGTGAGATACCTTGCTAGGAGAAGTAGATGAAAAACCCGCTGGAAGCGACATATATACGTCTTTGGTCAAATCGTCATGAAGAAAGGTGTTATGAACGTCCATTTGGTGGAGTTACCAGTTTCGAACGGATGCTAAAGCTAAAAAAAACTTTAACAGAAGTCATTTTAGCAACAGGGGCAAAGGTTTTGTTAAAATCCATACCTTCGAATTGTCGGTTTCCGAGAACAATTAAACGAGCTTTGTAACGTTCGATCGAGCCGTCGGATTTAAATTTAGTTCAAAACACCCATTTACATCCGATTGGACGTTTTCCGTGAGGTAGATCGGTCATTGTCCATGTTTGATTACGTTGAAGAGCGTTGATCTCCGAGCGCATAGCCTCTCGCCAATGGTGATGTTTCATTGCTTCTTTGAACGAAGAAGGATCGGGAACATTAGACATGGCTGCAAGATAAGACTTAAGAGAAGGTGAGAGATGAGCGTTAGTCGTATATTTATGAATAGAGTAAAGATTCTTACCTGTTGGAGCGAGATCGGATGTGACGAGAGCAGTAGGTGTGGAAACGTTATTGCAAAAGTAATCTTTATATTTGGAGGGTATGTGAGTTGAACGAGTACTGCTTCTAACAAGTATTGGTAAAGAATCCGTCTGATTTATAGAAGGAATATATTCTTGATTAATTAAGGGAGGAGTGTGTAACACCCCGAATCCGCGGGACTCGGAGTGTCACATTGGGCTAGGATCTCACAATGGATCCTGACCCTAGCCTGACAACAAGTTCACTGGACCTTACAACATGGCACTGACAGATATAAACACAAATGCATAAAACCGTATAAATTGTACAATCAAAAGGTAAAACAACATAGCCGAGTAAAAACAACAACGCCTCACATAGGAGGTAACAAAAGTTCATCCTCACGCAGGAGGGAAAAGTAACCAACCCTCAAAAGCCCAACATCCTATGTACGAGAGGTCCTCGGCCTGCCACTCTGCTAGATCATCCAACAACACGCCTATCCTGTGGGGCATCTATAACATGGTAATAAACCATTAGCTAAGCATACATATATAGAGTAATGCATAAGCACAAACACAATCATGTAAAGATGAACGCATTAGCATGATATCACACATTTACCCAGTTTATCATCTTTATATAATAGTCATTCACTCAAGTCGTATGTATATATATGTAAATGAAAGTATGTGACACGAGCACCGATACATCCCCGCCTCTGAGTGTTATATTCAGCTGTACGAGTATCGGTCACACAATCCGTGTACCCTAGGGGAGTGGATTGTGCCCTTCCTGTAAACCAGACTGGTCTGACGTCAGAGAACCTCCCAGACTCCACTACGGGATGAAAGGGAAAGGCTATCACAGCCACGCAACGGGGCAGTCAATAAAACATAGCTCAGTATAAACGATATCTCATGCTATCATAGCAAACATATAAAGCACACACCACTCATGCAACCCAATATAAGGATGGTAGCTAAGTAAGTCCTACGAACTTACCTCAACCTCGTATAAAGCTTAACCACAACTCGATCACCTCAACACTGGAGGAACAACATAGCCTATAGACAAGGCATAAAGAGATGTCACATCTCTTATTAAGCAAAGGGTCACACCTAGACCCAAAGGGATCCATAGGGATCATATACATCCTATAACCTCGAATAATATGTTAAACCTTAAAACCACATCAGGGCATATATCCAACTCATGATATCATCATCAAACTAAAAACCCATAATTACTAGAATAATGTAACGAGTATAATGGAAATTCCAATTATCCATTTTAACCAATTTAAGGTCAATTTATACTAACCCGCAAAACGGAAAACGAATAAATTCATAACTTATTCGTTACTAACCCGATATACGATCCGGAAGAAGGTATGAACTCTTGGCGATACGGGGAATAAGAGCACGGTATGAAACCTTACGCTTGACGACTTGTGGTGGTCCATCGGCGTTCCGATAGCAGTAAACGGAAGCTTTACCAAAAAGCTAACAAATAGACAATAGATTTGTACCAGGATGAAGAGAACAAGATAAGGGACTCGATGGTACAAACGGATTTGAAATTAAGTTAGAAACAAAGGATTTATGGCTCGTTGAAGGTAAGCGCAACGCTCTTGTTTGTTTCATCTCAATTATCGCATGGGAAAAGAAAGGAATGAGATGAATTTAACTCTGTAGCCGACTCTCTCTCCTCTGTACATGTTTACTTATATCAGTAAGAAATGTATTTTAACTTTGCAATCTTCCAACTGAAGTCACGCCGCCGCCTTGCTCATTAATGTAGGAATACATATAAATATATATTATATAATGTATACACTAATTATGTAAGTATACATATAAATATATATTATATAATGTATACATGGAAATGGAAAAGAGCCGCAAGAGTAAACTTATTATATATATATATATATATATATAAAAGTTTGGCCAAAACATTTAATTAAAACGCGCTTATATTTTTTGGTCTCCAAACTTTATCAAATTGGAATATAAAAACCGGAATATTATCGGGATAATTAATCCATAACTATCTCGTAGAATGGGAAATCCTAAACAACATTTCTTAACCGCTAAAAATTGGAGTAGCGACTCTTTTATCCGTTTCGTCTTTTTATATTATTTCACATCTAGGACATATCCGATGTTACGATCATTTCTCTCAACTGCAACTTCATTTATTGGAGCTCTCAAATACTCCAAATAACACCGGTTGTTACATCATCTCTCCCTAAAAACAAGTTTCGTCCCGAAACTTGAACAAACCCAAATCCTCTCGGACCCATATGCCGAGGTATAACTCTATCTATCGGAGTTATCACATCTCCGCTCAAAAAGGTCAGACCTATATCATTCTATAACCTCAAACACAAGTATGGAGGAATCATCAACTCTAGAAAACAGGATCATAATGTTATCCCAAAGGCATAGAGGAATCACATCTCTCGCCATACCACAAAACAAGGCATAGAGGAAGTACATCTCTAGCCCTAAACATATTCATAAACATCATGGAGGAATAACATCTCCACTGAAACTGTGTCCATCAAGGTAGCATGGAGGAAAGAACCATCTCCAACTGAATTCTAATCACACTCAGATAGCATGGAGGAAGAACCATCTCCATCTATAGACATACATCATACTCAAATAGCATGGAGGGAATAATAATCTCCAACTATAACATACATCATACTAGCACAACAAGAGCTAACAAGATCATAAAGTATATCATAGTTAGCATGGAGTAAACACATCAAGGCATATAAGCACATAATCACAACACTCACCAAGATAGCACTAAGATCTACTCGGTGATCCTATAGGTGCATCTATCTCAGCATAAAACTCCGGATAGTTCCTCTAGATACTATCCTCAGTCTCCCATGTAGCCTCCTCAGGTCCACGTCTAGACCACTGTATCCTCAGCATAGGAATGTCCTTCGAACGCAGGCGTCTCACACCTCGTTCTAGGACTGCAATAGGATGCTCAGCAAAGGTGAGGTCTGGCTCCACCACCAAATCATCATAACTCACAATATGCCTCGGATCTGGTATGTACTCTCTCAGCTGAGACACATGGAATACAGGGTGAACACCCTCTAATCTCAGAGGCAATGCTAATCTGTAGGTTGTCATCCCAACTCTATCCAGTATCTCGAAAGGACCGACATATCGGGGACTGAGCTTCCCCTTTATGCCAAAACGTTTGACGCCTCGCGTCGGAGATACTCTCAACCAGACATGAGCTCCTACCCTGAACTCTAGAGGCCGACGCCTCTTGTCTGCATATGACTTCTGGAGACTCTATGTAGTCAGCATCCTCTCTCTAATCAGCGCTACTCGAGCCATATCATCCTGAATCTGCTCTAGCGCTATCCCACTGATACTGCTAGGCTCATCCCAGCATAAAGGTGTACGACACCTACGTCCATACAGTGCCTCATAAGGAGCCATCCCAATAGATGCATGCCAACTGTTGTTGTATGAGAACTCAACTAGTGGGAGGTAATCAGACCATCCCTGTCCCCAATCCAACACACAAGCTCGCAACATATCCTCCAGGGTCTGGATGGTCCTCTCTGACTGACCATCTGTTTGGGGGTGAAACGCAGTCGTGAAGTGTAGACTCGTCCCCAAAGCAGTATGAATCTGCTGCCAAAACCTCGAGGTAAACCGTCCATCTTGATCAGAGACGATCGTCCTCGGTACACCATGGAGTCTCACTATTTGTCTAGTGTACTCCTCAGCTAATCTGCTCACTGGCCACGTCTCTCTAATAGGAATGAAACGTGCCGTCTTCATCAGTCTATCAACAACAACCAAGATGGCATCAAAACTCCTACTGGGTCTCAGTCCCGTCACAAAGTCCATGGAGACGTCCTCCCACTTCCACTGCGGTACTGGCAGTGGATGAAGCTCACCTCCAGGTCTGCAATGCTCTATCTTGACCTATTGACAAGTCGCACACTAAGCCACAAATCTGGCTACATCGGGCTTCAGCCCTCCCCACCAATATGAACTTCTCACATCATGGTACATCTTACTCGTATCTGGATGTACAGAGTAAGGTGTATAGTGAGTCTCCTGTAAGATCCTCTGTCTCAACTCTGCATCAGCAAGTACACAGATGTGGTCATGTTGCCTCATCACTCCATCTTCTACAATGGAAAATTGTGGTGCCTCTCCACGAGACATCCTCTCTCTGATTCTCATCAAGGTCGGGCAAGTCCCCTACTTCTGCTGGATCTCATCCAACAGACCAGGTAAAACCTCTAAAGCATGTAACTGGGCATCCTCATCAGGAAACTGAATGTCTATCTCTAGCCAAGCTAGATCCCTTTGAAGTTGAGGCTGAACAGTCAATCTAGCAATCGCCTTCTCTCGAGGCGTCTTCCTGCTCAAGGCGTCAGCTACAACATTCGCCTTTCCAGGATGATACAAAATCTCAAGGTCAAAGTCCTTGATCAACTCAAGTCATCGACGCTGGCGGTTATTCAACTCCCGTTGCGTGAAAATATAATTCAGACTCTTATGGTCTGTGAAGATCTGACATGTGGCACCATACGGGTAATGTCTCCAGATCTTCAAAGCATGAACTACCGTTGCCAACTCCAGATCGTGAGTCGGGTAGTTCTTCTCATACGTCTTCAGCTGTCTAGATGCATAAGCAATCACTCTGCCTCTCTGCATCAACACACATCCCAAGCCTAGCTTGGATGCATCACTATAGACCACGAAATCATCAGAACCCTCTGGTTGTGCCAGGACAGGGGCAGAAGTCAAACGTCTCTTCAACTCCTCAAAACTCTGGGCACACTGGTCGGTCCACACAAACCTGGTAGTCTTCCTCAGAAGACTCGTTAGGGGACGGGCAATCACAGAAAATCCCTCCACAAAGCGTTTGTAATAACTGGCTAGGCCAAGAAAGCTACGCACTTCCTTGACGTTCGTCGGTACCGTCCATGCAGCAATAAACTCAATCTTTGCCGGGTCAACAATAATCCCATCGGCGGAGACGATGTGTCCAAGAAAAGCAACCTCAGACATCCAAAACTCGCACTTAGAGAGCTTGGCATACAGCTCTCTATCCCTCAAAATCTGCAAAACCATCCTCAGATGACCGGCATGCTCCTCTCTGCTACGTTAGTATACCAGAATGTCATCAATGAAGACCACCACAAACTGATCAAGAAAGTCGATGACGATACTGTTCATCAACTCCATGAAATTTGTTGGGGCATTCCTCAGCCCGAATGGCATCACTACAAACTCGTAGTGTCCATAATGGGTACGAAATGCCATCTTGTGCACGTCCTGCTCTCTCACCCTCAACTGGTGGTACCCTGAGCATAAGTCAATCCGGGAGAATACTATCGCTCCCTGAAGTTGATTAAGTAGATCATCAATACGAGGCAGTGGGTACCTGTTCTTGATGGTCACCTTGTTCAGCTCTCTGTAATCTATGCACAATCGCAATGATCCGTCTATCTTCCGCACGAAGAGGACAGGCGCTCCCCATGGTGAACTAGGGCGTATGAAGCCCTTCTCAGCCAACTCCTCAAGTTGCTTCTTCAGCTCCAACATCTCGACAGGTGTCATACGATATGGGGCCTTCGAGATGGGTCTCGTGCCAGCCTCTAACTCTATGCTGAAGTCCACACTCCTTTGAGGCGGCAAACTCGACGGCTCAGCAAAGATGTCTATAAACTCACAGACCACTGGTATGTCCTCCAAAGCGGGACTCTCTCCATCCTTCATGGCATAGCACCAAAAGGTATCACATCCATGTGCAATCAGTCTAGCTGCTCGTACGGCACTGATGATAAAACCTGTCTTTCCAAGGTCCCAACCTCGGAAGACCTCAAATTGACCAACCTCGGTAGAGACTATAACAGTCCGACTACCAACATCCAAAACCGCACGGTGTCTACGCATCCAATCCATACCTAATATGACTTCGTCATGCATTAATGGCATGACTAAGAAGTCAACAAGTAAAACACGATTCCCTAAACGAAGGGAACAACTACGTATCTCATGGGTACCTCTGACCCGACTACCATCAGGTAACCCTATAGTAAAGGGTATCCTCTCTATGGTAGCTAAACTCAGACGCTGAACACATGTATCAGAAATAAATGAATGCGTAGCACCAGTATCAAACAAAACTCTAATAGGTAAACCATGAAGGAGAATGGTACTTGTAGCAGCCGATACAGGTGGATCCTCTGCACTCCTCAACTCAAAAGCTCTACCCTGAGCTCCTCTGGCATCCGTGGTACTCCCACCACGACCTCTACCTCTACTCACCCCGGGAATAGATCCTTGAGTAGATGGACGATCTGGGACTCTCCGTTGTCCTTGTGTCTGCTGCTGAGGTGTCCTCTGACCACCTCCCGCTACACTAGCAGGGGAAGAACCCTGCTGAGATGCAACTCCACCCTGCCTACAAAAGGCAGCTCGATGTTCTGGTCTACCACAAGTGTAACAAATCATAACTGGTTTGGGACAATATGGCTTTAGATGGCCAGGATCACCACAGTTGTAACACTGTCGTCCCTTTTCTGCAGTCAGTGCAGACGAAGGGTAATTGTGACGTCTCTGGTCTCGTCTAGAACCAGATGCTCCTCCAACTCCACTGGTCTCCCCAGTGCGTTGTCTCTTCTCAGACCGTCCTGTCTGAGAAGCTCTCCTCTGACTAGCTCGCTCCCTCTCATAAGCAGAAGCCCAGTCCTAGTAGTCAGCTAGGGACTCGCAATGGAATCCCGCCATATATGAACGTGTGCTCTCCCTCAAACGACGGGAGAACAAGTACACATGCTGGTCCTCAAATGGTGCAGCTGGACCCAGCAAAGATAACTCAGTTTGGAAGTGGCGGATGGCGTCTGCAATAGGTACATCCTCAAAACCTGCCTCCACAAAATCCTGCAGCTTCTCCCTCCTCAATGAGGCAGGGCAGAACTGATCTCGGATCATACTCCTCATGCGATCATAGCTGGTGGCTCTAGCTCGTACAGTCCTCCACCACTGATGTGCAAGGTCACGGAATAGAGACTGAACAAGCTCCATCCGTCTGTCCTCGGGACATCTAATAGACTCTAAAGTTGAGTCTACATGTCCTATCCATACCTTAGTCTGTAAACCGATCTCTCCTAAGAAGGGTGGTACTCCCTACTGATGGAATGCCTTCAACCAAGCATCTGGTCGAGGCCCTCTGGTCTCCTCTATAGCTCGAACAATCATAGCAGCACGTGATAGCATAGCTGGCACCTGTGTGGCTCCCTTATATATCTCAAAAGATCCCTCATGCCCTAGTAGATCTGGGGCTTGTCTTCCAGCTCTGACAGCCTCCTCAAAACGTTTGAGATACTCTCTAAACTCTGGCCCCCACGGAGACACGATCTGAATCATCAGACTAGACTCGATGTGAATGATGTCCTCTCGATCCACCACTCCTCGTCTCTGGGACGACACTCTCAACAACCTCCTCATGTACCTCTTCCGCCACTTGTGGATCAGCAGCGGGAACTGGTCCGTCACCTTCCACATCCGGAGGAAGAGGTGGTCTACCTCTACCCTGGCCTACAACAGAAGCACCTCTAGTCCGAGTCATCCGCGGGGTATGCACACCTAACTTATAAGGCTCTATATATGCCATATATATATATATACTTAACACATATACAAACATAAAACCAATACATATATACACATGTCTATACTACAGAGATCCATAGCAGAGATGCCGACTTCTCGTACGTACATTCTAACCCAAAAACACACTTAAAACCAAAACCTTTTGAAAACGTCAGACCCCGTCGGGTTCTGTTTATTTTACCTATCAAACCTCATTGCAGGTAGCAAGTGCCATTGTTGTCAACCTAAGCCTCTGATACAAACTCTGTAACACCCCAAATCCGCGGGACTCAGAGTGTCACATTGGGCTAGGATCTCACAATGGATCTTGACCCTAGCCTGACAACAAGTTCACTAGACCTTACAACATGGCACTGACAGATATAAAAACAAATGCATAAAACCGTATAAACTGTACAATCAAAAGGTAAAACAACATAGCCGAGTAAAAACAACAACGCCTCACATAGGAGGTAACAAAAGTTCATCCTCACGCAGGAGGGAAAAGTAACCAACCCTCAAAAGCCCAACATCTTATGTATGAGAGGTCCTCGGCCTGCCACTCTACTAGATCACCCAACAGCACGCCTATTCTGTGGGGCATCTATAACATGGTAATAAACCATTAGCTAACCATACATATATAGAGTAATGTATAAGCACAAACACAATCATGTAAAGATAAACACATTAGCATGATATCACACATTTACCCAATTTATCATCTTTATATAATAGTCATTCACTCAAGTCGTATGTATATATATGTAAATGAAAGTATGTGACACGAGGACCGATACATCCCCGCCTCTGAGTGTTATATCCAGCTGTACGAGTATCGGTCACACAATCCGTGTACCCTAGGGAAGTGGATTGTGCTCTTCCTGTAAACCAAACTGGCCTGACGTCCGAGAACCTCCCAGACTCCACTACGGGATGAAAGGGAAAGGTTATCACAGCCACGCAACGGGGCAGTCAATAAAACATAGGTCAGTATAAACGATATATCATGCTATCATAGCAAACATATAAAGCACACACTACTCATGCAAACACTCAATATAAGGATGGTAGCTAAGTAAGTCCTAGGGACTTACCTCAACCTCGTATAAAGCTCAACCACAACTCGATCACCTCAACACTAGAGGAACAACACAATCTATAGACAAGGCATAAAGAGATGTCACATCTCTTATTAAGCAAAGGGTCACACCTAGACCCAAAGGGATCCATAGGGATCATATACATCCTATAACCTCGAATAATATGCTAAACCTTAAAGCCACATCAGGGCATATATCCAACTCATGATATCATCATCAAACTAAAAACCCATAATTACTAGAATAATGTAACAAGCATAATGGAAATTTCAATTATCCATTTTAACCAATTTAAGGTCAATTTATACTAACCCGCAAAACGAAAAATGAATAAATTCATAACTTATTTGTTACTAACCCGATATACGATCCGGAAGAAGGTATGAACTCCTAGCGATACGGGGAATAAGAGCACGGTATGAAACCTTACGCTTGACGACTTGCGGTGGTCTGTCGGCGTTCCGATAGCGGTAAGCGGAAGCTTTACCAAAAAGCTAACAAACGGAAAATAGATTTATACCAAGATCACTACAAAAAAAAATTACTTTTGCGACGGAATTTTGCGTCGGGAAGGATTTACCGACGCCAATGATCAATTTTGCGACGGCATGGCGACAGCGTTGACTGTTGTCGTTTATTTTGCGACGGCGGAATCATCCCGTCGCAAATATTACATTGATTTGCGACAGTGATTTTGGGCCGACGTTAAAAAAAACTTCCTTTGCGTCGGCTTTTGTTACCATCGCAAAAGGCCTAAACTGCTGCTCATGGTTGAGCGCCAAAAAAATTTTTTGGCTTGTAAATAAGAGAACTAAAATAATATATGTATTTTTTCCTTTTTTTTAGATGTCACTGTGGAAAAATAGGTATTAGCCCTAATCGAAGATACTCGTCGTCTCTTCCACGCTGCTTCCGCCATTGCTGCTCCTTCCGCCATTGCTGCTCCTAGATCGAAGGTACTCTTGTTCGCCTCTTCTTCGTCTCTTCCTTGTTTGGGATTTTTGTTGTTCTTGTTTCCGCACGTCCAGTCCTTCGTCTCTTCCTTCTTTGCCCTAAAACATTTATTCTTCCATAGGTGCTCCTCAATCTGACGGTTTTCATTCCCTTCCACCATTGCTGCTCCTCAGTTGAAGGTATGTCGTCCTCTTCTCTTACATTACATTGACAATTTATCCCTTTACTGAGCAGACATTGAATTTGTGTTGCTGTAATGAATTATGACAATATCCAAAGGTTTCTTACAAATTATTGTTGATCTATTAGAAGACTATTTAATGAAACCAAACTGAATAACACAGACTACAAATGCAAACATGTCTAAAATCCATGATAATTCCTTTAGATTAAAGGCTTGGTACTAAGATTATCCGTACTGCCAACATCCTAGTCTAGATGACTACTCAACCACAGATGGTAAGCAATTGAATGTGGCATTATTATTCCAGCACAACATTAAAGTGGGTGATCCTCAACATCTAACTATAAGTCAAACATTCATTGGTTGTGCTAATCCAAATTGTACATATAGGTGAGTCCCCTCATCATTCAAATAGAATAGACAAATTTCAATATTCGGATACCATGTTGAATAGTAACCAAATTAAGTAAACAGGAGTTTGAGACAGTTTCTTGTGTACCTGCTACATGGTCCTCCTCCGATTCCCCTTCAGATTCAGTACCTGCTACATTTTCATAACTTGATTTAGCTTTGCAAATATAAAGACCATTTGCACTTTTCTTGTAGCTAGCTAGGGAAGAACAAACTTAAATTAAGATTTTTTTAAATTAAAAACTTAAAGACCCCACTACTGTAAGTACATGATCTTTCTGTAATCCATCTCTTGCTATTCAACAATCAATAATGACTACAATTTTTTTTTGTTTACTCATTGCCTCACTGTCATTACCCATTCCTTTTCACTTTCTGTTGTCTAATGTTTTTTGTCTGTAAATGTAAATTATATATTTTGTAATCAATATCCATGCCATATATTTAGAATTAGATTTCACAATACAATATGTATATAATGCTATTAGAGATTTTTTCGGATAATAAATATTCGTGTTAGACTGAGAATGTACGTAAGATGCATTTATCATTTGTCAAATACTGCACAATAGATAGCCATCAGTGCATTCACCAAAAGTGTATAGAGTAGGATTAGTTTTAAAGTAAACGAGTATGAGCAGATGAGATTTTGGTCTTATGTTTTGAAATTGGTGGGAATTAGGAAATTATATTTGAGTAAATTTCAGTTTTTAACAATGAGAATTGGGGCAAGTAAACTTTATTTGAATAATAGTGGAAGGTGAACTTATTTAGGTGATTGATAAAAAAAAAGTAAATATTTGGAACAAATAGAACATTATGGATCTTTGAGTTGTCTTGTAGGGTCGGATTCATTTTATGTTATAGTTTTCATCATATTCAAATATAAATTTTGTACTTAAGAAATGTTCTACTATTATCTTACCGTCTTGGGGCAATTGCAGAAGCTCAGAAGCCTGAATTGTACTAACATTTTTAAGGTTTGAGTCATATTTTCTGTTATAGAGTCATATCTTAAGTTAATAAGCTGGTAGTGATATACTGATCTATTAGCGTGAATGATAGAACCTGCAACACACTTTTTTGGACAACACAAAATCAACAAATGTGACTTATTGGTTGACAAAAATATATCAAGTGATGACAAAGGAAGCAGCACTACTAGTGACTAGTCCATAGTCATACTGGATAGAGAAGAGGTTAGAGCATAAAAGATTGAACACTATAACGATACTAATAGGTAAGGGATGAAGGGAGTGAATTTAGAAAACAGGGTATCATTTGTATCCCTTTAAATGCATTATAAAGGACCTTCTTGCAAAGAGCAAGAACTTTCCAGAATTTTTTATAATACTCATATGAGGCCAACACCCACATTAAAAGATACTCAAGTCACATAGCTTACTTACTAATAGAGTGTCTACCTTTTTCTAGTTTGTATTGATTTGAGTATGAGAAGGAAATGTTATGTCTCAGTTGAAATTCTTTTCTCTTTTTCACTGTTTATTCTTCTGGAACAACACACTCTTTTCCACTAAAAAATGAAAAGCATAATACTAGAAGTACATTATCACATTTTTGGCCACTGGTGTGTCGGTTTTGATCTTCATACCTACCATTCAACAGAAAGAAACATAAGTCTCTTTACCCTTCCAACTTATTTTTCACTGTGTTGTTTTTACCCAACATTAATGGTTACACAACACAATTACTATGTCAACATACTAATAGTGCTGAGCTTCAAAAAAGTATCAAAATGTATATTCTCATTACTCATCAATATTATTCCTTCTTTTACTTAGTTCATAGAATAATTTAACAATTATCACAGTATGCAGAATTTATATATGATTGGACTTTAATAATATATAAAAAGTGGGTGGTCGGAATGCAGGTTTCATAGCTATCTAATAGAAAAATTATTTTGTCACCATCCTATTTCTTAATTAAGTATTTAGGCTGCCAAAATAGACTTTAAACTATGCATTATCCCACAATAACAATCAGTGTGTGTCTAGTGTTTCATACTAATTGGGATATAAAAACGTTATCTTGAGTATCAAACATCAAATATTTATATTTTGTTTTTAATATACGTAAATGTATATGAATATTGAACTCTAATCTTATATCTAATCTGGTATTTAGTATATATATTAAAAAGATACTGAATCTAATATAAATTGATAGGGTTGCCCATAAAATGGACGAGTACGAGTAAGAAACAGACATTGCTGAAAAAGGTCAATTGTAGCTGCAACATAGCACCTATCAATATGAAGAGTAAAATCAGTTGAAAAACTACATAAAAAAAAGAAAGAATGTGTATCATCTAATGTTTTAAACATCTTAATTACTGGTGTTCTACTATTGGAGCTTGCAAGTAATCTTGGCATCCTTCTATGTTGCCTTCTCAATATATATTGTAGGGTGAATTGCAAAGTTGAACATGACTTGATTGTAGATGAAGTAGGTAGACCATCTGTAATATCTTCTAAACCAATATTGCCACCATGCACCAATGAGGCTTGTATTTCAGGATAGCTTTCTTCTGTTTTAAAGCGCTTTGACAGACTGTTCTCTTTAATTTCAGAATAACCATCAACAATGTGAAATCTACTGGCTGATTTACTACTAGCAAAGCACAATTCATGTTTTTTGATTTTTTGATTCACAATAAAGAGAGCTATTTCACTTATTCAGGTATGCTCAATTTATTTTTGAAACTTCTTAAGATGACTGATGAAATGAATCAGGATATGGTACGATCAACTTGTTGTTCTTGGAGTGTTTAATAGCAAAACTGTACGTATAACTGTCTGATATTTATCAAAATTCATCTGTTGTCTATTAATAACTACTTTAGCATTGTGTTGTATCAGAATGGCTGCTTCAGTATACCACCAGGTTGTTAAACCCATTCAAGCTGCTGGATCTGACAGTAGTCTTGGCTCTCATCGCATATATGGAAATGCAGTTTTTAAAGTTTTCCCCAAAAGATGCAATGTTGGATTTGGATCAATGAGAATGGAGAACTTCAGCCTTGGCAAGAGAAGTTCCAGTGTAATTCAAGCCTCGACTTCTCAATTATTAGTACAATCAAAGGACACCCCCATTGACAATAGCAAGAAATTCAGTAAGATTCCCTTCTAGCTTGATTTGGACCAAGAAATTTTGACTTATTGATATATTATATCATGTATATTTTGTACCAAGATGTGAAGTCATGTATAGTCTGTATAAAGATTCTCTTCTAGCCGTCTCACCTACAAAATAAGGAGAACGAGGAAGTGTGGAGAATTGTTCATCAAATGGGAAGAAATGTCTATTGAGGAAATGCGGAGAAAAGAAAGGTGGAAAAGGAGAGGAAGGAGTGGAGGGGGAGCTAAATATGACTTTCTTTGGTTTAACTTCTTTGACGCACTCATTGAACTTTATGAATCAAAACATAGCTGCTCATAACAACCTTATGTCCGAAACACTGTCTGTCCATCTCCATATCTTGCAGCCTAATTGTCAAAATGCAAAATTATAGGCAGCTATAAAGGAATATTTGAGTCGTGTAGCGTTTATCTCAACAAAACAAGTCAACTGGAGACTATCATGGCAACCTGGCAGGAATACATCTGCATAAAGCCTTGACTGATGATCTAGCTATACCTTCTCTTTATGTGTTTTTTTTTCCCATGAAATCAAAGTTTGGCCAATATATGTGCAAAATTCACTGATTCAAATAAGTATTATATAAAGTATCAATGTAAATCCCAATTTTCTTGGTAGTGGAATTTTATCAGGCTCACCCCCTATGACCTGTAGGTTCAGTTTCCTTGAAAATACCTAGGAGTTTGAGTTAATTCCCCGTTTCATTCATCTTCAAGGCTTCAAACTCTAATTTGACTGCACCAGCCCATTCAGGTATCTGTTGAGCCTATCTGAATGTTAAAGGCCCTGAATGCTAATCATGTGGTCGAAATAGGGTATGTATATTTGGGTAATTCCGTAAATGATTTTGAATCTTTGTCTGCAGGGGCCAATGACTGAACACTATAGTTAATTCCTTGGTTTAAATAGGAGTACTAGTAATTTTGTCTAATGAAATGGTGTTCAAATGGACAGATTGGAAATTCACTTATTCAGGTATGTTCAATTTATTCAAGTATGTTCAATTTATTTTTTGAGTTGTAGTATTTTCGTGCACAAAAGAAGTTGCTTAAATGTTTTGATTTCTAAGTTCTTCACGAGGCTACTAATTTTATGTCTTAGTGTACAAAATAGTAACGAGGCTACTAATTTTAGGTTTGAATTCGCTTGGTTTTCGTAGTGTTGTTGATTGGGTTTTGTGGTGTCATGATTGTCTAATCGGGTTTTGTGGTTTGTCTAATGCTTAGTAGTGTTTCTCGTACACAGAAACTCCCGTACACTTGTGGATAGTTGGTACTTGGTACTTGGTTTAGTGATAATGATATTAATGTGTAGTGTTGTTAATATTGTTGTTGACAAATGCTTGAATATGATACTTTGATGTTAATGTAGAGAATTTTGGTTTTGTAGGGTGGAACAAGTGTTCATCAAAATGAGTCTATTGGAGAAGGTCAAAGAGAGTCCGCCGTTGAAGAAGTCGCTCAAGAAGAAAATCCAAGTGAAAACGTTTAAATATGTTTCATTTTGTGTTGTTCACAAAGATACTAGCACTTTTTTTGGGGATTGTTCACAATGACTTGAAACTAATGTAATATGCTATAAAATGTGTCAATTAGGTACTTTTGTTTAGAAACTATATGATGTATTAATTACGATGGGCGATGATGGTAACTTTAATAGCTTTGTGAGGTCAATTATCAATATCCAATTTAACGGCAACTTTTGCGTCGACATCAAGCCGTCACAAATTTTGAATAATGTAGCCGTTAAACGTTTTGCGACAGGGATTAACCGTCACAATGAAAGAATTAAGAAGCTGTAATTTGTTTTTGCGACTGGATTTGCGACGGTAAGCCACCGTCGCAAATAGATGGAAAATACACGTCATTATTTTTGCGACGGGGATGACCGTCACAAAAATTAAAATACGCGCTGAGACACCAATTTTTCGCGACGGCTATCACCAAAGTAATGCCGTCGCAAGATCTTTAGCGGCGGGAAATTACCGTCGCAAATATCTTTTGCGACGGACGAGTTTGCGTCGGCCTATTTGCCGACGCTACGCCGTCGCAAAAAGTTGGTGCCGTCGCAAAAAGGTCTTTTTCCCGTCGCAAAAATCCGTCGCAAAAGTATTTTTTTTTTTGTAGTGCATGATGAATCATATGTAAGACATGAAAGCGAGATTAGATGACATTGTAGACCAGGAACTAAAAGAACATTAAGTAAAGTAAACTTAGAGGTAAGAAAAACAGTTCTTGCTTTAGTTGCAGTTGAAAGATTACCATTTGGTAATTTAATTATATGTGGTGTTATAGATTCAATATTATATAAAATAGACGAGTCTCCGGTCATATGAAAGGAGGCTCCACTGTCCATAATCCAAGAGATTGAGGGATTACCCGCTAGATTGTCGGACGAGTTGGTATGAAAAGATTTGAACTTATCGAATAGAAGATTCCATTGATCGTCGGTAATTGAAGGGCCTAAAGCAAGTCGGTTGTCGGCGGTGGGATTGTTTGCGCCAATTGTTGTGATAGATTTGGCGTGAGCAGTCTGCGCATAGCGTTAGTGGTGCCTTCCCGATTGCGACTTCTTGGAGCAACAATAGAGTTGTTGAAGCGATCTTTTGGTGGTGCACCAGTCAAGGGATCCGATACTCCTTTCCCGTTGTTCCACCATCCGGATAACCAATGATTTTAAAGCAGGAGGATTTGTCATGACCAGATCTATTGCAGTGGGTACATATAAGAGAAGATTTGTCGATTTTATCTGTATTAGATCTGGAGTTCGATCTAGCAGCAAATGTCATTACCTCAGCGCGAGCAGGCTCCTTGTTCTTTGCAGTAATTTGAGAGCATTCTTCTTGGATGGTTAAACTGTATACTTTATTCATTGAAGGAAGTGAATATGTTGCTATGATAGAGGACCGAAGAGTGGAATAGGAATCGTCGAGACCCATCAAAAATTGATGGACTCGCTCCTCATCCTTTTCCAGTGGCTAAAGCTTGCTTGCAAGTGTCACAAATTTTCGATTTATTAGCAATGTAAGCAGACAGTTCATCCCAAAGTTTACGAAGTTTACCGTAGTAGACGATAACGGACTGTCCTTCTTGAGTGCAACGGCTGAGACCGGAACGGATTTTGAGTAGGCGCGGGCAATTCCGACCGAGAAGCGTTGCTGAATGTCAACCCATAAAGCATGAGCAGTATCTAGAATTGCAATAGTGATGCGTAGATCTGGATCAATGGACTTGAGAATCCAACCTTGAATCATTGAATTAACAGTCCGCCAATGAATAAAATCAGGTGATGTTGATGATGGCATGCTGATAGAACCTTCAATGAATTCCAATTTTCGTTTTGCAGAGAGCATTACGCATATTGACAGCCCAATTTGCGTAGTTGTGATTGGTGAGGATCACTAGACATATGGAGAGTCTAGGGTGATCAGACAGATGCAGGTAATAAGGACTCGTATTAGACAGTTGAGTCGTTGGTTCTGTACCCATGAATGAACAATGTATGGTTTGTGAGAAAAAAAATTGAGAGAGATTGAGATTATTGGATCGATTTGCCTGATACCATGATAGATTAAGATAATTGCAAACTGATGATTTTTATTGAATGAAAGAGATGAATAATACACAAGGTTGATATCTTAACTAACCAAATAAAGAGCTGACTAATCCTGGAGATAAAAACAAAAAGAAAAGAGAATATGTATTGAGAAAGAAATCACGTAAAAACTGTGTAGAGAAGGAAGTAAAGAGAATATTGTGGATTCTAATATTCTCCTCCTACAATAAGTCGAAGGAAGCCTTGACCCAACTTTGGAAAGAAGTGGTATATCTCTCCCAACACATCTACTAGTCGGATTTTTTAAGAAGGGTGGAAGTTGCATAGCTTCCCTACAACAAATTAGGATGTTATTGTCTAGAATTTAATTTTTTGGAACTTCATCATTCTATCCTTTTCATTCTTGATTAAACTAGTTAGTTTTTATATTTTAGGAGTAAAATTATACTCTCTCATTTTCTGTTTTATACTAAAAAGAATTTAGCTTCCTTGTTGAACCCTTGAGTGTTGTCATCTTGCTCATGCCCGTTCCTTGTTTGAGTTTGATATTTAAGTTGAGCACTCTAGGTTGAATTTGCTATCGTGCTCTAATATCTTTTTCTTTTGTAAATTTGTTTTGATATTGACGTTTGTGTTTACGGAGCACAAGGGCTTCGTCTATTTTGTCTCTTCTCTTGATTCAATCTCTTAGTTCTCATGTGTTGACAAGTGAGGAGGTTTTTGATCCTCCAAACCTATGTTGATGCTCTTGTTTCAATTTGGGCTTAGGACATACTAGTCATAAAAGCCAAGTATTGTAGGTTCTCCATGTATGTTAATTGAATTTCATTCTAAAGATCAATACAAGTATAGTCAAAAGTTCATACCATGAATAAGATTATATATCAAAAAATACTTGTTTACCACCGTAACAAAATCATATATATAGTTTTACTTTCGTGTTATTTCTACGTATGTATTTTCCTTTCTTCCTACGACAAGACCTTGTAGTGTTACATTTCACCCTCCAATTTATCTAGAGTTGTTACATGAAATAAGCTCTACTTATGCTAAGAAGATGTTAATGATCGTATTCGTGATGGTGATAGACAGATGAGTTGAAAAGTATGTACCGTAGCTAACCCGGCCTATAATTAATTTAGTTAGTCGATATTATTGGAAGAATTGAACAATTGTTAGCAAGTGGTGAAAAGCAGCGGCACCACTAATCTCATAATTAAATGAGACAGTTAGTAAGTAGATGGACCTGAATATCATCTCTAATCACGTCTGTGTCTGTGTCTATACATTGTACGACTACGACCGTTTTTGCACGCGTCTCTACGTATACCCGACCGACCTCTATCAACTGTCAGCGCCCTCATTAACTACATGCATTCATTTCAAACCCATCTATTCTTTCTTCTATAATATTAATCATACAAAATATTCTAACATTAGACATAGCTTATACAGTGGATCCAGACTATCATGTATCAAAGCCTAAGATATAGAACTACGCTGTCTTATGTTTTACTCCGTATCAATAACATACTACTGATTAAGTTAAACTGCATGCATATGTGAAATCCAGATATTATTTTGATCTTAATAAGGTTGTGTACAGATAACTAAAAATCTATTATGTTTTCTTCAAAGTGTATATACCTCTACATCGAGGATCGGAATAGGTTAATACTATCATGTATCAAAGTCTAAGATAGAAAATTACATTGTCTTATTTTTGGAGGAAGGGTAATACTACATCTCATCAATACTCAGATATTTCTAAGTTGGATGCATATCTTTTATCAATAACAAAGAATTACATAGTACTGAGTTTTGAAACGAGCTTACAAGGTCTATTATTTAATTTTTAATTATTTAAAAAAATAAAATTAAAAAGTTTAAAGTGCGAATGACTCTCTCTTTTGCAAATAAAATGAGCCCACAAGTATCTAGGGTTAATAAAATGACTCAAAATGTGTTGAGACAACTTTAACTTGGTAAATGAATTGGTCCAACCCTCATGCGAAACCCTAAACCCCCAACAGTCATTGATAGATTATGGTGGAGGTAGAACCACACTGTATTAACTTTATTACGATCCTTATATAGGATTACAAGGAAATCAAAAGTAAATAATAAAGATATGGGGCATAGAATAAAGTAAAAACTAACCTAAAATACATAGATTATATGCTTATTATTTTAAGTAATATATTCAAATATTTATCTTGCATATCTTTCTATAGTTATATGGCCATTCTATACCTTATCATTGCTAATGCTCCAATCACTTTTGCGCATCACATTGCATCCTAAAGAGAATTATAAGCTCACCTAAGGTTGCTAAGGGTCACACCACTAACCAGCCACTTGAGGTACGAACCTCCAAGGGGAAGAGCATGCCTTAATAAGTTGTGAGTATGCAATTATAGTTTGGCGGCAGATTTGCAGATGGACTCATATTAATTACACAATAGGTGAAAGAGAGATCTTCGCTTTAGTCAAACGTTAATAAGTGTTTAAAAGGTTAAAATGTTTTAATGGAGGAAGACATGGGTGGTTTCTACCTTCTTTTCGTAAATCCTGCTTTCACTGTTTGACTAGGCACTATCTAAGCTTTTTATTTTACCAACACCTTCTAAGTTCTCTCATTGGCTAGGCTAACTTGTATTGTTGGATGCTTAATTCATCTGTAAATCCCGTTTTTATTGTATTACGCGTTAACTAGGGTTTTGATTAATTAACGGACCCAAGCAATTTACGTTATCTAACTCACATGACGGATGAGACTATCATTGGCAGAGGTAGATGATGTTGAATGTGATGGTCAAAGTGTATCCTTCCGTGTGATAAAAGAAATGCAGTGATCCGGATGAACTTGTCACACTTCTCCAAGTAATTCATCTTATTGATAATGAACATAGAAAATGTTTAAATTTCGTTTTTATTATAGACATAGAATAATAGTAGAAATGTTAATTTAAATTGTAGAATTAATATCTTATATCAATTAAATTAGGAACTTGTGGAATATTCCATTCATATCGGTATAAATTATTCATCGATGTTTGAGTTGCATATGTGTTTCCACGATAGAAATAACTTAGTGGGTTGGGCTTTGTTTGTGGCGAACTCAGTGAATATGGTGTTGCTCACGAACAAATCATGATTCGATAGACGCGAGTTCCATATATTTAGACTGACATGTGATAGATACGGAGAACCTTGAAAGGAGAAAGATGTTGATCATGGTCACGTACCAAGCACTAGCCGAAAAAAGAAGTCGAAGAAATGCGGGTGCAAGTTTGAACTTGAAGGGACACAAATTGAAGACTAAAAATGGACAATGAGGGTTGTATATGGAGTGGACAACACCATAATATGCATTTGCCCGACATTTGACTCTCACACAATATCGAAAGGTGGAGCTTAAATTGGGATCGGGGTTTAGATCGATGCATATTTTAAAATCCGTGCAATTAGATGATCATAACAATGTCACAACCATCTAGAAAATATACATTATCGGTTTGAAGATTAGGACGGAACAAGCCAAAGGAAGAGGAACATTACAACAAACAATTTAGACATTGAAGGAACGCGGATACTATGCGAGCTAACGAGATGTCCGGACACTAATGAGGCGGACGATTTCTTTATCTCATATCCGGGCTCTAGCCAATTGTAGAATACACCTCCTTACATTATTGTCATGAACTCGATGTATAAGAGCAACGAGTAAGTATTCTTTGTTTTACTTTGTTTTATACACATTTCTATTTTTACGTCACTTGTAGTTAATCCTTCATTTGTATTATTTGTAAATATAAATTGTAGTTAATCCTTCACTTGTATTATTTGTAGATATAAAATGTCGTGTAGACGCAATAGGCGTGTGTGATTACATCCAACTAGACTTGAACATTGACTTCCTTTTGTCGAGTAGAGAGTATTTGTAAGCTTGAAGAAAGCCTAGAATTGGGCCTCTACTGCCTTATGGATCTTCCTTAATCTAGATTATCTAGATTATAATCAAGTAACAAAAACAGAATGTTAATAAATTTAAATTGAAGAACATAATCGGGTGCTCACCTTGGTCCTCTTTGAACGATGTTTGTCGACTCTCACTCTCCTTGGTGGTTTCTTGCACTCGGCTATAGGACCCTTGCCGGTGGCTGGATTGGCCTTTCCATTGGTTGGATGCACCTTATGGATTCTTGCAACGGTGATTCCTTTATTTGGTATTTATTTCCACATTGATGGCTAGATAAACCAACTCTACACTTGTGCTACGTGAGTACAAATCAACTACATTAGCTAGATAAGAATTTAAAACTCTTAGGTGTAGGGTTTCTTTCATCTTCAATGGCATTGACCTTAACCATATCCATTTGCATTGCAATGTAAGTATCTTCCGCACTCATGCTTCCTTGCCTTGAAATCTCATGTCTTTGTCTAAGGTCCCTAGTGTGTGTTATGGTACAAAACGAGTTGTCATCAAGACATTCGATGTCCACACGCACCAAAAAAACAAAAACAAAAAAAAAAATGTTTGTAGAAGAGAATGAATGAAAAAGCCCTAAGAGAGAGCTTCACTTTCCTTAATCTTGTATCATTGGTGATTGGTAATGCCGAAAGTGTGGGTGTGTGCATTTGACGTGAGATAGGAGAGGGGTAGAAATGATAGATATGCTCTTGTTTGCTTGCTTCAACGTACCTTCAATCTTGCTAACTAGTCTTCTTCCAGCATAACATAACACATGATATAATAAATTATTTTTTTGTCAATTTTCTTTTGTTTTTTCTTGTTTAATTTTTCTTTCTTTCTTTCGTATCTTATAAATACAAAGCTGACAAATAATAAAGTAAAAAGAAGACGGTAACTAACAAAATAAGGATGAAATTAGACCTTAAAAACTTATTTGAATTGGTCTTATTGATTGACTTGATAGAAAGAGGGTTGATCTTTAAGGATGTACATGGTTGATTGCTTTGCTGACACAAACATCCGTTCTTTCTTTCTTCCTCTTTGTTATTGACGGTTTTAGAAGCAACCATGTAAAAACAAAATCACATAGAATCGGAAGTGCACAGTCATGTGAGTGTATGTATATAATGTTGCATAGATCTCAAGTGACTATGTATACCTTAACTATTGGCTTAAGTTCAACTAGTAAATCAAGAGTATGTAAATTGAAAGGAAAATGGGATGATCAAGTGATTAAATGTGTTGGGTTTGGAAAGTGTCAAGTAACAAGTACCAAGTAGCAAGGATCAAGTATCAATATGAGAAAACACTAGGAATTGAGGCTATTCCACCAAATTGTAACTAGGAATAATCCCAACCATGTTGTGTTCAACTGTTGAGAAGAATTGAAGTCACAAATACTAAAGTAGCATGGTAAAGGTTTACTTAAGAAATTTGACTTGTTTCAACTAGTGAGTATCACATGGTGTTTGCTATTTACTTTCCAGTTGATAAGCTTTTCTACAAATTATGATTACATTGGATTATGCAAGCATCATATGGTGTTTTCTATATGCATGCACAATATAGGATAACCATAGTTTGAACATTCACAAGACACGTAATCTAGCCATCATTTCGACCCTAGCTAGATTTACTCAAGCAATATAGACATCAAACATTGCACAATCATCTTCGAATTACTTATCGGTCTCATTTAGGATAATTGATTCATAAATCATTCTAGCATCCGACATTCCAAAATAAGTTCAAGCATGGATTAATTTCAAGATGAAATCTAGAGCCCCTATACGCTACTAAACATGTTTTTGATTCTCCATTAAATCATAAACACGAAATAGGACATACTTAACCTAGCATGATTTGGATTTTTCACCCCAAACCCTAGCAAGAGGACTACTCACCCATGACCGAAAATCTCAAAATATAAACAATATAAATGGAAAGCATGGTGACAAACTAGACTTCAAATAAGGAATGCATAAAAAAGAATGGAATGAAACAGACTTACTAATCCAAAGTTATGAGCAAAACGAGTTGGAAATAAGATCTAGAGATGGAAATATGATGAACTTCAAGAACTTCTTCAATCTCCAAGGCCAATCGGCCAAGCTATAAATGAGAGAGAATTGTTTTTTAACTTTCTTGGTAAGTGAATTAGATGTGAATGGTTAGCCAAGGGCCTCTATCTATAGTGCTAAAATCATGGTCCTCCCTTTTTAGAATCATCCAAAAAGTATCTCACACAACTAGCATGAGTTAGTTATAAAAGTAGTCCACGCCAGGTAGGCCTACATTGGGAGAAGCTTTGCCTTAGGTCGGGAGATTGATTCACTTTGGGTCAAGTTCTTCCACCGCCTTACAACCTTACACGTAGCTCAGATTTTCATCTTCCTCACTCGGGTTCTATCTTTTTCAGTCGGGTTGCACAATTCACCCGAGGTACGTTGACATCTTTTCTTGAAAAGCTTCTTTGCCCCATTTTTCTTGTCTATGTCAACCGAGCTCAAGGTACACCTCTTCTACATTGACACTTTGTCTTCTTTGTTGGGGTGGTCTTTTCTTCTTTGGTCGGGTTTTCTGTCTTCTTTGCCGGGGTTTTTGGATTAACCCAACCTTGGTTAACATTTGCACTTCAGAGTCTTATTTGATGGGGTTTTCATGTCTTCTTCACTTAGGATTTAGTTGACCCGAGGTTCCTCTTTGGGGTTCCTTTGCTCCTTTGCTCCATGTAATTGTTGATCTTTTGTTTCCTTTCTTCTTTTATTGACCATGATAGTGATGTCTCGATGAGTGTTCCTTTGGATTGCTTGGATTGATCATTTGTGCTTCATTGTAGACCTAAATCACCTATAAAGACAAAACACAAGGGGAGTAGACATGTTTTGACAAATTAAGCATAATCAAATATGTTGATGGCATATCCCTTGCAATACTAAGGAAAAACACATAAAAAGACATCTAAAAAAGATAACATAAAAACATGCTATCAAAATACCCCATGCATAGCTCTTACTTGTCCCCAAGTAAGAACAAAATACAAAGTTAAAAATAGAAGAAGAAGAAGAAGAAGAAGAAGAAGAAGAAGAAGAAGAAAATAAGCAAAGAAAGGTAAAAGGAAAATATTTTTGGATTAGGCTTCAAATCAAAGGTCACATTTTAGAATATTAGAATCATGGCAAGGCATTATATGACATAGCTGAAAGTAATGGACATGAAAGTAAGCATGGAAGAATATATGCTAAATCTTCACACATATAACCTATAATTTGGAATCCTAAGTTAATAAAACTCATGTTTGCTACTTAGAGGTCTTTAATGATGTTTGCATATGACTCTTATTTTTCATTCAAAAGTTTAAAACATATATGAAGACTCACATACTTAAGTGCAATCAAGAGTGATCGGATCCTCTATAATAATTTTTTTCTAGAACTCGGCCTAACAAATAAATTGTCCATGCTCTTTTGGCATGATTTACATTCACTTGGCATTCATCTTTTGATGTGCATAAACTTAGCCTCATTGGCTTAAAAGCAAAACTAAAAAAAATAAGCATGCATCACATAACCGATAGGCATTTTTGAGCTTTGATGAGCTTTTGTATGTCTTTTTCTTTACTTTTTCATGATATGTCTTTTGCCTTACAGGCTAGTATTTTTCCCTCAAGTGAGTGTAAACTAATGTAAACTTCCCTAGAGCAGGTCGATTATTGGCAAATATCGACTCTTTGGATTCGACGTTCAAGAAGCTCTTTTGGACTGCTACTTATTGGTTGCCTTATGATCTTTACTGCTGAGAGAAATGTCTATAACCTTGCTTTGACAGAAGATAGGTAAGATCTTAACTACTAGAAATGATCTTGACTTGAAGCACAATTTTGTGTTCCTTTTTTTTGTATGGGCGAGGTTTCAAGGTCAATGGCTTGCTTGTGTTTGGTCGATGGCATTTCTCTCTTCCAGAACTTACACAAATCAAGGCACGTTAAACTCAAATAATCTCGCTAAGATGGCGAACAAGAAAAGACTCAAGTTTATATGACTCAAAGAAGACTCAAATAAAAATCAAACCTTTTGTGAACGTTTGGACTTCAATCGTTTAGCTCTGATACCACTTTGATGCGGGGATAAGCCGTAGTTCCCGATCTAGATTGAAAGTCCTTAACTTGGGTAAAAATCGGGTTGTTCTATAGAATAAATCGGCTGATTTTCTTCAAGAACAAGGCGATTTTCTTTGAAACTCAGAAAATGGATTAGTGAATGATATAAAAAGTTAAGAAGATGAATATGGAATGATAAATGAAAGATATAGATAGATATGAAATAAGATAGTTCCACAAAGAACTTTGACCAATGATGTATCAAAACCTTTGAACGAGAAGATTACCTTAATCCGCACTTATGTAACCTTACACAAGTCTTCTAATTAAGACAAACACAAGGAGGGACTAGAATTAACCAGGAACACCAACCTTCAATAAGATTAACACACACAAGCACAATCTAGCAAGCACTTCACAACAATTCAACCAAAAGCTCTCTTTTTTATTGAATGATTAATGAATAAAATACAAACTCCGTAAGCAAAGCTACAAGTCTCACAAATCTGTAGAAAATATCAAATGTAATCTACCAAAGAATCTCTCCCACTAAGGATATTTATAAGGGAGATTAACTATGAAAACTAGGAAATATATACTTAAAGAAAATCTTGCAAAGATATCTTTAAAGTATATAAAATATAAAAAAAACTATAAAGATAAAATCTAAACTAATAATCCCTTAAGATAGCCTGAGAGCTTTAAGGAATCACTAAAAGATATAATTGCCAAAGATAGAAGTTCATGGCCGGATCTTGCAAAAATTCGTCTCAGTGAAGAAAATCGGATCACAAACCGGTCGAATTGCCTACAGGAAAATCGGCCGATTTATTAGGTCGATTTTTCCTCTCTAAGGCTCTTCCTTGCTCTTATCCTTCTTTGTTGCTTGGTGGATCTTCTCGGTTATGGCTTGACTCTTCTATAACAGTTAGTAATGTCACCAAGGAACTCTTGAGAGTGAGTAGAGTTTCCTTGCGCATACATGTCGTGAGTATGTTCGTAACTTCATCTTGAATCGCCTTTGCTCTTGACCTTGTGATCGCTCCATCCATGATTGAATCCGAAGAAGGTGAAGGGGTTATTGGTTTTTTTTATTGCCTTAACCTTTGAGCGTGTAACTGGTCCTTGTGTTAGAGATGGTCCACATTAGTGTGATTATTGGAATTCAAAGGACATTGAAGTTATTTTGTGACAATAAGGTTGTAGTTTTGATCTCTAGTAACAACAGAAGCTGTGTAAAGGAGAAGCACATTGACATCAAGTTCTTGTCATTGAAGGAAAAAGTTCAAAGTGGGTAGATTGTATAGAACACATGTTCGCTTCAAAGTGTGTGCAGAATAAGTCTTAAATTTATAACCAATAATAAAGCAAAAGCGAACACGCAGTGTATGGATCAATCACAGTATTAGCAAATATTCCAGGGTCGATGACAAGGACTCGGTGAAATCAAGCACAATATAAAACTTCAGGTTGTAAACGCAAAACTCGAGCAACAAAGAACAATGAATGATATAAATCAGATAAGGGAATGCAGTTTCTAGAGATCAAGGTATCCAGTTGTGGTTTCGACTCAAGACTTCTCAAGGATAAGCGTGGAAAAAGTTGAGGGTTGCAAAGGGAAGGTATTTCTACGATGGGGATAGATTACCAGGTAAGTCTCACCATCCACTATCCCCAACCAAAGATCCTATCACCAGGTAAGTCTCAAGGGACTAAGGAAAGGTACAAGCACTCAAACCAACACACTAACTAAGGGAACAGAACTAACCATTACCGGGTAACTCTCAGGCTAACTCTCAAAGGTAGGATGAAGGCACACTCAAACCCTAACAAAGGATATACCTTTGTTACCTAATACTCATCATCATCGGTAAACAAGAAAAGGAATCACCGAGTAAGTCTCTTCCTAGGCTTGAATGTAAACCAGGAAAGGTGCAACAAGGATAGGATTTCGCAAACTATAACCTAAACTCAATATCGGGCAATGCAGCAGGTAATCTCATGCAGTTCTTATCAATCTCGGTCGAGATGACTCCAAGAACAGCCTGAGACGGGTTTTGGTTTAGGGTTAACTCAAGCTTTCAGGGTCCACTCGCGATAAAGGTTCATTATTTCATCGTTTACACCACAACCTTCAACTAATCACCCTAAAATTGTAGGGGTTTTAGCCAACAATAATCATATTCAAAGCAATAATCATATATTCAATCAAGAAGTCAAGAAAAGAGAATAAAACAATCAACAAAGGTATCTCAGTTATCAAAAGCATACAATCAAACAAATTGTCAATATGTGTTCCAAAAGAATGATAACAACTCACTAATAACTTCCCAAGAAAATCTCACAAAATCTCTTCTCTTCCATGAATCCTAAGTAATCCTTCCTTAGATCTCTTTCTTCCGTAAATCCTTCCAAAAACCGTCAAAAAGTCTTTTGACGTCTTAGCCGTGTGTGAGCGTATTTTCTGCGGTATTCACCTTCCACTCTTATAGAAGAATTTTAGGTCAAAATAATAACTTATTTTCCTTGGGTTGTGGGCCATCGACCTTGAGCTAGGCCCACTTGGCCGTCTCGGTCAAGGTGCATGATTGTGTCGGTCTGAGATCAGTAGTAGAATACGTACTTTTCTTTGTATCTTCAACTGAATCATTCCTCCATCATTTCCCTATGGTTCTTGCCTTTCTTCTTGTCCTTCCGAATACTCCACAGTGTAACTCCATGTCCTCCTTAGACTCCAATGCTCCATTTTGATTCAAAATGCGCCTTATTCCCTACAATTACAATTAAACGTAGTGTAGACCTCGATTCTTGCAAAGTAGACGAATACTAACATAGTCATTAAGAATATATATCCATGCATGTAGAATAATGATGAGAAAACGCCAAAACCATATCCGAAATATAGACAATAATTCATGCTATCAACACATTAGCACAAACTCCATGATTGAGGATCCATTAACTAAGGGGTTGCCTCATAAGGTTTTTCATGAGCACACTACTCATATAGGGCTTAACATTTTTGTAATCCCTGGACTTAGTGGGAGTTTGATTAGATGTTCTATGTTTTATAGTTTATGCATAATAAAGTTGTCATGATTTACATTTTGAACTAAAGGTTGTTTTGGATTCATCTCCGAATAAAGTAGGACTAGTTGAAAATAGACATGTTTATGAGATCACACTTCATGTAATTTTCATGTCATTCATCCATATTGATCTATGTCATCGAATATACTAATATAGTGAATACGGAAGGTTTAGTCACGATGAGTGTGACAAAAGCCACCGTGATCTCATATTAATATATGGGATGAACCAGATTGATATAGAATAAGTCTACACAAAATTAGTCGTTACGTGTACACATAAATAATTTGGATAATATAGTTGATTGTTTAATATGTAGCCTAAGTGGGAGATTGTATTATTATTATTATTATTATTATTATTATTATTATTATTATTATTATTAGTGGGCTTACATATTATAATAATAAATTATTATGATTAAACATCAGCGGACTAATAAAAATGATTCAATCAAGTGAAACTCATAGACTTTAATTAAGCAGTGTGAGCTTAATGGGTGTATACCAGATTTTGGCCCAATAGGCTTAATTATTAGGTCATTATATAAACATTATTAGATTATAGTCCCCAATAAATCAAATCAATCAGCAGTTTTCCAATTTATTCCCATTAGAGAGAAAACATAAAGAAACCTAAAGAGGGTTGACTGAGAAAGACTATATACCTGTGGCGGTCATTTGTATCGTAGATGACGCACTAAGGATTGATCCAATTGCTACTATGGAACCAAATATGTAATTCTAAATTCTTTAATAACCCTAACATGATTAATCCACCTTTGGATGACGAGGTATGAGGTCTTTTGTTGTTGATTTTGAGCACAATATGAGGAAAAATGGAAGTGAAGAAGGAGAGAATGGCGTGATTGGAAAAGACGAATGTTTTAGAATTTTGGCATACCTCTTAAATGTTGGGTTCTTGTTAGAATTGAAGAGAAAGTGAGCGGCAAAGGCGTAGCCGGAAATAGGTGGTGGGATGGGGCGGAAAGTGTATAAGCAGTTTCCCGTACGACTACTCTGTTTGACCTGGCAGTCATTCATTGTGACAGCAGCCACCAAACAGCCACCTAAAAACAGATTTCTTAATCAAATACCCACATGTCAACAGCTCACTAAATGTTTCTCCCACTCCTACATCTACGGAAATTAGATTAAAACATCTTACTGCTGCATCATGTCTTACCTAATAATAATAATAATACAATAATACAGGGGGAAGACTTTTCTTCCCATCATTTTACTTGCACTTCATTGCTAACTTCATTATTTTTCTTTCTTCAAAGAAACCTCATCCAACACAACTTGGACCAAGTCGACTGCTAAAATTCACATGTTGTTTCTTAAGGGACTTGTGAGATTATGGTGACCAGGGTTTATCATCATAAAATAATGATTTACAAAATCTTGAACAACACACAACTTCTTGTGCACTTTTACATCAATCTAAGGCTAAGGTGGTTGAGCTATCTTTATGTTTTCTCTGTAGAGGGAACTACTCTCATTTATTCTCCACCCAAACATACCAATTCAAAGCCAGCTATCCTGCAGCTAACCTTTACCAATAACTCTTCTACTCGCTTTCACATATATATATATATATATATATATATATATAATCTCTTCCACATCCTCCATTCTCATACTCAAACTTCAATTTCCTCTCCTAACTCATTTCCCTCCCTCTTCAAATTCACCTTCACTAACACAACCAACAATGGGTAGCTCCATCGATTTAAATGACGAGAGACTGACGGCTGATATGGCCTTCACCGAGGATGCCTCTATCGTCATCAGAATCCGAAGACGCCTCCCTGATTTCCTCAACTCCGTCAAGCTCAAATATGTCAAGTTGGGCTTTAGCTATTCATGGGACAAACTCCCCAACACATGGCTCATTTTTCTCTTTGCAATTCCTCTATTCACTGCAACCTTGGTTCAGCTCACCGGTCTGCGACTCGACCGTGTTTCAGATCTCTGGACCAACCGGACTGCCTTTCTTGATACAGCCACCGGTCTCACTGGCCTCTTCGTTCTCCTCCTCGGCCTCGGCTTTTACTGGACCCGACGCCCCAAACCCGTCTACTTAGTCGACTTCTCCTGCTACAAACCCGAAAATGAGCGCAAGCTCTCCATTGATTCCTTCCTCAACATGACAGAGGAATGTGGTGCGTTTGAGGAGGAAACGGTTCAGTTTCAGAAGAAAATCTCCAGCCGCTCTGGTTTGGGCGATGAAACCTACTTCCCGCGAGGAATCACTTCCAAACCACCCCGCTTGAGCTTGGAGGAAGCTCGCTTCGAAGCCGAGTCGGTCATAGCCGGCTCAATTGACCCGCTGTTTGAGAAAACCGGTATCAGACCCGACCAGATTGATATCCTGATCGTAAACTGTAGTTTGTTCAATCCTACGCCTTCCCTTTCCGCCATGATCGTTAACCGCTATAAACTCAAGTCGACGATCAAGAGCTTCAACCTCGGCGGGATGGGCTGCTCTGCTGGTTTAATCTCTGTCGATCTCGCCAAGCATCTTCTAAAAGCAAACCCCAACTCTCGCGCACTCGTCTTCTCCACCGAAAACATAACCCTAAATTGGTACTTCGGCAACGATCGGTCGATGCTCCTGTGCAATTGCATCTTCCGGATGGGCGGAGCCGCTGTTCTCCTCTCAAACCGAGCGGAAGATCGACGGCGATCCAAGTACGAGCTCGTCCACACCGTGAGAACTCACAAGGGATCCGACGAGCACAGCTACAACTGCGTGTACCAGCGCGAAGACGATCGCGGAGCAGTCGGCGTCTCCCTAGCTCGGGAGCTCATGGCAGTCGCCGGAGACGCCTTAAAAACAAACATCACCACCCTAGGACCACTGGTACTTCCGATTTCAGAGCAATTTCGGTTCTTCGTAACCTTAGTGCGACGAAAAGTGATTGGGTCCAAAAACGTGAAGCCGTACATACCTGATTTCAAAAAGGCGTTCGAGCACTTCTGTATACACGCCGGAGGAAGGGCGGTGTTGGATGCGATCGAGAAGAACCTCCGACTAGAGGAATGGCACATGGAGCCATCGAGGATGACGTTGCACAGGTTCGGTAACACGTCAAGCAGTTCTCTGTGGTACGAGCTTGCTTATACCGAAGCGAAGGGTAGGGTTCGAGGAGGAGACCGGGTGTGGCAGATAGCGTTCGGATCCGGGTTCAAGTGTAACAGTGCGGTTTGGAGGGCTCTTAGAGAAATTCCGGTTGAGGACCCGGTTAACCCCTGGGCCGATTCGATTGAAAGGTATCCGGTCAAACTAGCGGTGGCTTAGGGTTACTTATTATTGGGCGAGATTGAATCGTTGGAGTCCCAGATTCAATCTAATCAAATATTATTTTATATTTTTTTTAACATGTTATAAGTTGACTAAAGTCGATAGGTTTGAATCCGTGCTTCTCGGCTCAAAATCTTTATGATAATCAATTGGGTTATCTTTGTTTAATATTTTAGTAGTAAAGTGTTTGCTGTATATCCAATTTGAAAGGTGAGTACATTGATTGTTACACTTTTTTCATTAAATGTTGGTGACTCATTCCCATTTCTCATTCATATTTTCTATATTTTGATTACATGAGGTCGTGGCTAAAGCTTCTTCACCGATAATGGAATCCAAGGAAACACACCAAATATAAATATGATGTAATTTTAATTTAGTTTTAGTTCAAATTAATGATATATCTGTATATATCTACTAAAATAAGCTACATCCCGCTAACATAACACGCTGAGAATTGAGTAGTTAAGTCAAATTCCAATATCTATTATACTTACTAAAACAGAGCACGGGTTGATGGCATGGAGCGCTGTGGACGCAGGATTTTTGAAATTGAGCTCCTACAATTAAAGCCAATAAATTTTTATTTTTTACACTATTTTTAAACCATAAAATCTTTTATTATTAAAATAATAATTTTATAGAAACCAAATCTATTATCTATTATCTATATTCTATATACTATACTAAAACAGAAGACACTAAGTTGACGTGTCATTCTCACAAATTTTGTAAGGTTAAATCTTTTTTAAACTAACTTATCAAACCATAAAATCTTTTTTATTAATCCAAAAATAAAACAAAATTTTGTAAAATTAATTAACAATGTCTTCTAAATATTTTAAAAATAATTTGGTTTACGTATTTCTTTTATTTTTAAGCCATCAAAGTTTAAGTAATTTATTTATTAGGAAGATTTTTATTTTTTCTTAATTTATTTTTAAAGGATTATAAGCTCAATCTATTTACGTTAATAAATTTCACGGAATTCCCTATCCCACATCGATTATATAAGGAAGGCTGATAGTTTGATAACTTGTATAGATAGAGAGTTTTAAAATCAAACAAATCACACATTTCTTGGCCTTTTGGCTAAGTTAAGTATAAATTATATTCATAACGGATCGATTAATATCTGTTTTGTGAGTCGTTGCCTACTGTTTTGTGGGTCGTTGACCTATTGTTTTGGGTCGTTGACCTACTGTTTTGTGGGTCGTTGACTTACTGTTTTTTAAGTCGTCGTTGACTTACTATTTTGTGGGTGGTTGACCTACTGTTTTGTGGGTCGTTGACCTACTGTTTTGTGGGTCGTTGACCTACTGTTTTGTTAGTTGTTGACCTATTGTTTTGTGGGTCGCTAAGTATTTTTAGCGATTTTTTTGCTATCCCACATTGGTTTTCACTTGTATAAATAGTGGGGTTTAGTATATATTATTTTGATGTTTGGTTAAATTGAAGTATAATTTATATTCATAAATTAATATCTGTTATATAGGTCGTTGACCTACTAAAACTGATGGTTTGCGAACTTGAATAAATAGAGGTTAACAACGGATATTGAAGATTAAACAAATGATACATTTCTTGGCATTTTGGCTAAGTTGAGCTATAATTTTTATTCATAACGGATTAGTATATATTTTATAGGTCGTTGACCTACTTTGTTATGTGTCGTTACTTAATGTTTTTAGCGAATTTGCTATCCCACATCGATTATCAAGTAAGACTGATGCTTTGAGAACTTGAAAAGCGTTTATAATTGTCTCCATAATTAAATTAATATTAATTTATCCGTTATTGTATGAGATTTTGTTTAATTTTATATTATAAAATTTTGTATCGTCATCTATAAATTGTTTTTTAATTAAAAAATTTTCAAATTCTGATTTTTTAAATATAAATGATTTATTGAAAATGTATGTTTTTTAAATAAAATATATACTATATTAAAACAGAAGACACTAAGCTGACGTGTCATTCTCACAAATTTTGTAAGGTTAAATCTTTTTTAAACTAACTTATCAAATCATAAAATCTTTTTTATTAATCCAAAATTAATTAACAATATCTTCTAAGCTTTTATTTTTAAGCCATCAAAGTTTAAGTAATTTATTTATTAGGAAAATTTTTATTTTTTCTTAATTTATTTTTAAAGGATTATAAGCTCAATCTATTTACGTTAATAAATTTCACGGAATTTCCTATCCCACATCGATTATATAAGGAAGGCTGATAGTTTGATAACTTGTATAAATAGAGGGTTTTAAGATCATACAAATCACACATTTCTTGCCCTTTTGGCTAAGTTAAGTATAAATTTTATTCATAACGGATTAATATCTGTTTTGTGAGTCGTTGCCTACTGTTTTGTGGGTCGTTGACCTATTGTTTTGGGTCGTTGACCTACTGTTTTGTGGGTCGTTGACCTACTGTTTTTTAAGTCGTCGTTGAGCTACTGTTTTGTGGGTCGTTGGCCTACTGTTTTGTGGGTTGTTGGCCTACTGTTTTTTAAGTCGTCGTTGACCTACTGTTTTGTGGGTCGTTGACCTATTGTTTTTTGGGTAGTTGACCTACTGTTTTGTGGGTTGTTGACCTATTGTTTTGTGGGTCGCTAAGTATTTTCAGCGATTTTTTGCTATCCCACATTGGTTTTCACTTGTATAAATAGTGGGGTTAATATAGATTGTTTTGATGTTTGGCTAAATTGAAGTATAATTTATATTCATAAATTAATATCCGTTATATAGGTTGTTGACCTACTAAAACTGATGGTTTGCGAACTTGAATAAATAGAGATTAACAACGGATATTGAAGATTAAACAAATGATACATTTCTTGGCATTTTGGCTAAGTTGAGCTATAATTATTATTCATAACGGATTAATATATATTTTATAGGTCGTTGACCTACTTTGTTATGTGTCGTTTACTTAATGTTTTTAGCGAATTTGCTATCCCACATCGATTATCAAGTAAGACTGATGCTTTGAGAACTTGAAAAGCGTTTATAATTGTCTCCATAATTAAATTAATATTAATTTATCCGTTATTGTATGAGATTTTGTTTAATTTTATATTATAGAATTTTGTATCGTCATCTATAAATTGTTTTTTAATTTAAAAATTTTCAAATTCTGATTTTTTAAAAATATAAATGATTTATTGAAAATGTATGTTTTTTATATAAAAATATTACTCTACGAGTATTCTTTTTATCTAAGTATTTTGTTGTCCTATTATGTTTTTTAATCATAAAATACGGGTATTCTTTTTATATTACGTCGGTCGTTACAAGATTAAAGCTTCAGATTTTAAATCCCCGTTTATCCAATAATTTGTTTTTGCTTTTGTTTGTATTTTTAAACTTTATTTCAATTTTTGTGTTTTTTTTTAAAAAAATCTTTCAAAATTTTATTTTATTATTTATCACACATTTTGTTTGAAATTCTTTTTTTTAAAAATTATATTTCGGGTTTCATTTAGATAATTACAATATATTAAAATAATTTAGTTATAAGTCTATAACGGAGTTGTGCATTGTAATTTTTTAAACAAAATTGTGCATTATATAAGGATTAAATTTATGAAGTGTAGAATAATAAGAAGTTCTTTATTTGTGACTATTTTTTCGTTTTGAGAATAATCAAATCCGAATCATTATTATAAAATTTCATAAATATATCTTTAGTTCGCACAACTAATATTATAAAGATACCCGCACAAGGTGCGGGCTATGCACTAGTATTACTTAGTGTCACTCTTTTTAAAATTATTAGTTTTTAAGTTTTTCAATTTTAAAACTAAACAGATTTGATGCAATTTTAAAAAAAAATTGTACAACTTAGATTCTATAAATTATTTTAATTTAAATCAATTCTAATTTATTTTTAAAAGTAATATTATAGCAAAAATTAAAAAAATTTGATTTTTAAAATTTTCGCTATAATAAAATTCAAATTTAAGTTTTCGTGATTTTTTTTGTTTTAAGACTTTCTTTTAAAGTTTTCTATTTTAAGGGTATACATAAAAATAGAGAATTCTAACTTTAAAATGAAATAATTAAAATTTTATTGTACTTTTGTTTATTTTAGTTGTTATTTTACAATTGATGTGATTAGAATTTTATAATGATTCAAAATTATTTATAAGTGTTTCGATATTATATAAACGGGACATGACACTTCTAGCGGGATGGAGAACTTAATGCCTATATCCCGTCTCAAATATTGGTAAAAGTGATTGTTATTTTTATAAAATTTTGTCGGGATTTGGGACATGACAAGATCGGGATTTGTATAATTTATTCTCACCATATTTATATGTATTATCCGTGCACGGCACGGGTTCTAAACTAGTTTACGTTTAAATTAGTGCTTGTTATTCATGTAGAAAGGAAGTTTGGGATTAAAGTAGATTTTAGTGCTAATTAAGAAGAAGAAGAAGAATGGCTGGAAGACTAGATCAAGTGAAACTTTAATCTACAAATCTTTTAATTACGATCTATTAAAATATCGCAAAATCGAGATATTATTCAAAAAATATGCTCCGTAAACATATTTTTCAAAAAAAAAACCCTTAAAATTTTGAAAATGCTCTAAATTATGAACCCAACGTAACTTAATAACTTAATTGCCGTCAACACAATATATCCATCACAATCAACCTAGATAAGGAAGAAGTGATTGACTGTATTTTTTTTCATTAATTCTCGAAAAAGAAGAGCAGGTATTTTATTTGAAAGTCAACTTGTTCAATTATATATAAAGCTCATTTGTACAACTATATGTTCAAAACTTTATTTATAAAAAACTAAAAAAACAACAGATTATTGCTCAAATAATATAAATACATTGATCTATGTAACTATGAAGTCAACGTGTTCAACTCCAAAGTCCACTTGTTTAAATATAGTTACTATAATGCTTAATTTGTTCAAAACTTGATTTTATGGAAATTAAAAAACTTACCATTTTATGTAACACCCTAAATTCTCAAAATTCGGAGAGCTACTAGTTAGGATCTCACAATGGGTCCCGATCTTAGTTTGACCACAACATTACTATATCTTACAACAAGACACCAATGTAGTAAAACCATTTAAAATCAATAAAGGTTAAAAAGATAAATGTATACATGAGTCAGCCTTACAAGACATAACAATTAACATAATGTGCATGCAGAAACGAAAAGATTTTCCCTTCCCATCTAAATGAGTACGTGGACTCGGCTGGTCATCCACTCCGTATCTCTCTACAACTGCCTTAACTTGCAAGACATCTACAACGTCGGATAAACCGTTGGCTAACATTATATATATCAGAATAACAATAATAACACATACACACATAAGGTAATATCAAACACATAGCATGCTCATACATCAATCGGTTAGTACCTTTCATTAGGCGATTTACTTTACTAATTCAACTTCTTTTGTGACACGAGAATCTCTCAAAACTCGCATATGTCCCCTTTCACTAACCAGGACTAGATCGGATGCATATCATCATATCTTGTTGGACGAATCGCAAAGAACCTCTCAATCTCTTGTAGAACTGGACACCGTCCAATTATCATACACTTGGGCCAATTAACAAAAAGGTCATCCTAGCACGTTGTTATATAAACACACAAGCACACACCACCATTACAATTATACTAACACAAAGAAGTCAGCTAAGTAAGCCCAAGGGGCTTACTTGTTTCAAGATAACCCCAGCTTATAAAACCACACTCACCACCCCCGCAGGAATATACTCTATGCCTAATCAAACAAGGCACCCAAATCAACTACTATCCAAAATGCTAGAAGTCCTCAACTTCTAGTCTCAATGATATCTACAAGATCATCGGTTGGGCTCCAATGAAGTTATCTTATCAACTTCATGGTGAAGTTTAGTAAATTTAAACCATTGATTATTATTAATGGTTAAGATTCATTTTTAGATCGATGAAAAAGGAAAGAAAATATCTACAAGATCATTCCTTTACCAATTTATATAAAGTGATTAATTTAAAATTTATATTAATTTTAAGTTTAAATATATTTACTTTTAAACCAACTATTAATTTTTAAAAAAGTAGTTTATTTTTAACCCATCTATTTTAAAAGGGTAAATTATTGGTACAAATGACCACGACCGATCCTTTAAATTACATAAATCTTTTTAAATTATTTATTTAAAAGATATGATAAAATTATATAAATGATAAAATATAATAATCATTTATATGATAAGTTTGAAGTAAACAAAAATTTATGCGGGAGTTGTTAAATTTCTACATCAACGTTATATCTTTAGTATTAATATATGAATGAGATTTAAAATATTTTAAAATTAACCGGTAATTAAGTTTGTTTTATCCAATTGTATCTCAACACTAAAACGTGATTTAATATTATTTTATTTATATCAAATTTGTAAAATTATTTACTAATAGACCTAGTTAAAATCATATAATCTCATGCCATGTGAATTAATAGATAATATAAAATTATACTTTTCGCAAAATCGATATTATTCAGGACTAAGTAGGTGATAATGCAAAATAATATTTTTATAAAATTAAACCGCACAATAATTGGAAGTTGATATATTATCATTATCTTCAAAATATATTGTTTCCATAAGTGTTTAATAGATCAATAAATCTTGGCCATTAGATTGAATCAATGGTTAAAATTTGTCCAACTCCACCATGAAGTTAAATAACAACTTCATGGGAGCCCGACTGATGAGGTCGTGGCTAAAGCTTCTTCACCGATAATGGAATCCAAGGAAACACACCAAATATAAATTTAAACCATTGATTATTATTAATGGTTAAGATTCATTTTTAGATCGATGAAAAAGGAAAGAAAATATCTACAAGATCATTCCTTTACCAATTTATATAAAGTGATTAATTTAAAATTTATATTAATTTTAAGTTTAAATATATTTACTTTTAAACCAACTATTAATTTTTAAAAAAGTAGTTTATTTTTAACCCATCTATTTTAAAAGGGTAAATTATTGGTACAAATGACCACGACCGATCCTTTAAATTACATAAATCTTTTTAAATTATTTATTTAAAAGATATGATAAAATTATATAAATGATAAAATATAATAATCATTTATATGATAAGTTTGAAGTAAACAAAAATTTATGCGGGAGTTGTTAAATTTCTACATCAACGTTATATCTTTAGTATTAATATATGAATGAGATTTAAAATATTTTAAAATTAACCGGTAATTAAGTTTGTTTTATCCAATTGTATCTCAACACTAAAACGTGATTTAATATTATTTTATTTATATCAAATTTGTAAAATTATTTACTAATAGACCTAGTTAAAATCATATAATCTCATGCCATGTGAATTAATAGATAATATAAAATTATACTTTTCGCAAAATCGATATTATTCAGGACTAAGTAGGTGATAATGCAAAATAATATTTTTATAAAATTAAACCGCACAATAATTGGAAGTTGATATATTATCATTATCTTCAAAATATATTGTTTCCATAAGTGTTTAATAGATCAATAAATCTTGGCCATTAGATTGAATCAATGGTTAAAATTTGTCCAACTCCACCATGAAGTTAAATAACAACTTCATGGGAGCCCGACTGATGAGGTCGTGGCTAAAGCTTCTTCACCGATAATGGAATCCAAGGAAACACACCAAATATAAATTTAAACCATTGATTATTATTAATGGTTAAGATTCATTTTTAGATCGATGAAAAAGGAAAGAAAATATCTACAAGATCATTCCTTTACCAATTTATATAAAGTGATTAATTTAAAATTTATATTAATTTTAAGTTTAAATATATTTACTTTTAAACCAACTATTAATTTTTAAAAAAGTAGTTTATTTTTAACCCATCTATTTTAAAAGGGTAAATTATTGGTACAAATGACCACGACCGATCCTTTAAATTACATAAATCTTTTTAAATTATTTATTTAAAAGATATGATAAAATTATATAAATGATAAAATATAATAATCATTTATATGATAAGTTTGAAGTAAACAAAAATTTATGCGGGAGTTGTTAAATTTCTACATCAACGTTATATCTTTAGTATTAATATATGAATGAGATTTAAAATATTTTAAAATTAACCGGTAATTAAGTTTGTTTTATCCAATTGTATCTCAACACTAAAACGTGATTTAATATTATTTTATTTATATCAAATTTGTAAAATTATTTACTAATAGACCTAGTTAAAATCATATAATCTCATGCCATGTGAATTAATAGATAATATAAAATTATACTTTTCGCAAAATCGATATTATTCAGGACTAAGTAGGTGATAATGCAAAATAATATTTTTATAAAATTAAACCGCACAATAATTGGAAGTTGATATATTATCATTATCTTCAAAATATATTGTTTCCATAAGTGTTTAATAGATCAATAAATCTTGGCCATTAGATTGAATCAATGGTTAAAATTTGTCCAACTCCACCATGAAGTTAAATAACAACTTCATGGGAGCCCGACTGCAAGACCATATAGCTGCATTATGCTAGAAGATTACTACTTCTAGTCTCAAAGGTCAGCTCATTGCTTTATAATGGTATGCTAGGATGTTCCAACTCCTAGTCTCAAGGTCCACACAAGATCAACAATAATATAACCCAACTCTATGTTCTCACCAAGCTTCCACAACCAACTAAGGCGTTCAACGACAAAAGAACTCACTACCACTAGCTGGCATTCACCCTAGTTCTGATAGGTTCCAACTTAGCATGATACTACTCTAGAACCGATAATGACAACCGAAAGGAACAACGTAACAAAGATGGATACTCACTGGTGGAATACCGCGGCTACAGAAAAAGGAGGCGCGACCATGAAGAAGTGGTGCCGACACGACCAGATCAGGAGGGACGCCTTGCCCGTGGCTCATCTGGCTGCACCCACAGGTCTAGCTGCCACACCAGCGGCTCGGAGCTGCCGCACCCGCGGTCTAGGACATCAAGCGCACCCTTGGCTAGTTGAGGTGCGCCTGCATCTTTTTCCTCATGCTGTTGCGCGAAGACGAAATACGAAGGCCTGTTGAAGGTTATGGCTGCTGGGATCGTAGATGTAAACGAGATTGAAGGTTGCTCGGTGATGTTGGTGCCGAAAATCGTGGGAGGTTGCTGGTCTAGCGTGACAGAGGCCTCGCGAGGCTACATTTATGGATGATGGAAACAAGGGATGAGAAGCTAACCCCATGGTTGTGGCTCGGAGACGAAGGTGACTCCCCTCTACGACGGACCAGCGCCGACCACCACCACTGGTTGTCGAGAAGGAGGCCGCCGCTGCTCTTGTTGTTGTATGAGGGAGGTCACTGCTTCAAGGGAGGGGAAGGGAGATTGAAGATAACGTAAGGCTAGGGTTTGAGTAGAGGGGAGGAGAAGGAAAATAACGTAAGAGAGAAGAAGAAAGGCTGCTAATATACGTAAGAAGGAGGAGCATCCATCAGCCTCCTAATGGCCCATCTACCCCCATCTATGATGGGTCTTGATGACCTACATCTCACGGGCGAAAAGGCTTGCTTCTATATGGATTGAGTTGCTTTTAAAAGACTATAAAGGGATGAAGAACATAAACTTAGTAACCTCACATAAAATGTTAGATTTTATGTAGGTGATTTATAAAAACCCAATAAAACCCTTGGAGCGGTAAAGAATATATAATCGTGATACCCTGTGTTATAAAAAGATAGGGATATGAATATGAAAGAGATCCAAAACCGGTCGAGGTACGGTTTGCCTCGGACTTCATCAGAAATAAACTTTTCGGGTATTACATATTAATTTGAGAACAAATTAATAAATATTAGTAATCAACATAATATAAAAAAATACTATTTGTTCAAATACAAAGTCAATTTTTTCTACTACGACAGAAAAAACCCTAATTGCGGCGCCAGGCGACAGGCTGGCGACTTTGATGGCGATTCCCAATGCTACTAACTGCCCACCACCTCCTGCAGCACCAGACCCGACTCCTGGTACTATGAACGGGGCCAATGAAGCACATCCAACTAACCCTACCGTAGCCGAGAAGGAAACGGAAATAGAGGGTCCAGAGATAGAAAAAATACCGTCTTGGAGTACTATGCTGTTTGGGGACGATGCTTGGAAGCAAATGCCTGTATTACCGGAGAACCTTGTGGAGTCAGGAAGAATCAGAATCGACTATCCAAAGGGAAAGGATGGTACACCGGAAATCAACATAGCGTCTGATGTTATTCAGGTACTCAATGCTCCATGGAGGAACTCTATTGTGACTAAACTGTTAGGCCGCATGATCTCGTATGGGTCCTTTGACAGGGCGATCAGACAGATTTGGAAACCGATGGGAGGCTGGACTGTCATAGACCTGCCCAACGACTTCTTTCTGATTCGGTTTGAGAAGGAGAAGGATATGTTCGATATCTTGACTGGAGGGCCATGGAAACTATTCGGGTACTACTTGATGATGCAACAATGGGATGAGAGCTTTGATCCTATGACATCGGTGATGACTTCTACGGGAGTGTGGATTAGAATTACGGGCCTACCCTTTGCAATGTATAACGTATCAGTTTTGAGGGCTATAGCTTCTTCAATTGGTACTCCACTGAGAATGGATACTAATACGGTGGGGGTCTTCAAAGGCAAATATGCTAGGATATGTGTGGCTTTAGATCTTACCCGACCTCTGAAAGGGGATGTTATTCTTAATGGGAAACGTCTCCTACTTGAGTATGAAAATCTTCATACCATTTGCATAGGTTGTGGGTGTTACGGGCATTTCATTGATTTGTGCCCATATGTTGACAGAGATGCAAACCCAGAGAAGAATAATGATGAAATGAGATCAGTTACAGAAAACAATAAGGATACTAATACGGTTGTGTTGGAAAAACAAGTAGCACCAGAAGTTCAAGAGCAGGAAAGTGGAGGACACGGACCTTGGATGATTGTCCCACGTCGACGCCCTTATAATAAAGGAAGAGAGAAAGCAGATGAAATAGGGTATACCGGATCACAGGAGCGAAGGCAGGAGAAATCAGGGTTTGTTAATTTGAATGAGGGAAGGAGGGGAATACTGATCAAAGAGAAGAAAGGTATAACACCCTCACAGCCAACTCCTGGTGCTAATGGTAATGCTAACAACCAAGCAAAGAAAAGAATCAGACCGGATGGAAATTTAAATGGAGGATTTATACATGTGAATAGGACCATGCAAGGGAGTACGTCCAAGGAACCATATGGTATATCCGCTCCCCATAACCCCAATAAGTCCCTTGGGGCTAATCAGCAGGTCAGGATCCTCCAACGAGGTGAACAGAATGTGGTAACTTTTGCAGCCAAAGGTAAAGCCATCCAGGAAGGAAATTGTGATGATATGATGGAAGAGACCGAGCAGGCGATGACACAAGAGGACATGGAGTCCCAGACCTCCATTGTCCCAGATTCTCAAGCTTGAGAACGGGGCATCTCTTTACCTCTCTATTAAATAGATGATTGGTATCTTATGGAATAGCTTCGGAACAATAAAGCATAGTTTCCGAAGATCTATACGATATATGCTCAGAAAACATAAACCGAATTTTATAGCTCTTTTTGAAACCCATTGCTCAGGAGATGTAGCAGATGGTATTTGTGAAAAGATTGGATTTGATAGCGCTGAAAGGGTTGAAGCGGAGGGACAGAAAGGAGGAATCTAGCTCCTTTGGGATTCACAAAGCTGCCCAACTGTGATTGTGTCAAAGAGTAACCAATATATTCATGCAATTATGGGAATTGGAGACGCAACATTCAATATTATTGTTGTATACGTTGCCCCTGAGGTAAGTAGAAGAGGAGGTGTGTGGACTGAACTGTCGAATATCATTGAGAATTCTGATTTACCGGTATGCATTGGTGGAGATTGGAATGTTATACAGAATCTGGAAGAGACACAAGGGGGTTCAGCTCGCCTCTCGAGAGCTTCGATTGAATTTGGAAACTGGATAAATAGCAATCAGCTGATTGATTTGGGATATATTGGTTCACCATTTACATGGTCACGTGGCCACTCGCTTCAAACGAGAGTTTCAAAGAGACTTGATCGAGTAATGATGAATGCTGCAGGGAGAACTAAATGTCCTGAAGCTGTAGTTCGTCACCTTCCCAAACTATGCTCCGATCATAACCCCCTCCTGCTATGCTTGGATCGAACTACACTAGGCAACCCCAAACGTCGACCATTTCGTTTCCAAGCGGCTTGGCTATCCCATCCGGAGTTCAAAGATCTTATTGCGCGTTCCTGGGAGGATTTAGCTCCCATACCTACAGCCCTTAAGAAACTACAGCACAACCTCCGCAGATGGAATAAAGAAGTGTTTGGATCAATTCAAGAACGCAAAGAGACTCTGATCAAAGCACTGGAGAATATTGCCTTGCGCCTGGCAGAAGCTCCTGATATGGACCTTATTAAAAAGGAAAGTGAGATGGAGGTAGAATTGAATAAAGCCATGGAACAAGAAGAAATGTTGTGGTACCAAAAGTCGCGGCAACAATGGCTCAAACATGGAGATCGTAACACTTCCTTTTTTCATCTCTCTACGATCATCAGAAGACAGAAGAATCGCATTGATGCCCTGAAAATAGATGATGGAACATGGTGTCTTGAGCAAAAAGAATTAGAGGAACATGCTGTCAGGTATTTCAGGGACATATATGGCCCAACTGATTTGCAAGAACTTCAGTTTATTCCTAGAGGAGGGTTCCCAAGGCTTTCTATTGATCAGAAAGTTAAACTATCTAGGGATTGTTCCAATGATGAGATCTTTGAAGCTGTTAAAGGAATGGGAGCCTTGAAGGCTCCAGGACCGGATGGTTTTCAACCGGTCTTTTATCAAAAGCAGTGGGATATAGTTGGCAGTGCCTTAACTCGTTTTGTTAACGATTTCTGGAGCACGGGTGACATGCCAGGTGAGGCAAATGAAACCCTAGTGGTACTGATAAGTAAGGTAGCGAAACCAGAGTTGATACAAAACTATCGCCCAATTTCCTTGTGTAATGTGTCCTACAAGGTTATCACGAAATTCCTTGCCAACCGCCTTAAACCCCTGATGAATTCACTAGTCAGTCCCATGCAGACCAGTTTCATCCCAGGTAGATCCATTTCGGATAACATTGTCCTAGCACAAGAAGCTATACACTCCATGAAAAAGAAGAAAGGTCGGAAAGGGTGGATGGTTATGAAACTTGATTTAGAGAAGGCTTATGATATGCTCAGATGGGAGTTTGTGAAGGATACCTTCGAGGACCTGGGTCTTCCGGAGATTTGGGTTGACAGAATTGCAAAGTGCTTCTCTACTAGTTCAATGCGGATCCTATGGAATGGGGAATGTACAACTACATTTAAGATGACAAGGGGTTTGAGACAAGGAGACCCCATTTCTCCATACATCTTTGTTCTTTGTTTAGAACGATTAGGGCATATGATCGAATCAGCGGTTTCGGATGGCAGTTGGAAACCTATGAAGTTGTCCAGAAGTGGCCCCCCTATTTCGCATTTGTTCTTTGCAGACGATATCCTTTTGTTTGCGGAAGCAACAAGTGGCCAAATCAGATCTATCAAAATCATTCTTGATAAATTTTGTGCAGCTTCGGGCCTTAAGGTTAGTCTTACAAAATCTCGGATTTTTGTTTCACATAACAGAAGAGGGGAAATGGAGAAACAACTGAGCGAGATTAGTAGTATCTCTTGTACACGGAACTTGGGAAAGTATCTTGGGGTACCGATCCTCCATGATACTGTGAAGACAGACACTTTCAACCCTCTGCTAGAACGAATGTCTGCACGACTGGCAGGTTGGAAATCACAAAAGATGAGCATTGTTGGACGAACTATTTTGGTTAAATCGGTTCTCTCGACCATGCCAATATATCATATGAACACGATCCTCCTCCCTGTGAGTATCACTAATAGAATTGACAGAATTTGCAGGAATTTCTTATGGGGTAGCATTGAAGGCACGAGGAAGATCCATCTTGTCAAGTGGGAGACTATCTGTCATAAGAAGATTGATGGAGGACTGGGAGTTAGAAGGGCAGCGGATATCAATCTTGCCTCAATTAGCAAACTCAGCTGGAGAATGTTTACAAACAAGGAGGATTTGTGGGCGAAGGGCATTCTCAGTAAGTATTCAAGAGGCAGTAATGACTGGCCTAATCAGCTTATTTATAGGAATGGGAACTCATATATCTGGAAAGGTATAGTACATAGCTATAATGAGATTATTGCTCCCAACCTTGGCTGGAATATCCATGATGGTAGAAAAGCTAGATTCTGGAGTGATGTTTGGGCTACCTCTGAACCTTTGAAGGTATCATGCCAGCTGATGTTGTCCAATGCTGAACTTAATATGAAGGTTCGAGAAGTGTGGACGGAAGAAGGAGCCTGGGACTGGAATTACCTCTCGTGTAGACTGAACAATGCTAATCTGTTACAAGTCATTGCTAAAGGTATTTGGAATGTCCAGAACAAGGAAGATTCGGTGAGATGGAATCTGACACAGGATGGGTGTTTCACGATTGCATCTGCCTATAATTGGATTTATCAGAAAAGAAGTAGAGGAGGAGTAAGAACAAAGCTGTTCCAGCAGTTATGGAAAGTAAAATCTACGGAACGTGTCCGCTATTTTCTTTGGCAACTTGCAAGAGGAGTCCCATTAACTAACTTAGAAAGGTACAGACGGCATCTGACGAGCTCTCCCTCGTGTTTGAGCTGTCCTGAACTAGATGAATCCCTACTCCATTTACTAAGGGACTGTAGGTATGCTAGAGACGTTTGGCAAGAGCTTATTCCACGTAATCTTGCTACTGAATTCTTCAGTCTTGAGTGGGAGGCTTGGCTCTTTCTGAATCTATCAATGATAAGGGGACCAGATAGAGTACATGATTGGAATGGAGTGTTTGCTATGGGGGTTTGGTGGTTGTGGAGGTGAAGAAACTCGAGAGTTTTTGGCAAAGGCGCTATTGCCTTGAATAAAGCTGAGTTTATTTTGAGAAAATATGAGGAATATAAGGCTGTTGAAAATCAAGATCTGGGATTGATGGGGCCAAAAAAGAGAGAGCTGCATATTAGGTGGTCCAAGCCTAAGAAGGGATGGGTGAAAGTTAATTCAGATGGGGCATCTCGTGGGGATCTACATCTGGCTACGGCAGGGGCTGTCATACGAGATGACCAAGGGTGCTGGGTAAGCGGAGTGGTTGTGAATATTGGAGCTTGCTCAGCCCCAGAGGCGGAATTATGGGGGGTTATCCATGGAGTAGAACATGCATGGAACTTGGGATACCGTCGTGTGGAGGTCGAGTTGGACTCGATGCTGGTGGTTGGGTTCATTGATAGAGGTGTGAATCATTGTCACCCTCTCTCTAGCCTGGTGACTCGTTGCCAAGGCTTTGCTATTCGAGACTGGAATATTAGTTTCGTTCATACTTACCGTGAGGGGAACCGGGTTGCAGATGCTCTTGCTAATCACGCCTTCTCCTTAGATTTTGGTGTACATTTCCTTGTTACGCCTCCTGCAGGCATTCTGTGTTTTATTTTGGACGATCTTCGAGGAGTTGCCCTTCCTCGAAGTGTTTGCATGTAATTCTTTTGTTTATTTACGTTGAGAGTCTCGACTCTCACTTACCAAAAAAAAAAAAGTCAATTTTTTCTACTTGTTGAAAACTTAATTTTGTGAGAAAAGTAAAAACAAACTTACATATGTATACATACTTTGCTAAACATTAGATCTTAATTCTTATTATATAATTATTGTATGATTGAAAAATGACTACATAGTTGAAATCCAAACAATAGTAATTTAAATCATTGATTTGTTTAATTAAATTTTCGGTTTGTTCAAAATAGTATTTTCAACTCTGACAAATTCGAAATCGAGATTATTCGAAATTAATTACAAATATTTGATCAACAAATTAACAAGTCGCCATCGCACTAGAAAATTTTCAAATATAGAATTATTCAAAACTCACAATATTAGTATATTACCATAAGAGAAGGACACAAATTCAAAATAGAGTATATTCGAAATAAAAATCAAAGAAAATACTATTTTACCATTTTTATCAATCAAAATTAGAGAAGAATCGAAGAAATTAGATGGAAGAAATCAAATCAAATAAATTGGACGGAAGAAATGGAATTAAAGAAATTGGATGGAAGACAAAGAAGATCGATGAAGTGCGGTGCATATAGCTTCGTTATTTACCAAAAACGGCCGTTAAGTGTCTAATCATTAATAAGAGGATTAATTGAACAAATCACAACCCTTACATTTTGTTCTAAGGGTTGTGGTTCCTTCAATTTCCCATTAGTTTTAACTATAAACTCCCTTTTTATATGATACTAATCATATATATATATATATATATATATATATATATATATATATATATATATATATATATATATATATATATATATATATATATAAAAGTTCACGTGATAACCTTTGTTACCGTAAGGAGGATGAACATCAAACACCATTGGATTAATTAATAAACTCTCCATGTTAATGGACAATCACATGCATTCATTGTGCAGAAGTAATGTATCAAAGGATTAAGATTCACTAGAATAAATAGAAAACGTAAATTAGACAACCAAATATTGTAATCATGGATGAATTAGTAGTCCATCAACAAACGCAACCCTATTATTTTAATTAAACTCTATTTATCTACCATCGATATAGACCATGTTGAAGTGTGATGGTGCACTTATCAATTTTGTTTTCAAATAGTTCGAATCGGCTAGCACGTAGAATAACGAAGAACAACGAAAAACGTGTTCAATTGATGTCAAAGACAACCCTGTTATTTTGTAAGAACTCGGATGGAGTCCTTCCTTGTATCTTTTGGATCATGCTTTACATTGCATTAAAGGCTATTTTGGTTTTTACTATTGTGTCTTGTTGTAAGATCCGCTGAAATTGTTGTCAGCCTAAGGGTCGGGGCCCATTGTGAGGCCCTAGCCCGTTGCATTCCGATTCCCGCGGATTCGGGTCTTCAAAAGCTCGGCAGAAAGGCTTTCTACCATGGAGGCTTCCTTATCTCATGATTGATATAGAAACCGACATTCTCGCTTCCACTTCGTCCACCGCGGCTCGCGCCGTTGCTTCCCTCTAAGGCGGAACGCTCCCCTACCGATGCATTTTTACATCCCACAACTTCGGCAGATCGCTTAGATTACAATATGGTATGAGAGCCCTAGGTTGACAACAATGACACTCACAATCTTCTAAAGGCCAAATAGTTAAATAAACAGAATCCGCAAGGGGTTTGACTTTTGAAAAGAATTTCGTTTTCAAAATCATGAGTTGGGTTGGGATAGAATGTACGAGACCACCACTCCTAACGCGGACCTCAGGGACTTAGTGTTTGGACTATAGTTGTATGTGGATTGTAGGTTGTTTCTAGACTTGTTATGTTATAGTAGTAGCATGGCCTTTATATTATTATACACTTTTACGTGTGGTATGATAGTATCATATTAGTGTTTGGACCTTGTAATATGGTATTGGATTTCCTGGATTTGATATGTTGGTAGTGATGTGAACATATGACTTATGTAGTCATATATATTCGTATACCTATGATATGTAGTAGCATATAGAAATATGGGACCTTGTAGTTAAGATGATAGAAAGATATCATCGCCCTCGGACGACGTCATTTGGCTTAGGATAGTGTAGGAACGAAGATGAGCCCGCTCAAGTTATCGAGTTGAGCATTAAGCTTTAGCGATCACCCTGGTGATTTCTCGAACCCCTTTAAGAGGACCTCGAAGCGGAAGACTAGATATGATGCAACGAAGGACACATAGGTAGAAGGGTACCTCGAGACAGCCAAAACGAAACCGATAAAAGTAAGGAGGCGACATGAAGACATGAGAGTGCTTTTGAGGAAGAAATGATGGAGCATCAATTAAGCAAGTAGAGACAACAAATTTAAGATTTTTCCAAGTATCGTGCTGGTAAACCGAAGACGCAAATCAAGTAGAGAGGACTATAATCTCAATCGAAGATAATGAAGTGGCGTTCCAACTAAGGCCAACTGCACTCCTAAGTAATGGAGTCAAGATGAGAAGTGTGGTCGAGCAAATTGTGAAAGATTCAAGATACCCATAAGTTAAGCTTACGGGGGTATCAAAAGGTGAAGTATCAACATTACGAGATTATGAGTTGGTGACTTATTCGGACTTATGAGAGTTATGTGAAGAATGGCGTGGTGGGGATTCACATGGAAGAATTTCCTTAATGGAGTTGAGTAGTTTCCGTTACGATGATAAGGCCAAGAAACACCAAAAAGAAAAAAGTGTGTGTAGATGTTGAGCATGAGAAGACGAGAGACGCAACAAGAACCTTTTATTTATGGAAAGACTTGAGACACCAACCAAGAGAAACATGAACAAACGCTATCTAAGGCTAGAATATTTGAGAACCTGCACTAGAAGGACATCATGGAAGGACGGTGAAGCATGTGGAGGGAGTTATACGACACAATAAAGCCGAGGAGAGTATAGTTGCCTTATGAAAGAAGAAGGAATCATGGGGTGTAGAATGAACTAAAGGAGTTAAAGTTAGAGTACCTCGAGGAGGGTAGCCTTCGTGCGTATGGTAACATGAAATGTATAGAAGAAAGGTAAGTTGTTGACCTTGGAGAAGGTCAACTATAAGCTGACCGGCGACAACCAAGAACGTGGTGAGGTAACGAGGTGTATCTTTTGGTATTGTGGTTGGGATTTTGCCTAGCGTTCTCCATGGAGCTTCCGGGTACAATTATGAGAAAAAAGATGAGACAATAAAGTGTACGTGAAATTTTAGAATTTTGTAGAAGGCTACCAATAAGGATAAGTATCTTCGCCTTGTAGTGGACGACTCCCTAGATCGGTTGCATGTGGTTACCATGTCTTATATGATCGACTTGAAGTCGGGGTGTCACCAAATTAGGGTGTGCCAAGGCCACGGGCGATCATAGACAAAGAACTGGGAAGACTAAATGTAAGAGCCTAGTTGCTGAGAGTTGAGAGAGGGAGCAGAGGGGCCAGGTTTATGCCTGAGCCGCCCCTGCGTGACCCAGGGGGCGCCCCTGCGCCTTACTTGGTCCGCCCCTGCGGCTCTGTGTGCTGCAACCGTCTTCTTTGACTGCTTTGACTCGTGCTTTACTCTTTCACCACCCTATTTATATCTTCTTCCTTACCCTGATGAGGGTTTACATTTCAGATCTCTCTCTCTCTCTCTCTCCTTATGTACTCTTTCTTCTCTTCTTCTCCTTTGAATCACCTTGGTTGATCTCCTTGAGTTTGTGTGAGTTTTGGAAAGCTTTTGCTTGAACTTTGATGAGGATGATTTTGTTGTGCCTTGTGTTGCCAGCTTGAGGTATTGTTGTTGCTGTTTGGGTTCTTCTGGAGAGCTTGTTTGGTAAGTTCCATGGCTGCTCCTCTTCCTTTCTTCTTTTCTTCATCTTTTGTTCCTTTTTCCTCTTCTCCTTAGTCTAGCATGGCTTTCCTTAGGTTTTGATCCTATTCCAGCCATGTTTGGCTTGTGTTGATATATGTATATGTATATGATACATGTATGTTGTTGTTGGAGTGAAGCAGAGTAGAGCATCGAAGGAAGAAGTGAAGAAAGGAGCTGAGTGGTGTCTTCTGCACACTAGCCGCCCCTGCGCCGGCCTGTGCACCGCCCTTGCGCCATCAGAGAGCCACCCCTGCGCCAGCTTGGTGTTTCCTTTGGTTTTGCAGGTGTGTGTTGCTTCTAGGCCTTCCTTAGGGTGCCTTTGTTCCCTCCTTTCCTAGTATGAGTGTTCAGGATCATGCTAGATGTGTGAGGTTGAGTTTTGATGATGTTTATGACCGGGTTATGCCTTGTATGGCTTTTGAGATTCGTTAGGATATGAGTGAGGTTGAGGTTGATCCTTTGGATCCCTTTAGGTCTAGGTGTGACCCTTATATGGTTAGGAGTCTGATATATCTCCTTATGCCTTGCTTATAGGCTGTGCTATCCCTCCAGTGTAGAGGTGATCTTGGTTGAGTTGTGATCAAGGTTGAGGTGAGTCCGTAGGACTTACTTAGCCGCCATCCTTATATTGGGTGTTTACATGAGTGGTGTGTGCTTTGTATATTTGATATGATAGCATGTGATGTCGTATTTACCGACCTATATTTTATTGATTGCCCCGTATGCGTGGTTGTGATAACCTTTCCCTTTCATCCCGCCATGGAGTCTGGGAGGTTCTCTTGAGTCAGGCCAGACCGGTTTACAGGAAGGGCACAATCCACTCCCACAGGGTACACGGATTGTGTGATCGATACTAGTACGGCTGGCTAGCAGGCTCAGAGGCGAGGATGTATCGGTCCTCATGTCACATAGTTTCATATATATTATATCTATACGATTTGAGTGAATGGCCATTATATGAAGATGATTAATTGGGTAAATGAGTGGAAGCATGTTGATGTGTTTATTTTTCCTTACGTGTGATTGTGCTTATGCATTACTCTATATATGTGTATAGATAGCTAATGGTTTATTACCATGTTGTAGATGCCCCACAAGATAGGCATGTTGCTGGGTGATCTAGCAGGGTGGTAGGCCGAGGACGTCTCGTACATAGGTTGTGTGGGCTTTTGGGTTTGTTATCTTTCCCTTCTGCGTGAGGATGGTCTTTTGTTACCTCCTGTGTGAGGGTGTTATGTTTCTTACTCGGCTATGATATCTTACCTTTTGGGTTGTACAGTTTTATACCGTTTTATGTATTTGTTTTCATATCTGTAAGTGCCATGTTGTAAGGTCCAGTGAACTTGTTGTCCGGCTAGGGTCAGGATCCATTGTGAGATCTAACCCAATGTGGCACTCCGAGTCCCGCGGATTCGGGGTATTACACCAAAGAATGCCCTGAGGAGACTTCGTTTCCCATGGCATGGCAACAAAAGGTGTGCCAAGGCCACGAAAAACGAGTATGCGCCGCGTGATCATCTCCTGCAATTCCAGCGGCTTCGGAGCCACAACTAACGTACAACTAGATAAGTCAAGTCCCATGGAAGTGGCAATGTGGATCACCAGCCCACCACAGCAGATGTCGCCCTTCGACTTTCCCTTGATCTTGTGCAAATCATCTGCCAGCATGGCAGCAAAAATCCAGTACTCCTCTAGTGACCATACAAAATAGACTCAAAAGCTCCCCTTGTCTAACCTTCTGGGGCGTCTCAGTACGCGCCAGAAGTGTCTCGCTAAAAATCCTGTGAGCTAAGTGGAAGGCAGGGTGGAAGATGATCCGCTCCCGGGAGTCTTCGGGCTGCCATCTGTCTCTATGATTTGTAACATGGGCTATCTCGCCCCAGAAACTCCGAGCCACTGCTCGAGAAGGAAAATTTGTCACTGTAGGAGATGGGAAGCCAAAGATCTCCTCAAACTGATCTAAAGGAACTGCGTAGTTCCTGTTCTTTAGCCTATACTTGATCCCTTGATGATCCGGTACGTAGGTAACTGAACTAAGGAACTCCAAGGCCGGCTCTAGATAAGTCGGCGCTCTAATGGTCATAAAATCCTCCAGGGCAACCATGGAAATCATCTTCTTCAAGTCCTCCACCAGGTGGAGGCACTCGAAGGCATCAACATGAAGGAAACGTGGGAAAATGATGGGGCGCTCACAAATCTGGTCATAATCCCGCTGGTGTCTCTCATGAATGACTGGAATGGTGAATTGTGTTGTAGAAGAAGGGGAGGAGTGGTGTGAACTGCTAGCCTATCCCTTAAGGCCAATTGACGACCAGATCTGCATGGGCTGCTCATGATTGGAAGAACACCTCGGTCGGCCAAGAACACCTCGGTCGAGACACAGTCGAGTTGACCGAGGCAAACTGCTGTACGAAGCGAGATCTGTAAACTGCAAGATTTTTCCCCAACAACACTACCAAAAGCTTCGTATAGGGTACTTATATCTTTTTCAGTAGCAACCTATGGAAAACAAAGCCAGATCTACGCAGAATCGAGAAAAGTATAATGAGTTAGGGTTTATGTCGAAATACCCCTGAATTTGCAAATTTGAAGCGTTTTCTGTGTTATTTGTTGCTTGGAAACTGAATCTTTTGCTTCCTCTGGTGATTTGGAGCCAAGAATCGTGGAAAACGATCGAGAACGGAGGATTGGAGTAGAGAGGGAGCCGCGGTCGAGGTGAGCGTAGAGAGGGAAAAGTGAGAGGAGAGAGAAACCATCGCTGCCTTTTATACCCCTCGTTGGATTTGATTACACCTCGGTCGAGGTGTTCCTGGGCGGACTGAGGTGTCAGAGTGGATGTCAGATCTAAGCACCTCGGTTGACGGAGAACATCTCAGTTGAGGTGTTGTGACAGCAACTGAGATGTGTCAGTCAAACTCCGTTTTCTCAATTTCTCGATCTCTTGTCCTTCCATGTAGCTCCTGAGTTGTAATTTCTTCTTAGAGAGTATCTGATTCTTGTCTCGGAGGACGCAAAAACACGAAGCAAACTATCTAAATTAAGCTAGAAAAGGAAAAAAGAAAGCAATACCTTGGGTTGCCTCCCAAGAAGCGCTTGGTTTAAGGTCGCTAGATGGACCGTACGTCATCATCAAAAAAGGTATAATGGTGCAATCTCTTCAGCCGGGACTTCCGGTCGATACTTCTTCAGCCTATGACCGTTGACCTTAAAACTTCCGCTAGTTTCGCCCCATATTTCAACTGCACCATAGGGAAAAACATTTTTCACAACGTAAGGTCCTGTCCATCTAGATTTTAACTTACCAGGAAAGAGGTGGAGGCGGGAGTTGAAGAGTAGAGCAAGATCTCCTTCTTTGAGCTCCTTAGGAACAATATGCTTGTCATGTCATCTCTTTGTTCTTTCTTTGTAGATTTTGACATTCTCATAAGCGTTTAAACGCAACTCTTCCAACTAATTAATGTCTAAAAGTCTCTTCTCTCCATCTTCCTTGATGTCGAAATTCAACCACTTAATTGCCCAATATGCCTTGTGCTCCAACTCAACGGGTAGGTGACAAGACTTCCCATATACCAAATTGTAAGGAGTGGTACCAATGGGAGTCTTGAATGCGGTCCTATAAGCCCATAGAGCATTGATGACATGATTATGACGTTAGTTTAGGCATTCATGTAGATAGTTTTTCCCGTTATTCATGCATGGTTTGGCATTAGTTCATGATGTTTACGCTTAATTCATGCATATCGTCGAAATATACGTCTACACGAACTCTTGTCGGTTTTGTAGGTATTTTGGGGAGTTTTTGGATCTTAATCTATACCTTCGAGGATCGTTCCTCATGATGGCACACTTCCGGACTCATTAAGGAGCAAGCTAGGAGCAAAGGAGAACACAAAAGACCTTGTTGGTGCATGCCTTGCACCAACTCATGGCTTAATGATCCAAAGAGAGATGAACAGGCATTTCCACGGCCGAAAGGCAAAAATATCGACCGTGGTTTTCTCTGGATAACTTTGACACGTGTCCCACGATCTCTTTGCCCGACCCTTGCTCTTGGTGGAGAATATAAGTGGTCCTGCAGGCTGTTGATAGGGGATCCTCCCACATTCTCTCACACATCATCATTAACCACATTGGGAATTCTTGGAGGAGAAGAAAAACACTCTCATTTTGGAGGAAGAACAACACATCAAGATAGAGATTTATAGTGAAATTTTGAGTGAGTTTTTAGTGGTTTTTGTTGATGAACTTTTGAAAGCATTGTAAGGAACGTTTTGGAGCTGTGTTTGAAGGGTTGTAAGTCTTGTTTCATCTTATATCAGCTAAGACTACTTGTTTCTTTTCACTTTCATTTCAGTTTCTTGCTATGGAAGCCATGAATGTTTGCTTGTTGAGTTTGAATCTTAAAATGTATGTTGTTGGCTAAATAGTTATGATTCTAGGGTAATGGAATGATGGTTATGACTTGGACTATGATAGAATAGACTTGAATGTACCTTTGGATGATTTGCTTGCTCAAAACCTAACCTCTAATGGAAACCACGACCTGTTCTTGTGAAATCTCGACCGTGGTTCTGTATGATCACGCCGTGGTTTGTTATGTTGTGTTTGTATTGATGAATCTGAATGTTAGGATGTTAGATTGTTGAAATCCTTGTGTTTGTTAAGCATAATCTAGCCTAGGGTGACAATGCTAGCAAACTAAGTGAGGGAAGAGACCTACCCGGTAATTCTCGATCTTAGATACCAAAGATGATGAACTCTAGGTAGTAGTGAGCCTCACAAGTCGCTATTGGACTGAGTGTGCTAGGATTGTTGCTTAGGACTTGCCTTCCCGAGACCTACCCGGTAAGGAGAGGTTTGACCCCTAGATAGCAATCCGGTTTGTGTAGAATTCCCAACTTTAGGCTCCTAGAGACTTACCCGGTAAAAGGACCTTAGGTGAGGGATTAGTAGACCATGAGACCTACCCGGTGATTGATCCCATTTGAGAAACACCCTTTTCCCAACATGATGTAGCTTGTACGAGGTTGATTAGAAGTTTGAGTCAAATGCCATAACCGGAAGTCCTAACCTCTAGAATCCGCTTTTCTTTCTTTGATTACATATCTTGTGTTTGTGTTGCTAGCTTGAGTTGTTTGTTTGATTTGCAATTCTCTATCTTTGTTTGATTCGCAATGGCTTCCACCCACCTAGAAATGTAATCAATAACTTAGAGGATATAGAGGTTCCCTGCGGATGATGGGAAAGGCCCCATGAAATCAACTCCCCATACGTCAAAGATCTCAACTTCTTGAATATTTTTGAGCGGCATCTCATTCCTTCTAGATAAGTTCCTTGTTCTTTGGCATGCATCACAAGAGACAACAAACGCTTGCATATCCTTAAATAATGTAGGCTAAAAGAAACCAGAACGTAATACCTTAGCGCATGTTTTGTGAGCGCTAGTATGTCGTCCACAAGGAAGTGAGTGGCAATGCCGTATGACACTAACAGCTTCATCCTCTGGAATGCATCGTCAAAGCATCCCATCCGGACCTCTCTTGAAGAGTAGAGGTTCATTCCAATAGTAGTTTCCTACATCCTTGAAGAACTTCTTCCTTTGAGCGTATGTCAATCCGGGAGATACTTCTTGACAAACAAGATAGTTGACAATATCAGCATACCAAGGCTCTTTACCATCAGAAACTTGACGAATCCAGTGCTCTGCCAATTGTGAGTGATCATCATAGAAGGAATCATCAACGGACAGATCGTCCTCCTCAGTTGACTTCATCTCGCTTGAAGTCTCGGTCGTGGTCCGATATTGGTGACCGAGGTGTTCTTCAGATAAGATCACCTCGCTTGCTCCAGAAACTATCTCGGTCGAGGTATTGGAACTGGGACCGAAACCTAATGTGCTTTTCTTCTCCTTATTCAGTTTATCAAATATAGCTCCTGGATCTGCTTCCAATGTTTCCAAGCTTCGCACATCTGCATCACACAAGACATCTATACCTTCCTCCATCATACTAAAACTCAAAACTTTCTCAAGAGGATCTTTAATAAGGATATAGGTCACCAATTCTCGAGAATCTTCTTCATCATAGATATTGAAGATGTCATCATCCAAAGGCTCTCCCTTCATTGCAGCCAATAGTGCAAACTCCACATGATCGCTACCAATGTTGAACTTCAACTTGGCGTTCTTACAATCAATATTGCAACCCGATGTTGCTACAAATGGTCTTCCAAGAATGATTGGAATGGGATAATATGCGGGAATGTCCAATACAATAAAGTCTATAGGTATGTAGAAATTACCTAACTTGATGGGAACGTCTTCCAAGATACCAACGAGACGGGTAATGGAGAGATCCGCCATGTATAACGTCATCTTCACGGGCTTGGGCTCTCCAAGGCCGACCTTCTCACATAGTTCTAGAGGAATGATGCTCACACTAGCTCCTAGATCACAAAGTGCATCATAAGTCATATCCCCAACTTGGATGGAAATGCAAAACGATCCGGGATCTCTCAACTTAGGTGGCATCTTCTCCTTTATGATTTGAATGAGCTCCGAAGATCTAGAGGCCATCCGTACTTCACCAAAGTCTTCTAGCTTTCTCTTCCTTGACAAGATCTCTTTTAGAAACTACCCATAGGCGGGCATTCCAAAGTGCTTGTCTAGATGTGCCCGCACCCTTGACTGAGGGAACGGGAGTGGTGGTTTATAAGCAGGTGGTGGAACATAAACTTCAGCTTTTTCTTTTGCTTTCTGGGGCTCCATCTTGGTTGGCACCTCGACCGAGGTGTTCCTCATCTGATCGTGGTCCGACCGAGGTATTGGATCTGGATTCTTCAATCCACTGCGTGTTGCGATGGCCATGACTTGCCCTTTTGGATTGTTCTCAGTCCTTCCTTGAAGTTTTCAAGATCTGTTGGTGCTTCATTAGCCTTGTTGAGAAATTGTTTGTTCTAAGGCTTTTTGTGCCATCGAAAATGAATTCATAGAAGTCTCCACAACGTTGAGCTTGATCAATATAGAGTCCAACACATTGTCCGGTTTCTTGGGTGGTTGGGATGAGCTTGATGATGGCTCCTGGCTTTTCAATGGCGTAGAAGAAAAAGAGGGGGTGTTAAGAGCATTTTCTGCATGAGAATAAGGGTTCCCGAGATTTTGTTGATTTGATCTCCAATTATTGTTGAAATTCCTGTTGTTGTTGTTGTTGTTGTTGTTGTTGTTCCGCGGCCCTTGATAATTTCCTCTTCCTACAAACCCAGCATCTTGCTCCTTCTTGGTTTGAGCTACTAAAACCTCCTTCAATACCTTGACTTCATTGTTGAGCGACGTGAGTTGAGCAGCATTTGATGTTGTATCCGGAAAGCTAACTCGCCTTGCTCCATCTTCAACCCTTTGATGAGAATATTTATCCATGTGTAAAGCTTGATTTTCTATGAAATCCCAAGCTTCATCTATCGGCATATCCATGAAAAGCCGGCGGGAAGTAATTGGAGTTTGAATTGAGTGTCTCCATCCAAACCTTTGAAGTAGACTTCTAACAACTCGATCTTTGGGATCCCATGATGAGGGCAATCCAACAAAAGGTCCTTGAACCTTTCCTATGACTTGGACAAACTTTCTTTTTCTTTCATGATAAAAACATTTATCTTGCCCCTAAATTCAGAGGTCTTTGATGGAGGAAAGAACTTAGTAAGAAATTCGGTCGTCATCTCTTCCCAAGTGTTGATTTTTCCAGCTCGAAGAGATTGATACCAAGCAAGCGCCTTGTCTTTCAATGAGAAGTAGAAAGGCCTCAACTTGGAATAGTTGTTCTCCACTCTTGATGGTCTCAAAGTCTCCATCAGAATCTCATAGTTTTGTAAATGTTGATGTGGAGATTCTCTCTCCAAACCTCCAAATTGACATTGTCGAATCATGGTTAGAACTTGAGGTTGAAATTCATAATCATGCTTAGCTGGATCTCCTAGATTGACTCTTGGATGCCGCACTTGCTGATTCGGGTCTATCCTCTGACCTAGGGTTTGTGGAACTCTAGCAAAAAGTGCACCTCGGTCTGCCATGGCTGGCATCCGAGGTGGTGGGTGTATCTCGGCCGGTGCAACTAGGGTTGGCTTCTGCCTCGGTCGAGCATCTGGGATCGGTTGAGGTAAGAACCGAGCTCGTAGAGCGGCCATATCAGCTTGAATCCCTTCAGTTCTTGCACGAGTCTCGTCTCTCTCATGCTGCAATTCTTCTTTATTGAGGCGAAGTTGTTCCAATGCCTCCTTCAATTCGGCTTCAAGATTGCGATTATCTTGATCGGCCATCTTAGCTTCTTTCAATCTTCTTTTGTATGTCTTTTCTGGTTCGGGATTGTAAGGAACGATTTCCTTTCCAGCACGAGTTCTTCGCATAAACCTAAGGAAAGATCGTGCGAAATCACTCAAGTAAAGTGATCATTAGAAACAAGGGCAGTAGCCCCAAAAGACAACCGAAACCGAACTTGGTCTTGACCAAGTCCCCGGCAACGGCACCAAAAACTTGTTCCCTCCAAAAGGTGTGTGCAAGCTTTAATATTTATACCAAGAATAATTGCAAATAAGCAAACCCGCAGTGTACGGATCGATTGTAATAAAAGCAAGAATTCCAGGGTCGAACACAAAGTCTATGGTGAAACAAAGATCGGTAATTCAGGTTGTTAATTAAAAACAAACAACGAAGCAAAGATATCAAAGATGATGTACTAACCAGGTAAAGAAAATACAGATTCTAGAGATTAAAGCATCTAGTTGTGGTTCCGACTCAACATCTCAAAAGATAACGTGGACAAAGCTGAGGTTTGCAAAGGGAAGGTGTTTCTAAGGTGAAAATAGATCACCGGGTAAGTCTCACTACTCACTATCCCAAACCATAGATCGTTTCACCAGGTAAGTCTCAAAGTACTAAGGAAAGGAACTATAATCTCAAACCACCACACCATCCAAGGGGATATAATCAGCCTTTACCGGGTAAGTCTCAAGCTAACTCTCAAAGATGGGATGAAGGCACACTCAAACCCCAATAAAGGATAAACCTTTATTACCTACACTCATGATCTTAGTTATACAAATAAAGGAATCACCGGGTAAGTCTCATCCAAGGCTTGCGTTGAACCAGGAAAGGTATAACAAGGATAGGCTTTGGCAAACTAAAACCTTAACTCAGATAAGGATCAGGAAAGGTCTCGCCTCGCTCAGTTAGTATCCCATCTCGGTCGAGATGTTCTACGACTGACCGAGGTGTTCGTCGGTTAAGGTAAAGGCTTGAGCTTTCAGGGTCCACTGGGATAAAGGCTCATTCTTTCATCGTCTTCCCCACAACCTTCAGTCAATCACCCTAGAATCGCATAAAAAACTTAGCGAACAATCATGATAACAATCAAATATATAAGAAAGGAATCAATATTCAAACAAGAAAACCTTAACACAAAGGTCTCAATAACTCAATCAAACAAACAAACGGTGTTCCTCAATCACAATCAGAAAGACAACAGACCAAACCAATCTAAAAAATCTTACAACTTCCTTCAAAGCTTTCAACCTTCCTTCCTTCCTTGATCTTCAACCTTCCAAACTTCCTTCCAAACTTCCTTCCTTCTTGGAGTACTGCAGCTCCGAGATCTCCCTGATTCTGAGATAATTTCTCTCCAGAAAATACACCTCTTTATATAGGAGAATCACCTTCCTAATATAAAATATCTTTAAAGGCAATTTCGTTCCTAAAAATATCTTCCAATCTTCCAAATAAATCAGCCAAAAAGATATGCTTCCATCCAGCAAATCCATCCTAAAATATAAGAAATTGACTTTCCAAAAATAGAAGATCTCGACCAAAAATAAAGATCTCGTGGTCGTTATAATATTCGCCTCGGTCCAGCCTGCCCTGAAGATCACCTCGGTCGAGGTGGTATTGTATCCAATGGAGGGGAATCTCAGCTGAGTGTAAATCTCTCTAATCTGATCCAAAATCAATCTTCCATCTCATTTCCATGGTTCCTGAGCCTTTCTTGTAGTTCCTCAATGCTCCATAATGTAGCTCCAATGACTCCCTATCTCCTTTAGCTCTATTTTGTTCTAAAACGTGCCATTTTTCCTACAATTACAACGAAACTAGGTGTAGACCTCGGTTCTTGCAAATGTAAAAAAACAACATAATGATCAAAGAATAAACATCCATTCATGCAGATTTATGAAGATAAAACGTCCAAACCAATCCCAAAATATAGACTATAATACATACTATCACTGACTCATGCACATGATCTTGAAAACAAAAAGTCAGAACACGTATGGGTTCTGTCTATTCCTCATTCGGCCATTAGAAGATTGCGAGTGCCATTGTTCTCAACCTAGGGCTCTGATACCATATTGTAACACCCCAAATCCGCGGGACTTGGGATGCCACGGGAAAGACGTCACAATGGGTCCCGACCCTTAGCCTGACAACAATTTCACCAGACCTTTCCAACAAGACACAAATAAAGGCAAATACTCAAACCATTTATAATGTAGGCGAGACGGCACAATAGGTCCCAACCCTTATGCTTCTTATTGATATGACTAAGGCATTTCGTTTTTTGATTCTTTTCTTCTTCTTGATCACCTTTTATCTCCTCGTGTATATATTTACCCCTTATTACCTATCCGGGAATTAGGATGCAAGTTAGTGAAAATTGTAAAGTTTGAAGTTGAAAGTGATGAAGTGTTTAGAAAATAGTTTTGGGGATGTCAATCATGATGATGAGTAACTCGGCAACATTCACATAGTCGGGTGTTTGTGTCTTGCCAAAGTCGGATTGAGCGATATTCCTAACGAGTCATTGTATGTGCATTACGGTTTGAGGCAACTCGAAAAACTGAGTTAGTGCTAATTTCCTAGGCTTTGGTTATTCTGAACCTCTTTTTTTGATCTCAAAAAGTAAAGTCAAAAAATTATGCTGAAAAAGAAGAGCAAAGCTCCTATTGGTGGAAGTTGAAGTGTGCTTAAAGAAGTTGTGATGTTATTGTCTTCTTTCCCGGATTTTACACCACATCTCCTATACATATCCCACCCTAACACGTTTCATTGACCTTTATTTGAAAGACCTTAAGATCTTTAAGGTTGATGTTTGGCTTTGTGGTCCAAATTGGATTTTTCCCATGATTGACTTTGATTTTGTTCAAGTTATGATGCTTGTTTTGAAACTTTTGCAAGATGAGATTGTTCTTTTCAAAACATGAGTCTTTTTGTTCACATAACGATTTTCGAAAAGCTATGAAACAAGTGTAGAAAGCGATCTTTGAATAGAAGCACTAATCCAAAAATATTGTGTTTTTCCTTGTCTTTGCATTCATATTTCATACATCTTTGTATTCTAAGATTTGAACTTTGCTTGGGGACAAAAAAGAGGAAAGTATGGCGTATTTTGATGGCATGAAATATGATGTAGTTTAGATGTGCATTTAGGTAGTCTTTCCCTTTCTTTTGAGTACAAAGACATGCATTCATAGCATTTATCGAGTATATTCAAATATTAAATTGGAATCAAGATCTACACAAGCTTTGTTGTGATTTTAGGTAAATAGCAGCTGAAATGGAGTGGAAAAGGACCATATACTGAGCTTTGGTCGATGAGGATTTCATTGGAAAGAATTGGAACATCATTGGAAAAAGCATGAAGTAAAGCAAAGGTGAAAAGTGTCGAAAAGGAAGAACCACGTCCAAGAAGGAAGTTCCACGGCCAGGGTTTTGATAATTAAATATTTCACACGTGGAAAAGAAGGTCGAGAGTCACCACGGGAGGAACCACGGCCGTGGTTTTGTGATGTCACTCGTGGCTTTCTTCGGAAAAGACCATTAGGTTAATTGCCACGTCATCAAGAAAGGAAGTAGCCTTTTAACCTAATTTTATTTTATAAAAGGAGGTTGACGGCTGCATTTCGGAGATCACGCTTCACATGGAGATCCCGCTTTAGGCCGGAAAGACCGCATTCTTGGATTCCATTTTTCTGTACTTCGGAAAGGATTGCTTCACCATTGGAGGAGATTGAAGAAGTTCTTGATTCCGCTTTAGAGATTTGTGAGATTGTTCTAGTATTTTATTTTTGTCTTTGAGAACACATTCTAGGATTATATATTGTTTGATCGTGTTATTGAATCTTTGAAGATTGGTTTTATTCACCTTTGTGTTCTTCTTGATTGCATGTCCTTCTTGATTTCTTTTCTTAATCTTGATTGGATTACGATGATGATTGTTGGCTAAACCCACTTCGATTATAGGGTAAAGGGTTGAAGGTTGTGGTACAAATGATGATAGATTGAGTCTTAACAGATCGGATCCTGAGAGTTGTGACACGAAACCCTCGAACGAGGATTTCAACGGTCTGTTCTTCAGGAACTACGACCGTGGCTTCCCAATATCTTCCCGTGGCTTCCTTTATCTTGCACGTTCCGCCTTTGCCTTTATCCAAAGTTAAAATTTGCTTAAATTCTACCTCTGTTAACCCTTTCTAACCCTTAGCCATGATTGGGTGTGATTGTTTACGAGTTCTAGGTAATAAGGGATTTAAAACCCTCTATTAAGGTGCGGAGTGTCATAGCCTTTGCCTTTGTCTTTCTTTTCCTTGGGTTTTGGTTGGTGTAAGAGTTGAATCCTATCCTTATGACCTCTTCTTGACGAGGCTCAACATCCGTTAAGTAGAATCCTTTGGTTGGGATAAAAGGAAGTTGGATCTTCACCGGACGACATCCTACCGAAGAATATATACCTTTGCTATCCAGCTCTGTCCTTTACACATCCTTAGATATCTTGATTCGAATACCGCAACCGGATACTTGGATCTTTAGAATCTGCATTCGCATAATTCTTGCTTCTATATTCTTTATTGTGATCGTTGCATTGCTTGCTACCCAAGTTGGATCACCTATACTGCTTCGTTCTGACCCATTCCCTGAGATCGAATCCGGAATATCAGCCCATACTAGGATTGATCCGTACACTGCAGGTTCGCTATCGTTAGGCTTAATTCTTGGATATAAATTTAAAGCTTATTTGCGGACACACCTTTTGGAGCGAACATACACCTTACTTAGTACACCCCGGTGCGAATAAGATCTACCAGGACTTGAGACATTTAATCTGGTGGGGCGGGCTGTAGCCCGATGTGGATAGATACGTAGTCTACAATACGACCTGACAGTAGGTCAAGATTGACCACCGCAGGTCTCGAGGAGAGCTCCACCCACTGTCAGTCCCGCAATGGAAGTGGGAGGACATCTTCATGTATTTTGTCACCGGCTTGAGACAGAGCCAAAGTTTTGACGCCATTTGGATGATAGTAGACCGATTGACGAAAACCGCACGTTTTGTTCCCATTAAGGAAACATGACCGGTGAGTTGGTTAGCAGAGGAGTTTACCAAGCATATAGTGAGACTCCTTGGGGGTATCGAGGACTATCGTCTCCGATAGGGATGGAAGGTTTACCTCGAGGTTCTGGCAATAGGTGAATGTCACCTTAGGTACAAGTCTGTACTTCATGACAACATATCACCCGTAGACAAATGGTCAGTTTGAGAGGACTATTTAGACTTTGGAGATATGTTGAGAGCCTGTGTGCTAGACCGGGGACAGGTGTGGGCAGATCACCTTCCTTTGGTTGAGTTTTTGTAGAATAATAGTTGGCATGCGTCGATTGCGATGGCTCCTTATGAGGCGTTGTTTGGGCAGAGACTTCGTACACCTCTATGTATTGGGATGAGCTAGGTAGCATTAGTGGAGTAGCTCTTTAGTAGATGCAGGATGATATGACTCGTGTAGCCTTGATAGGGGAGCGTATCCTGGCAGCGCAGAGCCATTAGAAGTCCTATGTGGACAAGAGACGCCGACCTCTAGAGTTTAGAGTGGGAGCTCGGGTTTGACTGAGAGTATCACCGACGCGAGACATTAGATGTTTCGGCGTTAAGGGGAAGCTGAGTCCCCGATATTTCAGACCATTCGAGATCTTGGAGCGAGTCAAAGAGGTTGCGTACCAACTAGCCTTACCGCCGAGACTAGAGGGTGTGGATCTAGTCTTTCACGTGTCTCCGCTGAGGGAGTACATACCGGATCCGAGACACGTCATCAATTACGAGGACTTGGTGGTTGAGCCATACCACACATTTGTAGAGCATCCGGTAGCTGTCTTGGAGAGGCATACGAGACGCTTACGATCCAAGGACAAACCGGATGATGTGAGTCCAGTGGTTGAGTTAGGGTTGGGACACATTGTGCGGTCCTAACCCGTAACGCCCCGAGTTTGAAATTTGGGGTGTTTCATGCACTGGATTTCACAGCATCCTCAAGCGTGATAGTGTTCCAGTATGTATAAGAGGGTTAGTAGAGGTCCCTGGCGAGTCTCCCGGATTCTTCTTCCTCGCCATGGCCTCAGGTGGCCGCCAACGTGAGGAACCCTACAAGGTCGCCCTTACAACGAATTGACACAAGTGAATGAGTTCTCTCGCTCAATTTGTACGTACTTGTTCGGGATTGAAAGGGGAAAACAAATCCAAAATTAGAAATTCAAGAACAAATAAGGAGAAGGTAGGAGATTATATTCAATTCATTCGGCAGTGCAAACTTGAAGGCGCCAAGTGTTACGAAGGGGCAAAGTCGCAAGGTTGAGAATGAGATTTTGAGAAAGACTTTAAACAGTAAAAAAAAAGCAGGGTATATTTACTAAACGAGAAAATGCTGTGGGCCTACTTAATAGAGCAAAAACTAGAAAAGGCCAACTTAGTATAATTAGCCTATATTTGTTCATATTGCGCACATTGTGGGGGTATGTTTATATATTTGATGTTTTTTGAATAAAATGTCACCAACTTTTGTTTGTAGGAACTAATGATATATTTATGAAAAAAGATTGTGTTATATATTTTAAAAGATTGCGTAAAATAGTAATAAAATTGCGCTAAAATTTGCATAAAAACATAATAAAATTGTGTCTATAAATTGCTTAAGAAAATGATTTAATCATTTTAAAAACCGATTTTAAAATCTGAATTTAAAAACCGATTTTAAAAACATATTTACTTTTACAGTTAAAAATTTAAAAGATTGCGTAAAAAATAATCAAAGGTTGCGTTACAATCTTAAAATCATATATTTATTTGTAAAAGAATATCGAGTTTATGAAAAATTTATTTTATAATCGCGCTACAGATTTTAAAATCAAAAATTTATTTTTAAGAAACACTTTATTTTTAAAACTTTTTTAAAATAAACACTATTAGTAACAGTAACCGAAAAATCATAACAATTTTTTAAAATCTGATTTTTCATGTTACAATTTGATTTTAAAATATTGCGTTAAGATTTTAAAAGATTGTGTAAAAAATAATTATGGGTTCACAAATAGTAACACTAACCGAATTTTTTTTAACATTTTTAAAAACCAGATTTTATAGATTTTAAAATCTGATTTGTTTAAAAAAAGATTTCGATGATTTTAAAAACTGATTTTAAAAGATTGCGTAAAAAATATTAGAAGATTGTGTAAAAAATATTAGAAGGTTGCTTTACAAATTTTAAAATCAAAATTTTATTTTTAAAAGAAAATCAAGTTTGTTTTTATAAAGAAAATCAAATACTTATTTAAATCGAAAGATTGCGTATTTCTTTTAAAAATCTAAGTTTAAAAATCGATTTAAAAAGATTGCGTTACAAATTTTTAAAATCGAAAAATTATTTTTCAAAATAAACACTTTTTTTAAAACATTTTTTTAAAAATAAATACTATTGGGATCTTGCCAAGAAAATCTTTACGTGAAAAACGAAGTGCCCCAAGTCCAAACCTAGCGATGCATTTTGTCGGAACATAAAACGTAATGCATTTACCCTTAATTATAATTGAAGTGCTATTTAGGATAATAATGTCCTAAAAATAGGATTCCTATAAGGATAAGATGCGGTTGAGTTTCTTATAAAAGCTTCTACGAAAGATTGTATAAAAGACACACTAAGGGCCCGTTTGGAAGCACCGGGAATCATTCCCGGTAACGGAATGATTTCGAATCAATCAAAAACTACGATTGGTTAGAGGCCTTTTAACACATAAAAGTAATCTCATCTATTTCATTCCTTTCTCTACCCTTATTCGATTCCATTCCGTTTCCATTCCACCGCTCCAACCAAACGGGCACTAAAAGATATTCAAACTCATTCCATTATTCCAATATGTTGAAAATAGAATATGAAAGATTGTATCAATTAGAAAAACTAAGATTATGAAATATCATACTAGACCCGATATTTTGTGCGGATGAACAACATTCACCAGGGTAACGACTTTGATGAATTCCTTTGGAGATTTGCGCCAATGCCTCCAAGTCACAATATGTAAAAATCAGTAATTTGAAGGGGTTAAACTCTATATGATTAAGTATATATAGCAATGAGATAGGAAATTAGACGAAGCTTACCGGATAAACTTAATGAATAAATTAGTGATAATTTGGGATAAGGTCATCATACCTAATCTTATTAGTTTGGATTTGAAAGACGTAAATCAACAATAATAAAATAAAATATAGTTTATATTGTTAGTTGCAACCAAGTAGATATTTTTTAATTTTAAATAATTAAACCGATCAGATATTTGTTTAAAACTAATTTGATTTGTTAGTTGCAACCGATCAATTTGGTTAGGATTTAATTTTTTGAGATATTTTTTTTTAAAAAAGATTTATTGTCTTAATTCATGATTTAGTAAAAGATTTAATTTGAGAAAAAACGCGGGGGTCCCACGTCAACATTACTGTAACTTGCTTTAGTAAAGTATATATATAAGATATAGATAAGTAATGCTTCCTCGATAATTTTCTACCAGAAACGTAGATGAGAAGTTTAAATACTAATTTTATCATTTAAAAAAAATCGGTTGAAGACATTATTTTGCTAAACGAAATTATGATTTACTAAAAAAATATATCAAGTTATTTATTTCTAGATACGAAGGGAAAAAATCGATCAACTGATCTCATTTATTGGACGCAATTTAAAATATAACAATTTCAATTTAGATATTGCTTTAGTAATAAAGACTTTTTGGCTTAATTTGTAATTTAGTAAAAGATATAATCCGGAAAAAATGTGAGGCCCACGTCAGCATTATTTCGCCTACTTTAGTAAAGTATATAGATCAAATATAAAATCATAAACCAAAATAGTTAAAGTAAGGAGTTCAAAAAGAGGATCGAATGACTACAAAAAGTAGTAAAAATTTAAATCATAGATAATATTTATAAATTACACTTTTTCAAATCATGTATAGATACAAAAATATGATGAATTGCGCTATAATATGAGGCTCCCACGTCAACATTATCATTGTTGTATATCTACAACATCAGACGATATAATATTTAAATATATATTTTTTCCAAATCCCGTAAATAAATTCGCAATATATAATGAATTATGCTAAAATAATAAATATAAAATTCAATGACTGGAGACTGTAAATATTTAAGGAATCAATGTGTAAGGAAATTAATATATAAATTCGAGTAGGATGAATTACTCTAAAGAAATTTTTAAAATGATCGAAGAATTCAACAAGTAAACAAAAATCTAAATATAGAATTTCAAATTTGTAAAAGATTATTTATTGATCACACTTTTATTAGACAATCAAAGAATTAAATCAAAACGGAGGTAAAAAAAACGGAGGATTCATTAAGTAAAACTAAAATTTGGAAAACAAAGTCGATCAATTATATTAATTTACAAAGAAAATCAAATTAGAAAAACTAAATTTAAAAAAAGATTTTTTAACCTGAAAAGACAGACGGATGTGTTTTTAAATGCGAGAAAAAAAAAATGAAAAAATTGGTGTAGGGAAGTCTTTTGTATCCATGATACAATCTAGACCCCTCCAATTTTCTCCCTATAAATAAAATTAAATTAAATTATAAAGAGGCTATTAATTGTGGGGACCACTCCCGTTAAAAAGATTTTTTCTCTTAATTAAGGAGGATAAATAACTATTAAAAATAAAAAAGATAAATTAAATTAAAAAGATAAGTGAATATTAATTGTGGGGATCACTCTCATTAAAAATATTCTCTCCCTTAATTAATATGACTGTTTTTTAATTAAATAAGAAAAATAAGAGTGGTCCCCACAAAGTCAGTATATAATTTTATGTACATAATTTCACACGCAAATTATGTACATAATTTCGTACGCAAATTATGTACATAATTTCGTACGCAAATTATGTACATAATTTCGTACGCAAATTATGTACATAATTTCACATGTAAATTATGTACAAAAATTCACACGCGAAATTATGTACTTAGTTTCGCACGCAAACTATGTACATAATTTCACAACCAAATTATGTACATAATTTCGCACGCAAATTATGTACATAAAATTATGTAATTAATTTTAATGCCAACAAATAAGTGACTCTTTGAAAAAAAAAATAAGCAATATTAATTAAGGGAGATAATCTTTTTAATGTTAAAACTTATTCCTTAATTGTAGGGGACCACTGTCATTTTTCTTTTTTATTTTAAAAAATTAAGGGAGATAATCTTTTTAATTTTGAATAATTGTAGGGACCCCTCTCATTTTTCTTTTTAATTTTAAAATTATCTTAAATTATTTTAGATTTTATCTTTTTTTTTTTTCAAA
>BSUD01000003.1:102201460-102563659 GCA_033239045.1 Fagopyrum esculentum | reverse complement strand
ATATATATATATATATATATATATATATATATATATATATATATATATATATATATATATATATCAGAAGAAGCCAATCAAGGCTGGAACAAGATCCAAACGTAAGGAAATCTAAACTAAACTAAGAGAAGGGAAGAGAAGATGAAAGGATGAAGGAAGAAGCCATGAAAGCTTAACAAGCTCACATCTACAAAGGGAGACATACCACAACGTGAGGCTGGCTCACACAAGGCACAACAACACACCAAGTATCAAGCTCATCAATCAAACTCACAAGAAAGCTCATCCAAAGCTGCAAGAGCACAAGAAAGATCAAAGATGATCCAAGGAGAGATGAGAGGAGAAGAAGATTGTGAGAGAGATGAAGCAAGAGAGAGAATGTGGTAAACCCTCACTTGGAAAAGAAGAAGAGATTATAAAGGATGAAGGGTCAAAAAGCAAGGGCTCGAGTCAAAAAAGACGGCTACAGCCAGCCAAAAACCGCAGGGGCGGCTCACAGGCCAGCAGGGACAGCCAACCAGGGTGTAGGGGCGGTCCACTGCAGCTGTAAAGGCTCACAACAGTTGCGTCTCAGCTGAGGCGCAGTTGCGGGATCTCTCGAAGACTAAGGCTCTTACACCTCACCCCCTAAAAATAAGTTTCGTCCCGAAACTTGCAAAACCTCAAATCCTCTTGGGACCATAAGCCGAGGCATAACTCTCTCTCTCTCTCTCTCTCTCTCTCTCTATCGGAGGTATCACATCTCCGCTCAGATGATCGTAACCTACATCAATCTATAACCTCATATACGAACATGGAGGAATCATTAAATCCAGAAAATAGGGTCATAATGCTACCCAAAGGCGTAGAGGAATCGCATATCTCGCCATACCACATCACAAGGTATAGAGGAAGTACATCTCTAGCCAAATCATACTCAAATACAACGCATGGAGGAATAACATCTCCAACGAAACTATGTCCATCAAGGTAGCGTGGAGGAAAGAACCATCTCCAGCTATATCCTAATCACACTCAAATAGCATGGAGGAAAGAACCATCTCCAGCTATAAACATAAATCAGACTCAGATAGCATGGATGAAATAATCGTCTCCAGCTATAACATACATCACGCTAGCATAACAAGATCTAATAAGATCCTACATCACATCAGAGCTAGCATGGAATAAACACAGCAAGGCATATAAGCATATAAACACAACATTCATTAGGGTAGCACTAAGATCTACTCGTGCTCCTACAGATGGATCTGTCCCGACGTACACTTTGGATAGTTCCTCTGGATAATATCCTCAGTTTCCCATGTAGCCTCATCGAGTCCTCATCTCGACCACTATCTCCTCAATATGGAAATGTCCTTCTAATGTAGGCATCTCATATCTCGCTCTAGGAATGTAATCGGATGCTCAACAAAGATGTGGTTCGGCTCAATTATCAAATCATCATAACTCACAAGGTGTCTCGGATCTAGTATGTGCTCTCTCAGTTGAGACACATGTAACACAAGGTGAACACCCTCTAACCTCGGAGGCAATGCTAATCTGTAGGTTGCACTCCCTACTCTATCTAGTATCTCAAAAGGACCGATATATTGGGGACTCAGCTTCCCTTTTATGCCAAAACGTTTGACGCCACGCATCGGAGATACTCTCAGCCAGACATGAGCTCCTGCTCTGAACTCTAGAGGTCGACACCTCCTGTCTGCATACGACTTTTGGTGACTCTGTGCAGCCAGAATCCTCTCTCTAATCAGCGTTACTCGAGCCATATCATCCTGAATATGCTATGGCGCTATCTCACTGATACTGCTAGGCTCATCCCAACATAAAGGTGTACGGCACCTATGTCCATACAGTGCCTCATAAGGAGCCATCCCAATAGATGCATGCAGCTGTTGTTTTATTAGAACTCAACTAGTGGGAGGTAATCAGACCATCCTTGTCCCCAATCCAACACACAAGCTCGCAACATATCCTCCAGGGTCTGGATGGTCCTCTTAGACTAACCATCTGTCTGGGGGTGAAACGCAATCGTGAAGTGTCAACTTGTCCCCAAAGCAGTCTGAATCTGCTGCCAAAATATGGAGGTAAACCGTCCATCTCGATCAGAGACGATCGTCCTTGGTACACCATGGAGTCTCACTATCTGTCTAGTGTACTCCTCAGCCAATCTGCTCACTGACCACATCTTTTTGATAGGAATGAAACATGCCGTCTTTGTCAGTCTATCAACAACAACCCAGATAGCATCAAAACACCTATTGGGTCTCAATCCGGTCACAAAGTCCATAGAGACGTCCTCACACTTCCACTGCGGTATTGGCAATGGATGAAGCTCACCTCCAGGTCTGCAATGCTCTATCTTGACCTGCTGATAGGTCGCACACTGTGCCACAAATCTGGCTACATCTGGCTTCAGCTCTCCCTGCCAATATGAGCATCTCACATCGTGGTACATCTTACTCGTACCTGGATGTACTGAGTAAGGCGTACATTGAGCCTCCTATAAGATCATTTGTCTTAACTCTATATCAGCATGTACACAGATATGGTCATGACGCCTCATCACTCCATCTGCACCATTGGAGAATTGTGGTGTCTCTCCACGAGACATCCTCTCTCTGATCCTCATCAAGTTCGGGTAGGTCCCTTACTTTTTCTAGATCTCATCCAACAGACCAGGTAAAACCTCTAAAGCATAAATCTAGGCATCCACATCAGGAAACTGGATGTCCAGCTCTAGGCAAGCTAGATCTCTCTGAAGCTGATGTTGAACTGTCAGTCTCGCAATCGACTTCTCTTGAGGCGTCTTCCTGCTCAAGGCGTCAGCTACAACATTCACCGTTTCCAGATGGTACAGAATCTCAAGGTCAAAGTCCTTGATCAACTCAAACTATAGACGTTGGCGGTTATTCAACTCCCGCTGCGTAAATATATTGTTCAGACTCTTATGGTCTGTGAAGATCTGACATGTAGCACCATACAGGTAATTGATGACATGATTTATGACACTAGTTTAGGCACTCTTTTAGATAGTTTTCCTTTCCATTCATGCATGTTTCCGCATTAGTTCATGACATTTAAGCTTAATTCATCCATATTTTCGAAATAGACGTCTACACGAGCTTTTGTCGACTTTGTAGGTATTTTGGGGAGCTTTTAGACTTAATCGATACATTCAAGGATCATTCATCGTGATGGCACACTTCTGGACACTTTAAGGAGCAAGCTAGTAGAAAAGGAAAACACAAAAGACCTTGTTGGTGCATGCCTTGCACCAACTCATGACTTGGTGATCCAAGGAGGGTTTCTGGTGCAAAACCACGGCCTAGAGGCTATTTCCACGCCCGTGGTTTAGGTGTTTTGCCCGTGGTTTCTGTCTGGACAGCTTTGACATTTGTGACATTTGTCACACAATTCCTTTGCCCGACCATTGCTTTCCTTGGGTGGAGTACTTGAGCTGCTTTTGTAGGCTGGCCTTGGGGATTGCTGGGAGGACTCTCTTTCCTCTTTTTGCTCTCTTCCAAGCCCCTTGTGGGTGTTCTTGGGGGAGATTAGATTAGAACATTATCAATCTTAAGATCTAGAGTGAGTTTGAGTGGTTTTAAGTGAGATTCTTGTGGAAGCTTGTAAGATCCGACTTGGAGATGCCTTTGAAGCTTTGTAAGATTGTTGTAACCTTCTATTTCAGCTTAGTTCATTCTCCTTCATTGTTTTTATCTTCATTTTCTTGCCATGGAATGCATGCATGCTTGTATAATGATGTTTGATCTTGAAATGAATGTTATTGGCTAAGTAATTGTGATTCTAGGGTGAAAGAATGATGTTTATGCTTTGGACTATGATTATATGGACTTGCATGTTAGCTTAGGATAGATTTGTGTTCGAAACCCTAACTAAGACCCAAACCACAGCCTGTTCTTCATGCTTCCACGGCCGTGGTTTCCATGATCCACCCGTGGTTTTGTTATGTTTTTCCTTATATTGATAAATCTGGATGTTAGGACACAGATGTGTTGAAATCCTAGTGTTTGTTGAACCTAATCTAGCTTAGGGTGACCAAATGTTAGCAACCTTTTTGAGGAATGAGACTTACTCGGTAATTTCCTCTCTTAGATACATAAGATGATGAACTCTAGGTGGTAGTGAGCCAAAAAACCACTATTTGATTGAGTGTGCTAGGATCGTTGCCTAAGACTTACCTTGTCCGAGATTTACCCGATAAGGGGGGGGGGGGGGGGGGGGGGGGGGGGGGGGGGTTGACCCTTAGGTAGTGGCCGGTTTGTGTAGAATTCCCGTTCTTAGGTTCCTTGAGACTTACCCGGTAATAGGATCTTAGGTGCGAGACTAGGGGAGCATGAGACTTACCCAGTAATTGCTCCCATTAGAGAAACACCCAACTCCGAACAACCGCAACTTTCCTTTGATCCTTAGAGGCATGAGTTCATTGTCATAATCGGAATTCCGAATCTCTAGAATCAACATTTCTTACCTCTTATCACCTATCCTTGAGTTTGTGTGTTTGTTTGCTTGTTTGTGTTGATATATTTGTGATCCTTGTTTGATCACCCAAAACCAACCAAAAAATATTGTGTTTTGCACTTTCTTTATTCCTCATCTCATCTTAGTTTAGATTTGCACTATACATGATCATTGAATAATTTGATTTCACCTCAGTCCTTGTGTTCGACCTCGGAATACATTCCTTCCTACATAACGATCCGTACACTGCGGGTTTCGCTAGGTAGTTTAGGAGATCAGATTGAGTTATAAATTGTAAGACTTTGTGTGTGCATGTTTTGGACGAACAAGTTCTTGGCACTCTTGCCTTGGATTTGTGTCGTACATTTCTAGTGTAACAGTAATGTCTCCAGATCTTCAAAGCATGAACTACCGTTGCTAACTCCATATCATGAGTCGGGTAGTTCTCCTCATACGTTTTCAGCTGTCTAGATGCATAAGCAATCACTCTGCCTCTCTGCATCAACACACATCTTAAGCCTAGTTTGGATGCATTAATGTAAACCACGAAATCATCAGAACCCTCTGGTTGTGCCAAGACAAGAGCAGAAGACAAACGCCTCTTCAACTCCTCAAAACTCTGGGCACACTGAGCAGTCCATACAAATCTAGTAGTCATCCTCCGAAGGCTCGTAAGTGGACGGGCAATCACAGAAAATCCCTCCACGAAGCGTCTATAATATCCGGCTAGGCCAAGAAAGCTACACACTTCCTTGACGTTCGTCGGTGTCGTCCATGCAGCAACACACTCGATCTTTGCTGGATCAACCATAATCCCATCGGCGGAGACGATGTGTCCAAGAAAAGAAACCTCAAACATCCAAAACTCACCCTTAGAGAACTTTGCATACAACTCTCTATCCCTCAAAATCTGCAAAAGTGTCCTTAGATGACCGGCATGCTCCTCTCTACTACAAGAGTATACCAGAATGTCATCAATGAAGACTACTACAAATTGGTCAAGGAAGTCGATGAAGATGCTGTTCATCAAATCTATGAAGACTACTGGGGCATTTGTCATACCGAATGGCATCACTACAAACTCGTAGTGTCTACAATGGGTACGAAATGCCGTCTTGTGAACATCTTGCTCTCTCACCCTCAACTAGTGATATCCGGAGCGTAAATCAATCTGAGAGAATACTGTCACTCCCTGAAGCTAATCAAGTAGATCAACGATACGAGACAATGGATACTTGTTCTTGATGGTCACCTTGTTCAACTCTTTGTAATCAATACACAATCTCAATGATCCGTCCTTTGTTCGCCCCTAAACGTGTGTGCAAATAAGCTTTAAATTTATAAAACAAGAATCAAGCAAGCGAACCCGCAGTGTACAGATCGATATAGTTAAGCAAGAATTCCAGAGTATCGAACACAGGGATTTGGGTGGGAACAAATTCAATTGCAGATTATCAAGCGAGTAAGTATGAGAGGTTTTGCAAATATTGGGAAAACAACAATCCTAAAGATCCAAGTATCCAGCTGTGGCAATCGATTCAAGATATACTTAATGATATAAAGACAGAATTGAGATATGCAAAGGTATGCTAATGTAAGGTAATCGTACGGTGAAGTTCCAAAAACCTTATATGACTCACCTACAAGACACTCTCTATACAGGTTGTTGAGGCTTCAATATAGAAAGGTTCTAAAGATAAGAATTAATGTCAAATACCCAAACTTATAATCCAAAAGTCAAAACTAACTTAACCGATTAAGGTTGTGACACTCATAATTGAGGTAGAGGTTGTTGAGGCTTCACTACCACCTAGAAAAGGCAAGCCTAAACTAAGTTAAAGCAAATCTTTAACTTTGGATTAAAGTAAAAGCAGGTTAGTAAACTTAAGGGAAATTATGGGTGGATCTTGAGATTCCACGGTCGTGGAACTCAAGAACAAACCATGATTTAGGGTTCGTCGACGATTTTCTCTAACTCTCAGGGTCTAATCTATTTACGATCGATCTATCATCATCTAAGCCACAACTATCAACCCTTCACCTTAGAATTGTTAAGGGTTTTTAGCCAATAACAGTCATGTTGATATCAAATTCAAGAATTATAAGATTGAAAGATGAGAACTTTCAAAAACTTCCAATAAACTCCAAACTAATCTCAAAGTCACAATGAAGAACAAATAGTGTCACTAATTCCAGGATAGAACAATCAACACAATCTTAGATAAGAAGGAAGAACGGGATGTCAATCCGTCTTCTAAATCAAACCTAAACAAGAAGAGAAGTCCTCTTGCACAATCTTCCGAATCTTCCGTCAATCCGGGAAATCTGGAAATCCCAACGATAATCTCCACCGAAGTGCGAGATTAGGGCAAATCCAAGCGCGAACGTCGATCTCCAGCGAGATGTAAATGCCTCCAAGCAAATGCCTCGAAATTCTCTAAACGGTGGTGTAAAATGCGTCTAAGCAAGGATGTAAAGCGGGCGTAAGCGTCGATGACGGAATCTCCCTTCGTCCGTCTTTTTATAGGGCAAGATAAAATATCGGCCCGGCCCAATCTTCAAAAGATCGTGGCTTCGAAATGTGGCGAAAAAGATCGCCAAGATCACGGTCATGGAAGATTCCACGACCGTAATTTAGAGCGTGGAAAGTGTCACGGTTTGAACCATGGATTCCACGACCGTAATAGTTACTGGAATGTATCACGCCTCTCTTGCAGGGTTCCACGGCCGTGATTCTGAACGTGGTTTGTAATACGGCCGTATTTTAGACCGTGGTTTAGGGCAAGAACGTGATTCTTCCCTAGACTCGTGCATTCCTCAAGTTGAACTCCATTTTGCTCCTAAGAATGCCCTCAATCTATGGACATACTCAATCAACTCTTCTTTGCTAAATTCCGTTCGGAAATGGCTCCCAATCACCTATAATCAACATAGAACTAGTGTAGACATCCATATCGACAATATAGGCAAACTAGCTCACTTATGCAACAATGCTCAATCAAAGACTATCAATATGAATCAAATATGCTTAGAAAACGTGTCTAAAGTATCACAATATTTCATGTTAACAAATAATTTTATACTTGCAACTTGCTTGTCCCTAAGCAAGGTCTCTCAAAAAGCTTTTAGAACAAGAGTTAGGATGAAATATGTGTACCTTCTCAAAGCAATACTTCTTTTGGATGAATGTGCCTTCTAAAGAATAGATCATTCTCAAACCTTGCTTCAATCGTTTGTAAGACTTTCATACACTTAATCAAAGAGTAAAAAGGTAAAGAAACTCATGAATCAATTAAACTTCTAAACAAGCATCATAACTTTCAAACATTATCAAAATCAATCATAAGAAACTTCAATTTAGATCACAAAGTCATATAACATTCTTTTGATCTTAAGGACTTTCAAAGAAAAGGTCTAGAATGTGGAAGGAAAGGAAGCTTTTAGGGAATGTGGTGCATGAATCCGGGAAAATAGACAACTACTCACTTCTTCTTCTCTTGCGGTTTCCGCATACTTTCAACTTAGAGCTTCGCTCTCTTCCTTTCATTTTTTTCGACTTTACTTTTGGAGTTATGGATAGAGGTGCACAAAAACCGAAGCCTAGGAGATTGGCGTTTCTCAAATTTGAGATGCCTCAAACCCTTGATGCACATACCATAATCCGTTGGGAATATCGCTCAATTCGACTTTGGCAAGACACAAACACCTGGCTATGTGAATGGTGCCGAGTTACTCATCGTCATGATTGACTTCCCCAAACCTACAATTTCTTTCTATTCTTTGAATGCAAAATTTTGCTTTTATGGCCCTCCCACATCAAACATGCCAAATACTCAACTCCTCCAAATTCCCGGATAGGTAAAGGAGGTCAATATTTCAATGAGGAGCTAAATGGTCAAAGAAAGAAGAAAGAAAAATCGAATTGCCTTAATCATCTCAATAAGAAGCATAGGAACTTAAAATGTGATTTCAACTTCAATTTCTCAACATGATTTAGGTAACATTATCACATTATGAAACTTGCAAAAGAGGTATAATCAACACATTCAAATCCTTTTCAATTCACTAATCGTTTAAGCATGCAATTGTCATCAAACTCAATTCACAAGTAGTGATTATCATAGAAATCATCTCAATTCATTAGAAGCACAAAATTTTCAAAATTTTTCAATTTTTATGGGTTTTTCAAGTTCTTTTTCATGCAAAGCAATAAGGAAACGTGCAACAATAAAATGAAATGCAAGATAGTCTCGAATAAAGCAAACATAGTGAGTAGAAGTTATTACAAACTTTTAGTACATCCCACCCCATACTTAGGACGAACATTGTCCCTAATGTTCAAAAGAAAGAAAGAAAAGAAAGAAAAGAAACTCACAAAGTGGTGGTGGAATGGCTAAAGCAACGGTCATGCATCATCATCATTGCGGCGCTGGTGGAGGCGGGAATGGAGAGAAGCTGGAGTCGTAGGGCCGCCCAAACTGCTGGCGGTAGACGTCCCTCATCATGTGATCAAGATCATCCATGCGTCCGTCTCTAGCATCGGCTCGGATCTCCAATGCTCCTACTCTCTCCGAAAGGCCAGTAGCCCAATCTGGCATCTGCTCATACCATCCCGGAGTGTGACTATACCATGCTGGAGCGTCGGATGGAGCTGGTGCTGGTGCTGCTGTCTGCTCTGTGGACCAAGGAGGTGGAACTCCATACCATGCAGGAGGTGTGGTCATCCATGTAGGTCTCTCACTCACGCTAGCGCAGCGAGAAGACGAGCCTGAAGCTCTAGCTGGACGTGGAGAACGTCTAGGTGCAGCGGGGGCCACCTCCGGCTGATCCGGAAACGTGCCAAAGTCCTGCTCTGCTCCTCCTCCACTCTCAAACTGATCTCTCATATCCTCCTCCTCAACAACTGGTGGTGGGACATATGGGGGAGCTACAATCCTGTTCGCATGCATAGCAGCGAACGTCTCCTTCCAATTATGGCGTCCCGTCATAATGGAGTACTCCGGTAGCCACTCTATACCCCTACCCGTCATGCTCTCCCAAGGCATGCCCGCATAAGGCGGACCTCTATGTGTGGGGAAAATGAGACCCCTAGTCATGAAAGCATGTAGCCCTAAAGGTACGGCTGGTATCCGGGTGCATGCAGAGAAATCAACACCCAAGCTCCTCGCAAGGTGGGTAACTATCCCACCATATCCTATGTTGCCCTTTCTCTTGTTCTTGAGCTTGCTCATAGTAGCAGCCAAGAGGGTGGCACAGTCAGCTCGGCGCCTGTACAACATGGAATACAACAGAAAGAGCTCATCCGTCTTGATCTTTTGGGGCGTCTCCGTTCTAGGAAAGAGACACTCCGAAAGAACGCGGTGAGCAATCTTCAAGGCTAGATAGTACATCAATCTAGCCTTGGTATCAGCAGGTTGCCAACGGTCCTCGTTGGCGTAAATCATCGCTACCTCCTCCCAAAAGTCCTTGGCGTAAACGCCACTAGGAAATCGACCGTTAAAGGTCTCATGGAACCCGAAAAAGGTCCCGAACTCACAGATGCTAAAATGATAGTCTCTTTCCATAAGACGGAAAGAGACGGTCCTGTCTACATGGCTGTGCTCGAAAGACGTCACAACCTCCCGTGTAATCTCCTCATAAGCGTCTTCTCGGATAGCCGAGAAGACAACTAGTCCGGCTCTATCCAAGAGCCAAGTAAGGTCATCTACAATGTTGAGAGGGGCTAGATCCTCCAGCAATAGGTACCTAGGACCAATCACAGCCCTCTTATGGATCCTCTCGAGTGCATCGAGGTGATCCTCATGTATGGTCGGGACTCTAGGGATAGGGGGTGAGGGTGATGAAGGTGAAGATGGAGGTGAAGGGGAAGTGGGTGGTGGTGCTCTAGAGGATGAGGAAGAAGAGGGATTACTGATGTGATCCCCACCGGAGAAGAAATCATCGTCAATATGCCGGAACTAATCGTTTTGCCACCAACCGTCCAAGTCAAAACTCAACCGGCACCTATCGAAATCAATACTTATGTGTTGGAGATCATGCCTAAAACTGAGCCAAAACTTATTAAAATGAAACCGAAAAAGCTTGCTCCAAGCATGCCCAATGCAAGCCAATTTTCACTCTCTCCGGCTAAGCTGTCAGGTTTGCGCACTCTCAGTAAAACGACTATAACTGAGGCAATACTTGGAATTAAAATACCCATGAGTACTACTTTGAAAGGTATTTTCAATATCTACAACTTTCTAGTTTACTCAAAATCGATATTGCAAGAGGAAGAGGGTGAAAATGACCCTACATTGCAGCAAGTACGGTACTTGTATGGATTGTTGGACAAGATCATGCATGGAGGCATGAAAGATGGTTATACAAAACATATGCACGTCCTACCCATACATATTTCATGCATCATACCATGCTCATATTATTCATATATTATGCATGAATTTATGTATTGATCATGTGAAGGTCAACATGTCAACATTCAATCAAACATTGAAGGCATCTTCACACACATACATTGAATGGAGGCCAAGGTAGTTCAATGGTCTTCTTCTCCTTCAATATGGACGTCCAAGACTTGATTAGACCATCCTTGATGTGTTGTCCAAGTGAAGAGAATTGGATTCAAGAGTCATCTTTGATTAAAGGCCAAATGTGGCCATTTATGTGTTTCAATTTCCTAGAAAAACTCTTGAATTTCTTGCATTTCCTTTTGATAAACCTTTGATATTTCTAGCACTTAACTAGGGAGTTTTTAGGCTGAGTTTTGTGGCTATATAAAGCCTTGTATCCTCCCATTGTAAGAGAAGTGAAGTTAAATGAAGTAAGTTAGCCTTTGTGCTTTCAAAGTTGTTGTTTGCTTTAAAACAAAACCCGAATTCTAGGTGAGATGCTTAGTTTTCAAACATCTAGGTGAGATGCTTAGGTGGTTCTAAGGTGAGAGGCCGAGGAACGAAGGAACCCCAAAGTGAGATTCCGAGGGTAGTTCGTTCGAGTTGAGGGATTTCCAAAGTGAGAGGCCGAGGGAATTTGCTCTTCATATCCAAAAACACAAAATCCAAAAAAAAAGAGAGAGTTCCATTTCATCGATTCCAATCCGATTGTAAACTTGTGCCGGTGGATCCTCGTGTTCGAATCGAGTTCGATCACATCAAGTGGTATCAGAGCTTTCGGGGATATTGAGAAGGTTTCCTCTCCTTACCTTGAACCCTCATGACAAAATCGAAACATGCCAACCGGAATCCAAGGAGGTAGCTGAGATATTGAGAAGGTTTCCTCTCCTTACCTTGAACCCTCATGACAAAATCCAAGGAGGTAGCAACCATGCCAACCGGAATGGACAAATCAACCACCGTCGAGAACGAAATGTTGATAGTCGTGCCCATGGGAACCCGGATTGTATTCAAGCATCTCGACATGATGGCGACGAAGTCGAAAAAAGTAGTTACCATGGTAATACATCCCAAAATCACTTTCCCAATGATGGCATGACGGATTCGAGGACGAATCCTTTTCAAGGGAAAGGGGATGATGTGATCCCCACCGGAGAAGAAATCATCGTCATCAAGCCGGAACCAATCGTTTTGCCACCAACCGTCCAAGTCAAAAGTCAGCCGGAACTTATCAAAATCAATAGTTATGTGTTGGAGGTCATGCCTAAAACTGAGCCAAAACCTATTGAAATCAAACCGAAAAAGCTTGCTCCGAGCATGCCCAATGCAAGCCAATTTTCACTCTCTCCGGCTAAGCTGTCAAATGTATGCACTCTCAGTAAAATGCCTATATCTGGAGCTTCGTTTGGAGTTAGAAGACCTACAAGTACTACTTTCGAAGGTATCTTCAAGATCTACCACTTTATAGTTTATGAGAAGTCGAGAATCCAAGAGGAAGAGGGTGAAAATGACCCGACAATGAAGCAGCGTTTATACTTGAGTGGGTTTTTGACCAAGATCACGCATGGACGTATGAAAGATGGTTATACAAAACATATGCACGTCCACCCAATACACATTTTATGCAGCATATTATCCTCATATTATTCATATATTTTGCATGAATTTATGTATTAATTATGTGAAAGTTGGTGGAGAAAAGTAGGTGGAAAAGTAGGTGGAAAAGTAGGTGAGAAAGTAGGTGGTTGAAAGTCCCTATGTTTGCTCTTTGTGTAATGTCACAGCTCTTGAACTTGTAAGCCTTTAATGTTGGGAGTAGGTGCTGAATTTTCAGCCTATATAAGGCCTCTCCCACAAACGTTTTTAGAGGAGAAATAGAGTTGAGTTCAATCAAAAGTTGTGTTTTCACTTTGACAAAAAACAAAACCCGAATTCTAGGTGAGATGCTTAGTTTTCAAACATCTAGGTGAGATGCTTAGGTGGCTCTAAGGTGAGAGGCCGAGGAACGAAGGTTCGAACCCCAAAGTGAGATTCCGAGGGTAGTTCGTTCGAGTTGAGGGATTTCCAAAGTGAGAGGCCGAGGGAATTTGCTCTTCATATCCAAAAACACAAAATCCAAAAAAAAAGAGAGAGTTCCGTTTCATCGATTCCAATCCGATTGTGAACTTGTGCCGGTGGATCCTCGTGATCGAATCGAGTTCGATCACATCAAGTGGTATCAGAGCCCAACGGTGCGAGTTCCTCAAGCTTTCGGGGATGACGATCATCCACGACAATGCAAACGGTGGTAATCGAAACAACCAACGTTTGGATAGGCTTGAAGCCCAACTAGCTGAGATATTGAGAAGGTTTCCTCTCCTTACCTTGAACCCTCATGAAAAAATCCAAGGAGGTAGCAACCATGCCAACCGGAATGGACAAATCAACAACCGTCGAGAACGAAATGTTGATAGTCGTGCCCATGGGAACCCGGATTGTATTCAAGCATCTCGACATGATGGCGACGAAGTCGAAAGAAGTAGTTACCATGGTAATACATCCCCCAATCACTTTCCCAATGATGGCATGACGGATTCGAGGACGAATCCTTTTCAAGGGAAAGGGGATGATGTGATCCCCACCGGAGAAGAAATCATCGTCAATATGCCGGAACTAATCGTTTTGCCACCAACCGTCCAAGTCAAAACTCAACCGGCACCTATCGAAATCAATACTTATGTGTTGGAGATCATGCCTAAAACTGAGCCAAAACTTATTAAAATGAAACTGAAAAAGCTTGCTCCAAGCATGCCCAATGCAAGCCAATTTTCACTCTCTCCGGCTAAGCTGTCAGGTTTGCGCACTCTCAGTAAAACGACTATAACTGAGGCAATACTTGGAATTAAAATACCCATGAGTACTAATTTGAAAGGTATTTTCAATATCTACAACTTTCTAGTTTACTCAAAGTCGATATTGCAAGAGGAAGAGGGTGAAAATGACCCTACATTGCAGCAAGTACGGTACTTGTATGGATTGTTGGACAAGATCATGCATGGAGGCATGAAACATGGTTATACAAAACATATGCACGTCCTACCATACATATTTCATGCAGCATACCATGCTCATATTATTCATATATTATGCATGAATTTATGTATTGATCATGTGAAGGTCAACATGTCAACATTCAATCAAACATTGAAGGCATCTTCACACACATACATTGAATGGAGGCCAAGGTAGTTCAATGGTCTTCTTCTCCTTCAATATGGACGTCCAAGACTTGATTAGACCATCCTTTATGTGTTGTCCAAGTGAAGAGAATAGGATCCAAGAGTCATCTTTGATTAAAGGCCAAATGTGGCCATTTATGTGTTTGAATTTCCTAGAAAAACTCTTGAATTTCTTGCATTTCCTTTTGATAAACCTTTGGTATTTCTAGCACTTAATTAGGGAGTTTTTAGGCTGAGTTTTGTGGCTATATAAAGCCTTGTATCCTCCCATTGTAAGAGAAGTGAAGTTAAATGAAGTAAGTTAGCCTTTGTGCTTTCAAAGTTGTTGTTTGCTTTAAAACAAAACCCGAATTCTAGGTGAGATGCTTAGTTTTCAAACATCTAGGTGAGATGCTTAGGTGGTTCTAAGGTGAGAGGCCGAGGAACGAAGGTTCGAACCCCAATTGAGATTCCGAGGGTAGTTCGTTCGAGTTGAGGGATTTCCAAAGTGAGAGGCCGAGGGAATTTGCTCTTCATATCCAAAAACACAAAATCCAAAAAAGAGAGAGAGTTCCATTTCATCGATTCCAATCCGATTGTGAACTTGTGCCGGTGGATCCTCGTGTTCGAATCGAGTTCGATCACATCAATTACCCTTCCTCTTCTTGTTTTGATCATTCTTCTTCTCTTTTATCCTCCCCGAAACTCTCCTCACAAAGTCCATTTTGTTCAAAATTACGGGCTGTTCTATAGAAACCACGGCCGTAATTCCTCTAGTGACCGTGGTTCGTCTCAGAAATTCGCAATTCTCAGCAAATCAACACTCAATCTCCACAAACAGGCAGTCCTAATCTAATTTCTTCCAATCTCAATCAGTTCTTCCTAAATTCTCTAACAAAAACGAACCAAATCGACAAGAATCAAGAGGAGTGAAAAAACCTATTTTTCGGATTGAAAAATCCGAATTGCGCATTCCTTGGTAAATTTCCGCTCAATTTGTCGCGTGGATCTTATTGGTGGTTGAATTTGCTTCAGTTTAGGAAGAAGAATCGTTAAAAACGATTAAGAAACGAGGATTTGAGAGAGGGTCGTGGATTTCGGCTATTAGGTCGTGGAAGAGGGGTTTTGTGGGTGATTTTTGTGAAGAACGTGGCTTATATAGTCACAGGCAAAATTTTTGAAAATCATGGTCTGTCGGGGTGTTCTACGGCCGTGGTTTTGTACGGAACCGTGGTTTTGGTGAATTTTCAAAGGCTTTTGGAAATTACGGGCAATGTAGCTGTCACGACCGTGGTTTAGGCCGTGGAACTCTCTGTAAAGCTCCAAAGTCCAAATTTCGTCACTTTTCTTCAACATTATCCTTCCCTTTTCCTTTTTCATCGTTCCTACATCCAAAAACACGAACATACCGGAAGAAATCGAGGCAAAATAAAGCGAAAAAACGTCTAAACTAAGCTAAACTATGAATCAAAAACAAAAACAAAAATGCAATACCTTGGGTTGCCTCCCAAGAAGCGCTTTGTTTAAGGTCCGTAGCTAGACCAAACTCGCACTTATTCGAGTGCGGTGGGCGCGAACTCTTCAGCTTGGAGTTCCGGCGTATACTTCTTGAGTCGTTGGCCGTTCACCTTAAGGCTCCCGCCCGTTTCACCCCATACTTCAACTGCACCATGGGGAAAAATACGCTTAATTAGAAAAGGTCCGGTCCAACGGGATTTAAGCTTACCTGGAAAGAGACGAAGCCTTGAATTGAAGAGGAGAACTTGATCTCCCTCCTTGAAGTCTTTTGGAATGATATGCTTATCATGCCAACGCTTTGCTCTCTCCTTGTAGATCTTAGCGTTTTCATAAGCGTTCAAGCGGAGTTCATCCAGCTCGTTAAGGTCTAGGAGACGCTTCTCTCCCGCTTCCTTCATGCTGAAATTCAGCCACTTGATAGCCCAAAACGCTTTGTGCTCCAACTCTACCGGCAAGTGACAAGACTACCCATACACAAGGTTGTATGTCGTGGTTCCTATAGGAGTCTTATACGCAGTCCGGTACGCCCATAATGCATCGTCAAGCTTCAAGGACCAATCCTTCCTAGTCCTTGAAACCGTCTTCTCCAGAATTCCTTTGATCTCCCTATTTGAGATCTCAACTTGTCCACTTGTTTGTGGATTATAAGGGGTAGCGACCTTGTGAGTAACCCCATACTTAGCTAGAAGAGCTTCAAAGCGACGGGCTATGAAGTGAGAACCTCCATCACTAATGATAGTCCTTGGCGTCCCAAATCGCGGGAAGATGGTCTTGTTAAAGAACTTGACCACTACCATGGCATCATTTGTGGGAGAGGCAATTGCTTCCACCCATCTAGAAACGTAATCCACCGCCAATAGTATGTATTGGTTTCCACAAGAGGATGGGAATGGTCCCATGAAATCAACTCCCCAAACGTCGAAAATCTCCACCTCTTGGATGTTGTTGAGGGGCATCTCATTCCTTCTAGAGATATTGCCTATTCTTTGACAAGCATCGCAACAAGAAACAAAGGATTGCACATCTCTAAACAAAGTAGGCCAAAAGAATCCAGATTGCAATACCTTTGCGCTAGTCTTGTTCGAACTAGTGTGTCCTCCACAAGGTAGTGAATGACAATGACGGATGACACTTTGCATTTCATCTTCCGGCACACATCGCCGAATGATGCCATCCGGACCTCTCTTAAAGAGGAGAGGCTCGTTCCAATAGTATTCCCGGACATCCTTAAAGAACTTCTTCCTTTGTGCGTAGGATAGTCCGGGTGATATTTCCTGGCAAACCAAATAGTTAACAAAATCAGCAAACCATGGTTCGTTACCTTTGGAGATCACGTTGATGCACTCCTCTATGATATGTAGGTGTTCGTCAGGAAAGGAGTCATCAATGGGTAAATGGTCGTCCTCTAGATGTGTTAGGCGACTCAAATGATCCACAACAGAATTTTCTGAACCTTTCTTGTCGCGGATCTCAAGATCGAATTCTTGTAGGAGAAGAATCCATCTAATTAGCCTTGGCTTCGCATCTTTCTTCGCAAGGAGTTACCGGATCGCAGCATGATCCGTGTAGACAATCACTTTTGCACCTACAAGATAAGAGCGAAACTTGTCAATAGCATAGACAATGGCTAAAAACTCTTTCTCGGTAGTGGCGTAGTTGAGCTGCGCTTCATCTAGCGTCTTGCTAGCATAGTATATGGCGTGGGTTCGCCCTTCCTTTCGTTGTCCAAGAACAGCTCTAATAGCTATGTCACTAGCATCGCACATAACCTCAAAGGGAAGAGTCCAATCCGGAGGTTGGATAATAGGTGCTGAAATTAGAGCTTGCCGAATTGTGTTAAACGCATCCAAGCATTCCTGCGAAAACTCAAAAACTGCATCCTTCATCAATAGATTAGTGAGCGGTTTTGATATCTTAGAAAAGTCCTTAATGAAACGTCTATAGCATCCAGCATGTCCTAGGAAACTTCTTATCCCTTTCACCGAAGTTGGGGGAGGAAGTTTCTCTATGGTCTCTATCTTAGCTTTATCTACTTCTATCCCTCTACTAGAGATTAAGTGACCTAATATGATTCCTTCCTTAACCATGAATTGACACTTCTCCTAATTAAGAACTAGGTTAGTGTCTTCACACCTTTGCAAAACAAGGGAAAGGTTAGAAAGACAATCGTTAAAAGAGGAACCGTATACGGAGAAATCGTCCATGAAGACCTCCATGATTTCCTCTATGTATTCGGAGAAGATGGCCATCATGCACCGTTGAAAGGTGGCTGGGGCGTTGCAAAGCCCAAACGGCATTCTCCTATAAGCGAACGTACCCCACGGGCACGTGAATGTGGTCTTCTCTTGATCATCCGGGTGTATCGGAATCTGAAAGAAACCACTATAACCGTCAAGGTAGCAAAAATGTGAATGTTGCGCTAACCTTTCATGTATTTGATCAATGAATGGCAATGGGAAGTGATCCTTCCGCGTTGCATTATTGAGCTTGCGGTAGTCTATGCACATCCGCCATCCCGTCACGGTTCGGGTAGGAATGAGTTCGTTGTTCTTGTTGGTGATGACCGTCATTCCTCCCTTCTTCTGAACTACTTGAACTGGACTCACCCACTTACTATCGGAGATAGGATAGATGATACCTGCATCAAGAAGTTTAAGAATTTCCTTCTTGACAACCTCTTTCATGGTCGGATTCAACCGCCTTTGAGGTTGTCTTGAAGTTCTAAAGTCCTCCTCCATTAGTATCTTATGCATGCATAGGGAGGGTTTAATTCCTACTAAGTCCTCTATAGTGTAGCCTAAGGCTTTCCTATGTTTCCTAAGGACAATCATGAGCTGATTATGTTCATCTATGCTTAGTTCGGAACTAACAATAACCGGAAAGGTAGAATTAGGTCCTAGAAAAGCGTACCTTAGATGAGTAGGAAGTGGTTTTAGTTCCATCGCTTTCGGAGCTTCCAACGATCCTTGAGGAGCATCCGATGTCTCCTTAGAAGTTTCTAAGGGTATTGAGTGTATGGGAGAAGAATCAGAAGAAGTTGAATAAGTGTCTCGATCACCCCTTTCCACGGCCAAAATTACGGGTGCCTCATGTCCTCCACGGCCGTGGTTTAGGGCGTGGAAGGGAAATACGGTTGTCACATCTTCTCCACGACCGTGTAACTCCCTGGAGTGGGACACGGTTTTGGTTGTGAAATCCACGGCCGTGGAATACAGTGTGTGACCGTGGATTCTCACATTTTCAGCCTCATCGTGGAGTTTCTCAAACTCCTCTTCATGCATCTCTTCTTGTGCTTCTAAGGCTTCAATTGCCTCATTGCACTCTTCTTCTTCCCCTGCATCTGTTAGACTCATAGTAATGACTTTTTGTAAAGGATCGTTAAAGAGAATCGCACTTACCTCCCCCCTAGACAAACCTTCTTCATCTTGGATATCGAAAATATCCTCATCAAAGATTGGCTCCTTCACTAGAGTGGAAAGAACGAACTCTACTTTCTCTTCTCCTATATCAAAAGTGAGTCTCCCATTCTTGCAATCGACTATGCAGCCGGAAGTTGCAAGAAATGGTCTTCCGAGTATGATCGGGACCGGACTATCTGTAGGAATGTCAAGCACGACAAAATCAATGGGAACAAAGAATTTACCTAGCTTGACCGGGACGTCTTCTACAATACCGACGGGGCGAGTGATGGATCGATCCGCCATGTATAACGTCATCTTCACCGGTTTAGGATCGCCTAAACCGATCTTCCTGCACAATGCAAGTGGTATGATGCTCACACTTGCTCCTAAGTCACATAAAGCGTCATATGTGACATCTCCCACTCATATGGGAATGCAAAATGACCCCGGATCCTTCAACTTTGGGGGCATTTTCTCCTTCATGGTCTTGATGAGATCCGAAGAGTCCGAACTCATCTTGACCTCACCGAAGTCTTCTAGCTTCCTCTTGTTGGAGAGGAGCTCCTTCAAGAACTTGCCATAAGCCATCATACCTACAATAGCATCGATAAAGGGTATATTAATATGCAGCTTGCTCATGAGTTCTATGAACTTACCAAATTGTTTATCTAGGCGCGCTCGCGCTCTAGATTGAGGGAATGGTAGGTGAGGTTTATAAGTTGGAGAAGGAACGTAGACATCTTTCTTCTCCTTTCCCTTCTCTTTCTCCTTGTCTTTTTCTACGGGGACTTCAACGAACTTAGGCTGCGGATCGGTGGTAGTCACTCCGCTCCTAGTGGTGATTGCCATTACCCTTCCCTTAGGGTTGTCCTCCGTCTTTCCTGGAAGCTTCCCTTGATTCCTAGGAACTTCCTCCGCATGGTTGAACATTTGGTTTTCTAAAACCTTTTGAGCTTTATTAACCTTGGAAATTTGATCATCAACCTTAATGATGCGGTTCTCCAACCCTTGAAGCTTTCCCAAAATCGTTTCCAACATGGGATCGGGCTTCTCCTTTCCTGAAGTGTTTCCTCCATTTGATGTTTGCCCCTAGCTTCTCAAAGGAGTAGAGGAAGAGGAAGGTGGAGTTAGTGAATTAGAATTGGAGGGATAAGAGTTACCGGAATTTTGTTGATTGGAGCGCCAATTGTTGTTACTTGAACCCCTATTGTTGTTCCAATTGTTGTTCCGGCCGTTGTTATTGTTGTTGTTGTTGCCATTCCAATTGTTCCGGTTATTGTTCCGGTTATTGTTGTTGTTGTTGCGGTTTGTGTTATCACCGCCATTGTTGTTGCCCAAATAGCCAACATCCTTCCCTTGTTGTTTCGGGAAGTTGGTCTTGATAGCCTCCTTCAACTCTTTGATCTCATTGTTGAGGGAGAAAATCAAATTTTGAGCTTCATGTGTGAGCTTTGCTCCTTGCTCCACACGATTTCCCTCCACTTTCCGGTGGGAATACTTCTCTATGACTCTTGCTTGCTTCTCAATGAAGTCTCAAGCGTCATCTTCTCTCATGTCCATGAACGTTCCACATGAGAGGGATTGGAGGTTGAATTGCGTTCCCGCATCCAGCCCCTTATCGTAAATTTCCAGCAAGGCAAGTTTGAATATGCTATGATGAGGGCAATCCAAGAGTAAATCCTGAAACCTTTCCCAAGATTGAAACAAACTTTCGTTAGGTCTCATGGAAAAAACATTAATCTTACCTCTAAGTTCCGCCGTTTTGGATGGCGGAAAGAATTTGGTGAGGAACTCCGCGGAAAGGTTTTCCCACGTGTCTAGTTTCCCACTAGGAAGAGCTTGGTACCAAGACAACACTTTCCCCTTCAAAGAGAAGAAGAAAGGCTTGAGCTTATAGTTGTTGGTAGTAGCATTCTTCGGTCTCATTGTCTCCATCATACACTCAAAGTTTTGCAAGTGTTGGTGTGGAGATTCAGCGCTTGTTCCTCCGAATTGGCTTTGGCGAACAAGAGTGATAACTTGAGGGTTGAAGCTAAACCCTTGTACGTCTTCAACATCAAAATTCACGCCCAAGCGGCGTGGTTGTTGTGTTGGGTCCATCCGCTGGCCAAGAGTTCTTGGCTCATCATCCACACGCTCGATCCTTGCGTTCCTAGGTGGAACACGACGATTAGCAGCTCCTCGTGGATGAAAAGGATTCGCATTGATCGTGGGATCAATTTCTATTAGCGGTGGCATGGAAGAGTCACTATCATCAGCGGATGAATGACTTCTTCTTCTAGATCTTGATGCCCTTCTTGAGGATTTCTTGCTTCCCTTATTCTTAAGGTCGCTTAACTCTATCCTCATTTGGAACATCATATCCTTTAGATCGTTAACCTCAGATTGATGACGATCCATTTCATCCCGGAGGATGTTCTCATTCCATTGGAGTTGAACTTCTTTCTCAGCTAACTCCGTCTGAAGATCGCGTTCGTGTTCTTCAGCCATCTTCTTTTCCTTGCGCTTTTGCCTTAAAGTTTTCTCTAGCTCTTGATCAAGAGGTAAGAGATCTTCGGTGTTCCTAGACCTGCATATGCACTTAGAACAATATCAAATAACGAGAGCAAGCTCCCAAGCTTGACAACCGGCAACCGAATTCGGCCGAAACCAAATCCCCGGCAACGGCGCCAAAAACTTGTTCGCCCCTAAACGTGTGTGCAAATAAGCTTTAGATTTATAAAACTAGAATCAAGCAAGCAAACCCGCAGTGTACGGATCGATATAGTTAAGCAAGAATTCCAGAGTATCGAACACAGGGATTTGGGTGGGAACAAATTCAATTGCAGATTATCAAGCGAGTAAGTATGAGAGGTTTTGCAAATATTGGGAAAACAACAATCCTAAAGATCCAAGTATCCAGCTGTGGCAATCGATTCAAGATATACTTAATGATATAAAGACAGAATTGAGATATGCAAAGGTATGCTAATGTAAGGTAATCGTACGGTGAAGTTCCAAAAACCTTATATGACTCACCTACAAGACACTCTCTATACAGGTTGTTGAGGCTTCAATGTAGAAAGGTTCTAAAGATAAGAATTAATGTCAAATACCCAAACTTATAATCCAAAGGTCAAAACTAACTTAACCGATTAAGGTTGTGACACTCATAATTGAGGTAGAGGTTGTTGAGGCTTCACTACCACCTAGAAAAGGCAAACCTAAACTAAGTTAAAGCAAATCTTTAACTTTGGATTAAAGTAAAAGCAGGTTCGTAAACTTAAGGGAAATTACGGGTGGATCTTGAGATTCCACGGTCGTGGAACTCAAGAACAAACCGTGATTTAGGGTTCGTCAACGATTTTCTCTAACTCTCAGGGTCTAATCTATTTACGATCGATCTATCATCATCTAAGCCACAACTATCAACCCTTCACCTTAGAATTGTTAAGGGTTTTTAGGCAATAACAATCATGTTGATATCAAATTCAAGAATTATAAGATTGAAAGATGAGAACTTTCGAAAACTTCAATAAACTCCAAACTAATCTCAAAGTCACAATGAAGAACAAATAGTGTCACTAATTCCAGGATAGAACAATCAACACAATCTTAGATAAGAAGGAAGAACGGGATGTCAATCCGTCTTCTAAATCAAACCTAAACAAGAAGAGAAGTCCTCTTGCACAATCTTCCGAATCTTCCGTCAATCCGAGAAATCTGGATATCCCAACGATAATCTCCACCGAAGTGCGAGATTAGGGCAAATCGAAGCGCGAACGTCGATCTCCAACGAGATGTAAATGCCTCCAAGTAAATGCCGCGAAAATCTCTCTAAACGGTGGTGTAAAATGCATCTAAGCAAGGATGTAAAGCGGGCGTAAGCGTCGATGACGGAATCTCCCTTCGTCCGTCTTTTTATAGGGCAAGATAAAATATCGGCCCGGCCCAATCTTCAAAAGATCGTGGCTTCAAAATGTGGCGGAAAAGATCGCCAAGATCACGGTCGTGGAAGATTCCACGACCGTAATTTAGAGCGTGGAAAGTGTCACGGTTTGAACCATGGATTCCACGACCGTAATAGTTACTGGAATGTATCACGCCTCTCTTGCAGGGTTCCACGGCCGTGATTCTGAACGTGGTTTGTAATACGGCCGTATTTTACAGCGTGGTTAAGGGCAAGAACGTGATTCTTCCCTAGACTCGTGCATTCCTCAAGTTGAACTCCATTTTGCTCCTAAGAATGCCCTCAATCTATGGACATACTCAATCAACTCTTCTTTGCTAAATTCCGTTCGGAAATGGCTTCCAATCACCTATAATCAACATAGAACTAGTGTAGACATCCATATCGACAATATAGGCAAACTAGCTCACTTATGCAACATTGCTCAATCAAAGACTATCAATATGAATCAAATATGCTTAGAAAGCGTGTCTAAAGTATCACAATATTTCATGCTAACATCCTTCTTCCGCACGAAGAGGACAGGTGTACCCCATGGTGAAACGCTAGGGCGTATGAAGCCCTTCTTTACCAACTTTTCAAATTGCTTCTTCAGCTCTAACATCTCAACAGACGCCATACGATGTGGGGCCTTCCAAATCAGTCTCGTACCACACTTCAGCTCGATGTCAAAGTCCACACTCCATTGAGGCGGCAAACCAGACGGTTCAGTAACACGTCTATAAGCTCATAAACCACTAGAATATCCTCCAACGTTGAACTATCTCTCTCCTTCATGGCATAACACTAGAAAGTATCACCTCCTTGTGCTATCAACCTCGTTGCTCGTACGACACTAATGACAAAACCCGTCCCTTCAAAGGTCTTTACCTTGGAAGACCTCTATCTAATCTATCTCAGTAGAGACTATAACAGCCTTCCAACTGACATCTAACATAGCATGATATCTATCCGTCCAATCTATACAAATAATGACCTCCTCATGCACCTATGGCATGACAAAGAAGTCTACAAGCAACATACAAGCCACTGAATAAATAGGACAATCACAGATCTCGCGGGTACCCTAGACCCCTAACTGGTAACCCTGTCAAGGAAGGTCTACCCTCTATTGTATCTAAAATTAATCTATACATGCATCAAAAGAAAAGAGTGCATAGCACCCACATCAAACAAAACTCCACTAGGTAAACCATTAACGAGAATGGTACCTGTAACAACTAACGCTAGGAGCTCCATTGCATATCATCACTCAACGTTGGACCTATGCTCCTTAGGTATCATTGAGGTCGTCGCCATATCCTCCACTTCTACTCTTTCTACACCGGAAAGAGGAAGGTCTTGCTTAGAAGAAACACTACCTTGTTGACAAAAAGGGGCCAAATGGCTTAATTCACCACAAGTGAAACAATCTATTGGTGCCAAGCGACACTCAGAACGCAAATGACTTGGATCACCACAGTTGAAACACAATCGTCCCATCCTCGCAAACTGTGCAGCTAAAGGGTAGCTCGATCTTCGTCGTCCACACTTAGTGATCTTACTCCGGGAGGGAACTTGTAGAGGCAGCGCCTTCCCTTGTCGGCAAAATTTCGCTCTATGACCGGCTTTACCGCACGTAAAGCATATTATTAGTGTCTTTGGGCACTCAGCTCACCGGTGTCCAAACTTCCCGTAATTAAAACACTGTAGTTCTTTGCCAGCCGTCCTCATGGCTAAAGGGCCACTTGATTGTCATGGTATTCGGCTTTGTCCAACACTCACCATCCTTGCTTCTCCACCAAATGATTCAGTCCATTGCTTCCTCTCTGATCCGGAAGCTTCAGTTGGTCCCACAGATGTTGGTAGATCCGGTGTAGGTTTACCCGCTCTTGCAGCCTCATATACTTGGCGTATATATTCTTGAAATTCGAATCCACTCATTGAGACATGATCAGTCTCTTCAAACTCATTCTCTGCCATAGGAGAAATAACAGCGGAAACTGGTCCCTGACTTATCACCACGAGAGGAAGAGGGGATGTACCCTTACCTCGTTCTACAACAGATACTGCTCTAGTCTAAGCCATCTATAGGATATACACACCTAATCTTATTAGGCTATATATATATATGCCATATGTATCGATATATATATATATATATATATATATATATATATATATATATATATATATATATATATATATTAAATTCACATAATCCATAATACACATATATATACATATCTACGCTGTAAAGATCCATGACAGAGGTGACGACTTCTCGTACATTCTGACCCAAAACCACACTTAAAACCAAAAATCCTTTGAAAACATCAAGCCTCTTTCGGGTTCTGATAATTTTACCTATCAAACCTCATTGCAGGTAGCAAGTGCCATTGTTGTCAACCTAAGGCTCTGATAACAACTCTATAACACCCCAAATCCGCGGGGACTCGTGATGCCACATTGGGCTACGATCTCACAGTGGATCCTGATCCTATGTTGACAACAAGTTCACTGGACCTTACAACATGACACTGACAGATATAAAACTAATACATAAAACTGTATAAATGGTACAACCAAAAGGTAAACAACATCATAGCCGAGTATCAAACACGCCCTCACACAGAAGGTAAACAAAAGCATCCTCACGCAGGAGGGAAACTTAAACAAACCCAAAACCATAACCCCTATGTACGAGAGTCCTCAACATGTCACCTTGCCAGATCACTCAGCAGCATACCTATCCTATAAGGCATCTACAACATGGTATGAAACCATTAGCTAACCATACATATATAAGGTAATACATAAGCACAAACACAATCATGAAAGATAAACACATCAGCATGTTGTCACACATTTACCCATTTATCATGTTTGTATAATAGTCATTCACTCAAATCGTGTATATATAGATAGATGAAAATATGTGACATGAGGACCGATACATCCTCGTCTCTGAGCCTGATAGCCAACTGTATGAGTATCGGTCACACAATCCGTGTACCCTATGGGAGTGGATTGCGCCCTTTCTTTAAAGCTAGTCTGGCCTGACATCAGAGAACCTCCAAGACTCCACGGCGGGATGAAAGGGAAAGGTTATCACAACCACGCAACGGGGCAATCAATAAAACATAGGTCGGTATAAACGACATGACATGCTATCATAGCAAACATATAACACATACACCACTCATGCAAACACCCAATATAGGGATGGTAGCTAAGTAAGTCCTATGGACTTACCTCAACCTTGTATAACCACGATTAACCTCCAATCTTGAGAGAGGGGCACTACCTAATAATAAGGTATAGAAAGATATAAACCTCTATTCATCAAAGGGGGTTACACCTAGTCCCAAGGGATCCATAGGATCATACTGAACCTACCTCTCAACCTATAATCCTCAAAAGTCATAACCGGCATTACATGATTATAACATTATAAAAACACTCTCAACTAACCCTTGTCTAACACTACACTCTCATACTAGGAAAGGAAGAGATAAAGCCAACCATAAGCCAGCCTAGAAGCAAGACACACCTGTAGAACCAAGTGAAACACCGGCTGATGCAGGTGGCCGCAGGGGCGGCTAGGAGGTGGCGCAGGGGCGGCTGGTCGTGTAGAACGCACACCTTCAACTCCTCCTTTCTTCTTCAATCGATCTCTTCACTCCTTCTTTAGCCAACATCCAAACACACACACATACATACATATATATATACATATATATATATATATATATATATATATATATATATATATGTATATATATATATGTATATATATATATATATATATATATATATATATATATATATATATATATATATATATATATATATATATATATATATATATATATGTATATATATGTGTATATATATGTATATATGTATATGTATATGTATACATATATAGAGATAGGATCATGTAAGAACAGGAGTTACGGTAAGAAATAGGAACAAATGTGTGCCACACGATTAAAAAAAATCAACGTACATGACTCAATAGAATTTTAGCATAATAATCTGACGTTTTTATATTTGGATATATTTAGATAAGTAATATATATTGTTACCATTTTAATATGAGAATATTTACTACCATAATCAATACACACGTTATAAAGTCAGTAAAAACTACATTCAATAATTAAAATAAACACACACGTGCATAGTTAAAAAAAAAACTTCGTAAATTTCACTTATACATATATTCTCATGCACGCAAAAGCACTAATAACAATTTATATCTACAAGCGTGCACTATAAACGTGCATATAAACGTGCACAACATTCTAAATTATTTTAAAAAAAAACACAAACGTGCATAGTTATATCTATATTCTCATGCACTATACACGTGCATATAAACGTGCACAACATTCTCAATTATTTGAAAAAAAGAAACACAAACGTGCATAGTTAAACCTATATGGAAAACGTATTTCACTTATACCTATATTCTCATGCACGTAAAAGCACTAATAACAATTTATATCGCCGGTGTTTGAACGAATGATGAGTGAAAATCCAATAACACAATTAGTTTTTATCCTGTGCAATAAGTGTGCAATACGTTTTCCATATATGAAACCTAAAAATATTTTTGTTACCATATAAATATATTAGCCATAAATCATGCACGGATATGTATCATAATATTACCAAAATTTAAAAGCAAATTAAATTTTAATATTAAATACCTTATTTACACGTTAAATCTCAACCTTTGATTCTTTGATCCAACGCACAATAATTGTTCCTATTTCTTACCGTAAGAGTTGTTCTTACCGGATCCTAACCCTATATAGATATATGTATATATATGTGTATACATATATATATATATACATATATATATATATACACATATATATATATACATATATATATACACATATATATATATATATATATATACACACATATATATATATATATATATATATATATATATATATATATATATATATATATACACATATATATATATATATATATGTATCAAAAGAAGCCAATCAAGGCTGAAACAAGATCTAAACCTAAGAAAATCCAAACTAAATTAAGAGAAGGGAAGAGACGATGAAAGGATGAAGGTAGGAAGCCACGAAAGCTTACCAAGCTCACATCTACAAAGGAAGACACACCCCAACATAAGGCTGGCTCAAACAAGGCATAACAACACACCAAGCATCAAGCTCATCAACCAAACTCACAAGAAAGCTCATCCAAAGCTCCAAGAACACAAGAAAGATCAAATATGATCCAAGGAGAGATGACAGGAGAAGAAGATCATGAGAGAGATGGAGCAAGAGAGAGAATGGGGTAAACCCTCACCTGGAAGAGAAGAAGAGATTATAAAGAATGAAGGGTAAAAAAGGAAGGGCTCGAGTCAAAGAAGACGGCTGTAGCCCACCAAAAATCGCAGGGGCGGCTGGCCTGGCCGCAGGGGCGGCTCACAGGCCCACAGGGGTGGCCAACCAGGGCGTAAGGGCGGTCCACTACAGCTCCAAAGGCTCACATTAGCTGCTTCTCAACTAAGGTGCAAGTGCGGGATCTCTTGAAGACTAAGGCTCTTAAAAGCCGTCCATCTCGATGCAGCCCATTGAAATCACCTCGGTCGAGGTGATACTATAGCCAACTGAGGTGATCCTCAGCTTCGTGCAAATCTTTCAAAACTAGTCCAAAATCAAACTTCTCTCCAACTTTCATGGTTCCTATGCCTTTCTTGTAGCTCCTTAATGTTTCATAATGTAGGTCCAATGACCCCTTAGATCCCTTGGCTCCATATCACTCCAAAACGTGTAATTTTCCCTACAATTACAACAAAACTAGGTGTAGACCTCGATTCTTGCAAAGGTAAACAAAACAACATAATGATCAAGAATATACATCCATGGATGCAGATTTATGAAGATAAAACGTCCTAACCAATCCCAAAACATAGACTATAATACATGCTATCAAAATACCCCATACTTGTCCCTTGCTTGTCCCCAAGCAAGATTCAAATCTTAGATACAAGATAGAATGGATTTTAAGTCATCAAAAAGATCAATGAAAAAAACTTTTTACAAAACCTTTTGGTGGTGCGCTCCATTCATAGATCACCATAAGAGAATGCTTTATAGCAAATAAAATCAAGACATGGTAAAAACATTTTATGAATATAAGAAAGGTGATCATCTTTGCATAAAATCATAGAATGCATAATAAATCATACTTATCAAAATCAATCATGTATAATCCAGTTTAAACCACAAAGTCAATCAACATACTCAAGGTCTCAAGGGCTTTCAAAAGAGGTCAATAAACGTGTTAGGGTGGGATGTATATAGGGTAATGTGGTGCTAGTATCCGGGAATAGGATCTTTACTTCACTTCTTTGAATCGCAAACATCTTCCACCAATAAGCTTTGCTTATTTTCACTTTTTTACTTTATTTTTGAGAACATGGACAGAGGTGCACAATAACCGAAGCCTAGGAAATCAACAATCATCAATTTCTCGAGATGCCTTAAACCCTTGATGCACATACCATGACCAGTTAAGACTATCGATCAATCCGACTTTGGCAAGACACAAACACCCGGCTATGTGAATGGTGCCGAGTTACTCATCATCAAGATCAACGTCCCCAAACCTATTTTTTTTCTAACACTTTCAACCACAATCTCAACTTCACTTCACATGCTTTTCATCAACTACATCCAAATTCCCTGATAGGTAAAGGGAGGTAAATATGTATATGAGGGGCTAAAGCATGATCAAGAATAAGAAGAAGAAAATGAAGTGCCTTAATCATCCCATGAAGAATGTGAGAGAACTCATAATGTGGTGTCAACCTTCAAATCCAGCATAATTTTGATAAAAACAAAGTATTAAACAACTAGAATTTCAAATAAAACATTTAGCAACTTAAACATATCATAAAACCTTTCGAGCATATAAAGATTTCAAAGCTAATCTGCAAAAATATATCATCATCGAGGTCATATTTGGAATAGAAGCACAAAACGTTTCGAAAATCTTTTCAGTTTAAAACTCATATCGGTCGAGATGATATGATGGCGCCCGAGGTGTTCAACCGAGATAAATATCAATTATCACGACCTCGTTTAGTCAAAAACGCCTCGGTCAAGCCAAAATTTATTTTTCCAAATTATTTTTTGACGTTTTTTTCAAACAGAAACCTGTATGCAATGCATGTAAATGACATATAGGCGCATGTAAGCCAAATTACATAACACCAAAGTCAAGTAGAGTCATACAAACCATAAACAAGTAAGTCAAATAGATACAAACACCCCATACTTAAGATACATTGTCCCAATGGGTCAAATAAGAAGTCATAAGAACAAAGTACTCACCAGACATAAGTAGAACTGCATAAAAATAAGAAAATAAACTCCTTGAACACTCAATCATGATCAAGTGGTGGTGGTAGTGGTGAAATGTAAGGGTAATGGGATGGATCGAATGGATAACCCATAGTCTGCTGCAACTACAGCTGCATCATCTGATGCTGGTAGTGCTGGCTCTCCTCCATACGCTACGTCCATCCCTCAATAGATCTGTGTGTGCATCGAAGAGCTGGGTGTTATCGATCTGCAAAGCCTGGTATGAATCGGTTATTTGTCTCTCTAGATCATCTATCTTGTGATGCGCCTCAGGGTCACGACGGCGGTGGACTCTCTGCTAGGGTGGCTGCGGAATGCCAGTTGGAGGTGCAGGCACCTCCCTCTCGTCCTTCGTTGCCTCGTGATCAAGGTCAACGGTGGGAATGCTAGGTCCGCTGGTATTAGTACCAATATCCATGACAACAGCTCCTCCAATGCCATCTCCATCTGCGTATCCTCCTGCTGCCTCTCTAGCTACATCTTGCATAATCGGGAACCAGACAACAAACCAGTTTTGTGGTTATAGACCGAGAACTGGGAATACCAGACAATACCTCTCGAAAACTTCGTTTCCCATGGCATGGCTACACAAGGTGTGCCAAGACCGCGGGGAACGAGTATACGCCATGTAATCATCTCCAACAGACCAAGCGGCTTCGCCGCCGCAATTAATGTGCATCCTGAGAGGTCCAACCCCATGTAAGTAGCAATGTGGGTCACCAGCCCACCACAACAAATATCTCCCTTCGCCTTCGCCTTCACTCTCCGCAGATCCTCAGCAAGCATAGCAGCAAAATCCGGGATACCTCTAGTCACCATTCAAAACAAGCTGAAAAGCTCACCCTGTCGGACCTTCTGGGGTGTCTCAGTATGTGCTAGAAGCATCTCACTAAAAATCCTGTGAGCAATACTGAAGGCCAAATGGAAGATGATATGCTCCCGAGATCCCCGGACTGCCATTTGTCACGGTGGGAGGTAACATAAGCAATACCCTCCCAGAAACTACGAGCCTGCGCTTGAGAAGAAAAGTCTATAGATGTAGGAGTAGGGATACCAAAAATCTCCCTAAATTGCTCTAGGAGGATGATATAGTTCTTGTTCAGCAGCCGGTACTTTATCCCTCTATTTTCCGGCATGTAGGTCACCGAGCTCAAAAACTTGAACGTCGGCTCCAGATAAACCGAAGTTCGGATGGCCATAAAGTCCTCCAAACCCACCATGGAGACGATTTCCTTAGGTCCTCCACCACAAACAGGCACTCAAAATCATCAATATCAACATACTTAGGGGCAACAATCGGTCGCCCACAAATCCGATCAAAGTTCCGCTGAAATCTCTCGTGGATCACAAGGATTGTAGGCTGTGGAGAAGGGAAAGGGGAGGAATGCGAGAATTGCTAGGACTATCCCTAAGGGCTAGTTGGCGATCAGGTATCCTCAAATTACTCATTAACTGAAAAACACCTCGGTTGAGCTCAAAAACACCTCGGTCGAGACACAACAAAAGCAACCGAGGCGAACTTTTGTGCGATTGAGGCTCGAAAAACTGTAAGCTTTTCCCCTAGATTTCACTACCAATTGTTTCCTATGGGGTACTTATACTCTTTTCAACAACAAACCACAACAAACTATTCTAGATCTGAGCAAAATCGAAAGAAATGAACAAAGTTAGGGTTTGGAGCAAAATACCACAAATACACAGATTGTAGTGGATTTCCGTGCTGTTTGATGCTTGGAAACTGTTTCTCTTGCTTCTCCCGATGATTTGAAGCCAATAATTGTTGAAAACGAGCGATTAAGGAGAATTCGGGAGTAGAGGGTAGCCGTGGTCGAGGTAGAGCAAAGAGAGGGAAGAATACTAAGGAGAGAGAAAATCGATCCCCTTTTATACCCCTCGCAAATATTGATTTCAGCTCGGTCGAGGCATTTCTGGATAGACTGAGGTGTCAAAACGAGGTGTTTGTCAAATAACGGCATCTCCGTTGGCGAAGAACATCTCGGTCGAGGCACTTTGATAGAACACGAGATGTGTCTCGGTCAAACTCCGTTTTTTTACTTTTTCAAACATTAATCCTTCCATGTAGCTCATGAGTTGTAATTTGTTCTTAGAGAACACCTGATTCCTGTCTAGGAGGACACACAAAACACAAAGCAAACTATCTAAACTAAACTAGAAAGGGGAAAAGAAAGCAATACATTGGGTTGCCTCCCAAGAAGCACTTGGTTTAAGGTCGCTAGCTGGACCGTACGCCACTTTCAAACAAGATGCAAGGGTGCAATCTCTTCAACCGGAACTTCCGGTTGATATTTCTTCAACCTATGACCGTTGACTTTATTGCTTCCGCTAGCTTCTCCCCATACTTCAACTGCACCATGGGGGAAGACAAAAGGTTCCGTCCAATGCTCCATAAAATGTAACTGCTCATCGGGGAATGAATCATCAATGGGTAAGTCATCCCGCTCGAGCGAAATAGGTGGTAGCCGGCTGAGGTGATCCGCCATGGAATTCTCGGATCCCTTCTTATCGCGAATCTCTAGGTCAAACTCTCAAAGCAAGAGAATCCAACGAATAAGGCGCGGCTTTGCATCTTTCTTAGCTAGCAAGTATCAAATAGCTGCATGGTCAGTGTAAACAATAACCTTCGATCCTACTAAGTAAGAAGGAAACTTCTCAATTGCATAAATAACTGCCAATAGCTCCTTCTTGGTGGTGGCGTAGTTCAGTTGAGCTTCGTCTAGCGTCTGGCTAGCATAATAAATTGCGTTGGTCCGGCCATCCTTTCGTTGTCAAAGTACCGATCCTATGGCCACATCACTATTATTACACATGATATCAAAGGGCAAGGTCTAATCAGGAGATTGAATGATGGGAGGGGTGATCAATGCTTCCTCTATCTTGTAAAAAGCATAAAGGCATTCCTGCGAAAACTCAAAAACAACATCTTTATTCAAAAGATTAGTTAGCGGTTTAGAGATTTTAGAGAAATCCTTGATCAACCTCCTGTAGAAACCTGTAAACCCGAGAAAACTCCGCACACCCTTAATAGAACAAGGGGGAGGAAGTTTCTCAATAGTCTCGATCTTAGCTCGATCGACCTCGATACCTCGGCTGGAAACGAGGTGCCCTTTAACAATTCCTTCGCTAACCATGAAGTGACACTTTTCCCATTTCAAAACAAGACTAGTGTCTTCACAACGTTGTAGCACTAGAGAAAGGTTAGCCAAACAGTTATCCGAATGGCATCCTCCGATAAGCGAATGTCCCCCATGGACAAGTGAAAGTGGTCTTCTCTTGATCATCCGGATGGATAGGAATCTGAAACAAGTCACTATAACCATCTAAATAGCAAAAATGAGAGTGTTGTGCTAACCGTTCAAGCATTTGGTCAATGAATGGAAGAGGGAAATGGTCCTTTCTTCTGGCCAAATTCAGCTTCCTATAGTCAATGCACATCCTCCAACCCGTAACAGTCCTTGTGGGAATCAACTTGTTGATCTTGTTGGTCACAACGGTCATCCCACCTTTCTTGGGAACTACATGCACCGGACTCACCCATTTGTTATCTAATATGGGAAATATGATGCGTTCATCAAGCAACTTAAGAATCTCGTTCTTCACAACCTCTTTCATGATCGGATTTAACCGTCTTTGAGGTTCTCGTGAAGTCTTGTGATCATCTTCCATTAGTATCTTATACATACAAAGAGAAGGCTTAATACCAACAAGATCATCAATAGTATAACCCAAAGCCTTTCTATGTTTTCTCAACACATGCATCAATTTAGACAACTCATATTCAGAAAGAGAAGCACCAACAATGACGGGATATGTAGAATCCGGCCAAGGAAAGCGTACTTCAAGTGATTTGGGAGAGGTTTAAGTTCTAAGATAGGAGGTGCTTTAAGTGGTGGATTTGTACCTCCTTCCTCCAACGAAGAGGACTTAGACCGAAGTGCTAGACCGAGGTGGTCTTCAGTTGACCCCATCTCGCTTGCTTTGGAAGCTGTTTTGGTCGTGGGCCGATATGATGGACCGAGGTAATTTCCAAAGAAGGTCACCTCGCTTGCTCCGGAAACCATTTCGGTTCAGGTACTAGAACTGTGACCAAAACCTAATGTACTTTTCGTCTCCTGAATGAGTTTGCCAAATCCAGCTCCTGGATCTGCTTCCAATGCTTCCAAGCTTCGTACATCTGCATCACACAAAACATCTACACCGTCCTCCATCATACTAAAACTAAAAACATTCTCAAGAGGATCTTTAACTAGGATAGAGCTCACCAATTCTCGAGAATCTTCTTCATCATAGATATTGAAGATATCATCTTCCAAAGGCTCTCCTTTCATTGTAGCTAAAAGTGCAAACTCCACATGATCGCCACCAATGTTGAATGACAACTTGGTGTTCTTATAATCCACGTTGCAACCCGATGTTGCAAGATATGGTCTTCCGAGAATGATGGGAATGGGATAATCTGCGGGAATGTCTAACACAACAAAGTCTATAGGTATATATAAATTACCTAGCTTGACGGGAACATCCTCTAAGATTCCAACGGGATGAGTGATGGAACGATCTGCCATGTATAACGTCATCTTTACGGGCTTGGGATCTCCAAGGCCGATCTTCTCACAAAGCGCTAAAGCAATGATGCTCACACTAGCTCCTAAATCAGAAAGTGCATCATAAGTCACATCCCCAACTTCGATGGGGATGCAAAATGAATCGGGATCTCTCAACTTAAGTGGCATGTTCTCTTTTATGATTTGAATGAGCTCCGGAGATCTAGAGGTCATCCGCACTTCTCCAAAGTCTTCCAACTTTCTCTTCCTTGACAAGATCTCTTTCACAAACTTCCCATAGGCGGCCATTCCTTGGATAACATCAATGAACGGGATGTTAATATGTAGCTTATTCATAAGGTGAAGAAACTTACCAAAGTGTTTGTCTAGATGTGACCGTGCCCTAGACTAAGGGAACGGGAGTGAAGGTTTGTAAGCAAGTAGTGGAACATAAACATCAGACTTCTCTTCCGCTTTCTGGGGCTCCATCTCGGTTGGAACCTCGACCGAGGTGTTCCTCGTCTGGTCGTGGTCCGACCGTGGTACTGGATCAACTGTCTTCAATCCACTTCGTGTGGTGATTGCTATGACCTGCCCTTTTAGGTTTTTCTGTGTCCTTCCTGGAAGTTTATTAGGATCTTTTGGTGCTTCATTAGCGTTGTTGAAAACTTGAATTTCTAAGGCTTTTTGTGCCTTCGAAAACGTGTTCATAGAATTCTCCTTAGCGTTGAGCTTTGTCATAATAGCTTCCAACATAACGTCCGTCTTCTCCTTGGGTTGCTGGGATGATTTTGTATGGCGGCTCTTGACTCTTCAATGGAATAGAAGAAGAAGATGGCGGGTTTAGAGCATTTTAAGCATAAGAATAAGGTTTACCGGGATTTTTTTGATATGATCTCCAATTCTTGTTGAAATTCCTGTTGTTGTTGTTGTTGTAATTGTTGTTCCTCGGCGCTTGATTGTTTCCTTTCCCCAAGTGTCCAACATCTTGCTCCTTGGAAGCTTTAGTTTGAGCTAATAAAACCTCTTTCAAAGCCTTGACTTCATTGTTGAGTTTAGTGAGTTGAGCAACGCTTGAATTTGTAACATTCAAATCCGGAAAGCCAACTCGCTTCACTCTATCTTCAGCTCTTCGGTGGGAGTACTTCTCCATGTGTAAAGCTTGCTTCTCAACAAACTCCCAAGCTTCATCAACCGGTATATCCATAAAAGTGCCAGCTGAAAGTGATTGGAGTTAGAATTGAGTATCTTCATCCAACCCTTTGAAGTAAATCTCTAGCAACTCAATCTTTGGAATCCCATGATGTGGGCAATCCAATAAAAGGTCTTTGAACCTTTCCCATGACTTGAACAAACTTTCTTTATCCTTCATGACAAAAACATTGATCTTACCCCTCAATTCAGCAGTTTTTGATGGAGGAAAGAATTTAGTAAGAAACTCCGTAGTTATCTCTTCCCATGTGTTAACTCTCCCTGCTGAAAAAGATTGATACTAAGCTAGCGCCTTGTCTTTCAAAGAGAAGTAGAAAGGCCTTAGCTTGTAGTTGTTTTTCTCCACTCTTGATTGTCTCAACGTCTCCATATAAATCTCATAGTTTTGCAAGTGTTGATGTGGAGATTCTCTTTCCATGCCTCCAAATTGACATTGTCGAATCATTGTGAGGACTTAAGGTCGAACTCATAATTATGCTTAGCTGGATCTCCAAGATTAACTCCGGGACTCCACACTTGTTGATTCGGGTCCATCCTTTGACCTAGGGTTTGCGGTGCTCCAACAAAAAGGTTACGTCAGTCCACCATAGCCGGCAACCGAGGTGCTGGATGTATCTCGACCAGTGCAACTAGGTCAGGATCCTGCCTCGGTCCAACAACTGGATTCGGTCGAGGTAAGATCTGGGCCCGCAGTTCGGCCATATCAGCTTGAATCTCTTATGTTCTTGCACGAGTTTTCTCTTTGTAAGGCTTCTTTACTCAGCCGAAGTTGTTCTAATTCATCCTTCAATTCGGCTTCAAGATCTCGATTATCTTGGTCAGCCATTTTAGCTTCTTTCAGTCTCCTTTTGTATGTCTTTTCTGGTTCGGGATCGTAGGGAACTACTTCTTTCCCAACACGAGTTCTTCGCATAAATCTAAAGAGAGATCCTGCGAAATCACTCAAGTAAATTAATCAAATAGCAACAAGTGCAGCATCCCTATAAGACAAGCAAAAGCCAAACTTGGTCTTGACCAAGTCCCCGGCAACGGCGTCAAAAACTTGTTCGCTCTCAGACGTGTGTGTAATCGTGAACGAAATAACTTTAAATTTATAACCTAAAATATAAGCCTGAAATAATATGCGAACCCATAGTGTACGGATCAATTGTAATAACAGCAAATACTCTAGGGTCGAACACATGGACTATGGTGAAACAAAGCACGGTATATAAGGTTGTTAATCAAAAGCAAGCAACAAAGCAAATATATCAAAGATGATGTAATAATCAGATAAAGGAATGCAGATTCTAGAGGTGAAAGCATCCAATTTTGGTTCCGACTCAAGATCTCAAAGGATAACGTGGACAAAGTTGAGGTTTGCAAGGGAAGGTATTTCTAAGGTGAAAATAGATCACCGGGTAAACTCACTACTCACGATCCCAAACCAAATATCCTCTCACCGGGTAAGTGTCAAGGAACTAAGGAAATGAATTATAATCTCAAACCGACACACCACCTAAGACATAGAACTGGTCTTTACCGGGTAAGTCTCAAGCTAACTCACAAAGGTAGGATGAAGGCACACTGAAACCGTAATAAAGGATATACCATTATTACCTAACACTCATCATCATTGGTATAAAAGCAAAGGAAGCCCCGTGTAAGTCTCATCCTAGGCTTGCGTATGGACCAAGAAAGGTGCAACAAGGTTAGGATTTGGCAAACTAAAACCTAAACTCGGGTATCTATCAGATATGGTAACGCCTCACTCAGTTCATGTCCGATTTTGGTCGAGACGTTCTATGAACTGATCGAGGTGAGGTTCGGTTAAGGCTTGGCTCGAGCTTTCAGGGTCCACTAAGGTAAAGGCTCACTCTGTCATCGTCTTTCCTACAACCTTCAGCCAATTACTCTAGAATTGCACAAGAATTTAGCCAATAATCATAATGATAACAACAATCAAATATATGAATAAAGAAGCAATACCCAAACAAGAAAACCTTTAACACAAAGGTCTCAATAATCACTCAATCAAACAAACCAAACAACCAGTAAATTGTGTTCCTCAATCACAAACCGAAAGACAACAATCAAACATTCTAAGAAAACCTTACAACTCCCTTCAAAAGCCTTCATCTTTAACTTCAAAGCCAACTTCCTTCAGCTTCCTTCCTTCCTTGGAATATCTTCAATCTTCCAAACTAATCAGTCAACACACATACTTCCATCCAGAAAATATCTTCCAATATATAGGAAAGTCACTTGCCAAAAATAAAAGATCTTATGGGTCATGAGCCGTCCGTCTTGATCCAACCTAGTGAAATCACCTCGGTCGAGGTGATACTGTAGCCAACTGAGGTGATCCTCAGCTTCACGCAAATCTCTCAAAACTGGTGTAAAATCAAACTTCTGTCCAACTTCCATGGTTCTTATGCCTTTCTTGTAGCTCCTCAGTGTTCCATAATGTAGCTCCAATGACCCCTTTGATCCCTTGGCTCCATATCAATCCAAAAGGTGTCATTTTCCCTACAATTACAACAAATCTAGGTCTAGACCTCGATCCTTGCAAAGGTAAACAAAACAAAATAATGATCAAGAATATACATCCATGCATGCAAATTTATGAAGATAAAACGTGTAAACTAATCCAAAAACATAGACTATAATACATGCTATCAAGGTCCAAAGCTACTACTTGGCATTCACAAGGCTAACCTAAGCCATCCTAGCATGCTTCAATTATAACTCTCTAGGACAAGAGGCGGGCACAAGATCAGGGAAGGGTACTCACCGGGATAGGAGTGCGGTCGCAGAACAAGGAAGCGCATCCGCGGAGAAGAGCTGAAGAAAAGGCCAAACCACCCTTGCGGCCAGGTGTTGTTGGCCACCTCCCCTGTGGTTGTGGGGCTGATGGCGCCCCCATGGCACTGTCTAGCCGCGGGTGTAGTTGAGCACCAGAAGGTTGATTCGTCGGGCTTCTCTTCGATGTGTAGGAACTTCCCGGCACCTCGTGGATGGCTTGATCCATCCTGTATGTCCACCACCTGGATCCACACCACCATACTACATCCTAGTCAAGATCAGCAACAAGAGCAAACACAAGAATTAAAGAATTGGGTAAATCTTGCTCTAAGGCTCCTACAAGGGTGAATGAAGGAAAAAGATGAAGAGGAGGAAGAGGGAAAGAAGCACACTTACTGTAACTCGGATATGCAGTCCTTCCTTGGCTGGACGTCACACACAAGAGGGAGAAGAAGCACCATGGGAGAAGTTAGAGGAAGAGAAGAGAAGGAAGAAAGGAATAGGGTTACGTGAAAAGGAATGAGGGAGGAATATAAGGCTGCATAAATGGCAGGAGACCAAAGGTCAAGCAACTCAAGGATCCCCACATAATAAGTCTCTCGTAAACGGAACCAAAAATTCCAAGTGTTACATCAGATCCCCCTCAAAATAAGTTTCCTCCTGAAACTTAGACAAACGCTAATCCTCTGGTCACAATGGAGACATGCACTCGGAACATGAAGGCATAATCCTTCTATCTACACACATGATCTACTCAAATTGACACATCAAGATCATACATATCAAACACATAATCCCGCGCAGGCATGACTGCACATAATATCACACATGCACATAAGTCTAACTCATCGAACATGTCGATGCTACTAGCTCACCGTAAAATTGTAACACCCCGAATTCTCATAACTCGGGACATTACTGGTTAGGACCTCACAATGGGTCCCGACCTCAGTTTGACAACAATATTACTAGGATCTTGCAACAAGACACAAATAAGACAAACCGAAATTCCTAAAAATACATTTGTAAAAGGATGAATGCAACAAAGTCTAACAGCCTATCGTACTTAAACAACGGAAAAGACTAACTGTCTTAACAAAAGGAAAAGACAACCAAGCAACAACCCAAACCCCCACTCTAAGGAGTACGGAGACCCGGATGACCACTACTTCCGGATCACTCAGCTGCTGTTCTAACCTGCTGTAAAACTAAAACCACAACAAAAACAACCATTAGCTAGTTATCTAAACATTTGAAGAATAATAATAGCACACACACACATAAAATAAGAAACACTCATCATGCTTTTAAACAATCCATTTATTATCTTCATTTAAGTCATTCACTCTAATGATACTTATTTTGTGACACGAGGGATTCCCAAACCTCGCCTCCGCCCCCGTGTACCCATCAGGAGTGGATCCGATGCATCTCACCGTGTACCTGTATGGTCTGGGTATAGAGAACCTCCCAGTCTCCTGGCAGAGCTGGGCAGTGATGTCACAGCCCGTTATACATACACATGGGCCTTAACACATAGTAACAACGGTCGTCCTAACAAGTTGTTATTATAAACACACATCGCACACACCACCATTATCATTCAACTAACATCCAGAAACCGGCTAAGTAAGTCGCATGGACTTACTTTGATCATAAATCGCTTTCTCAAATCTCAACTCGGCCGAACCCGTGTTAACTCAAACGCTTGTCAAATAAGGCATGTGGATCAAAATCACATCCAACTGTCCAACCTCATGCGAAGGAATTACGGAAAAAGCTCTCTTACGGTAAAAGACCATTTTACCCTTAGTGCCGAAAATTCTCAAAGTCTATCATTTAGTTCTAATATTTTCTTTTAGAACCTATGTCCATAATCTAGTTCTCATTGACAAGTTTGGTAAGGATTTAGTAAGGTTTTATAAGAGTTATCCAACATTCTTCGTTTACACAAAAGTCGTTACGGTTCGACTTTGAGTTCATATACACGGCTTGGATAAGGGTATAAAATTCCGATATAAAAATCCTAGGTTCTCTATGGTATACATACTAAACATAGGGTTAGAGATCTGTCCAAAATACTTAACCATAATCCTCCCATAAATCCCCAAAGTTGAGCTAAAAGCTGAAATTTCCCATACTTAGTCTATTTTCCCCTGCTGTAAAAAACAGCTCAAGTTCTCTACTTCGGGACCTTATAAAACCTAATCCGACCGTTAACTTTCTCCCAATGTTTAACACAATAAACTTCATATTTCTATCTCAAACATATTAAAATTTGAACGGTGGATCATCATTTTAAGTTATCGAAATATAATTCCCGACTAGTCAGTTTAAGTGCACTACACAACATTTCAAGCAAGGGGTTTTCAGGTGGTCTTGAGTTCGATACTCATCCTCAGCCATTCTGGATAAATACTTGGATTTAAAACAACCTATTTCTAACTGCACTAGTAGGACAGTAACAACAAGATCCTAGGGAGGCTTACCAACAGCAGTAGGACAGAACAACAAGATCATAGGGAGGCTTACCGACAGCACACTGAGCCGATCCGGACTCCTGGTTGTTGGATTCGTAATCAAAACGTACTGGCTTGGGGTCTGAATTCCGGCACGCACTACAGTCGATGCTGTCAAGTAAGGATCATCTCAGGCGTTGTTATTACGTGCAAAACAGCGGGAGAAGAGGAGGGGTAGAGGGACGACGTTTTGCTCACCTTGCTGCTGACGAAGGAGGTCGAGAAATTCTGGTGCTGGCTGCTAGCGGTGCTGAGATGTTCCCAGTCGGTTGCGGTGTGGTCTGGATCGGAGGCAGGAGTCGAAACAGTCTCTTGTGGCTCGTTGGTTGGGAAGTACTGCCTCCAGTCGCCAACCTTCTTTGATGTAATACGGAAGAGTAGTACTCGAAGTTAGCTTGTGGAAGCGAGAGGAAGGGAAGGGCTGCACAACCGACTCACCTCGACAATGTCACTGGCTCGCCGAAGTACTCAGACTCCGACTGGTTTGGGAGAGCCGCGTTGTTGTGTGCGTATGGTTGACGGTGATGTGCAGGTCCCAGCGTCGGTAGAGATCGGCTAGGAGGGTTGCAGTCGAGTGTGGGAGAGCTGGTGGTGGTTCCGGAATGGAGGTTATGTGCAGCGGCAGCCGTAGATTCCAATTACGCTGATTAGGTTTTAAGATTAGATTAGGTTAAACTTTAATTAATGAGGAGATTAGGGTAATGGTGTGAATTTGGGCCGGCTGAGAGCTTTTGGGCCAGATTTGGGCCTGCCCTCCAATAAACAACTCAGCTAAAAGAATTATTCGATAATCGCCCGGAACCGTTAAAAGTACGAGATTATTTACGGGATTATTTACGGTTACAAGTTATCATTTTATGTGAATCAAAGTCACATAAAATGATAAAATTTAATATCGTGTTCTTTTATTTAAAAAAATTAAGGTTCGCGGATCGGAATCCGGTTTGATCCGGTTTTAAACAAAGTTCAAAATTTTCGGGTATTACATCAGTGCCCCCTTAAAATAAGTTTCGCCCCGAAACTTAGAATAATGTATCTATTCAAACAACTGTCATTGTATAACTTGGTTTCATTAAGTCCCGTTTTCTAACATGCAACTACTCAATTATCATACTCAGGCACACATCACATAAAACACAATTACTCACTCCAAGGTATCACATGAAGAGTCAAACAAATAGCATCCGAGTACTAACTCGTCAATACAGAAGTAGCGGCTAACTCTGCATGGTACTCAGGGTAACCATTTCTAATGCTCTCCTCTGTTCCCTAATTAACCTCATCGATTCCTCGTCTAGACCACGGGGACTCTACAAAAGCATTAACCGGCTAAATTTTCTGACCTTTATAGCTGATGACGTGTCTCGGATTCGGTAGGTACTCTCTCAACGGTTTGGTTTTCTAAACTTATTCCAGCTCTTTCGATGACTCTATCAAACCATAAAGATATTAAACTTCTGTCGGCACTTTGCTAAGTGTCTAATGCTCTTTTGTAATACAAACCGCTTGACCCGGTTTCCTCAATGTGACCTAATCGGATCGTTCCTTAATTACTGGGTTTTCACCTACTTCTTGTCAAGCTTTCAAATTTATCTAGCTCAAAACAAATCACACACCCAAGTGGACCTTTTCATATCGATTTTTAATTCCTTAACTTGAAAACATAGTTACCTAACATTGATTTTCTTCATCTGTGGGTTATGGGCCCACCACGCTTTTGGTGTAACACCCATTAGTCACAATGGCGTCTTTCTAAGGGTCAACATGATTTACCCAACTCCCGCCTATACTTCTCTTCTACTACTATCAAGATCCTCCTCAAACAGATCCTTACTCTCTTACTCACCCATAGACTGTTCTTAACCCACTAGTAAGCAACCTCTAACCGATTCTCTCTATATCTTTAGATCACCCCAGAAAGTTGTCGTTGCCTACTTGGGGATTCCTCCAAGTCATCGGTAAAATTATCTCTTAAATTCGCAGTCACTAGTCTCTCTTCTCAACGGTACCTGCTCGTCCATACCAATCAACACTTGTACGTCCTCAGTTGATGTCAGTCACTCTATAATTGACTTATCTCAATATTCCGGACCTGCTCTTCTCATACCTATATTGGCGTTAAATTCTTGGTGAGCATCATCTGCTCGATTAATCCTTCCATGCTTCACTAATTCGTTTTCTATTCCACACTTCTGTTTTGTTAGGCTAACTCTACTTCTCGAGCTTAACTGGGTCATTCATCTTGACCTAAATAATCATTCCAAGTCTTCAACAATAGCTGGTAAGTGTCTTTGTAGTTCTGATGATTTTAGTTATCATCCCCTTGCAGTTCCCCTTACACGGACCGTCGGTTTTGATGACTTAGGTCCCGTGATAATTGGGGTCACCTTGAACTTTCGAGTCCACCAAGGCCGTTCTCATATATACATTCCTTCGATGGTGTTACCAGCAATATAGCCTTCATGCAACACCGTTGTTTCCGCTACAAGTTTCAACTCTTTGGTACCGGCATTGCGATTTCTTTCAAATTCCTAAATTTTTGAGGAGGTTAAAACCTCTTCACACTTGTAAAGTCTACATTTGCATCTACGCTCCATAGTAGGTATCCCTTCCATGCACCTTAGACCCTCATATCCGGGTCGACATTTTATCTCTTTTGGCTTTACAAGCTTGTCTTGTGAACTCTTCTACTAGGTGACTCGTCTTATACATTTTTCTTCTCTACATCGGTCTCTAACTGTCTGTTGATCATTACTACCCATTTTGTGTTGGAACTTCAGTTGCTTTGTACTCTTGCATAGATTTCCTAAGGACATTGTCATCTCAAAACTTTATTTAAAATTTATCATAACCCGCAATTTGATGCATGATTTTCCTTCTCGCTGGTTAAGTTATGCACTTGGTTTACACTTAATCTATCATAGTGTTATCGGTCCGATATATATGACTTTTGTTAAACACCTATCGGTACCGTTTGTATAGGAAACCTTAGTTGTATATGATTTTCTCAAAAATCAAAGTTCTTGACTCGCATTTATTATGTTGTCCTTATGCTCGTGTCGCTTTACCTTCTTTAAATATTTACCCCTTTGAGTTTCCTCGTACTCGCTTTATGAACCGCGTTGGTTGGTCTTATTACTTTCATCAACTCTTATGTCGTTAATCCAGCTTGAATTTTCAATGGAGTACCTCCATTTCTCATTAAACTTTTATATATACACCTTTCGGTAATCATCTTATTAGGGTAATACCGGATCCATATAAGAACCTTTAGTCATTCAACCTTACTCCTTCTCATGTCTGTTCTAGCCAACCTGTAGATTCCATCTGCAATCACCTAACTACTCGACCACACATTTCACCAAGGCTTTACATCATACTCTCTATGTTTGTGCCGCCTCGGAATTTCCAATTATTCTGTGTCACATCTTTAATCACAAGGGTTTTCCCTGTCAATCTAGGCAGTCTGACCCCACTTTTTCTCGGAGGAGCGCCATCAGTCCTACTTGTGTGGAATGCGAAGACATAGGACAGGTTCCTAAATATCTACTTCCTCTTAGTCTTCTAGTTCTTCTTACAGGGATCCCTTCATACTAACTTTGGTATGTATCTTTATTAGTCAGTAGTAAGTAACTACTCCCGACAATTCCCTTTACACCATTACTATCATCAATGGTCATTACTGACCGTCAAGAGTTGCTCTTAAGTTTCTTTATTAGAGTTATCATATTGGACTCATTTAACGTTACCATCCAGGCTACTAGTACTTGTATTGATTTAACTTCACCATTTTCGTCGTGGATCTCCGAAAGAAATTCACTAGATGTCGATAAAATTCTTGTATAACCTTGTGGTTATTCTTCTTATCGGTTAACTAACCATCACTAGTTAACCCGCACAAGTAACTTTTAAGTTGTCCAAGTAGGATGTAGTTGACCTTCTACAACATCATATACTTACTTTTCTTCCATCTCTTTTGAGGCTTGATATACTTGGTGAAATATATTTCCTCCAGTCTCTCTGTTTATTCTTCTTTAGCTCCTCCTACAATCTACACTTTTGTAAGATTGTTATACTCTTACGAGTCCAGTTGTATAATTCTTCTTCCATCAACAGACTTTTCAATCCTTCTAGGGTAGCTTGTAGGTACATCTCCGTGATTCTTTTACCTGAGTTGTCGTCTATTTGCGGTTCTCTATTATGAACTTGTAGTTTTGTTAGCTTAAATTCCTTTTGAATGAGAAGTTATTGGGGTCCCTCAGGTTCACCAATACTCTTCTCACACACTCTTCTTCCTTGGTTGTTGCTTGTAATGCTGCCTTTACAGAAGCTGGTTATTGTTGTATCACGGTCCATGTCACAATTCTCCTCTGTTCTATGAGATCACTCCACTTCCATGTTGGTGAAATCCACCTTTCCCTTTCTAGAAATGCGTAAGCTTCCAAGTTATAGCTCTTTAATTCTTTCTATTTGGATGGATAATGTATCTCGTGTTGACTTCCATACTTTTGACTGTCTCGGTTATCAATCTGGATTGCGGTGGCAATTAGCTTGTTGAGAGTGATCATATTTCGCCTTGCTTTTGGCATCAACTTTCACTTCCTAGTATGTTAGTGAGCTTAAATTTTATGTCCCTTTTCTTGATCGCTACTATATCTCTCTTTTGACTTTCATGTCTATGGCAAATTTTCGACGTCATCCTCTTTGTCTGTGAAGTCACTTTACACAACTTGAAATAGCCTCTCCGTTGTCTTTCTCAATTCCCTAGTTGGCGATCATCTCTTGTTTCTCCGAAACTACTCTCTTGTATATCCTTCATTTGATCCCGTTGCGTTGATTCGGAATTCTCTTTCTGTCATCGTAATTGGTGTTGTCTTTGAATCTTCACTTTTCCGTCTCGACGTTCCTCAACAAGCTCGAAGGAGTTGTCCGACGTTCGTCTACCCTAATGCACATAAGATGTACATACTAATCCTCACGTTAACACTCTTCAAAAACTTAGGTGTTATCTCTATTAAGGGCGTAATGTAACTATAAATTCTACTAATCTTCGGCATATACCTATCTATATAACATATCTTTATAAACAAGATAAAAGTCCAACTACAGTAAAACCTAAAGTCCATACTAAGCAAACTGAGATCCGCGGTAGTAGTGGTGGTCAGCCGTACTTTTCTATCCCCAACCAGACTATGCATGCATTTGAAAACCAAAAAAAATTCTCTTTTTAAAACTCAGACCCCTTTTTGGGTTCTGCTTAAAACTTATTCGGTCTTTCAGAAGATTTCAAGTGCCATTGTTGCCAACCTAGAGCTCTGATACCATGTTGTAACACCCTGAATTCTCAGAACTCGGGACATTACTGGTTAGGACCTCACAATGGGTCCCGACCTCAGTTTGACAACAATATTACTAGGATCTTGCAACAAGACACAAATAAGACAAACCGAAATTCCTAAAAATACATTTGTGAAAGGATGAATGCAACAAAGTCTAACAGCCTATCGTACTTAAACAACGGAAAAGACTAACTGTCTTAACAAAAGGAAAAGACAACCAAGCAACAACCCAAACCCCCACTCTAAGGAGTACGGAGACCCGGCTGACCACTACTTCCGGATCACTCAGCTGCTGTTCTAACCTGTTGTAAAACTAAAACCACAACAAAAACAACCATTAGCTAGTTATCTAAACATTTGAAGAATAATAATAGCACACACACATAAAATAAGAAACACTCATCATGCTTTCAAACAATCCATTTATTATCTTCATTTAAGTCATTCACTCTAATGATACTTATTTTGTGACACGAGGGATTCCCAAACCTCGCCTCCGCCCCCGTGTACCCATCAGGAGTGGATCCGATGCATCTCACCGTGTACCTGTATGGTCTGGGTATAGAAAACCTCCCAGTCTCCTGGCAGAGCTGGGCAGTGATGTCACGGCCCGTTATACATACACTTGGGCCTTAACACATAGTAACAACGGTCGTCCTAACAAGTTGTTATTATAAACACACATCGCACACACCACCATTATCATTCAACTAACATCCAGAAACCGGCTAAGTAAGTCGCATGGACTCACTTTGATCAAAAATCGCTTTCTCAAATCTCAACTCGGCCGAACCCGTGTTAACTCAAACGCTTGTCAAATAAGGCATGTGGATCAAAATCACATCCAGCTGTCCAACCTCATGCGAAGGAATTATGGAAAAAGCTCTCTTACGGTAAAAGACCATTTTACCCTTAGTGCCGAAAATTCTCAAAGTCTATCATTTAGTTCTAATATTTTCTTTTAGAACCTATGTCCATAATCTAGTTCTCATTGACAAGTTTGGTAAGGATTTAGTAAGGTTTTATAAGAGTTATCCAACATTCTTCGTTTACACAAAAGTCGTTACGGTTCGACTTTGAGTTCATATACACGGCTTGGATAAGGGTATAAAATTCCGATATAAAAATACTAGGTTCTCTATGGTATACATACTAAACATAGGGTTAGAGATCTCTCCAAAATACTTAAACATAATCCTCCCATAAATCCCCAAAGTTGAGCTAAAAGCTGAAATTTCCCATACTTAGTCTATTTTCCCCTGCTGTAAAAAACAGCTCAAGTTCTCTACTTCGGGATCTTATAAAACCTAATCCGACCGTTAACTTTCTCCCAATGTTTAACACAATAAACTTCATATTTCTATCTCAAACATATTAAAATTTGAACGGTGGATCATCATTTTAAGTTATCGAAATATAATTCCCAACTAGTCAGTTTAAGTGCACTACACAACATTTCAAGCAAGGGGTTTTCAGGTGGTCTTGAGTTCGATACTCATCCTCAGCCATTCTGGATAAATACTTGGATTTAAAACAACCTATTTCTAACTGCACTAGTAGGACAGTTACAACAAGATCCTAGGGAGGCTTACCGACAGCAGTAGGACAGAACAACAAGATCATAGGGAGGCTTACCGACAGCACACTGAGCCGATCCGGACTCCTGGTTGTTGGATTCGTAATCAAAACGTACTGGCTTGGGGTCTGAATTCCGGCACGCACTACACTCGATGCTGTCAAGTAAGGATCATCTCAAGCGTTGTTATTACGTGCAAAACAGCGGGAGAAGAGGAGGGGTAGAGGGACGACGTTTTTCTCACCTTGCTGCTGACGAAGGAGGTCGAGAAATTCCGGTGCTGGCTGCTAGCGGTGCTGAGATGTTCCCAGTCGGTTGCGGTGTGGTCTGGATCGGAGGCAGGAGTCGAAACAGTCTCTTGTGGCTCGTTGGTTGGGAAGTACTGCCTCCAGTCGCCAACCTTCTTTGCTGTAATACGGAAGAGTAGTACTCGAAGTTAGCCTGTGGAAGCGAGAGGAAGGGAAGGGCTGCACAACCGACTCACCTCGACAATGTCACTGGCTCGCCGAAGTACTCAAACGCCGACTGGTTTGGGAGAGCCGCCTTGCTGTGTGCGTATGGTTGACGGTGATGTGCAGGTCCCGGCGTCGGTAGAAATCGGCTAGGAGGGTTGCAGTCGAGTGTGGGAGAGCTGGTGGTGGTTCTGGAATGGAGGTTATGTGCAGCGGCAGCCGTAGATTCCAATTACGCTGATTAGGTTTTAAGATTAGATTAGGTTAAACTTTAATTAATGAGGAGATTAGGGTAATGGTGTGAATTTGGGCCGGCTGAGAGCTTTTGGGCCAGATTTGGGCCTGCCCTCCAATAAACAACTCAGCTAAAAGAATTATTCGATAATCGCCCGAAACCGTTAAAAGTACGAGATTATTTACGGGATTATTTACGGTTACAAGTTATCATTTTATGTGAATCAAAGTCACATAAAATGATAAAATTTAATATCGTGTTCTTTTATTTAAAAAAATTAAGGTTGGCGGATCGGAATCTGGTTTGATCCGGTTTTAAACAAAGTTCAAATTTTTCGGGTATTACAAAAATTCCACCAAGGATACTATCCTCCGTCTCGCAAGTAGTCTCATCGGCTCCTCGTCTATGCCACTGGATTGTCATGTCTGGCAACGTATCTCAAGTCATGTACATATTCCCTTGGCCAGTACACATGAAATGTTGATGAAGACATTCTACTTCTCGGTGGCAACGCCAACCTATAAACCACTTTTCTAACTCGCGCCAAGATCTTAAAAAGGTCCCATGTAATGAAACTCAACTCCCTTTTTAATGCCAAAACTCCTGACACTTTGCGTTGATGATACTCTCATATAGAGCTACTCCATATCTATACTCTCGAAGCATGCGCCTTTTATCTATACACGCCTTCTAGCCACTCGACGCGGCTAGCATCCCTGTTGGATTGTCGTTACTCAAGCGATGTCATCACATATCTACTCAAGGTCATCCTACCATTACTACTCGGTAAATCCCTACACAACGGTGTACAATACATCTGCTCATATACTATCTCACAAAGGCTATCCCAAATGACGCATGACAACTATAATAATACTACAACTTAAACAAAGGGAAGTGTTTTGATCACACTTGTCCCCAATCTGGCACACAAGCTCTCAATCTAAGACGATGGCACTCAGTATCCCCACAAAATTTCACTATCAACATAGTTAATTCCTCCGCTAGCCGACTTATTGGCCACGTTTCCCGAAAGTGGAATTCCCCGCTATCTTGTCAGTTACTCTACAACAATCCCAATTGCGTCACAACTTTTACTCGGTCTAAAACCGGTAATAACATTTATGGAGATATCCTCCCAGTCCCACTGTGTAACTGACAGTGTATGAAATCCTCATCCCGTCATATAGTGCTCACACTTGACCTGATGTCAAGTCACACATCGGCTTCATACATAATCGTGTTGGGTTTAAGACCACCTCACCACTACAACCTATGATGTCCCGGTTCATCTTACATTCTGTATAACACATAATGTAGCCTCTCCCAAATCGAACAAGGGTTTGTCCTTATCTAGAAACCGGATATCCATCTCCATCCTTACTAAATCCGTCTACAATTGAAACTGGACCGTCAATCAAGCTATTGCCTCCCCTCGAGGCATCCACATACTAAGGGTGTCGGTGACTACACTCACCTTCCCCATATGATACAAAAACATTGACTGAAGTCTTTAATAAACCCAATCCATTACTTATGGCGGATATTCAACTCTTGCTGAGCGTATATATACATCAAATCCTTAAAGCCCGATCAAGGCTGGCCTATCGCTCCATAAAAATACTAACATCCTCATAAACACATGTTTTAAACAGCTAGCTCACGACCCTTCATGGGTTATTCCTCTCATACGCCTAGAATTGTCTAACACATACACGCGAACCATCTCTTGTTACTTCAACCGCATCCCAAGCCTCGCTTGGATGCATCCTATTTGTTGCCAAGTCCACAAGACTCTTGTCTGTGTACAAGAATTCGAAGAAGAGGCTAATCACCTCTTCAGCTTTTCAAAGCTCCACGGACACGGCTCAGACCATACGATTCTAGTACACCTCCTCGGAAAGGAAGGGCTTTAAAACCATTCCGCAACTGGGCAGTTATAGCCCACCAATCTAAAAGCTCCCTACCTCCCAAATATTCTTTGGAGGTAGCATCGAAAATACCACCTTGGTCTTCGTCGGATCAACTTGATCTCTCTCATTGTCACTATGTGTCCTAGGAAGTCACTTTAGACATCCTAACTCCCACTTAGATGACTTTGCTCATAATCCTATCCCGCATAACTTGTATTACTATCGTCCCGTGACAAGCTTGTTCCTGTCAACTCCGAGAGTACAACAAGGCGTCATCAAAATGAGAACATAGGAATCATTTGTACATCTCCCACATCACTATTGGTCGTTACTAATGATGAGATGAATTATATGCCATTATAATCATGCATATTGTGAATGTTTTACCTCAGTTTCCCATACATTCGGAGAAATTTGTGTGCCATTAAGCTTTATTTCATATATAATTCAGAAATAGAGGTCTACACGAGTTTTTATTGAATTGTAGGTGAAAACGATGGATTTGAAAGCAATAATGGAGCAAGGAGTAGCTAAGGTCGGTGAGGAAGCATAAGGAGCAAGGAAAGTGCGTGGAAGAGTCACACAAGGAACTAGAAAACAAGCCAAAAGACGAGCACTCTCAGAGAAGAAAAATTAGGTGATTTATCTCTTCAATCGAACGATTTTCCTGTAGAAAACTCGGACGAGTTATGTAATAAATCGACCGATTTTTGCGTGTAACCGTCTAAAAATATAACGTTCGAAAGCCCAAAGCATTGGGCCAGAAGAGCGATATGTCTTGCAGCCTATTAGCGATTTTGGGTTATGTTGGAACCCTAGGAGACAAATGAGGGCACATCACAACAAATTGGAGATTTACGGCAGACGATAGAGGATTGGAGATTCTTGGAGAGAAAGAAGGTTGCGGAAGGAAGATAGAGCTTAAGATTCAAGAAAGTTTTGAGATCTTTGATTAATTGTTCGTTATTGTTGTAACACCGCAAATCTGCAAGACTCGGAGTGTCACATTGGGCTAGGATCTCACAATGGATCCTGACCCTAGCCTGACAACAAGTTCACTGGACCTTACAAATGGCACTGACAGATATAAAACAAATACGTAAAACTGTAAAAACTGTACAACCAAAGGTAAACAACATCATAGCCGAGTATATAAAACAACATCCTCACATAAGAGGTACAAAAGATCATCCTCACGCAAGAGGGGAAACATAAACAACCCAAACCAACTGATAGCATGAATTATAGTCTATATTTTGGGACCTATTTAGACGTTTTATCTTCAATAATCTGCATGTTTAGATGTATATTATGTGATTATCTTGTCGTTTCATCTACCTTTGCGGGAATTGAGGTCTACACCAAGTTTTGTTGTAATCGTAGGTAAAATGGCACGTTTTGCATCAAAATGGAGCTAAAGGAGTGAAGGAGTCATTAGAGCTACATTCAGGAGCTTAAAGAAGAATCCAGGAAGCATGGAATTGGATTGAAGATTTACTTTGGACCAGATTTAAGAGATTTCACATTCAGTTTAGAGCCACCTCGGTCAGCTACAGTACCATCTCGACCGAGGTGATCCATAGGAGCGTCCCAACCGAGGCGAACACCTTGGACGCGGCGAGATATATATTTTATTCTTGGCTGAGATCTTTTATTTTTGGGAGAGATCTTATATTTTTAGGCTGGATTTTTGGAAGGAAGATCATATATATTAGGGATTTATTTATGAGAGATAGATATATTTTATTAGGAAAATATCTTTTCAAGATCTCTTATCTTTGGAGGGTAGTTTTCCTATATAAAGGGTTGAATTTTCCACAAATCAGCATCGGCGCATCACCGGAAAACACCCGCTACAATCCGCTAACGGCAAGAGGCCGCATATAGCAATTGAAGGACTTTTGGAAGGTTGAAGGAAGATTGAAGGAAAGAAGTTGATAGCTTTTATAGCTTTTGTGAAGGGTTTTGTAAGATTCTCTTAGATTCCCTTCTTTGTTGATTGTCTTGTTTGATTGTGATCCAAGGAACGCTTGTTTGTTTGATAATTGATTCAGTTATTGAAGCCTTGTTCTTAAGGTTTTTGTGTTCAATTATTCACTTTCTTCCCTTATATTTGATTATTGCTTTCATGATGATGATTGGCTAATTTCTTTGTGTGGTTCTAGGGTGATTGGCTGAAGGTTGTGGGAAAAACAATGATAGAATAATCTTAAATCCCAGTAGGACCCTGAAAGTTCGAGTCTTTATCCTTAGCCCTAGAACATCTCGTTCAGTCGATGAACATCTCGGCCGAGGTGGAATTCGTCTTACCGAGGTGACCTTATCTAATCCGAAACTGAGAGTTAAGTGTTAGAGTTTGCCAACTCCTATTCTTATTACACCTTTACTGGTTCAATGCAAGCTTAGGATGAGACTTACCCGGTAATTCCTTTGTTTGTTTACCAAAGATCATAAGTGTAGGTAATAAAGGTTTATCCTTTATCGGGGTTTGAGTGTGCTTTCATTCCATCTTTGTGAGTTAACCTGAGACTTACCCGGTAAAGGTTGATTCTATTCCCTTAGGTGGTGTGTTGGTTTGAGGTTATAGTTCTTTTCCTTAATTCCTTGAGACTTACCCGGTAATAGGAGTTACGGTTTGGGATTGTGAGTAGTGAGACTTACCCGGTGATCTATTCCACTTTAGAAACACCTTCCCTTTGCAAAATCTAAGCTCTGTCCGCTTATCTTGAGATCTTGATTTGGACCACAACTAGATGCTTTAATCCCTAGAATTGCATATTCCTTTAATTGATTTTTTATCATCTTTTGATTGCTTTAATTGCTTTTGTGGTTAGTAATTACATTGACAACATATACTTGCTTTGTTTCACTTAAGTCCCTAAGATCGACACCCCGGAATTTCTTGCTTTTACTAAGATTGACCCGTACACTACGGGTTCGTATCCTTGTTTTTAGCATACGTCTTGGGTTATAAATTTAAAGCTTGCACACACCATTTGGAGCGAACAAGTTTTTGGCGCCGTTGCCGGGGACTTGGTCTAGACCGAGCCGGTTGCGGTTTGCATTCGGGGCGCTTGCCCCTGTTTCTACTAACCACTCTATTTAAGTGACTTTCGCAGGTTCTTTTTCTTAGGTTTATGCGAAGAACCCGCGTTGGGAAGGAAATCGTTCCCTACGATCCCGAACCAGAAAAGACATACAAAAGACGCTTGAAAGAAGCGAAGATGGCCAATCAAGATAATCGCGATCTTGAGGCCGAATTAAAGGATGCATTGGAACAACTACGCGTAAGCAAAGAAGAATTGCGACGGGAAAAGGAAGAAACTCGCGCAAGGACGGAAGCGATCGAAGCAGATAGGGCGACATTACGGGACCAATATCTACCTCGACTAGTTCTAGATCCTCGACCGAAGGAGGACCCAACTCCAGCTGCCCCGGCCAAGATACTTCCACATTGGATGCCAGTCCGAGATGCTCATTTTGGAGGTATTCCACAGACCCTAGGGCAAATGATGGACCCCAATCAGCAACTGAGGCGTCCAGGAGTCAACCTAGGTGATCCAACGGACCATGATTATGAGCTTTGACCGCAAGTTCTTTCCATGATTCGCCAATGCCAGTTTGGAGGGCTAGAGAGGGAATCTCCGCATCAACATCTACAAAACTATGAGATCTTGATGGAGATCTTGAGACCTTCAAGGCTGGAAAACAACAATTACAAGCTAAGGCCTTTCTACTTCTCTTTGAAAGATAGAGCACTTACTTGGTATCAATCTCTTCCTCAAGGAAAAATCAATACTTGGGAGGAGATGACGACGGAGTTCTTAACTAAATTCTTTCCCCCCTCTAAGACCGCTGAAATGAGAGGGAAGATCAATGCGTTTATCATGAAGGACAAAGAGAGTTGTCCAAGTCATGGGAAAGATTTAAAGACATTCTTTTGGATTGCCCACATCATGGGATTCCAAAGATAGAGTTGTTGGAGATATACTTCAAGGGACTGGACGGAAACACCCAGTTCAACCTTCAACTACTATCCGCCGGCACGTTCATAGACATGCCGATTGACAAAGCTTGGGAGTTCATAGAGAAGCAAGCTTTGCACATGGAGAAATACTCCCACCAAGGAGCTGAAGGTGGAGTTAAAAGAGTCAACTTTCAAGAAGCTCCACCAAACAATGATCAACTCACTTCTTTGAAGAATGATGTGAAACAATTGAAAGATCTTTTGGTTGCTCAAACCAAGAAAGAAGATGAAGGATATCAAGGCTCGAGGAACAACAATGGGTACCGGAACAACAACAGTTCCCGGAACAACAACTACAACAACAATAGAGGGTCCAATAACAATAGTTGGAGGGAAAACAACCAAAATTCGGGTAACCCTTACTCTAACTCCAATTCGAATGACTCCTCTAATCCTTTCCTCTCTTCCTCTTCTTCTTCTACTCCATTGAAGAGCCAAGAGCAAGGATCAAGTTTGTCCTAGCCGGAAAAGAAGGATGCGGTGCTGGAGGCCATCTTAATCAAGCTTAACTCTATGGAGCCATCTATGACTTCATTTTCGAAAGCACAAAAAGCCTTAGAACAACAATTCTTTAACAAGGCGAATGAAGCGCCAAGAGATCCAGGGAAGCTTCCAACAAGGACGGAAAGCAACCCCAAGGGACAGATCATGGCAATAATGACGAGAAGTGGACTGAAGACTGCAGATCTAGTGCCTCGGTCGATGCCAGTACAGACGAAGTCCACCTTGGTCCAGGCACAATCAAAGAACACTTCGGCCGAGATACCAACCGAGGTGGAGCCATAGAAAGCGGAGGAGAAATATGAAGTTTATGTTCCACCTCCTGCATATAAACCACCACTTCCATTCCCCCAGTCAAGGGCCAGAGCACATCTAGACAAGCACTTTGGTAAGTTCCTTGACTTGATGAATAAACTACACATTAATATCCCTTTCCTTGATGCTATTCTAGGAATGCCCGCCTACGGGAAGTTCTTGAAAGAGATTCTATCAAGAAAGAGGAAGTTGGAAGACTTTGGTGAAGTAAGGATGACATCTAAATCCTCGGAGCTCATTCAAATCATGAAGGAGAAGATGCCACCCAAGTTGAGAGATCCCGGCTCCTTTTGCATTCCCATTCAAGTTGGGGATGTCACTTGTGAAGCATTGTGTGATCTAGGAGCCAGCGTGAGCATCATTCCACTGGAGCTATGTGTGAAGATCGGACTTGGAGAGCCCAAGCTGGTAAAGATACGGTTATACATGGCGGACTACTCCATTACCCATCCCGTGGGCATTTTGGAAGACGTTCCGGTTAAGTTAGGTAACTTCTATTTACCTATAGACTTTGTTGTACTTGACATTCCCGCAGATTATCCCGTTCCTATCAATCTCGAGAGGCCATTTCTAGCAACTTCGGGTTGCAATGTGGATTGTAAGAACGCCAAGTTAAAATTCAGCATTGGCGGAGATGAAGTGGAATTTGCATTGCTTGCGGCAATGAAGGGAGAGCAGCTAGGAGATGATATCTTCAACATCTATGATGAAGAAGAATCAAGAGAATTGGTGAGCTCTATCCTTATTAAAAATCCACTTGAAAAAGTTATTAGTTTTAGCTTAATGAAGGAAGGTATAGATGCTTCTTGTGATGCAGATATACGGAGCTTAAAGGCGCTGGAAGAAGATCCAGGAGCCAAGATTGAGAAACTAATCCAGGAGAAGAAAATCTCCAGTTTCGGTCCCATTTGCAACACCTCGACCGAGGCACTCTCTGGACCAAGCGAGGTGTTCTTGACTGAAGAACATCTCGGTCACCCTCTCTGAACCTCGACCGAGGTCGAAAGCGAGATGATGTCAACTGAGAATAACAAACTTCTTACTCCCTTTTCTGACATTCATCCTCAATTGTTGGAACACTCTCTCCACCAAATTTCTGAAAATAAAGGACCTTGGTATGCTGACATTGTTAATTATCTTGTTTGTCAGGAAATACCACCCGGTTTGACATACACTCAAAGGAAGAAATTCTTTAAGGATGTACGCCATTACTATTGGGATGAGCCACTGCTATTCAAGAGAGGTCCGGATGGGATGCTTCGAAGATGCATTCCTCCGGAATGCATCTTCGAAGCATCCCATCTGAGAGGTAGAGATCTTCTTTAAGGATGGGATGCTTCGAAGATGCATTCCGGAGGAATCAAATATAAGGGAAGAAATTCTTTAAGGATGTACGCCATTACTATTGTACGTCATACGACATTGTCACTCACTTCCTTGTGGAGGGCATGCTAGCGCTCACAAAACGTGCGCCAAGGTATTACGTTCTGGTTTCTTTTGGCCTACATTATTTAAGGATGTGCAATCGTTTGTTGTCTCTTGTGATGCATGCCAAAGAACAGGGAATTTATCTAGGAGGAACGAGATGCCACTCAATAACATATGAGAGGTAGAGATCTTTGATGTATGGGGAGTAGATTTCATGGGACCTTTCCCATCATCCAGAGGAAACCTCTACATTCTCCTAGCTGTCAACTACGTCTCTAGATGGGTTAAAGCCATTGCCTCTCCCACTAATGACGCCATGGTGGTTGTGAAGTTCTTTAACAGGACTATCTTTCCACGTTTTAGGACACCACACATCATCATCAGCGATGGAGGGACGCATTTCATCAACCGGAAGTTTAAGGCACTTCTATCGAAGTATGGGGTCACCCACAAGGTAGCAACCCCTTATTACCCTCAAACTGGTGGATAGGTCGAGATCTCAAATAGAGAAATTAAAGCGATATTGGAGAAGACCGTCTCTAGGACAAGGAAGGATTGATCCATGAAGTTGGACGACGCTCTTTGGGCTTACAAGACCGCATTCAAGACTCCCATCGGTACCACCCCTTATAATTTGGTATATGGGAAGTCTTGTCATTTACCCGTTGAGTTAGAACACAAGGCATATTGGGCAATCAAATGGTTGAACTTCGACATCAAGGAAGCCGGTGAGAAGCGGCTACTGGATATTAATGAGCCAGAGGAGCTGCGTTTGAACGCTTATGAGAATGCCAAGATCTATAAATAAAGGACGAAGAAATGGCATGACAAGCGTATCATCCCTAAGGAGCTTAAAGAAGGAGACTTAGTTCTACTCTTCAACTCCCGCCTCCGCCTCTTTCCAGGTAAGTTGAAATCTAGATGGACAGGACCTTATGTTGTAAAACATGTTTTCCCTTATGGTGCAGTTGAGATTTGGGGAGAAACAAGTGGAAGCTTCAAGGTCAATGGTCATAGACTTAAGAAATACAAACCGGAGGTCCCAGTTGAGGAGGTTACACCACTATACATTGTTTAGGGATGCCGTACGGTCCAACTAGTGACCTTAAATCATGCGCTTCTTGGGAGGCAACCCAAGGTATTGCTTTCTTTTCCCTTTTTCTAGTCTAACTTTAGATAGATTGCTTTTGCTTTGCTTTGTTTTGTTTTTGGCGTCCTGGACAGAAAACAGGTGACATCTAAGGAAGGAATATAACCCAGGAGCAAAACTGGAAGGATAGAAGTTCGAGAATTGGAGAAGACGGAGTTTGACTGAGACACATCTCGGTTGCTGTCACACCACCTCAACCGAGATGATTCTTGAGCAACCGAGGTGACTAGGGTTACCGAAGATCCTCCTCGGTCCGTACACCTCGTTCCAGTCGAGACCATCTCGACCGAGGTGACAGTAGTTCCTGAAAAGGGTATAAAAGGGGGCTGAGATTTCTCTTTCTTCCCTCTATCACCCTCTCGACCGAAACGCCCCTTTCCACCTCGCTCTTCGACTTTCACCCGTTTTTGACGATTCTCGCTTCCAAACTACAAGGAAAGGATAGAGGATCGATTTGCAAGCAAGAATTTGCAGTAAAAACGCACCGAATCGACCAAATCTGGGGTAAATTCGAAAAAACCCTAACTCCCTCTTCTCCCACTGATTTCATTCGATTTGGGCTTTGGTTGCCCCTGCATTATGCTGGAAAAGGATTAAGTACCCCATAGGAACAACTGGTAGTGATATTGGGGGAAAAGAACTGGATTTTTGAGAGAAACGATCGCACAACACTTCGCCTCGGTCCAGTCGGCCTGTGCCTCGGCCGAGGTGTTCTTGAGAGTTGTCAGGGCGACCGAGGTATTCTAACAGTGATAGAAAGAGATGAGTTCTGATAGGCAGCTTGTTTTGAGAGATAGATCCTCTCCTTCTCCTTCATCTTCTTCACGCCGCTCTATACCGGTGATCCATTAGCGTCACTAGGTAGACTATGACCGCATAGCGGCACGTCCAGTGGTTGCACCACGATTCCTGGACATTTCTGCATTTGACTGCCTCTATGTTGATGATGATCTGAGGCGGATGATATCTGCAGTGGGGCTGGAGAAGTTTATTGAGATTAGAGCTCCAGCCTATCTTGAGCCTACCTTGGAGTTTGTTAGCTCCGTCACTTATCTGCCTACTGAGTGCGCCATCAAGTACCGGTTGATAAACCGGAACTATCTAGTTCCTATGGACCACTGGCGGGATATCTTTGGCTTCCCGGCCCCCACTGTTGCTGATTTTCCTTCTCGAGCTGTAGCTCGAGAGTTTTGGGGCCAGATAGCTCACGCAGTTGAGCACGCTGATAGGTGGAGACTTGGAGACTCCAAGGAGCGGATTATCTTCCACCTAGCTTTTAGACTTGCTCACAGGATCTTTAGAGAGACTCTTCTGGCGCATACTGAGACGCCCCAGAAGATCAGACAGGGTGAGCTGCTAAGTCTGTACTACATGGTGACCGGAGGAGTTCCGGATTTTGGAGTTATGCTAGCGGAGGATCTACACAAGATAAAGGCAAAGGCGAAGGGGGATATCTACTGCGGAGGGATAGTGACTCACATTGTGAGTTACATGGACTTGGATCTGAGTGCATGTACTATGGTGGCAGCTGCCAAGCCGCTCGGGCTACAGGAGATGATTACTAGGAGGATATTGGTTCCTCGCGAACTTACTACGCCATATGTGGCGATGCCTTGGGAGCAGACTGCACCTCAGGGTATTAGGTTGTCAGCTCAGTTCTTTGTTTATGACCCAGACTACTGGCATACCGCATTGATTCCGCTTATGGAGGATGCCGGGGATGCAGCAGCTCAGAGGCAGGATGAGGAGGATGAGGCTGAGGAGCAGGAGGATGTGGATGAGGATGGCGGTGCTGCCATGGATACAGGTACAGATACAGCTGAGACTAGTGTGCCGGTCGTCGATCTGGACGACGACGAGACACAGGAGGAGCTAGCTGCAACACCAGCACGTCCAGCCAAGCGTAGGGTACGCAGGCAGAGGAATCCAATCGCTCACCGCCGGATCGATGATCTGACGGATTAGGTGATAGATTCTTACGCTGCCTTGTCTTTAGACATTAGAGAGATGCAGGAGAGACATCACTACCAGCACAGGATGGCTGAGATTCAGTTTCATTGTATCATGGGCTACCCATTCGACCCATCTCAGTACCCGTATGTGCCATCACTCCCACCACCGGAGTGGGATTAGAGCTTGCAGGATTTCTTTATTTATTTATTATGCAGCTCAGCTTTATCCGGTGAGTACTCTGTTTTTCTTAGACTTATTTGACCCATTGGGACAATGTGTCCCAATTATGCGGTATGTGGGTATGTATTTATTTGACTTATGTTGATGTATGACTTGACTCTTGATGGATATCCACTGTTTTATTTTGCTCTATGTGTTTATCTGAGATTACATGCATGCATACAGGTTATTTGATCGAGAAAAACGTCAAAAACTGGTTTGAAAATTTTTTTTATGATCTCGACCGAAGTCCTTCTGACCAATCGAGGTGTAGTACCTCGATTGACTTAGAACATCTCGACCGAGGTGGTTTAACTGGAACAGTTTTTGAAACGATTTTTGTGCTTCTTATCTGGATATGACCTCAGTGAAGATTTTGTTTGCAGACTGGTTTTGAAATCTTTATATGTTTGAAAGGTTTTATGATATGTTTAAGTTGCTAAATGCTTTGTTTGAAATTTGTGGCATGTTTAATACTTTGTTTTTATCCAAATTATGTTGAATTTGAAGGTTGACACCACATGATGAGTTCTCTCACTTTCTTCGTGGGATGATTAAGGCAATTCATTCTCTTCTCTTCTTCTTCTTGATCATGCTTAGCCCCTCATATACATATTTGCCTCCCTTCACCTATCCGGGAATTTGGAAGCAAGCAAAAGTGAAAAGCAAGTGAAAGAAAAATTGAGATGTTGGCTGAAAGTTAGAAAGAAACAAATAGGTTTGGGGAAGTCAATCATGATGATGAGTAACTCAGCACCATTCACATAGCCGGGTGTTTGTGTCTTGCCAAAGTCAAATTGAGCGATATTCCTAACGGGTCATGGTATGTGCATCAAGGGTTTGAGGCATCTCGAGAACTTGATGATTGCTGATCTCCTAGGCTTTGGTTATTGTGCACCTCTGTCCATGCATCCCAAAAAGTAAAGTAAAAAGTAAAATAAGCAAAGCTTATTGGTGGAAGATGTTGAAGTTCAAAGGAAGTGAAGTAAAGATCCTTTTCCCAAATTCTAGCACTACATTCCCTATATACATCCCACCCTCACACGTTTCTTGACCTTCTTTTGGAAGCCCTTGAGACCTCGAGCTTGTTGATTGACTTAGTCGTTTAAACTGGATTATACATGATTAATTTCGATAATTATGATTTATTATGCATTCTATGATTTTATGCAAAGATGAACAACTTTCTTATGTTTATAAAATGTTTTGAGCATATTTTGATTTTAAATTCCATGAAGCATTCTCTTAGAATGATCTATGAGTGGAGCACACCACAAAAATGTTTTGAAATACTTTTCATTGATCTTTATGACTAATAATCCATTCTATCTTGTATCTAAGATTTGGAACTTTCTTGGGGACAAGCAAGGGCTAAGTATGTGGTATTTTGATAGCATGAATTATAGTCTATATTTTGGGACATGTTTAGACGTTTTATCTTCAATAATCTGCATGTTTGGATGTATATTATGTGATTATCTTGTCGTTTCATCTACCTTTGCGGGAATCGAGGTCTACACCAAGTTTCGTTGTAATCGTAGGTAAAATGGCACGTTTTGCATCAAAATGGAGCTAAAGGAGCTAAGGAGTCATTGGAGCTACATTCAGGAGCTTAAGGAAGAATCCAGGAAGCATGGAATTGGATTGAAGATTTACTTTGGACCAAATTTAAGAGATTTCACATTCAGTTTAGAGCCACCTCGGTCAGCTACAATACCATCTCGACCGAGGTGATCCATAGGAGCGTCCCGACCGAGGCGAACACCTTGGACGCGGCGAGATATATATTTTATTCTTGGCTGAGATCTTTTATTTTTGGAAGGAGAGATCTTATATTTTTAGGCTGGATTTCTGGAAGGAAGATCATATATATTAGGGATTTATTTATGAGAGATAGATATATTTTATTAGGAAAATATCTTTTCAAGATCTCTTATCTTTGGAGGGTAGTTTTCCTATATAAAGGGCTGAATTTTCCACAAATCAGCATCGGCGCATCACCGGAAAACACCCGCTACAATCCGCTAACGGCAAGAGGCCGCATATAGCAATTGAAGGACTTTTGGAAGGTTGAAGGAAGATTGAAGGAAGGAAGTTGATAGCTTTTATAGCTTTTGTGAAGGGATTTGTAAGATTCTCTTAGATTCCCTTCTTTGTTGATTGTCTTGTTGGATTGTGATCCAAGGAACGCTTGTTTGTTTGATAATTGATTCACTTATTGAAGCCTTGTTCTTAAGGTTTTTGTGTTCAATTATTCACTTTCTTCCCTTATATTTGATTATTGCTTTCATGATGATGATTGGCTAATTTCTTTGTGTGGTTCTAGGGTGATTGGCTGAAGGTTGTGGGAAAAACAATGATAGAATAATCTTAAATCCTAGTAGGACCCTGAAAGTTCGAGTCTTTATCCTTAACCCTAGAACATCTCGTTCAGTCGATGAACATCTCGGCTGGGGTGGAATTCGTCTGACCGAGGTGACCTTATCTGATCCGAAACTGAGAGTTAAGTGTTAGAGTTTGCCAAATCCTATTCTTATTACACCTTTTCTGGTTCAATGCAAGCTTAGGATGAGACTTATCCGGTAATTCCTTTGTTTGTTTACCAAAGATCATAAGTGTAGGTAATAAAGGTTTATCCTTTTATTGGGGTTTGAGTGTGCTTTCATTCCATCTTTGTGAGTTAAACTGAGACTTACCCGGTAAAGGTTGATTCTATTCCCTTAGGTGGTGTGTTGGTTTGTGGTTATAGTTCTTTTCCTTAATTCCTTGAGACTTACCCGGTAATAGGAGTTACGGTTTGGGATTGAGAGTAGTGAGACTTACCCGGTGATCTATTCCACTTTAGAAACACCTTCCCTTTCGCAAAATCTAAGCTCTGTCCGCTTATCTTGAGATCTTGATTTGGAACCACAACTAGATGCTTTAATCCCTAGAAGTGCATATTACTTTAATTGATTTTTTATCATCTTTTGATCGCTTTAACTACTTTTGTGGTTAGTAATTACATTGACAACCTATACTTGCTTTGTTTCACCTAAGTCCCTGAGATCGACACCCCGGAATTTCTTGCTTTTACTACGATTGACCCGTACACTACGGGTTCGCATCCTTGTTTTTAGCATGCGTCTTGGGTTATAAATTTAAAGCTTACACACACCATTTGGAGCGAACACCAACCACCTAATGTACGAGAGTCCTCGGCCTGTCACCCTACCAAATCACTTAGCAGCGCCTATCCTGTAAACATCTAAAACACGGTATGAAACCGTTAGCTAACCATACATATAAGAGGTAATGCATAAGCACAAGCACAATCATGGAAAAGATAAACACATTAACATGCTATCACACATTTACCCATTATCATCTTTATTTATTAGTCCTTCACTCAAATCGTGTATATATATAACTTAAAGTATGTGACATGAGGACCGATACATCCTCGCCTCTGAGCCTGCTAGCCACCTGTACGAGTATCGGTCACACAACCCGTGTACCCAACGGGAATGGATTGCGCCCTTCTTGTAAACTGGTCTGGCCTGACATAAGAGAACCTCCCAGACTCCACGGAGGGATGAAAGTGAAACGTTATCACAACCACGCATACGGGGCAATCAATAAAATATAGGTTGGTATAAACGACATCTCATGCTATCATAACAACCATATAAGACACACACCACTCATGCAAACACCCAATATAAGGATGGTAGCTAAGTAAGTCCTACGGACTTACCTTAACCTCGTACATAACCCAAACACGATCAGCCTCCAATCTTGAGAGAGGGGCACTGCCTAATAACAAGGTATAGAAAGATATCAACCTCTATTCATCAAAGGGTTCACACCTAGACCTAAAGGGATCCATAGGGATCATACTCAACCTCAAACCTCAACTAACATCAACCTAAGTCCTTAAAGCCGTACAAGGCATATCATGATCATATATCATCCAAACACTCTCCTTTAGCCCTAGCATGCTAGTACACTCTCACAAGAGGAAAGGAAGAGACAATGCCATCCATAGGCAAGCCTAGAAGCAAGACACACCTGCAGAACCAAGTGCAACACCAAGCTGGTGCAGGTGGCCTAGGAGATGGTGTAGGGGCGGTCCAGAAGTAGCGCAGGGGCGGCTGGTGTGCAGAAAGTGCACCACCGGCTGTCCTTTGCTTACTCACTCGATCTTCTTCACTCCTTCATCCAACAACTATACATATCCATACATATCCATATATACTTCAATAAAAGCCAATCAAGGCTACCACAAGATCAAACTTGTGGAACCTAAGCTCTAGATGGAGAAAAGAAGGAAAGATGCAAGAAAGAAAGAAGATAGGAAGAGATGGGAGATAGACTCACCAAGCTGAACAAAACAAGATCAAAACACCATCAAAACCTCAAGGCTTGCTATCAACAAGCACAACAGCATCCACAAGCATCAACTTCAAGTAAAACCAAGCTTATAACCTGCCAATCTCACACAAACTCAAACAAGGATCAAGAAGAGATCAAAACGAAGAAGAGAGGAGAAGTAGATCGTGAGAGAGATGAAACATGAGAGAGAATGAGGTAAACCCTCATCTGAAGGAGAAGGAGAAGATATAAAGGAAGGAGGGTCAAAAAGCAAGGGCTCGAGTAAAAGAAGATGGCTGCAGCCCACCACAAACCGTAGGGGCGGATGGCTTGGCCGCAGGGGCGGCCAGCCAAGGGCGTAGGGTCATAACGCTATACACAGGCGTTATGACCCTACGCTATACACATAAGCCGAGGTGTAACTCTCACTCTCTCTATCGGAGGTATCACATCTCCGTTCAAAAGATCACAACCTATAACAATCTATAACCTCAGACATCAACATGGAGGAATCATCATCTCCTGAAAACAGGGTCATAACGCTATACACAGGCGTAGAGGAATCACATCTCTCGCCATACCACATCACAAGGCATAGAGGAAGTACATCTCTAGCCAAAACATACTCATAACATCGCATGGAGGAATAACATCTTCACTGAAACTATGTCCATCAAAGTAGCATGGAGGAAAGAACCATCTCCAGTTATATCCTAGCACACTCAGATAGCATGAAGAAAAGAACCATCTCCGGCTATAAATATAAACCGTACTCATATAGCATGGAGGAAATAATAATCTCCAGCTAGGACATACATCATGCTAGCACATCAAGATTTACTAAGATCATAAATGACATCATAGCTAGCATGGAATAAACACATCAAGGCATATAAGCACATAAGCACAACATTCATCACGTTAGCACTAAGGTCTACTCGTGCTCCCACGGATGGATTTGTCCCAATATAAACTATGGATAGTTCCCCAGGATACTATCCTCAGTCTCCCATGTGGCCTCCTTAGGTCCTCATCTCGACCACTATTCAATATGGGAATGTCTTTCGAATGCAAGCGTCTCATATCTCATTCTAAGAATGTAATCGAATGCTCAACAAAGGTGTCGTTCGGCTCAACCACCAGATCATCATAGCTCACAAGGTGTCTCAAATCTGATATCTACTCCCTCAGTTGAGACACATGAAGCACAGGGTGAACACCCTCTAACCTCGTAGGCAAAGCTAATCGTTATGATGCCTTCACAATTCTATTCAAGATCTCCAGTAAACCGCCGTATTGGAAACTTAGTTTCCTTCTATGCCAACAGGTTTGGCGTCTCCTATCGGAGATACTCTCAGTCAGACTTGAGCTCTCACTCTGTACTTTAGAGGTCGGCGCCTCCTGTATGCATATAATTTCCGGAGACACTGTGCAACCAGTATTCTTCCTCTAATTAGCGTTACTTGAGCTATAAAATCCCGAATCTGATAAGGGGTTATTCCACTAATACTGCTAGGTCAATTCTAGCATAAAGCTATACGGCATTTATGTCTATATAATGCCTCATAGGGCTATCCCAATAGATGCACGTCAAACATTGTTATATAATAAACTCATTAATGGGAGGTAATTTAACCATCCAAGTTTCCAATCCAACACACAAGCTCATAGTATATCCTCAAGGGTCTAGATGGTCCTACATGACTGACCATCAGCCTAGGGGTGAAACAGAGTCGTGAAGTGTAACTCGTCCCCAAAGCAGTCGGTATCTACTGCCAAAATGTAGAGGTAAATCACCCTTCTTGATCAAAGACGATTGTCCTCGATATACCATGCAGTCTCACTATCTGTCTAGTATACTCCTCCGCCAATCCACACACTTGCCACGTTTCTCAGTTAGGAATGAAACGTGCCGGCTCCGTTAGTCTGTCATCAACAATCCAGATAACAATAAAACTCCTACTGGTCCTCAATCCCGTCACAAGGTTTATAGAGATGTCCTCCTGCCTCCACTACTACACTGGTAGTGGATGGAGCTCATCTCCAGGTCGGTAATCCTCTATCTTGATCTGCTGACTAGTCACGCATTGTGTCATAAATTTGACTACATCGGTTTCAATCTTCTTCATCAATATAATCGTCTCACCTCGTGGTACATCTTACTCGTACCTGGATGCACTGAGTATAGTGTACATTGAGTGTACTATAAGATTCATTGTCTCAACTCTGCATCAGCAAGTACACAAATGTGGTCATGGCGTCTCATTATCCCATCTACTCCATTGGGGAACTATAGTGCCTCACCATAAGGCATCCTCTCTCTAAACCTTATCAGTGTCGAGTAGGTCCCCTACTTCTGCTGGATCTCATCAAACAGACATGGTAGCACCTCTAAAGCGTAACATTGGGTATCCTCATCAAGGAGCTGGATGTCCGGCTCTAGCCAAGCTAGATTCTTCTGAAGCTGAGGCTGAATAATCAGTCTCGCAATAGTCTTCTCTTGAGGCGTCTTCTTGTTCAAGTTGTCGGCAACAACATGCAACTTCTCTGAATGATATGGAATCTCCAGGTTAAAGATCCTTGATTAACTCAAGTCATTAACACGGGCGGTATCTCAACTTCTGCTGCATAAAACGTACTTCAGACTCCAATGGTCTGTGGAAGTCTGACATGAGTTATCTTACAGGTACTGTCTTCAAATCTTGAAGGCTTGAACTACCACTACTAACTCTAGATCATGAGTCGGGTAGTTCCCCTCGTACGTCTTCAGCTGTAGACATACATATTAATAACTCTACTCTTCTGTATTAATACACATCTTAAGCTTAGCTGGGGTGCACCGCCGTATATCACGGAATCCCCATAACCTTCTGATTAGATCAGAATAGAAGAAGAGGTCAAGAGCCTCTTCCACTCTTCAAGCTCTGGCATACTGCTTTGACCACGTAATTCTGGTGGTCTTCCTCAAAAGACTCGTAAATGGATACACAATCATATAAAATCCTTCCTCAAAGCATTGGTAGTAATCGGCTGAGCCGAGAAACTATTTATTCCCTTAATGTTCATCAGTATCATCCATGCTGCATGTAAGCATGAAATATTGTGATATTTTAGGCACGTTTTCTAAGTGTATTTCATCCTTTATGATAGTCATTGATTAAGCATTGATTCAATTATGAGCTAGTTTGTCTATAATGTCGATATGGAGATCTACACAAGCTTTATGTTGATTATAGGTAATTGAGAGCTATTTCCGAACGGAATTTAGCAAGGATGGAGTTGATTGAGCATGTCCATGAATTGAGGACATTCCTAGGAGCTAAGGAAGTGCCAACTTGAAGAATGCACGAGACTAAGGAAGAATCACGTTCTTGCCCTAAACCACGCTCTAAAATACGGCCGTACTACATTCCACGTTCAAGTCCACGGCCGTGGAACCTTGGCAAGGGAAGCGTGATTCATTCCAGTGACTTCTACGTCCGTGGAAGAGTTGTGTCAAACCGTGACATTTTCCACGCTCTAAATTACGGCCGTAGAACCCTTCCACGACCGTGATCTTAGCGATCTTTTTCGCCACACTTTAAGCCACGATCTTCTACGCAATTGGGCCGGGCCGATATTTAATCTTACAATATAAAAGGACGGACAAGGAGAGATTCCGTCATCTTCGCTTACACCGCTGCTTAGACGCATTTTCCGCTTACGCTTGGAATTGCCCTAATCTTTCATCTTGTGGAGATTGTGATTGAAGATTTCGCGCGTTGCTAGTGTGATCTCCGGATTAACGGAAGATTGAAGATTTGGAAGATTGTTCGCAAGAAGATTACGTTTTATCTTTAGGTTTGATTTAGGAACAGATTGACACCCCGTTCTTCCTTCTTATCTAAGATTTGTGATTGTTTGCATTATTCCAAATCTAGTGACGTTATTGTTCTTGATTGTGAACTTGAGATTGATTTAAGAGTTATTGAAAGTTTTCGGAAGTTTTCATCTTTCATTCTTTTAAACCTTGAATTTGATATCAATATGACTATTGTTGGCTAAAAACCCTTAACAATTCTAAGGTGAAGGGTTGATAGTTGTGGCTTAGATAATGATAGATCGATCGTAAACAGATTGGACCCTGAGAGTTAGAGAGAATCGCCGACGAACCTAATCCACGGTCTGTTCTTGAGCTTCCACGGCCGTGGAACTCAAGAACTACCCGTAATTTTATGTCAGTTTACGAGTTTGCTTTTACTTTAATCCAAAGTTAAAGATTTGCTTTAACTTAGTCTTGACTTGCCTTTTCTAGGTGGTACTGAAGCCTCAACAACCTCTACCTCGATTGTGAGTGTCACAACCTTAATCAGTTTAGTTAGTCTTGATCCTTGGATTACAAGTTTGGGTATTTGACATTAATTCTTACCTTTAGAACCTGTCTATATTGAAGCCTCAACAACCTTTATAGAGAGTGTCTTGTAGGTGAGTCATATAAGGTTTTTGGAACTTCACCGTACGATTACCTTACATTCGTATACCTTTGCATACCTTAACTCTGTCTTTAGTTCTTTAGTATATCTTGAATCGATTGCCACAATTAGATACCTGGATCTTTAGGGTTGTTGTTTTCCCAATATTTACAAAGCTTCATACATTTACTTGCTTGACAATTCTATAACTGGATTTAACCCCCCAAATCCCAGTGTTCGATACTCTGGAATTCTTGCTTAACTACGTCGATCCGTACACTGCGGGTTCGCTTGCTTGATTTCTAGTTTTATAAATTTAAGACTTATTTGCACGCAAGCTAAGTGGCGAACAAGTTTTTGGCGCCGTTGCCGGGGATTTGGTCTAGGCCGAATTCGGTTATCGGTTGTCAAGCTTGGAGCTTCTCCCTTGTTATTTGATATCTCTTTGAGTGCATGCGCAGGTCTAGGAATACCGAGGATCTCTTACCTCTTGATCAAGAGCTTGAGAGAACTTTAAGGCAAAAGCGTAAAGAAAAGAAGATGGCTGAAGAACACGAATGTGATCTACAATCGGAGTTAGCGGAGAAAGAAGCTCAACTCCTATGGAGTGAGAAGACACGTAGAGAAGAGACGGATCGTCACCAAATGAAGGTTGACGATCTAACGGACATGATATTCCAAATGAGGTTGGAGATAAACAACCTTAAGGAGAAAAAGAAAAGGAGGAGACCGAGAAGATCGGTTAGAGCCAACTCATCCAATGAGGATAGCGACTCCTCCATGCCACCGCTAGAGGAAATTGATCCCACGATCAATGTGAATCCATTCCATCCACGGGCAGCTGCAAATTGCCGTGTTCCACCTAGGAATGCTAGGATCAAATGTGTGGATGAGGAGCCAAGAACTCTTGGCCAAAGGATGGATCCAACGCAGCAACCGCGCCGCCTAGGTGTGAACTTTGATGCTGATGATGTAAAAGGGTTTAGCTTCAACCCTCAAGTTATTACTCTTGTTCGCCAAAACTAATTTGGCGGAACAAGCGCTGAATCTCCACACCAACACTTGCAAAACTTTGAGTGTATGATGGAGACAATGAGGCCGAAGAACGCGACTACCAACAACTATAAGCTCAAGCCTTTCTTCTTCTCCTTGAAGGGGAAAGCATTATCTTGGTACCAAGCTCTTCCTAGTGGGAAACTAGACACGTGGGAAGACCTTTCCGCGGAGTTCCTCACTAAGTTCTTTCCGCCATCCAAAACGGCGGAACTTAGAGGTAAGATTAATGCATTTTCCATGAGATCTAACGAAAGTTTGTTTCAATCTTGGGAAAGATTTCAGGATTTGCTATTGAATTGCCCTCATCATGGCATATCCAAGCTTGCATTGTTGGAGATATACTATAAGGGGCTGGATGTGGAGACACAATTCAAGCTCCAATCCCTCTCATGCGGTACATTCATGGACATGAGAGAAGATGACGCTTGGGACTTTATTGAGAAGCAAGTGTTCGCTCAAAAGGGTGTGCGTCAAAGTCTTAATATTTATATCTAGAACTCAAAAGCAAAGCGAACCCGCAGTGTACGGATCGGCTGTAGAAAGGTAAGAATTCCAGAGTCGAACTCAGGGATTTGGTGAGAAAAATTCCAATTTCAATTATCTAGCGAAAGTATAAAAGCTTTTGTGATGTGATAAAGAGAGAAATGATTCCAAAGATTCAAGTATCCGATTTAGGCTTTCGATTCAAGATACTTCTATATGTATAGGACAGAATTTATATTGCCAAGATTAAATGTTCAAAGGTAGGATTCGTACGATGAAGTTCCGAAACCTATATGGCTAATCTATAGGTTCTCTCTATAAGGGTTGTTGAGGCTGCAATATAGAAAGATCTAAAGACAAGAATTATGTTCAAACTAACTATCTAAAACTCCAGGATATGACTCTCCAAAGTATGAATAGAAAGCACACTTAAAATCTTAATAAAGGATGTTGAGTATCTTTATTACCCGAATCTTGCAATTTTAATCTATTAAATGTAGAAATAGGTTTGAAGTGCATTCAAACATTCAAATAGAGGGTAAAAAGGTTAATCAAGATTGGGATTTAGGCAAGGATTAGTTTTGATTAAAGATTGATTCAATTAAAGTTTGTCAGAAGGATAAATCGCCCTGTTCATAATAAAAATCGGCCGATTTTCCTCAAGAACAGCCCGATTTTCCTGTTTGTCGCAAAACTAAAATCTAAATTCTCAGGATCCTAATGTTTGAATGAGTTCAGTCTATCATTATCTAAGCCTTAATCATCAACTATTCTCCCCAGAATCACAAGGTTTTTAGCCAACCATTTTCAAAATCGAATCAAATTAATTATTGAAGAAGATATCGCAAAGAAACAAAATCTTGAACGGAAAAATTCTATAACTCTCAAATCTGTAAAACAATCGTCAAATTTGTCCAAAGTATCTCTCAACAACTCAATTTCGTGTTCACAAACCACAAACAAAGCAATGGAACAAAGAAATCTCACAATCAAAGATCAAGAATGACTTTCCGGCAAAAGCTCTTCAATCTCTCTCCAAGAATCGTTGATTTCTTCAAAACGTGTAAAGATTATCTGATGCGACCTTTTCGTCTTCGCTCGTAGGGTTCTCCTCTATAGTTTCTTGCAGGTGGGCCGTTTGGCAAAGCTTCCATCTAGCCCAAATTAATTGGGCTTTATGTCGTCTTTTCATTTGGCCGAATCGTGAAGAAAATCGACCTAGTCGATTCAGGTGCAAAACCGTTCGATTTCATCCAATGAAAATCGTCCGATTTATATATCTGTTGGCACGATTTTCTTCAACAGAAAGTGTTCTTCTTTTGCTTCGTTTTCTATGCTTCTCCTTTGCAATTCCTTAGCTCTTTGTGATCCTTCAAAGGCTTCTTTAGCTTCCTTAACATCCTTGGATGCTTCTTGCTCCATTATTGCTTCCAATTCAACTCTATTTACCTGTAATTCATCAAAATCTCGTGTAGACCTCTATTTCCGACAATTGATTGAATAGAACATAAAAGGTACGCAAAATCCCTCTAAATGCAAGGTAAATAGAGATAATGTGCTGCAATATGCATGAATATGATGATACATAATTCATGTCATCAAAATACCCCATACTTGCCTCTTGCTTGTCCCTAAGCAAGACTCAAATTTAGAACAAAAGATGTCATGGATTATGTATGTATGAAAACCTAAAACTTTTCTTTTGGTAGTGCTTCTTCGTTTTGGATCACCCTCAAAGTGAAATTTCAAGGCATAAAAGAGTAAAGAATGTATCAATGATGACTATAAGACGAATAAACTCCCTTTTCTTCCTTGAAGCCATAAATAAAGAACATGATAGAGGTGTAGAGGCAATCAAATTCAAACAAATCTAAGCCATTAAGTCTTGAACACATGCATAAAAGTCTCAAGGTCTTCTAATCAAAGAAAGGGTTCAAGAAACGTATTAAGGGAAGGAATTCTTTTTGGCAATTGTGGTGCTAATCCGGGAAAGAGAAACACATAACACTTTCAAGAATTTTCTTCACCGCACATGCTTCGCATGTAGAAAGCTTTGCTTTCATTATACTTTACTTTTTGAGAGTATGGACAGCGGTGCACAAAAACCGAAGCCTAGGAGATTGGCGTTTCTCAATTTCGAGATGCCTCAAACCCTTGATGCACATACCATATCCCGTTAGGACTTGTCGTTCAATCGGACTTTGGCAAGACACAAACACCCGGCTATGTGAATGGTGCCGAGTTACTCATCCTCATGTTCAACGTCCCCAAACTTATGAAATTTTGCACTTTTTCAATACATTTTCCTTGGCCCTCCCACATCAAACATGCCTTTTTCAATCGCCTATCCTAATTCCCGGATGGTAAGAGGAGGGTTACATATTTCATTGAGGAGCTAGCATGATCAAGATATGAGAAAAGAAAAGAAGTGAATTGCCTTAGTCATCCTTAAATGGTGTAAAAGAACTTGCAATATAGCTTCGACTATTATTTCATTCTCTCATCAAAACAACTAAATCATATAACTTATTCATGTATTCAAGTAACAAAAGGAATTTCATTCATGCTATAGTCAAGATCTCAACATAACTAAGCGTCTTTTTGCCTATCCATATACATAATATTCATCATAGAGGTCATTTCCATATAAGAAGCACTTAAATTTTTTGAAAATTCATATTTTTGAAAAAGTCATGCAAATGCAAGTGTTGATAAAAGAAAGCAAGTAGTGCAAGAGTTATTACAAGCCAATTTGTCAAGAGTAGTGGAAAGTACATAAAGTGCTAGAATGAAAAATAAGGTATTGTAAGTACCCCCACCCCATACTTGACATCCACATTGTCCCCAATGTGAAAATCAAGCATAAGAAGGAGAAAAATACTTACAATGTAAAAGAAGTGGAAGCTCAATCCTCTGTCGGTGGTGGAGGTGGTGGATATGGATACATCGGTACGGAGGGATCGTAGAAGTGGCCGAACTGGTGGTAGTACATGTCCCTCATCTGGCCATCATAGGATGAATGCCTAGCGTCCGTCTCCTCCCTGTAGCTCCTGAACTGTGTGCTCAGGGTGTCATAGTCGGTGCGGAGGGCACGGTAGTCGGTGCTGAGGCTCTGGAAGCTAGTGACTAGCTCCCTGAAATGGCGTGGAGCTCGGCGTCCTCGTCTAGGGCCTGGAGCATGTGCATAAGAGTGTCGAGGTGGCTGCATGTCATCCTCCGTCTCCTCATCCTGCCTACTAGTCCTGCTCGGTCCTGCTCCATGAGTGTCAGTGTCCATGGCGTCCGTAGCATGCCCGCTATGGGTATCGCTCTCAAACTCGAGCATAGTCTCCTGTCCTCCATCCTCCTCCTCCTCTGAGTCACCTGCATCATCATCATAATAAGTAGGAGGTGAGAACTCCTCAAGCATCGCCTCAAAGGTCTCCTTCCAATTCCTCTTATTCCGAATGGTGTATTCGGATTTCCATATGATCTCGGATGGCTTCTTCTTCGGATCCCTGTGCCATGGCATCGGCACATGAAGAGTTCCTCTCCCACGAGGAATCAAGACCTGTCGAACCACCAACCTCTGCGAGCCTAAAGGAAGGGCACTCTCAGCTAGAGTACATCCCGAGAAGTCATAACCTAGAGTCCTAGCCACATGAGTGACCAAGCCTCCTGCGCAGATGTCACCCTTGGCTTTGTTGGCTATCTTTCCTAGATAGTCAGCAAGCATGGTGGAGATGTCGGGAGTGGTGGTGGATGTCATGCAGTAGAGGATGAAAAGCTCATCAGCCTTGAGCTTCTGCGGAGTCTCAGTCCGGGCAAACAAACTCTCACTGAGTATCCTATGCACTACCTTGAAGGAAAGGTTGTACATGCTTGTCTCCTTGGAGTTTCCGGGTCTCCACTTATCCCCTCCGTACTCTCCTACGGAAATAGCCTCCCAAAAATCACTAGCATTGAGGCCTCTAGCAAATGTGCCTGCATCTGAATAAGAAAAGCCAAACAAGTCGCCAAAAGCATCAATAGACAAAGTGTGGTCTTGGCTCATGAGGCGGAAAGTGACCATCCTTTCCCTAGGATCGTGCTCAAACGTGCTAAGGAATTCTAGGGTGATCTCCCTATAAGCATCTTCCCTGATGGTAGCAAACTGTCTCAACCCTGCTCTATCAAGCATCATGTCAACATCCTCTCGAACATATAACGAATCTAAGTCATCAAGTACTATGTAGCGAGGAGGGGTGAATGGGCGATCTATAATGCGTTCATAGCGTTTCTTATGCTTGGATAGGGGAGGGGGGAGCTTAGGGATGTTAGTAGGTGGTGGTGGAGGTGGGGCAGGGGCTTTGGAAGAAGATCCCTTCTTCTTCCCCGTGTTTCTAGTTATCCTCTTGACAAGATCCATTCTAAGTCCTAAAAATCGACCTGTTCTTCACAAAAATCGGACGATTTTTCTGGGCTGGGTCGATTTTTATCTCGATTCCAACGATTCTCACAATTCTGCAAAGTTCTGTTCAATCTATCACCACACACAGTTCTCTACAATGAATCCTAAGCAAATTCCTCTATCAATTCCAACAACAAAGCACTTCCTAGGCAACTTCGATTTCAAGTGAGAAAACTTAGGTTTTGGAAAGAAAAACCTGAATTCCTGATGGAGTAGTCGATTGCCGTGCGTGTTGTTGTTAGATCCGTGTTCCTTGTTGAAAATGCTTCAGTTTGGAGCCAAGAATCTCTTGAAATGGTTAAGGAATGAGGATTTGAGGGTGTGGCGATTTTTCGGCGTTCTTGAGAGAGGGGAATCGCGAGTTGAAGGTGTGTGAATGAAGAAGATCGAGTGTGAAGTCTTTATATAGGGTCGACAATTTCTGAAGAAAATCGGCCGATTTTTCTGGTCGATTTATTTGTCGGGGCGATTTTTCCTTCTGACTGAATAAATCGGACGATTTATTTTGGCAGGTCGATCTTCAGGTCGATTTTTGTTTCTGTTGTGAAAAATCGACTTGCTCTGTTACTGAATCGGACGATCTTCTTATGGTAGGTCGATTTCCTTCCTTGTTTTTCTTGAATCTCGAAGATATAACTTAATTTTGCTCCATTCTTCGTGAATCTCTCACATTTGAACCTAGTTTCCTGCGATTAATGACACGACAAACCAAGAGTGCATCGAGGAACATATAAAAACGAAAAACGAAGAAACAAGCAATTAATCTATTCTAACTTAAGCGAGGGAAAGAAGGGAAACTATACTATCATTGGGTTGCCTCCCAAGAAGCGCTTAATTTATCGTCTTTAGCTAGACGGTGTATGATGTTTGTGTTCAATGGAGGAGGATAGGAGCTATCTCCTCGACTGGAGCTTCCGGTGTGTATTTCTTCAACCGTTGGCCATTAACCTTAAAGCTTCCGCTTTGTTCACCCCATACTTCAACTGCACCATGGGGGAAAATTCTTTTAATCACAAAAGGTCCTGTCCAACGGGATTTGAGCTTACCTAGAAATAGACGCAGCCTTGAATTGAATAGGAGGACTTGGTCTCCTTCTTTCAAGTCTTTCGGGATGATGTGCTTGTCATGCCAGCGCTTTGTCCGTTCCTTGTAAATCTTTGCGTTCTCATACGCGTTCAGTCGGAGCTCATCTAGCTCATTGATGTCTAAGAGCCGTTTCTCTCCGGCTTCTTTCATGTCGAAGTTGAGCCACTTGATAGCCCAATAAGCCTTGTGTTCTAGCTCTACAGGAAGATGACATGATTTACCATAAACGAGATTATAGGGAGTCGTACCTATTGGTGTTTTGAAGGCTGTCCTGTATGCCCATAGTGCATCGTCAAGCTTCATTGACCAATCTTTCCTCGTTTTAGAGACGGTCTTCTCTAAAATCCCTTTAATCTCTCTATTGGATATCTCGACTTGTCCGCTGGTTTGCGGATGGTAAGGTGTAGCTATCTTATGGGTCACCCCATACTTTGCCAATAGAGTCTCGAATCGACGGGCTGTGAAATGCGTTCCTCCGTCACTAATGATGGTTCGGGGAGTTCCGAACCTTGGGAAGATCGTCTTGTTGAGGAACTTCACCACTACCAATGCATCATTAGTAGGAGAAGCGATTGCCTCCACCCATCTTGAGACATAGTCTACGGCAAGGAGTATATAGTGGTTGCCGCATGAAGATGGGAAAGGTCCCATAAAGTCGATGCCCCATACATCAAAAATCTCTACTTCTTGTATGTTGTTGAGAGGCATCTCATTCCTCCTGGATATATTACCTGTCCTTTGACAAGCATCACAAGAAACAACAAACTTTTGCACATCTTTGAAAAGTGTAGGCCAATAAAAGCCGGAGCGAAGTACCTTAGCACAAGTCTTGTGGGAACTAGCATGTCCGCCACATGGTAGAGAATGGCAGTGTCGGATGACACTATCTATCTCATCTTCGGGAATGCATCTCCTGTAGATGCCATCTGGACCTCTTTTGAATAGGAGAGGTTCGTTCCAATAAAAATGCCGGACGTCTCTCAAGAACTTCTTCTTTTGAGCATATGAGAGTCCGGGTGGAATCTCCTGACAAACAAGGTAATTTACAATGTCAGCAAACCATGGATCATTACCTTGTGATACGTGTTGAAGACACTCTTCAATCTCGTGCAGCTGCTCGTCAGGGAAGGAGTCGTCTATCGGAAGTTCATCCGACTTGCCGGTGAGTTGCGGGAGACGACTAAGGTGATCGGCGACGGAGTTCTCCGATCCTTTCTTATCACGGATCTCTAAATCAAACTCTTGTAAGAGTAAGATCCATCGTAGAAGCCTTGGCTTCGCATCCTTCTTCGTGAATAAGTATCGGATCGCGGAGTGGTCCGTATAAACTATCACTTTCGCACCTACAAGATAGGAACGAAATTTCTCAAATGCATATACTACGGCTAAAAGTTCCTTTTCCGTAGTTGCGTAGTTGTATTGAGCCTCATCTAGCGTTTTGCTAGCGTAGTAGATGGCATGAGTGCGACCATCTTTCTTCTGTCCAAGAACGGCTCCTATAGCGACATCGCTTGCGTCGCACATGACTTCGAAAGGAAGGGTCCAATCGGGTGGTTGGATGATTGGTGCCGAAATCAATGCTTCTTTGATTCTGCAAAAGGCATCTAAGCAATCTTTCGAGAATTCGAAAGTCGCATCTTTCATCAAAAGATTAGTCAAGGGTTTTGAAATCTTAGAAAAATCCTTTATGAATCTCCTATAGAAGCCTGCATGTCCTAAGAAGCTTCTAATACCTTTTACCGATGAAGGGGGAGGTAACTTCTCAATGGTCTCTATCTTTGATCGATCTACCTCTATTCCCCTTTGTGACACTAAGTGACCTAACACAATTCCTTCGGTGACCATGAAATGACACTTTTCCCAGTTTAAGACTAAGTTAGTGTCCTCACATCTCTTAAGAACTAGTGAAAGGTTATAGAGACAGTTATCAAAGGAAGAACCATATACCGAAAAATCATCCATGAAGACTTCCATGATATTCTCTACATATTCGGAGAAGATTGCCATCATACACCTTTGGAAGGTGGCTGGAGCGTTGCATAAACCGAACGGCATTCTTCTATAGGCGAACGTACCCCATGGGCACGTAAAGGTTGTCTTCTCTTGATCATCCGGATGAATTGGTATCTGAAAGAAACCGTTGTATCCATCTAAATAACAAAAGTAGGCATGTTGGGCTAACCTTTCCAACATTTGGTCGATGAAAGGAAGGGGGAAGTGGTCCTTCCTTGTGGCTGTGTTTAGTTTGCGGTAGTCGATGCACATTCGCCACCCTGTAACTGTCCGTGTAGGGATGAGCTCGTTGTTCTTGTTGGCAACAACGGTAATGCCTCCTTTCTTGGGTACTACTTGTACCGGACTTACCCATTTGCTATCAGAAATCGGGAAGATGATACCTGCATCAAGTAGCTTAAGGATTTCTTTCTTCACGACCTCTTTCATTGCCGGGTTTAACCGTCTTTGAGGTTGGCGTGAAGGTTTATAATCCTCTTCCATTAATATTTTGTGCATACATAGAGAAGGCTTTATTCCTACTAAATCATCAATGGTGTAACCTAGTGCTCTCCTATGTTGCTTCAAAACATGCATGAGCTTCTCTAATTCATCATCTTTCAAATTTGCATTGACTATAACCGGATATGTGGAGTTAGTACCAAGGAATGCGTACCTTAAATGCGCGGGAAGTTGCTTCAATTCTAGTGATGGAGGTACCTTGGTTGGTGATGAATCGTGACTTTCTGATGTTGTGGGGGAGGTCTCTATAGGTTTGGGTACTTCATCATTAGATTCGGAAGCGGATGCGGTGAAGCCCGGAGAATCCATAGAACCACTCAGTAAATCGACCCCCTCTGTAATAATTCGGTCGATCTCCTGCACGATTTTTCTTTCTGTTGGAAAAAATCGTGCTACCTCTTCATGAATCGGGCGATTTATTGTCGTCAGGTCGATTTTAGTTTCTGTCGGAAAAAATCGTGCTACCTCTTCATAAATCGGACGATTTATTTCTGGTAGGTCGATTTTAGTTTTTGTTGAAAAAAATCGTGCTGAATCTTCAGAAATCGGACGATTTATTTGTGACAGGTCGATTTTCTTCACAGTTTCCGGAGTCCACTCTAGCTCTTCAATTTTTGCTTCTAGCTCTTCCTCCATAGCATTTAATGCTTTCACATCCTCATTGCAGTCATGCTCTACTCCTTCCTCCACGATGCTCATGCTAATAACCTTTTGAAGAGGGTCTTTCATCAAGATCGAACTTACTATCTCTCTAGACTCTTCTTCCTCAACAATTTCAAAAACGTCATCTTTCAAGGCTGGCTCCTTGATTAAGGAGGATAGTATGAACTCTATCTTTTCTTCACCGATGTGGAAGGATAGCTGGCCGTTCTTGCAATCTACCATGCATCCAGATGTGGCAAGGAATGGTCTCCCAAGGATGATGGGAACCGGGTAATCTGCAGGTATGTCAAGAACGACAAAATCTATAGGTATGCAAAACTTACCTAGCTTTACTGGAATGTCTTCTAATATTCCCACCGGCTTAGTGGTGGAACGATCAGCCATATAGAGTGTGATCTTCACCGGTCTAGGCTCTCCTAGACCAACTGTCTTGCATAGAGCTAGAGGTATGATACTCACACTTGCTCCAAGGTCACAAAGAGCATCATAGGTAGCTTCTCCCAAGGTGATGGGTATGCAAAAGGATCCTGGATCGCGGAGCTTGGGTGGCATATTTTCCGTCATAGTCTTGATGAGTTCGGATGACTCCATACTCATCTTGACTTCTCCTATATCTTCCAACTTCCTCTTGTTGGAGAGGATCTCCTTGAGGAATTTCCCGTAAGCCGGCATACCTAAAATCGCATCCATAAAAGGTATTTTAATATGGAGCTTACTCATAAGTTCAACAAACTTACCGAAATGTTTATCTAGGCGTGCTCGCGCTCTAGATTGAGGAAAAGGTAGAGGTGGCTTGTAAGCGGGAGGAGGAACATAGACTTCTTCCTTCTCTTTTGCCTCTCCTTCTTTTGTGGAGGTATCAACTACTTGGGGTTGAGGGTCGACGGTCGTCTTCCCGCTCCTAGTAGTTATAGCCATAACCCTTCCCTTTGGGTTATCTTCTGTCTTGCCGGGAAGCTTCCCTTGATCTCTTGGAACTTCTCCGGCCTTGTTGAAAACTTGGTTTTCTAAAGCTTTGTGAGCTTTGTCAACCGAAGTTATGTAGCTCTCCAATCCTTGTAGCTTGCCTAGGATCGTTTCTAGCATAGGATCCAGCTTGTTTGATCCGCTTGATTGTCCTTGGCTTGTAGAAGGGGTAGAAGAAGATGGAGGTGTTAGAGCCTTTTCGGCATATGAGTAAGGATTACCTGAACCTTGCTGGTTTGACCTCCAATTGTTGTTATTCGAGTTCCTATTGTTGTTGTTGTTATTCCAATTGGAGTTTCGGTTGTTATTGTTGTTGTTGCTCCAATTGGAATTCCGGTTATCATTCCTTTGATTGTTGTCTCGCCCCATGTAGTTGGCTTCTTGCTCTTGAGTCCTTTGAAGACTCGTTTTGAGCACTTCCCTCAATTCTTTGATGTCGTCTTTGAGGGAGAATATTTGTGTTTGAGCCGCTTGATTCAACTTGGCTCCCGGATCGCCTTGATTCCGGCTACTTGATTCCACCTTACGGTGGGAATACTTCTCAATCACTTGGGCTTGCTTCTCAATGAAGTCCCAAGCATCATCCTCTCTCATATCCATAAATGTGCCGCAGGATAGAGATTGGAGGTTGAATTGTGTCTCCACATCTAACCCTTTGTAGTAGATCTCCAATAATTCCAGCTTGGAAATGCCATGGTGTGGGCAATCCAACAAGAGATCTTGAAACCTTTCCCAAGATTGAAATAAGCTTTCGTTAGGTTTCATACAAAAAGCATTTATTTTACCTCTTAATTCCGCCGTTTTGGATGGCGGAAAGAACTTGGTGAGGAATTCCGAAGACAGTTCCTCCCATGTAGCTAACTTCGCAGCCGGAAGTGTTTGGTACCAAGCTAGAGCTTTGTCCTTCAAAGAGAAGAAGAACGGCTTGATCTTGTAGTTGCTTGTAGTAGCCTTCTTCGGCTTCATAGTCTCCATGAGAATCTCAAAATTCTGCAAGTGTTGATGCGGAGATTCTGTACTAGCTCCGCCATATTGACTTTGGCGAAACATAGTAATGACTTGTGGTGAGAAGCTAAACTCCTGGATGTCTTCAGCTCCAAAGTCCACACCTAAACGGCGCGGTTGCTGAATAGGATCCATCCGTTGCCCCAAAGTTCGGGGTCTATCTTCGTTATTGACAGCTCTGACATTCCTAGTCGTAATGCGAGGGACGACCCTAGGTGTTGGAGTGTTTCGGTTAGGACGAAGTGATGGATCAATCTCTTCAAGTTCCGGCATATCCGGATCAATCTCGTCATCATCGGATGAGTCATCTCGAATGGATTTAGTTGGTGTCTTGACTTTCTTCTTCTTGGAGGCGTTCGACTCCAACTTCATGTCCAAAATCATAGCTCTTAGTTCATCAATTTGAAATTGATGACTTATTTCAGCCTCCTTTCGAGCTTTCTCACTCAGTTGGAGTTGGCGTTGAGCTTCGTTCAATTCAGCCTTGTAGTTTCTCTCATCGTTTTCGGCCATTTTCTTCTCCTTCAACTTTCTCCTCAAAGTTCTTTCTAATTCGGGGTCGAAAGGAATTAGATCTTTAGTGGATCTAGTCCTTCGCATATACCTAAAGAACCTGCAAGGATCACTCAAGTAGACTAATCAAATCACAAGAGCAAGAGCTCTCAAGCTAGACAACCGAAAACCGGATTTGATCTAGACCAAATCCCCGGCAACGGCGCCAAAAACTTGTTCGCTCAAAAGGGTGTGCGTCAAAGTCTTAATATTTATATCTAGAACTCAAAAGCAAAGCGAACCCGCAGTGTACGGATCGGCTGTAGAAAGGTAAGAATTCCAGAGTCGAACTCAGGGATTTGGTGAGAAAAATTCCAATTTCAATTATCTAGCGAAAGTATAAAAGCTTTTGTGATGTGATAAAGAGAGAAATGATTCCAAAGATTCAAGTATCCGATTTAGGCTTTCGATTCAAGATACTTCTATATGTATAGGACAGAATTTATATTGCCAAGATTAAATGTTCAAAGGTAGGATTCGTACGATGAAGTTCTGAAACCTATATGGCTAATCTATAGGTTCTCTCTATAAGGGTTGTTGAGGCTGCAATATAGAAAGATCTAAAGACAAGAATTATGTTCAAACTAACTATCTAAAACTCCAGGATATGACTCTCCAAAGTATGAATAGAAAGCACACTTAAAATCTTAATAAAGGATGTTGAGTATCTTTATTACCCGAATCTTGCAATTTTAATCTATTAAATGTAGAAACAGGTTTGAAGTGCATTCAAACATTCAAATAGAGGGTAAAAAGGTTAATCAAGATTGGGATTTAGGCAAGGATTAGTTTTGATTAAAGATTGATTCAATTAAAGTTCGTCAGAAGGATAAATCGCCCTGTTCATAATAAAAATCGGCCGATTTTCCTCAAGAACAGCCCGATTTTCCTGTTTGTCGCAAAACTAAAATCTAAATTCTCAGGATCCTAATGTTTGAATGAGTTCAGTCTATCATTATCTAAGCCTTAATCATCAACTATTCTCCCCAGAATCACAAGGTTTTTAGCCAACCATTTTCAAAATCGAATCAAATTAATTATTGAAGAAGATATCGCAAAGAAACCAAATCTTGAACGGAAAAATTCTATAACTCTCAAATCTGTAAAACAATCGTCAAATTTGTCCAAAGTATCTCTCAACAACTCAATTTCGTGTTCACAAACCACAAACAAAGCAATGGAACAAAGAAATCTCACAATCAAAGATCAAGAATGACTTTCCGGCAAAAGCTCTTCAATCTCTCTCCAAGAATCGTTGATTTCTTCAAAACGTGTAAAGATTATCTGATGCGACCTTTTCGTCTTCGCTCGTAGGGTTCTCCTCTATAGTTTCTTGCAGGTGGGCCGTTTGGCAAAGCTTCCATCTAGCCCAAATTAATTGGGCTTTATGTCGTCTTTTCATTTGGCCGAATCGTGAAGAAAATCGACCTAGTCGATTCAGGTGCAAAACCGTTCGATTTCATCCAATGAAAATCGTCCGATTTATATATCTGTTGGCACGATTTTCTTCAACAGAAAGTGTTCTTCTTTTGCTTCGTTTTCTATGCTTCTCCTTTGCAATTCCTTAGCTCTTTGTGATCCTTCAAAGGCTTCTTTAGCTTCCTTAACATCCTTGGATGCTTCTTGCTCCATTATTGCTTCCAATTCAACTCTATTTACCTGTAATTCATCAAAATCTCGTGTAGACCTCTATTTCCGACAATTGATTGAATAGAACATAAAAGGTACGCAAAATCCCTCTAAATGCAAGGTAAATAGAAATAATGTGCTGCAATATGCATGAATATGATGATACATAATTCATGTCATCAGCAAGCAAGGGTCATAGAGAAGTATTCTCACCGGAAGGTAGAAGGAAATCGTGTGGAGCAAGGAGCAAAGCTCACACATGAAGCTCAAAATCAAATTTTCTCCCTCAACAATGAGATCAAAGAGTTGAAGGAGGCTATCAAGACCAACTTTCCAAAACAACAAGGAAAAGATGTTGGCTACTTGGGCAACAACAACAACAACGGTGGTGAGAATACAAACCGCAACAATAACCGGAACAACAACCGGAATAATTGGAATGGCAACAACAACAACCGGAACAACAATTGGAACAACAATAGGGGTTCAAACAACAACAATTGGCGCTCCAATCAACAAAATTCCGGTAACTCTTATCCTTCCAATTCGAATTCACTAACTCCACCTTCCTCTTCCTCTACTCCTTTGAAAAGTGTTCGCCACTTAGCGTGCGTGCAAATAAGCTTTAAATTTATAAAACTAGAATCAAGCAAGCGAACCCGCAGTGTACGGATCGATATAGTTAAGCAAGAATTCCAGAGTATCGAACACAGGGATTTGGGGGGTTAAATCCAGTTATAGATTATCAAGCGAGTAAATGTAAGAGTTTTTCGAATTATTGGGAAAACAATAATCCTAAAGATCCAAGTATCCAGCTGTGGCAATCGATTCAAGATATACTAAGGATATAAGGACAGAGTTAAGATATGCAAAGGTATGCTAAGGTAAGGTAATCGTACGGTGAAGTTCCAAAAACCTTATATGACTCACTTACAAGACACTCTCTATAAAGGTTGTTGAGGCTTCAATATAGAAAGGTTCTAAAGGTAAGAATTAATATCAAATACCCAAACTTGTAATCCAAGGATCAAGACTAACTAAACCGATTAAGGTTGTGACACTCACAATCGAGGTAGAGGTTGTTTAGGCTTCACTACCACCTAGAAAAGGCAAGCCAAGACTAAGTTAAAACAAATCTTTAACTTTGAACTAAAGTAAAAGCAAGTTCGTAAACTTAAGGGAAATCACGGTTAGTTCTTGAGGTTCCACGGTGGTGGACTCAAGAAAAGACCGTGATTTAGGGTTCGTCGGCGATTCTCTCTAACTCTCAGGGTCCAATCTATTTACGATCGATCTATCATCATCTAAGCCACAACTATCAACCCTTCACCTTAGAATTGTTAACGGTTTTTAGCCAACAATAGTCATATTGATATCAAATTCAAGATTTAAAAGATTGAAAGATGAAAACTTCCGAAAACCTTTAATAACTCTCAAATCAGTCTCAAAGTCACAATTAAGAACGATAACCGTCACTAGATTCGGAATAACACAAACAAACACAAATTTTAGATAAGAAGGAAGAACGGGATGTCAATCCGTCTTCTAAATCAAACCTAAGCAAGGAGCGAAATCTCCTTGCGAACAATCTTCCGAATCTTCGATCTTCCGTCAATCCGGAAATCAAAATAGCAATGCGCCAAAATCTTTCAAACACAACTTCCGCCAAATGCCAAATTAGGGAAATTCCAAGCGCAAGCATAAGATGCGTCTATGCATAAGCGAAGCTGACGGAATCTCTCACCGTCTGTCCTTTTACAGTGAAAGATAAAATATCGGCCCGGCCCAATCTTGTAAAAGATCGTGGCTTAAAGTGTGGCAAAAAAGATCGCCAAGATCACGGTCTTGGAAGGGTTCCACGGCCATAATTTAGAGCGTGGAAATCAACACGGTTTGAACCAATGATTCCACGACCGTAGAAGTTACTGGAATGAACCACGCTTCCCTTGCCATGGTTCCACGGCCGTGGACTTGAACGTGGAAAGTAGTACGGCCGTATTTTAGAGCGTGGTTTAGGGCAAGAACGTGATTCTTCCTTAGCTTCGTGCATTCTTCAAGTTGACACTCCCTTAGCTCCTAGGAATGTCCTCAATTCATGGACATGCCCAAACAACTCCATCCTTGCTCAATTCCGTTCGAAAATAGCTCTCAATTACCTATAATCAACATAAAGCTTGTGTAGATCTCTATATCGACATTATAGACAAACTAGCTCACAATTGCATCAATGCTCAATCAATGACTATCAATATGGATCAAATATACTTAGAAAACGTGCCTAAAATATCACTATATTTCATGCTAACAAATAACCCCATACTTGCCACTTGCTTGTCCCTAAGCAAGGTCTTTCAAAAGCTTTAAAACAAGAGTTAGGATGAAATATGTGTACCTTCTCAAAGCAATACTTCTTTTAGGATGAAATCTTGCTTCAATCGTTTATAAGACTTTCATACACTTAATCAAAGAGTAAAGAGTAAAGAAAAACTCATGAATCAATCAAACTTCCATACAAACATCATAACCTTCAAACATTATCAAAATCAATCATAAGAAACTTCAATTTAGATCACCAAGTCATATAACATTCTTTTGATATTAAGGACTTTCAAAGAAAAAGGTCTAGAATGTGGAAAGGGAAGGAAACTTTTAGGAATGTGGTGCATGAATCCGGGAAAGTGGATAACTACTCTTTCTTCTTCTCTTGCGGTTCCCGCAACACCTTCAACTTAGAGCTTCGCTCTCTTCTTTTCATTTTTCGACTTTACTTTTGGAGTTATGGATAGAGGTGCACAAAAACCGAAGCCTAGGAGATTGGCGTTTCTCAATTATTATGAGATGCCTCAAACCCTTAGCGCACATACCATAATCCGCTAGGAATATCGCTCAATCCGACTTTGGCAAGACACAAACACCCGGCTGTGTGAATGTTGCCGAGTTACTCATCATCATGATTGACTTCCCCAAACCTACAATTTCTTTCTATTCTTTTGATTGCAAATAATTGCTTTCAAGGCCCTCCCAAATCAAACATGCCAATATCAATCAACTCCTCCAAATTCCCGGATAGGTAAAGGAGGCCATAATTTCAATGAGGGGCTAAATGATCAAAGAAAGAAGAAAGAAAAATCGAATTGCCTTAATCATCTCAACAAGAAGCATAAGAAATTATAGTGTGATTTCAACTTCAATTTCTCAACATGATTTAGGTAACATTCATCACATTATGAAACTTGCAAAAGAGGTATAATCAACTCATTCAATTCCTTTTCAATTCACTATTCGTTTAAGCATGCAATTGTCATCAAACTCAAGTCGGGTGTTTGTGTCTTGCCAAAGTCGGATTGAGCGATATTCCTAGCGGATTATGGTATGTGCGCTAAGGGTTTGGCAAGACACAAACACCCGCGAGATATGTGATATTCCTACTTGAGCGATATTCCTACTTCATTATAGATGATGAGTAACTCGGCAACATTCACACAGCCGGGTGTTTCCTTTTCAATTCACTATTCATTTAAGCATGCAATTGTCATCAAACTCAAGTAGGAATATCGCTCGCTTACACGTGCCTAGGGTTTCATTGGACGTGCGGGGAATTGCAATTTTGCAACGGAGATTTACGAAGGCTTGAAGATTTGGAAGTTGCGCTTTTGTTCTTAGGTTTGATTAGAAGACGGATTGACATCCCACTCTTCATTCTTATCAAGGATTGTGATTGGTTTGTGTTATTCCAAATCTGATATACATTATACCCTTGTTTTTGGATTTGAGATTGATTTGAAGTTTATTGAAGGTTTTTGAAGGTTTTCATCTTTCATTCTTCTTAATCTTGAATTTGATATCATAATGACTGTTGTTGGCTAAAACCCTTTAGCAATTATAAGGTTAAGGGTTGATAGTTTTGGCTTAGATGATGATAGATCGATCGTAAACAGATTGGACCCTGAGAGTTAGAGAGATTTCGCCGACGCCCCAAACCACGGTTTGTTGTTGAGATTCCACGGCAGTGGAACTCAAGATCTGCCCGTAATTTGTGTCAGTTTACGAACCTTGCTTTTACTTTAATCCAAAGTTAAAGATTAGCTTTAACTTAGTCTTGGGTTGTCTTTTCTAAGTAGTAGTGAAGCCTCAACAACCTCTACTTCGATTTCGAGTGTCCCAACCTTAATCGGTTTAGTTAGTGTTGATCCGTGGGTTACAAGTTTGGGTATTTGAGATCAATTCTTGTCTTTAGATCCTTTCTATACTGAAGCCTCAACAACATTTATAGAGAGTGTCTTTAGATAAGTCATATAAAGCCTTGGAACTTCACTGTACATTGCTTTACCTTAACATACCTTTGCAACTCTTAACTCTGTCCTTAGTTTTTTAGTATATCTTGAATCGATTGGCACAATTAGATACCTGGATCTTTAGAGTTGTTGTTTTCCCAGGATTTGCAAAGCTTCATACATTTACTTGCTTGACGATTTATAATTGGATTTAACCCCCCAAATCCCTGTGTTCGATACTCTGGAATTCTTGCTTAACTACACCGATCCGTACACTGCCGGTTCGCTTGCTTGATTCTAGTTTTATAAAATTAAAGCTTATTTGCACGCATGCTAAGTGGCGAATAAGTTCTTGTTATTTGATATCTTTTGTGAGTGATATTTGCAGGTTATTTTAGGTTTATGTGCAGGTCTAGGAACAACACGGACCTCTTACCTCTTGATAAAGAACTTGAGAAGACTTTGAGGAAGAAGCTCAAGGAAAGAAAGATGGCTGAAGAAAGAGAACGAGATTACCAAACGGAGTTAGCGGAGTCCGAAGCTCAACTTAGATGGAGCGAGAAGACTCGCAAGGAGGAATCGGAGCGTCATCAATCGAAAATTGATGATCTAACGGATATGATATTTCAAATAAGGTTGGAATTGAGCGACCTTAAGAAGAAGAAGAGCAGGAAATCGTCAACATTGGTTAGAACCAATTCATCCGACGAGCATAGCGACTCTTCCATTCCACCACTAGAGGACATTGATCCGACGATCAATGTGAACCCATTTGCTCCAAGACCGGCTGCCAATCGTCGTATTCCAGCTGGGGATGCGAGAACTGCTCGTGTAGATGGAGAGCCAAGAACTCTTGGCCAAAGGATGGATCCAATTCAGCAACCACGCCGTTTAGGTGTGAACTTTGATGCGGATGATATGCAAGGGTTTAGCTTCAACCCACAAGTTATTACCATCGTTCGCCAAAATCAGTTTGGAGGAACGAGTGCTGAATCTCCACATCAACATTTACAAAATTTCGAGATCATGATGGAGACAATGAAGCCAAAGAATGCAACCACTAACAACAACAAGATCAAGCCATTCTTCTTCTCTTTGAAAGGGAAAGCTTTATCTTGGTATCAAGCTCTTCCAAATAGAAGACTTAACACATGGGAGGATCTTTCTGCGGAATTCCTCACCAAATTCTTCCCGACATCCAAGACGGCGGAGTTGAGAGTTAAGATTAATGTATTTTCTATGAGATCTAACGAATGTTTGTTTCAATCTTGGGAAAGATTTCAGGACTTACTATTGGATTGCCCACACCATGGCATTTCCAAACTGGGTTTATTGGAGATATACTATAAGGGGCTGGATGTGGAAACACAATTCAAGCTCCAATCCCTTTCTTGTGGTACATTCATGGATATGAGGGAAGATGACGCTTGGGACTTCAATGAGAAGCAAGCCCGAGTCATTGAAAAGTATTCTCACCGGAAAGTAGAAGCAAATCAAGTGGAGCAAGGAGCAAAGTTATCACAAGCTGCTCAAACTCAAATCTTTTCTCTCAATACCGAGATTAAAGAGTTGAAGGAAGCCATTAAAACCAACTTTCTAAAGCAAAAGGGGCAAGATGTGGGTTATTTGGGAAACAACAATAACCACAATGGGAATGAGAATACAAACCGCAACAACGGGAATAACAACCGGAACAATTGGAACAACAACAACAACCGGAATAACAATTGGAACAACAATAGAGGTTCGAACAACAACAATTGGCGGTCCAACCTATAACACAATTCCGGTAATTCTTATCCCAATTAAGAAAATTCACTAACTCCACCTTCTTCTTCTACCATTCCCTTGAAAAGTCAGGAACAAGCATCTAATAGCGGAAGCACTTCGGGGAAAGAGAAGCCCGATCCCATGTTGGAAACAATTTTGGGAAAACTTCCAGGAAAGACGGCGGATAACCCAAAAGGAAGGGTGATGGCTATCACAACTAGGAGCGGAGCAACAACCACCGACCCGCAGCCTAAGTTTGTAGAAGTTCCCGTCGAGAAGGAGAAAGAGAAGGGGAAGGAGAAGGAAGACATCTATGTTCCTCCTCCAGCTTTCAAACCTCCCCTACCATTCCCGCAATCTAGAGCAAGAGCGCGTCTAGACAAGCAATTCGGTAAATTTATTGAACTCATGAGCAAACTGCATATAAATATTCCCTTCATTGATGCAATTGTAGGTATGCCAGCTTATGGAAAGTTCCTAAAGGAGATCCTCTCTAACAAAAGAAAATTAGAGGATTTTGGAGAGGTTAAGATGAGATCGGATTCATCGGATCTCATCTAGACTATGAAGGAAAAGATGCCCCCAAAGCTAAAGGATCCGGGGTCATTTTATATTCCCATAGGAGTGGGAGATGTCACATATGATGCATTATGTGATTTGGGAGCAAGCGTGAGCATCATTCCGCTTGCCTTATGCAGGAAGATCGGTTTAGGCGAACCTAAACCGGTGAAGATGACGTTATACATGGCGGATCGATCCATAACTCGTCCCGTAGGCATAGTTGACGACGTCCCGGTCAAGCTTGGTAAGTTCTATGTTCCTATAGATTTTGTTGTGCTTGACATTCCTACAGATAGTCCAGTCCCGATCATACTCGAAAGACCGTTTCTTGCAACATCCGGTTGTATAGTTGATTGCAAGAATGCTAGACTCGCCTTCGACATAGGAGAAGAAAAGGTAGAATTCGTTCTCTCCACTTTGGTGAAGGAACCAGCTTTCGATGAGGATATATTCAACATCCTTGACGAAGAGCTATCTAGAGAGGAGGTAAGTTCGATTCTCTTCAAAGATCACTTGCAAAAAGTTATTTCTATGAGCATTATGGATATAGGGGAAGAAGAGGAGTGTAATGTGGAAATTGAAGCTTTAGAGAGGCAAAAAGAAGTGTATGAAGAAGAATTTGAGAAACTCTACGATGGGTCAAAAAACATAAGAAACCACGACCAGTAGTGCTATTCCACGGCCGTGGAATCTACCAACATGACCGTAATCAGCTATTCACAGGACTCCAGTAAGTTACACGGTCAAAACCACGGCCGTGGAACAAACAGAGGCACCGTAATTGATTTCCACGCCCAAAACCACGGCCGTGGAGTAAACAGGTGAGCCGTAATTTTGGGTGAATCTGAAGGAGATTGTATCTTCTCCGCCACTTCTTTTGTTTCTTCTCCAACATCTTCTACATCTATAGACACTTCTAAGGAAGCATTGGATACTCCTCAAGAGTCATTAGAGACTCCTATAGTGATGGAATTGAAGCCACTTCCTACACATCTAATGTACTCATTTGTAGGACGTAATTCTACCTTTCCGGTAATTGTTAGTTCCGATTTGAGTATAGATGAACATAGTAAGCTTATGGTTGTTCTTAAGAAACATAGGAAAGCCTTAGGGTATACTATAGAGGATCTAGTAGGAATCAAACCTTCACTATGCATGCATAAGATCCTAATAGAAGAAGACTATAGAACTTCGCGACAACCTCAAAGGCGGTTTAATCCGACCATGAAGGAGGTTGTCAAGAAGGAAATTCTTAAACTACTTGATGCAGGTATCATCTACCCTATCTCCAATAGCAAGTGGGTGACTCCCGTACAGGTGGTTCCAAAGAAGGGAGGAATGACGGTCATCACCAATAAAAACAATGAACTCATTCCCACACGAACCGTTACAAGATGGAGGATGTGCATAGATTACCGAAAGCTAAATAACGCAACGAGGAAGGATCACTTCCCACTACCCTTCATCGACCAATTGCTTGAGAGGTTAGCACAACACTCACACTTTTGCTATCTTGACGGTTATAGTGGTTTCTTTCAGATTCCGATACATCCGGACGATCAAGAGAAGACCACATTCACGTGTCCGTGGGGAACGTTTGCTTATAGGAGAATGTTGTTTGGGCTTTGCAATGCCCCAGCCACCTTTCAAAGGTGCATGATGGCTATCTTCTCGGAGTACATAGAGGAGATCATGGAGGTCTTTATGGATGATTTCTCCGTTTATGGTTCCTCTTTTGAAAATTGTCTTTCTAACCTTGCTCTTGTGTTACAAAGGTGTGAAGACACTAACCTAGTTCTTAATTGGGAGAAGTGTCAATTTATGGTGAAAGAGGGCATTGTATTAGGACACTTAATCTCTAGTAGAGGGATTGAAGTGGATAAGGCTAAGATAGAGACTATAGAAAAGCTTCCTCCCCCAACTTCGGTGAAAGGGATAAGAAGTTTTCTAGGACTTGTTGGATTCTATAGACGTTTTATAAAGGATTTCTCCAAGATATCATAACCGCTTACTAATTTATTGATGAAGGATGCAGTTTTTGATTTCTCGCAGGAATGCTTAGATGCGTTTAATATGATTCGGGAAGCTCTAATCTCAGCCCCGATTATTCAACCTCCGGATTGGAATCTTCCATTTGAGGTTATGTGTGACGCAAGTGACGTAGCTATAGGGGCCGTGCTTGGGCAAAGAAAGGAAGGACGAACCCACGCTATCTACTATGCTAGCAAGACGCTAGATGAAGCGCAACTCAACTACGCCACTACCGAGAAGGAACTTTTAGCAATTGCATATGCATTTTGAAAGTTTCGCTCTTATCTTGTAGGTGCTAAGGTCATTGTGTACACGGATCATGCTGCGATCCGGTATTTGCTTGCAAAGAAAGATGTGAAACCAAGGCTGATTAGATGGATTCTTCTCCTACAAGAACTCGATCTAGAGATCCGTGACAAGAAGGGTTCGGAAAATTCTGCGCGGATCATTTGAGTCGTCTACCACATCTAGAGGACGACAATCTACCTATTGATGACTCCTTTCCGGACGAGCATTTACATATCATAGAGGAGTGCATCGACGTGATCACCAAAGGTAACGAACCATGGTTTGCTGATTTTGTTAACTATTTGGTTTGCCACGAATTACCACCCGGATTATCCTACGCACAAAGAAAGAAGTTCTTTAAGGATGTTCGGGAATACTTTTGGAACGAACCTCTCCTCTTTAAGAGAGGTCCGGACGGCATCATTCGGCGATGTGTGCCGGAAGATGAGATGCAAAGTGTCATCCATCATTGTCATTCACTACCTTGTGGAGGACACGCTAGTTCGAACAAGACTAGCGCTAAGGTATTGCAATGTGGATTCTTTTGGCCTACTTTATTTAAAGATGTGTAAACTTTGTTTCCTGCTGCGATGCTTGTCAAAGAACAGAGAACATTTCTAGGAGAAACGAGATGCCTCTTAACAACATTCAAGAGGTGGAGATCTTTGACGTTTGGGGAGTAGACTTCATGGGACCTTTCCCATTATCTTGTGGAAACCAATACATACTTTTAGCCGTAGACTACGTTTCGAAGTGTGTTGAAGCGATTGCCTCTCCCACTAATGATGCCATGGTTGTGGTTAAGTTCTTTAACAAGACCTTCTTCCCACGATTTGGGACACCACGGACTATCATTAGTGATGGAGGTTCTCACTTCATTGCCCGACGATTCGAAGCCCTTTTAGCTAAGTATGGGGTGACTCACAAAATCGCCACCCCTTATCATCCACAAACTAGTGGACAAGTGGAGATCTCGAACCGGGAGATTACAGGAATCCTAGAGAAGATGGTTTCAAGGACAAGGAAGGATTGGTCTTTGAAGCTAGATGACGCATTATGGGCATACCGGACTGTATATAAGACTCCCATCGGAACAACACCATACAACCTTGTGTATGGGAAGTCTTGTCACTTGCCGGTAGATTTGGAGCATAAGGTGTATTGGGCAATAAAGTGGTTGAACTTCAGCATGAAGGAAGCGGGAGAGAAGCGTCTCTTGGACCTTAATAAGTTTGAAGAACTTTGCTTGAACGTCTACGAAAACGCCAAGATCTATAAAGAAAGAGCGAAGCGTTGGCATGATAAGCATATCATCCCAAAGGACCTCAAAGAAGGAGATCAAGTTCTCCTCTTCAATTCAAGGCTTCGTCTCTTTTCAGGTAAGCTTAAATCTCGTTGGACTGGACCTTATCTAATCAAACGTGTTTTTCCCCATGGTGCAGTTGAAGTATTGGGTGAAAAGGGCGGAAGCTTTAAGGTGAACGGTCAACGACTCAAGAAGTATTCGCCGGAACTCCAAGCTGAAGAGTTCGTGCCCACCGCACTCGAATAAGTGCGAATATGGTCTAGCTACGGACCTTAAACAAGCGCTTCTTGGGAGGCAACCCAAGGTATTGCACTTACGTTTTTGTTTTTGATTCGTAAATTAGATTAGTTTAGACGTGTTTTTGTTTTGTTTTGCCGTCGATACCTTCCGGTATGTTCGTGTTTTTTGGATGTAGGATCAGTGGAAAAGGAAAAGAGAAGGAAAAGTTTGAAGAAAATAGACGAAACTTGGACTTTGGCACATTACAGAAAGTTCCACGGCCAAAACCACGGCCGTGACAGCTAAAGTGACCGTAATTTGCAAAAGCCTGAGAAAAATCACCAAAACCACGGTTCCGTACATTTCCACGGCCGTGGAAACCCCCGAGTGACCGTAATTTTCGAAAAAATTTACGACCACTATAAAAACCACGTTTCTTCATAAAACACACCAAAACACCATTTTCCACGACCAAAAACGCCGAATTGATCCCCCTCTCTCAAATCTCCGTTCGTTAATCGTTTCGAACGATTCTTTAACCCAAACTGGAGCAAATTTGATCATCTACAAGATCCAAGCAACGGTTCGAGTGAACAATCGCCGGAGAAGACGGAATTTGGATTTTAAAATTCAAAAACCTTGGTTTTTCTTCTCTTCTTTCACTTTGTCGATTCGATTCAGTTTTTACAAGATATATTAGGAGAACTGATTGGAACTGGATTGAAATTAGTCTAGGGCTGCTATCTGCAGATTGTGGTGTTGATTGAGTGATTTTTGAGGATTTACGAACCGAATCACGGTCTCTGGGTATTCCACGGCCGTGGAAATTCAAGAACAGACCGTGGTTTTGAACAGAAGATGGACTTTGTTAGGAGAATGTCTAATAGGATCAAGAAGAGGAAAAGCAATGCTTCCTCCTTCTCCCAGGCACCCTCTAATGAACCACCATCACCACCATCACCCCCACCCTCTAGAATTCCTAAGATCCATGAGGATTACCTCGATGCCTTAGAGAGGATCGAGAAGAGACCGGTCATAGGACCACGATATCTGCTGCTTGAGGATCTAGAGCCACTGAATGTGGTAGGTGACCTTACTTGGTTACTTGATAGAGCCGGTTTGATCATCTTCTCCGCTATACGGGAAGATGCATATGAGGAGATCACTAGAGAGTTTGTGATCTCATTTGAGCATAGCCATGTGGATAAGACAGTTTCTTTCCGGCTGATGGAGAGGAACTATGAGTTCTCGATCCGAGAGTTTGGAGCCTTCTTTGGGTTCCATGAGACCTTCAATGGTCGATTCCCTAGTGGCGTGTACGCCAAAGATTTTTGGGAGGGTATTGCCATGGTATACGCCAGCGAGGACCGCTGTCAACCTGTTGATACCAAGGCTAAGTTGATTTATCACTTAGCCTTGAAGATTGCCCACCGAGTGCTTTCTGAGTGTCTCTTCCCTAGGACGGAGACTCCTTAGAAGATCAAGACTGATGAGCTATTTCTACTGTATTGTATGCTGCATGGGAGACCGGCTGATTGTGCCACCCTCTTAGCTTCTACCATTAGTAAGCTAAAGAATAAGAGGGCTGGCAATATTGGATATGTTGGGATAGTCACCCACCTTGCTATACAGTTAGGAGTAGACTTCTCCGTCTACACTAGGATAGCGGCGAGGCCGTTAGGACTTTAGAGTCTCATGACTAGAGGGCTGATTTTCCCTAGACATAGAGGTCCACCCACCGCCGCCATACCTTGGGAGGATAGAGGAGGTAGAGGTGTGGCATGGCTCCCCGAGTACTCCATTATGGCTGGATGCCATAACTAGAAGGAGACATTCGCTGCTATGCACGCGAATAGGTTGGTCGCACCTCCTTACGTTCCCCCAGAGGCACCTGCTACAGATGAGGAGGAGATGAGAGGAGATGATGAGGGAGGAGGTGCCGAGCACGACTTTGGTACTGTTACGCTCAGGATGTGATACGCAATGGGTTTTAAATTTATAATCTCGTTATATTTATCCTAACTCCTAGCGAACCCGCAGTGTACGGGACGTTTGTAGTAGGGATAGTATTCCGATGTCGAACACAAAGACTAAGGTGAGATTGATTCAATTTGTGATTAAGTCTAGTGAAGATCTAGGTTAAGAAAAGAGAAAGAAATAAAGAAATAAAAATCTCAATTGTTTTTGATTGGTTTTTCGGTGATCAATCAAAGATCACAAATCATGAGAAATGTAATAATCAACTAAGCCAATAAATCAACGCAAACAAACAAGCAAAAATACGAGATATAGATCAAAGATAGAGAAGCGGATTCTAGGGGTTGGATGTTCCGGTTATGGCATAGAACTCAAGCTATCTATTCTTTCCTTGGATTAACTATGATATGTTGGGGTTAAGTGTTTCTATATTGGGATCAATCACCGGGTAGGTCTCATGGTCCACTAGGCCATCCCTAAAGTCTCATCACCGGGTAAGTCTCTAAGAACCTAAGGGACAGAATTCTACACAAACCGGATTGTTACCTAGAGATCTAACCTATCCTTACCGGGTAAGTCTCGGAAGGGTTAGTCCTAAACAACTATCCTAGCACACTTAATCCAATGGCGGCTTATGAGGCTCACCACTACCTAGGGTTTGTCATCTTTGAGATCTAAGAGCAAGGATTACCGGATAAGTCTCTCCTAACACTTAGTTGCTAACACTAGGTCACCCTAGGATAGATTTAACTCAACAAACACTTAGGATTTCAACATTCTAACAATCTAAGACTAGATCCATCGAACCAGGTAAGATCACGGTTTGTTCTACCTTTCCACGGCCGTGGTTTGGCAAGAACTGGCCGTGATTCCTAACAGAAACTACGTTCATGCACACAAGTCATCCAAAGGTAAATCTAAGTCCATCCTATCATAGCCCTAGCCATAACCATCCTTTCCTTACCCTAGAACCACATCTATTTAGCCTAAAACATTCATAATAGAAATCGAAACAATCAAGCATAAAATCATGGCATCCATTTGCAAGATAATGAAGAGAAAGAGATGAACAAGCGAACTAAAACAAAACCAAGCTGAAAATGGAATTAGAATAACTCACAATCCTTCTTAAAGAAGGTTCAAATGGTTCATACAACTCTAGAAATCGAATCCGAAATTCTTCAATACAAAAGCTCTCTAGGTCTATCAATGGTGTGTCTTCTCCTCCTCCAATCATGCTCTTCTCCAATGGTGGTTTCCTTCTACTTCCTTCTTCCAAAGAATCTTCTTGTTGAGAGAGTATTTTTGATTGGATGATAGTGGATAATGGAGAGTTGCTCCAAGATGCTCCTCACAGCCAATGCAGGACCACTTTTATACTATAACTTTGCAAGAGTTGGCCAAGAGATCATGGCACAGCTGTCACGAAAACCTTGCAAAAACCACGGCCAGAATCACGGCCGTGATCTGTCAGTGAACCGTGGTTTGCTCCAGAAACTTTCTTCTAGGCTCTTCAAGCCATGATTTGGTGCATGGCTTGTGTTGTCAATGTTCCATGAGTCCTCCTTAGCTTCTAGTTTGCATCCTAATGAGTCCGAGGGCGTGTCATCTTGATGAACGATCCCCAAACGTATCGTTTAGCTCCTAAATCTCCCAAAATACCTACAAAGCAATGCACAAGTCCGTGTAGACGTTTCTCTCGACAAAATACGTAAATTGAGTGCAAACGTCATGAACTAGTGCTAAACCATGTGTGAATGAGCGAGAATTCTATCTAAATGATTACCTAAAACTAATTCATAAATCGTGTTATCAAAATACCCCATACTTAAGGTTTGCTCGTCCCCGAGCAAATTCTCTACTATAGACTACAAGATAACATGATTTATGTATGCAGAAAAATGGCAAAATCTTTTTGGGTTTGTGCTTCTACTATTGGATCACCTTCATAGTCATGTTTCATGGCAAAGGATAAGCAATCATGCATCAAACAAATGGAGGTATGGAAAGATAATTATACTTAACTCGAAAGTATGCATGAAGTGTAAAAAATGAAGAAACCAAGAAGATCAAGAGCATATCCAATCTAGATTACTAAGTCTTACAAACATGCAAGTAGGTCATAAGGTCTTATGAATTAAAAGGCCAAGAAGCGTTGTGATTAGGTGGGGATTTTTCTAGGCTATGTGGTGTTAATCCGGGAATGGAACTAACTCCACAATCTTGTCCTTGATCAACTTCCCTCAAGTGTATATTTTTCTCTATCTTTTCTTTTTCTTTTTCTTTCGCTTATTTTTGAGACAATGGCATTGGTGTACAAAAGCCGAAACCTTGGTGATTAGCCATCCTCGGGCTTTTTCTATTTTTCGAGGTGCATCCACACCGGGCACACATACCAAAGCTCGTTAGGGCTATCGGTTTATTTGACTTTGGCAAGGCACCAACACCCGATTATGTGAAGTGTACCGAGTTACTTGTCATTTAAACCAACACCCCCAAACCTATATTTTTGGCAACACTTTCACAACAAAATCAGCATTTATTCATGACATTCTTTCATCAACATCTTCACCCCACACTTGCTTTTCACACACATCAACACACTAACATGCTCCTATTCCCGGATGGGTCAAAAGAGGTCAAATTTATCTCAATTGAGGTGCTCAAACAATCATGATCAAGATGAGAAGTAGAGAAAGACGAATTGCCTCATTCATTCCTAGATGGTATGCAAGAACTATCATGTAATTTCGATCTTCAATACTCAATCCATTCTAGGCAAACATCATGATCACAAATCATTCATCGAATTTAAGAGAAGTACTTCAAGTCCACTTATGCATTCATCAATTTAACACATGAGGCCATCCATAGCCAATCCACAAAACAAGATTCATCATTAGGGTCATATCCAAGCCTAGAAAGCACAAAATTTTTTTAAATATTCTGAATTTTTATTGGATTTTCGAAATGAATATATACAATGCAAGAAATGTGAAAATGGTAAACTATCCTAGATGCTCATCATGCAAAGGATCATGCAAACCCCAGCCCATACTTAGAAACACATTGTCCCCAATGTGTAAATGAAGTAAAGAAGAGTGAAAGAAGGTTCTCACAATGTAAAAATGGTTTGCTATGGTATTTGGGATTCTCAAGTAGAATTGATGTTGGATGATCCTATCAACCATGGTAGAGAGCTCTAAGTGTTCATTAAGGCGTCGGGACCCGCGCTAGGCACCACTAGCCGTCCAAGTTCCGCGTCCGCTCCACCCATAATTGATGAGGGGTTCATCATCATCATTCACATGCCAAGCAAGGCTTCCAATGCTACTAACGCTCTAGCACACACACAAAGTAGACAAAACACACACAAAGATAGAAAAATCTAAAACAAAAGCAAAACAAGAAAGGGAAAATGTTACCAATGGGTTGTGTTCGCCCCTAAAGGTGTGTGCAAATAAGCTTTAAATTTATCAAACTAGAATCAAGCAGCGAACCCGCAGTGTACGGATCGACGTAGCTAAGCAAGAATTCCAGAGTATCGAACACAGGGAATTGGGTGGGAACAAATTCGATTATAGATTATCAAGCGAGTAAATATGAGAGTTTTGCAAATATTGGGAAAACAACAATCCTAAAGATCCAAGTATCCAGCTGTGGCTATCGATTCAAGATATGCTTAATGATATAAAGACAGAGTTGAGATATGCAAAGGTATGCTAATGTAAGGTAATCGTACGGTGAAGTTCCAAAAACCTTATATGACTCGCCTACAAGGCACTCTCTATACAGGTTGTTGAGACTCAATATAGAAAGATTCTAAAGGAGAGAATTAGTATCAAATACCCAAACTTGTAACCCAAGGATCAAGACTAACTTAACCGATTGAGGTTGTGACACTCACAATCGAGGTAGAGGTTGTTGAGGCTTCACTACCACCTAGAAAAGACAAGTCTAAACTAAGCTAAAGCAAATCTTTAACTTTGGATTAAAGTAAAAGCAGGCTCGTAGATTTAGGAGAAATTACGGTTAGTTCTTGATGTTCCACGGCCGTGGACTCAAGAACAGGCCGTAATTTATGATCCGTCGGCGATTCTCTCTAACTCTCAGGGTCTAATCTGTTTGCGATCGATCTATCATCATCTAAGCCACAACTATCAACCCTTCACCTTAGAATTGTTAAGGGTTTTTAGCCAATAACAGTCATGTTGATATTAATTCAAGAATTAAAAGATAGAAAGATGAAAATTTCAAGAACTTTCAATAACCTTCAAACTAATATCAAAGTCACAATCAAGAACGAATGTTGTCAAAAGATTCACAATAAAGTAAACAATCACAACCTTAGGAAAGAAGGGAAAACGGGATGTCAATCCGTTTTCCAAATCAAACCTAAACAAGAAGAGGGATCTTCTTGCAAAATCTTCCAAAAGCGTCGATCTTCCGCCAATCCGGAGATCTCCACAGCAATCTCCACCAAAAGTGCGAGATTAGGGCAATTCCCCGATGCGAACTTCAATTTCCAATGAGATAATCAATGCTTCCAAACGATAGTGTAAAATGAGATGACGGCGTAAATGATCTTAAGCGTCGATAAACGGGGGTAAGCGGGGATGACGGATTCTTGCTTCGTCCGTCTGTTTATAGGGCAAGATAGAATATCGGCCCGGCCCAATCTTCAAAAGATCGCGGCTTCAAAGTGTGGCGAAAAGATTCGCCAAGATCACGGTCGTGGAAGTTTTCACGACCGTAATTTAGGGCGTGGATTAGGTCACGGTTTGTACCATATATTCCACGGCCGTGATAGTTACTGGAATGCATCACGCCTCTCTTGCAGGGTTCCACGGCCGTGGAACTGAACGTGGTTCGTAGTACGGCCGTATTTTAGAGCGTGGTTTAGGGAAAGAACGTGATTCTTCCCTAGCTTCGTGCATTCCTCAAGCTAAAACTCCAATTTGCTTCCTAAGGATGTCCTCAATCCTTGGACATATCAAATCAACTCTCCTTTGCTCGATTCCGTTCGGAAATAGCTCCAAATCACCTATAATCAACATAGAACTAGTGTAGACATCCATATCGACAATATAGGTAATACTAGCTCACATATGCACAAAGTTCAATCAAAGACTATCAATATGAATCAAATACGTTTAGAAAACGTGCCTAAAATATCACAATATTTCATGCTAACAAATAACCTCATACTTAACACTTGCTTGTCCCTAAGCCAGGTCTTTCAAAAAGCTTTAAACAAGAGTTAGGATGAAATATGTGTACCTTCTTTTGGGTAAATGTGACTTCTAAAGAATAGATCATTCTCAAACCTTTCTTCGATCGTTTATCAAACTTTCACACACTCAATCAAAAAGTAAAAAGCAAAGAAAATTCATGAACCAATTTGACTCCTAAACAAGCATCATAACCTTCAAACATTATCAAAATCAATCATAAGAAACTTCAATTTAGATCACCAAGCCATATAAGATTCTTTTGATCTTAAGGACTTTCAAAGAAAAGGTCTAGAATATGGAAAGGAAGGGAAAACTTTAAGGGAAAGTGGTGCATAAATCCGGAAAAGTGGACAACTACCTTCTTCTTCTTATGCGGTTCCCGCAACACTTCAACTTAGAGCTTCGCTCTCTTCTTTTCATTTTTCGACTTTACTTTTGGAGTTATGGACAGAGGTGCACAAAAACCGAAGCCTAGGAGATCGGCGATTCTCAATTTTTCAAGAGATGCCTCAAACCCTTAGCGCACATACCATAATCCGCTAGGAATATCGCTCAATCCGACTTTGGCAAGACACAAACACCCGGCTATGTGAATGGTGCCGAGTTACTCATCGTCATGATTGACTTCCCCAAACCTACAATTTCCTTCTATTCATTTGATTGCAAATAATTGCTCTCATGGCCCTCCCACATCAAACATGCCTTTTTCATTCACTTCTCCAAATTCCCGGATAGGTAAAGGAGGCTAATATTTCAATGAGGAGCTAGATGATCAAAGAAAGAAGAAAGAAAGTATCGAATTGCCTTAATCATTTCAACAAGAAGTATAGGAACTTATAACGTGATTTCAACTTCAATTTCCTAGCATGATTTAGGTAACATTTTCACATTATAAAACTTGCAAAAGAGGTAAAATTCATTCATTCAAGTTCTTTTCAATTCACAATCCTTTTAAGCATGCAATTGTCATCAAACTCAATTCACAAGTAGTGATTATCATGGAAATCATCTCAATTCATTAGGAGCACAAATTTTTCAAAATTTTTCAATTTTTATGGGTTTTTAAAGTTCTTTTTCATGGAATGCAATACGGAAACGTGTAACACATAATGAACATGCAACAATAGTCTCAAATGAAAGCGAACATAGTAAGTAGAGTTATTACAAACTTTTTAGTACATCCCACCCCATACTTAGGACGAACATTGTCCCTAATGTTCAAAAGAAAGAAAGAAAATAAAGAAAAGAAAAAAGGAACTCACAAAGTGGTGGCGGGAATGTCTAAAACAAACGGTCATGCATCGGATCACTACGGTGCCGGCGGAGGTGGGAATGGGGAGAAGCTGGAGTCGTAGGGCCACCCAAACTGCTGGCGGTAGACGTCCCTCATCATGTGGTCGAGGTCGTCGAGGCGTCCATCTCTAGCGTCGGCCCGGATCTCCAACGCTCCAACTCTCTCTGAAAGTCCGGTAGCCCAATCCGGCATCTGCTCGTACCATCCCGGGGCGTGACTATACCATGCGGGGGCGTCGGATGGTGTTGATGCTGGTGGTGGTGCTGCTGGCTGCTCCGTGGACCAAGGAGGTGGTGCGGTATACCATGTGGGAGGGGTGGTCATCCACGTGGGCCTCTTACTCACGCTAGCGCGGCGAGATGACGAGCCTGACGCTCTAGCTGGACGTGGAGAGCGTCTAGGTACATCTGGAGCCGCCTCCGAATGATCCGGAAACGTGACAAACTCCTGCTCCGCTCCTCCTCCACTCTTGAACTGGTCTCCCATGTCCTCCTCCACAACCGGTGGTGGGACGTAAGGGGGAGCTACTATCCTGTTCGCATGCATCGCAGCGAACGTCTCCTTCCAATTATGGCATCCCGCCATAATGGAGTACTCCGGCAACCACTCTATACCCCTGCCTGTCCTAGTCTCCCAAGGCATGCCCGCATAAGGCGGACCTCCATGTGTAGGGAAAATGAGACCCCTAACCATGAATGCATGTAGCCCTAAAGGAACGGCCGGTATGCGGGTGCAAGCAAAAAAATCCACACCAAAACTCCTAGCAATGTGGGTAACTATCCCTCCATACCCGATGTTCCCCTTCTTCTTATTCTTGAGCTTGCTCATCGTAGCAGCCAAGAGAGTAGCACAATCTGCACGGCATCCATAAAGCATACAATAGAGCAAGAATAGCTCATCCGTCTTGATCTTTTGGGGCGTCTCCGTCCTAGGAAAGAGACATTCCGAAATGACACGGTGAGCTATCTTCAAGGCTAGATGGTACATCAATCTAGCCTTGGTATCAGCGGGTTGCGAACGGTCCTCGTCGGCATAAACCATAGCCACTTCCTCCCAAAAGTTCTTGGGGTAAACTCCACTCGGAAATCGACCATTAAAGGTCTCATGGAACCCGAAAATGGTCCCAAACTCAACGATACTCAACTGATAATCTCTCTCCATGAGGCGGAAAGAGACGGTCCTATCTACGTGGCTGTGCTCAAAGGAGGTCACAACCTCCCGTGTAATCTCCTCATATGCGTCTTCATGAATGTTCGTGAAGCCAAGTAATCCGGCTCTATCCAAGAGCCATGTAAGGTCATCAACAATGTTGAGAGGAACTAGATCCTCTAACAACAAGTATCTAGGGCCAATCACTGCCCTCTCCGTGATCCTCTCAAATGCAGCAAGGTGGTTCTCATGTATGGTCGGGATGCTAGGGTGAGGAGGTGAGGATGGAGGTGAAGGTGAAGATGGTAGTGAAGGAGATGAGGGAGATGGTGCCCTAGAGGATGAGGAGGTGGAGGGATTGCCTTTCCTTTTCTTATTCTGCTCTCCCTTCTTCTCTTTTATCCTTCCCGACACTCTCCTTACGAAATCCATTTTTCACCAAAAATTACGGTCTGTTCTTCAGGAATTACGGCCGTGGTTTACCCAGAGACCGTGATTCGTCTCAGAATTTCACGAATCTCAGCAAATTCACCAACAATCACCACAACAAGCAGTCCTAGTCTAATTCCTTCCAGTCTTTGTCAGTTCTTCCGAAAAATCTATAGCAAAAACGAACCAAATCGGCGAAAATCAAGAAGAAAGAATAAACCTCTTTTTCGGATTGAAAAATCCGAAATGCGCGTTTGTTGATGGATTTCCGCTCGGCTTGTCGCTTGGATCTTGTTCGTGGTTGGATTTGCTGCAGTTTAGGATGAAGAATCGTTAGAAACGATTAAGAAACGAAGATTTGGAGAAGGTCGTGGGGTTTCGGCGTCTAGGTCGTGGAAAGGGGAAATTTTTGGGATGAGTTTGTGAAGAACGTGGCTTATATAGTCGCAGGCAAAATTTTGAAAATCACGGTCTGTCGGGGTGTTCCACGGCCGTGGAAGTGTACGGAACCGTGGTTTTGGTGATTTTTCAAAGGCTTTTGAGAATTACGGCCACTGTAGCTATGACGACCGTAATTTAGACCGTGGAACCTTCTGTAAAGCTTCAAAGTCCGAATTTCGTCACTTTTCTTCGACATTATTCTCCCATTTTCCTTTTCCATCGATCCTACAACCAAAAACACGAACATACCGGAAGAAATCGAGGCAGAATAAAGCAAAAAAACGTCTATTCTAAGCTAAACTATGAATCGAAAATAAAAACGAAAATGCAATACCTTGGGTTGCCTCCCAAGAAGCGCTTTGTTTAAGGTCCGTAGCTAGACCAATCTCGCACTTATTCGAGTGCGGTAGGCGCAAACTCCTCAGCTTGGAGTTCCGGCGTATACTTCTTGAGTCGTTGGCCGTTTACCTTAAAACTTCCGCTAACTTCACCCCATACTTCAACTGCACCATGGGGAAAAATACGCTTAATTAGAAAAGGTCGGGTCCAACGGGATTTAAGCTTACTTGGAAAGAGGCGAAGTCTCGAATTGAAGAGGAGAACTTGATCTCCTTCTTTGAAGTCCTTTGGAATGATATGCTTATCATGCCAACGCTTTGCTCTTTCCTTGTAGATCTTGGCGTTTTCATAGGCGTTCAAGCGAAGTTCATCCAGCTTATTGATGTCTAGGAGACGCTTCTCTCCTGCTTCCTTCATGCCGAAATTCAGCCACTTGATATCCCAAAACTCTTTGTGCTCTAGCTCCACCGGCAAGTGACAAGACTTCCCATACACGAGGTTTTATGGTGTGGTTCCTATGGGAGTCTTGTACGCAGTCCGGTACGCCCATAATGCATCATCTAGCTTCAAGGACCAATCCTTTCTAGTCCTTGAAACCGTCTTCTCTAGAATCCCTTTGATCTCCCTATTTGAGATCTCAACTTGTCCACTCGTTTGTGGATGGTAAGGGGTAGCAATCTTGTGAGTAACCCCATACTTAGCTAGAAGAGCTTCAAAGCGACGGGCTATGAAGTGAGAACCTCCATCACTAATGATCGTCCTTGGTGTCCCAAATCGCGGGAAGATGGTCTTGTTGAAGAACTTAACCACCACCATGACATCATTTGTGGGAGAGGCAATTGCTTCCACCCATCTGGAAACGTAATCTACCGCCAATAGTATGTATTGGTTTCCACAAGAAGATGGGAATGGTCCCATGAAATCGACTCCCCAAACGTTGAAAATCTCCACCTCTTGGATGTTGTTGAGGGGCATCTCGTTCCTTCTAGAAATATTGCCTGTTCTTTGACAAGCATCGCAGCAAGAAACAAAGGATTGCACATCTCTAAATAAAGCAGGCCAATAGAATCCAGATTGCAATACCTTTGCGCTAGTCTTGTTCGAACTAGCGTGTCCTCCACAAGGTAGTGAATGACAATGGCGGATGACACTTTGCATCTCATCTTCCCGCACACATCGCCGAATGATGCCATCCGGACCTCTCTTAAAGAGGAGAGGCTCGTTCCAATAGTATTCCCGGACGTCCTTAAAGAACTTCTTCCTTTGTGCGTAGGATAGTCCGGGCGGTATCTCTTGGCAAACCAAATAGTTAACGAAATCAGCAAACCATGGTTCGTTACCTTTGGAGATCACGTTGATGCACTCCTCTATGATGTGTAAGTGTTCGTCCGGAAAGGAGTCATCAATGGGTAAATGGTCATCCTCTAGATGTGTTAGGCGACTCAAATGATCCGCAACAGAATTTTCCGAGCCTTTCTTGTCGCGGATCTCAAGATCGAATTCTTGTAGGAGAAGAATCCATCTAATCAGCCTTGGCTTCGCATCTTTCTTTGCAAGGAGGTACCGGATCGCAACATGATCCGTGTAGACAATCACCTTTGCACCTACAAGATAAGAGCGAAACTTGTCAATAGCATAGACAATGGCTAAAAACTCTTTCTCGGTAGTGGCCTAGTTGAGCTGCGCTTCGTCTAGCGTCTTGCTAGCATAGTATATGGCATGGGTTCGCCCTTCCTTTCATTGTCCAAGAACAGCTCCAATAGCTACGTCACTAGCATCGCACATAATCTCGAAGGGGAGAGTCCAATCCGGAGGTTGGATGATAGGTGCTGAAATTAGAGCTTGCCGAATGGTGTTAAACGCATCCAAACATTCCTGCGAAAACTCAAAAACCGCATCCTTCATCAATAGATTAGTGAGAGGTTTTGATATCTTAGAAAAGTCCTTAATGAAACGTCTATAAAATCCAGCATGTCCTAGGAAACTTCTTATCCCTATCACCGAAATTGGGGGAGGAAGCTTCTCTATGGTCTCTATCTTAGCCTTGTCTACCTCTATCCCTCTCCTAGAGACTAAGTGACCTAATACAATTCCTTCCTTAACCATGAATTGACACTTCTCCCAATTAAGAACTAGGTTAGTGTCTTCACACCTTTGTAAAACAAGAGAAAGGTTAGAAAGACAATCGTTAAAAGAGGAACCGTATACGGAGAAGTCGTCCATGAAGACTTCCATGATTTCCTCTACGTATTCGGAGAAGATGGCCATCATGCACCGTTGGAAGGTGGCTGGGGCGTTGCAAAGCCGGAACGGCATTCTCCTATAGGCGAACGTACCCCAAGGGCACGTGAATGTGGTCTTCTCTTGATCATCCGGATGTATCGGAATCTGAAAGAAACCACTATAACCGTCAAGGTAGCAAAAATGTGAATGTTGTGCTAACCTTTCAAGCATTTGATCGATGAATGGCAATGGAAAGTGATCCTTCCGCGTTGCGTTGTTGAGCTTGCGGTAGTCTATGCACATTTGCCATCCAGTCACGGTTCGGGTAGGAATGAGTTCGTTGTTCTTGTTGGTGATGACCGTCATTCCTCCCTTCTTCGGAACTACTTGAACTGGACTCACCCACTTGCTATCGGAGATAGGGTAGATGATACCTGCATCAAGAAGTTTAAGAATTTCCTTCTTGACAACCTCCTTCATGGTCGGATTCAACCGCCTTTGAGGTTGTCTTGAAGTTCTAAAGTCCTCCTCCATTAGTATCTTATGCATACATAGGGAGGGTTTAATTCCTACTAAGTCCTTAATAGTATAGCCTATGGCTTTTCTATGTTTCCTAAGGACAATCATGAGCTGCTCATGTTCATCAATGCTTAATTCGGAGCTAACAATAACCGGAAAGGTAGAATTAGATCCAAGAAAAGCGTACCTTAGATGAGTAGGAAGTGGTTTGAGCTCCATCACTTTCGGAGCTTCCAGTGATCCTTGAGGAGCATCCGACGTTTCCTTAGAAGTTTCTAAGGGTGTTGAGTGAGTAGGAGAAGGATCAAAAGAAGTTGAAGAGGTATGCCGGTCACCCTCTTCCACGGTCAGAATTACGGCCTCACCATATGTTCCACGGCCGTGTAATCCACTGGAATGGAGGTCGATTTTTGTTGTGAAATCCACGGTCGTGGAATACAGAGTATGACCGTGGATTCTAATATTCTCAGCCTCATCGTGGAGTTTCTTAAACTCCACTTCATGCATCTCTTATTGTGCTTCTAAGGCTTCAATTTCCTCTTTGCACTCTTCTTCTTCCCCTACATCTATTAGACTTATGGTAATGACTTTTTGTAAAGGATCGTTAAAAAGAATCGCACTTACCTCTTCCCTAGATAAACCTACTTCATATTGGACATCGTAAATATCCTCGTCGAAGATTGGTTCCTTCACTAGAGTGGAAAGAACGAACTCTATTTTCTCTTCTCCAATGTCAAAAGCGAGTCTTCCATTCTTGCAATCGACCATGCAGCCTGAAGTTGCAAGAAACGGTCTTCCGAGTATGATCGGGACCGGACTATCTGCAGGGATGTCAAGCACGACAAAGTCAATAGGTACAAAGAATTTACCTAGCTTGACGGGGACGTCTTCTACAATACCGACGGGGCGAGTGATGGATCGATCCGCCATGTATAACGTCATCTTCACCGGTTTAGGTTCGCCTAAACCGATCTTCCTGCATAATGCAAGTGGTATGATGCTCACACTTGCTCTTAAGTCACATAAATCGTCATATGTGACATCCCCCACTCCAATGGGAATGCAAAATGACCCCGGATCTTTCAACTTTGGGGGCATTTTCTCCTTTATGGTCTTGATGAGATCCGAAGAATCCGAACTCATCTTGACTTCTCCGAAATCTTCTAGCTTCCTCTTGTTAGAGAGAAGCTCCTTCAAGAACTTGCCATAATCCGGCATACCTACAATAGCATCAATGAATGGTATGTTAATATGCAGCTTACTCATGAGTTCTATGAACTTACCGAATTGTTTGTCTAGGCGCGCTCGCGCTCTAGATTGAGGGAATGGTAGGGGAGGTTTGTAAGATGGTGGAGGAACATAGACATCTTCCTTCTCCTTCCCCTTTTCCTTGTCCTTTTCTATGGGGACTTCAACGAACGTAGGTTGCGGATCGGTGGTAGTCACTCCGCTCCTAGTTGTAATTGCCATCACCCTTCCCTTGGGGTTGTCCTTCGTCTTTCCTGGAAGTTTCCCTTGATTTCTAGGAACTTCCTCCGCGTGGTTAAACATTTAGTTTTCCAAAACCTTTTGAGCTTTGTCAACCTTAGAGACTTGATCATCAACCTTGATGAGGCGGTTCTCCAACCCCTGAAGCTTTCCCAAGATCGTTTCCAACATGGGATCGGGCTTCTCCTTCCCGGAAGTGTTTCCTCCATTAGATGATTGCCCCTGGCTTTTCAAAGGAGTAGAGGAAGAGGGAGGTGGAGTTAGTGAATTAGAATTGGAAGGATAAGATTTACCGGAATTTTGTTGATTGGAGCGCCAATTGTTGTTGTTTGAACCCCTATTGTTGTTCCAATCGTTGTTCCGGTTGTTGTTGTTTCCATTCCAGTTATTATTCCGGTTGTTGTTCCGGTTATTGTTGTTTCCGCCATTGTTGTTACCCAAATAACCAACGTCCTTCCCTTGTTGCTTTGGGAAGTTGATCTTGATAGTCTCCTTCAACTCTTTGATCTCATTGTTGAGGGAGAAAATCTGATTTTGAGCTTCCTGTGTGAGCTTTGCTCCCTGCTCCACACGATTTCCTTCCACCTTCCGGTGGGAATACTTCTCTATGACTCTTGCTTGCTTCTCGATGAAGTCCCAAGCATCATCTTCTCTCATGTCCATGAACGTTCCACATGAGAGGGATTGGAGGTTGAATTGCGTTCCCGCATCCAGCCCTTTGTAATAGATCTCCAGCAAGGCAAGTTTGGATATGCCATGGTGAGGGCAATCCAAGAGCAAATCCTGAAACCTTTCCCAAGATTGAAACAAACTTTCGTTAGGTCTCATGGAAAAAGCATCAATCTTACCTCTAAGTTCCGCCGTTTTGGAAGGCGGGAAGAATTTGGTGAGAAACTCTGCGGAAAGATCTTCCCACGTGTCTAGTTTCCCATTGGGAAGAGCTTGGTACCAAGACAACGCTTTCCCTTTCAAAGAGAAAAAGAAAGGCTTGAGCTTATAGCTGTTGGTAGTAGCGTTCTTCGGTTTCATCGTCTCCATCATACACTCAAAGTTTTGCAAGTGTTGGTGTGGAGATTCAGCGCTTGTACCGCCAAATTGGTTTTGGCGAACAAGAGTAATGACTTGAGGGTTAAAACTGAACCCTTGCACATCTTCAGCATCAAAGTTCACGCCCAAGCGGCGTGGTTGTTGTGTTGGATCCATCCGTTGGCCAAGAGTCCTTGGCTCATTATCCACACGTTCGACTCTCACATTCCTAGGTGGAATGCGGCGATTAGCAGCTCCTTGTGGATGGAAAGGATTTACATTGATCGTGGGATCAATCTCCTTTAACTGTGGCATGGAAGAATCACTATCATCAGCGGATGAGTGACTCTTTCTTTTAGACCTTGATACTTTCCTTGAGGATTTCTTGCTTCCCTTATTCTTAAGGTCACTCATCTCTACCCTCATCTAGAAGATCATGTCTTGTAGATTGTTAACTTGAGATTGATGGCGATCCATTTCATCTTGGCGGAGAGTCTCATTCCATTGGAGTTGAGCTTCCTTCTCTGCCAATTCCGCTTGAAGATCACGTTCGTGTCCTTCAGCCGTTTTCTTTTCCTTGCGCTTTTGCCTTAAAGTTTTCTCTAGCTCTTGATCAAGAGGCAAGAGATCTTCGGTGTTCCTGGACCTGCGCATGCACTCAAAGTAATATCAAATAACGAGAGCAAGCTCCCAAGCTTGACAACCGGCTACCGGATTCGGCCGAAACCAACTCCCCGGCAACGGCGCCAAAAACTTGTTCGCCCCTAAAGGTGTGTGCAAATAAGCTTTAAATTTATAAAACTAGAATCAAGCAGCGAACCCGCAGTGTACGGATCGACGTAGCTAAGCAAGAATTCCAGAGTATCGAACACAGGGAATTGGGTGGGAACAAATTCGATTGCAGATTATCAAGCGAGTAAATATGAGAGTTTTGCAAATATTGGGAAAACAACAATCCTAAAGATCCAAGTATCCAGCTGTGGCTATCGATTCAAGATATGCTTAATGATATAAAAACAGAGTTGAGATATGCAAAGGTATGCTAATGTAAGGTAATCGTACGGTGAAATTCCAAAAACCTTATATGACTCGCCTACAAGGCACTCTCTATACAGGTTGTTGAGACTCAATATAGAAAGATTCTAAAGGAGAGAATTAGTGTCAAATACCCAAACTTGTAACCCAAGGATCAAGACTAACTTAACCGATTGAGGTTGTGACACTCACAATCGAGGTAGAGGTTGTTGAGGCTTCACTACCACCTAGAAAAGACGAGTCTATACTAAGCTAAAGCAAATCTTTAACTTTGGATTAAAGTAAAAGCAGGCTCGTAGATTTAAGAGAAATTACGGTTAGTTCTTGATGTGCCACGGCCATGGACTCAAGAACAGGCCGTAATTTATGATCCGTCGGCGATTCTCTCTAACTCTCAGGGTCTAATCTGTTTGCGATCGATCTATCATCATCTAAGCCACAACTATCAACCCTTCACCTTAGAATTGTTAAGGGTTTTTAGCCAATAACAGTCATGTTGATATTAATTCAAGAATTAAAAGATAGAAAGATGAAAACTTTCAAGAACTTTCAATAACCTTCAAACTAATCTCAAAGTCACAATCAAGAACGAATGTTGTCAAAAGATTCACAATAAAGTAAACAATCACAACCTTAGGAAAGAAGGGAAAACGGGATGTCAATCCGTTTTCCGAATCAAACCTAAACAAGAAGAGGGATCTTCTTGCAAAATCTTCCAAAAGCGTCGATCTTCCGCCAATCCGGAGATCTCCACAGCAATCTCCACCAAAAGTGCGAGATTAGGGCAATTCCCCGATGCGAACTTCAATTTCCAATGAGATAATCAATGCTTCCAAACGATAGTGTAAAATGAGATGACGGCGTAAACGATCTTAAGCGTCGATAAACGGGGGTAAGCGGGGATGACGGATTCTTGCTTCGTCCGTCTGTTTATAGGGCAAGATAGAATATCGGCCCGGCCCAATCTTCAAAAGATCGCGGCTTCAAAGTGTGGCGAAAAGATTCACCAAGATCACGGTCGTGGAAGTTTTCACGACCGTAATTTAGGGCGTGGATTAGGTCACGGTTTGTACCATATATTCCACGGCCGTGATAGTTACTGGAATGCATCACGCCTCTCTTGCAGGGTTCCACGGCCGTGGAACTGAACGTGGTTCGTAGTACGGCCGTATTTTAGAGCGTGGTTTAGGGCAAGAACGTGATTCTTCCCTAGCTTCGTGCATTCCTCAAGCTAAAACTCCAATTTGCTTCCTAAGGATGTCCTCAATCCTTGGACATATCAAATCAACTCTCCTTTGCTCGATTCCGTTCGGAAATAGCTCCAAATCACCTATAATCAACATAGAACTAGTGTAGACATCCATATCGACAATATAGGTAATACTAGCTCACATATGCACAAAGTTCAATCAAAGACTATCAATATGAATCAAATACGTTTAGAAAACGTGCCTAAAATATGACAATATTTCATGCTAACACTGGGCAGACCAGTGGCGTTGGTGGAGCTTCAGGTTCTAGGAGGAGCCAAACAAGCCAGAGTTACTCCTCATCTACACCGGTTGCATGGAAAAGACGACAGTGCTTCAACTGTGGCGATGTTGGACATATACGAACCGAGTATAGGAGGCCGCCATTGACTTGCTTCACTTGTGGTAGACCAGGTCATAGAGTTGCCTTCCGTATGTAGCGTGGAGCTACATCGCAACAAAGTTCTTCCCCTCTTAGTGTGGTAGGAAGTGGGCAGAGGCCACCTCAGGAGCTGATACAGGGACAACAAAGAGTCCCAGATCGTCCTTCTACTCAAGGATCTACTCCCGGGTCGAGTAGAGGTAGAGGTCGTGGTGGAAGTACCAATGAACCTAGAGGAGCTCAAGGTAGAGTTTTTGAGTTGAGCTGTGTAGAGGAGCCACCTGCACCGGCTGCTACAGGTACCATTCTAATTCATAGTTTACATGTTAGAGTTTTATTTGATATTGGTTCTACGCATTCATTTATTTCTAATATATTTGTAGAGCGTTTGGGTCTAGTTACGATAGAGTGGATACCCTTTATTATAGGGTTACCAGATGGTAGTAGGGTCAGAGGTACCCACGGGATCCGTGATTGTCCCATTTGTTTAGGGACTCGTGTGTTGTTTGTAGACTTATTTGCCATGCCATTGGTGCATGGAGAAGTCATTTTGAGTATGGGTTGGATAAGTAGATATCGTGTTGTATTAGATGTAGGTAGGAGGACTGTGACAGTCTCTACCGAGTTAGGTCTGATAGTGGTCTTCCGAGGGTGGGACCTTTGGAAGACGGGTTCTGTGATCAATGCGATGCGTGCAACGAGATGGATCGCCCAGTGTTGTGAGGCCTTCTAGTGTTATGCCATGAAGGATGTGGAGAGTCCAGCAATGAAGGATATTCTAGTGGTCTGTGAGTTTACAAATGTATTTGCTGAGCCATCTAGTTTGCCGCTTTAGAGGAGTGTGGACTTCGGCATTGAGTTGAGCCTGATACGAGACCGATCTCAAAGCCCCCATATCGTATGGCGCCTGTCGAGATGTTGGAGCCGAAGAAGCAACTCGAAGAGTTGGCTGAGAAGGGCTTCCTCCGCCCTAACGTATCTCTGTGGGGAGCACATGTCCTCTTCGTGCGGAAGAAGGACGGATTGTTGAGATTGTGCATCGACTACAAAGAGGTGAACAAGGTCACCAGCAACAACAAGTATCTTCTGCCCCGTATTGACGATTTGTGGGATCAACTTCAGGGAGCGACTGTGTTCTCTAGAATTGATCTACGCTAAAGATATCACCAGTTGAGGGTGAGAGCAGGATGTGCACAAGATGGCATTTTGAACTTGATATGGACATTACGAGTTTGTAGTGATGCCATTTGGGCTCACGAATGCCCCAACTGTATCCATGGAGTTGATGAATAACATCTTCGACGACTTCTTAGATCAGTTTGTAGTGGTCTTCGTAGAAAATATCCTGGTGTACAGTCGCAATGGAGAGGAGCATGCAACACACTTGAGAATTGTGATGCGAGATTTGTAGGATAGAGAGTTTTACGCCAAGCTCTCTAAGTGCAAATTTTGGATGCCAAAGGTAGCATTCTTGGGTTATATCATCTCCGCCGATGGGATCAAGGTTTATCCGGAGAAGACAAAACGTCTCCAGGCTTGTGAAGTCTACCTTTTGCTCTTACATTAAGTTGTCAGTCTCCATTCCGTGTTAATTGTGATCTGTCAAAATTTTCTTATCTAGTAGGTAAACAGCTGCTCACAACAATCCTTTTATACTTCTTTAGTTCGTTCTACCTTCCACCCTTCTGCTTCTTGTGGGCTAACTCCATTTCTCTAGTCCGATTGTCTCATTCATTTGGCATAACTAGTCGTTTCAAGTTTCCACGATAGCTTGCAAGCGTCTTTGAAATTCTTATATCCGTAATGATCATCCACTTGCAGTTCCTTTTGCATGGACCATCTGTGTTGATGGCTTAGGTCCCGTGATAATTCGGATTACCTTGGATTCTCGAGTACAGCAAGGACGTTCTCCCATACCCCTTTCTTCACTGGTGTTGGTGGTAATATCAACTTCTTATATCTTCGAGGAGGTCAAAACCTCTCCACATTTGTAGGGTCTGCCTTTTCGCTTTTACACTCAATTGTAGGTCTTCATTCCGTGCACCTTAGATTATCGCACCTAGATTGACACTTTGTCTCTTCTGGTTTCTAATGCCCATAATGGTCTATGGGGCATCCGCCTCGATGGTAATGTCCTTGATTCCGCATTCGTGGTTGTACTCCATTCTACTTGTCTCGTTCCAATATTGTTATCTCTACTCCGCACTCTTGTAGTCTCTTGCATAGTTCTTATTATTCATCTGTTGGCTTCATACAACCAAGTCCCTTGTATGACCTTCTATTTCTTCTATATGAGTTGACTCGGGAATTCTTCTTCATTTGAGTGTACTTATGGTCAAAATTATCTCCACATCTTTACTTCTTCACCTATTAGTTCTTTGGATGGTTAACAAGGGTTGCTAGGACGCCCACCGGAGTATAATACTTGATCCAAGGTCCGAGTCCTTTCTCTCATGTTGAAAACTCTTCAAGCCTGCTACCGATTTATCATGAGGCGATAATCGCTTCATAATATCACAACTAAAGGATATAATATATCCTTTTAGGATACTAACATACTACACATATACATATATATATAACATATATAAATACTCATCATAATAAGTCTATATGCTAACTTATATCGATCCAAGTTGTAGAGATCGACGGAGAGCGATGGTGGTCCAACGTACTACTAACCCAACAACCCGACTATGCGCGCGTGTGAAAAAAAATAAAAATAAAAAATAAATCCGTTTTGAAAATTTTTGACCCCTTTCGGGTTCTAGTTATTTTATACATTTGGTCTTTCAGAAGATTTCAAGTGCCATTGTTGCCAACCCAGAGCTCTGATACCATATTGTAACACCCCAAATTCAAAGAACTCGGGGAGCTACTGGTTAGGATCTCACAATGGATCCCGACCATAGTTTGACAACAATTTAACTTGGATCTTACAACAAGGCAGAAAAGTATTTAAAACATTTGAAAACTTTAAACAATATATACATGAAGAATATGTATCAGCGTTACAAAGAAAAGGTACCAAAACGACACATAAGAAGAACAGAAGACATCCCGTCCCCAACTAAATGAGTACGTGGACCCGGCTGACCATTCCCTCTGGATCTCTCTACAACTGTCTTAACCTCCAAGGCATCTACAAGTGGTATAAAACCGTTAGCTAACATTCTATGCATAAGTATAAAGGTAAAAGCACAATCACAAATCATACACAATCAACATGCAACACTCAATCCTTTTATTATCATTAATTAGGTGATAGGTCATTACTAATGATACTTATTTTGTGACACGAGGGATTCCCAAACCTCGCCCCTGTCCCCGTTTACCAACGCGGAATGGTACTAATGCATCTGACCGTCTACCGGACTAGGCTGGTCGCAGGGAACCTCGTAGACTCCCGCAAGAGCTAGGCAGATGATGTCACGACCCGTTATCATACACTTGGGTCAATTACGTAAAAAAATAAAGTCGGCCTAATCCGGTTTTTCGTTGTTTATCATAACTAACAAACACCACTCATACACATTACACTCATACAAGAAGCGAGCTAAGTAAGTCCGTGGACTTACCAGAATCAAATCTCGACTATCTCTTAACCACCACTAAATCCGTAAGTGCAGAACTCGGTTGCCTGTCAAAGGAGGCACGTGGGTCAACACATTTCCCTGGATACTTATAAGTCTAAAACTCTTAAGATATACGATTCTATGTGTAGAAGTTATTACAGTGTTTATTTAAGGTAAAATGACTATTTTACCCTTATTCCCGGAGCTTCCAAAAACTCAGAATATGTACTTAAATTATAATTTGAGGCTAACTAACCATATTCTACTCCCTAGGATGATTTTAGGTAACAACTAGAAAAACTACCCATTTTCTATTTCCCGAAAAGTCACTAAAGTCAAACTACAGCTTCAAATATAAAATTCGAATAATTTTATAAAAATTCCGAAATAATTCCCTAGATCATCTATGATATCCCATCTACTCATAGGAGAAAGAATTTCTTAAAGCTGTTAAAGCATCGCTTCTACAAAAACTTCTAAAGTTGGTTACAACACTTAACAAGCAGCACACTGTCTTAACTTTGAAAAATCAAAACTCCTAAACTACTCGCTGGATTTATCCCAAATTTTGATATGTTCTACTATAAAATCTTATCTCTAATATATCCAAAATTCAGACGCAAAGGAGATCAAAATCCTATTTAAAACTATCTCTCAAAACCGAATTTCAGCACAACAGAAAAACTTTTTACGACTCAATCTTTGAAAAATCATAAATCCCAAACCACTCGCTGGATGCCTCTCAAATTTTAATATGTTCTACAACAATATGTCAACTATATCATATCAAAAATTCAAGCCCAACAGAGATCAAAAGACTATTCAAAACTATCTCACAAAACAGCATCCCATGCTGTTTTTCTCAACTCAGCACATTTATAAAACTGCATAAGGAGCCAACTTTGGGCAACCATATCTCCTAAACTATAACTCGGAAGAACCTAAAATTTCAGTATGTTATACTATGCAAGGTCAACTGTAACATATCCTAAGTGAAGCAACAAATGAGGAGTTTAGCTTACCCAAATCGGAGTCCAAAATTGGTTGTTCGTCACAGTTGGAAAATTGAAAGATGTAACAGTCCCTCTGTAGTTGTTCCTTTGGCTGGAGTATATGGATTCCTAGAGGGTTTGACACCAGTTATAAGCCCATATGTGGCTGAAGTAAAGCAAGGAAGAAGGAGTGAGGTTTTACTCATCTACAAGGCTCACATGATGAGGCCTGCGTGAGCTCTTGAGTGCAACCATGAGAGCGGCAAGGACCATCCATTAGCCTTGGCGTTGCTGCTACTGTTTGAAGACGAAGGGGAAGACTGGTGCTGACTCCAGGCGGCTGCTCGTGGTGGACAAGGTTTCTTCCTCGACAACCAAGCTCGCAAGGGTGACCGCCTGCAGAAGGTTGTCCTCTGAACGTCCGGTGTAGTTGAGGAGGGGCGGGGACGGTTACTGCATTTTTGGCTGAAGGCAATGGAGTCTCGAGTAGCTTATGCGTGGACGGAGTCGCAAGGAAGCAAGCCGTATCCTACGTATGCGTTGCTGTCACCGCGTGGGAGAAATCGCAAGACCAATCCTCCATATCCGTTGTTACTGCGTGCTGAAAGAAGAGGAGATGAAGGGCTAGAGTCCGTTGTTGCTGCGTTCTGAATGACGAGGAGATGAAGAGCTAGGGTCCGCTGCTGTTGTGTGCTGAATGACGAGGAGATGAAGGCTAGGGTTAGAAGAGAGGAGCCGATTTACGTGGGAGAGAGAAAGAAAGGGTTTGCAAGGGTAAGGTTGAATGGCTGCAACGCTTCACTGTTGGGCTGCTTCTGGCTGGCTTCTTGGGCTGCTCCAATCCGCCAGCAAGGGACAAAGCCATGGGCTGGACAAGGTAAGCACAAGAGATGGGCTGAAGTTGTAAAAACAAAGGTGGGCTAAGTTGTCAAAACTCGTCAAAAACTCGTCATGGCTTTGTCAGGCCCATGCATGACTTCGTCACAGAGCTGTCGGGCTTCGTCATGACCTCGTCTCAGCTTTGTCATGATCTCGTCACAGCTTTGTCACATTCTCATCACAGCTTTGTCACATTCTCGTCACAGCTTTGTCACATTCTCGTCTAAAGTCGTCGTTAAGGATTAATTATAAGAATTAGGGTTTGATATAATTCTATCATTTTATGTGAAATAAATTCTACATAAAATAATAAATAATTATAAGAATTAGGATTTGATATAATTCTATCATTTTATGTGAATTAAATTCTACATAAAATGATAAAATTTGTGAAGAAAGAAATACTAGATAGAATGGGAAACCGTCAACGGCTCAAAGTCCGAATTGATTTGGAATTAAACGGAATAAAAATTCTGGATATTACATTCACACACCATAAGAGTGTGAAGTATATTTTTATACAACGGGATTTGATAATCGCTAGCGTAGGTGGCTTGAGTTGATCAAGGACTTTGACCTTGAGATACTGTATCATCCAGGGAAGGCGAACGTTATCGCCGACGCCCTGAGTAGGAAGACGCCTCGAGAGAAGGAGATTGTGAGACTGACAATTCAGCCTCAGCTATATAGAGATCTAGCTTGGCTAGAGTTGGGCATCCAACTCCATGATAAGGATGCCTAGTTGCACACTTTAGAGGTTCTACCTGATCTGTTGGGTGAGATCCAACAGAAGTAGGGGACCTGCCCGACCCTGGTGAGGATTCGAGAGAGGATGTCTCGTGGTGAGGCGCCATAGTTCTCCATAGGAGCAGATGGTGTGATGAGACACCACGAACGCGTCTGTGTACCCGCTGAAGTGGAGCTGAGACAGAGGATTTTACAGGAGGCTCACTGTACAACTTACTCAGTACATCCAGGTACGAGTAAGATGTACCGTGATGTGAGACAATCATATTGGTGGGGAGGTATGAATCCCGATGTAGCCAGATTTGTGGCACAATGTAGGACCTGTTAGTAGGTCAAGATAGAGTATTGCAAACCTAGAGGTGAGCTTAATCCATTGCCAGCACCGCAGTGGAAGTAGGATGATGTCTTCAGGGACTTTGTGACTGGATTGAGGCCTAGTAGGAGTTTTGATGCTATCTAGGTTATGGTCGATAGACTGACGACGACTGCACGTTGCATCCCTATCAGGGAAATGTGGTTAGTGAGTAGATTGGTTGAGGAGTACACTAGGAAGATAGTGAGACTCCATGGTGTACCGAGGAAGATCGTCTCAAATCGAGATGGGTGATTTACCTCGACGTTTTGGCAGCAGATTCAGATTGCTTTGGGGACGAGTCTACACTTTACGACTGCGTTCTACCCTCAAACAGATGGTCAGTCAAAGAGGACCATTCAGACCCTTGAGGATATGTTGCGAGTTTGTGTGTTGGATTGGGGACAAGTGTGGACATATCATCTCCCACTAGTTGAGTTCTCATCCAACAACAGCTGGCATGCATCGATTGGGATGGCTCCATATGAGGCATTGTATGGGCGTAGATGCCATACAACGTTATGTTGCGATGATCCTAGCAGTATCAGTGGTATAGAGGCGTCAGAAGTCGTATACAGACAGGAGGTGTCGACCTCTAGAGTTCAGGGAAGGAGCTCATGTCTGGTTAAGGGTATCTCCGACGTGAGGCGTCAGACGTTTTGGCGTAAAGGGGAAGTTGAGTCCCCGATATGTCGGTCCTTTTGAGATACTAGATAGAGTCGGGATGGCAACATACATATTAGCTTTGACTTTGAGGTTAGAGGGTGTTCATGCTGTATTTCACATGTCTCAATTGAGGGAGTATATATCAGATCCGAAACACATTGTTAATTATGATGATTTGGTGGTTGAGCCGGACCACACTTTTGTTGAGCATCCGATTGCAGTCCTACAGTGAGGTATGAAACGCCTGCGTTCGAAGGACATTCCCATGTTGAGGATACAGTGGTCGAAACGAGCACCTGATGAGGCTACATGGGAGACTGAGGATAGCATACAGAGGAAATATCTCAAGTTTTATACCGAGATAGATGCACTTGTAGGATCGACGAGTACATCTTAGTGCTATCTTGGTTAGTGTTGTCATTATGTGCTTATGTGCTTTGATGTGTTTATTTTCGTGCTATTTATGTTGTGATATATGATCTTATTAGATCTTGATGTACTAGCGCGATTTATGATTATAGCTGGAGATGGTTCTTTCCTCTATGCTATTTGGACACGATTAGGATTTAACTTTAGATGGTTATTCCTCCACGCTATTTTTACGGACATAGTTTCGCTGGAGATGTTTTTTCTCCATGCCTTGTGTATGAGTATGATCTGGCTAGAGATGTGTTTCCTCTACGCCCTGTGATTTGAGTATAAGAAGAGATGTGATTCCTCTATCCCTTATGATGTGTTTATAGTCTGGCTTGAGATGATTTTTCCTCTGCGCCTTGGATAGTATAGTGATGTTGTTGTTCGAGATGGTGATTCCTCCATGCTTGTGTTTTGAGGTTATAGAATGATATCGGTTGTGACCTTTTGAGCGGAGATGTGATGCATCCGATAGAGAGAGTTATACCCCGGCATATCGGTCTAAGAGGATTTGTGATTTTGCAAGTTTCGGGACAAAACTTGTTTTTAGGGGGGTGGGATGTAAGAGCCTTAGTCTTTTAGAGATCCTATGCCTGCGCCTCAGCTGAGACGCAGTTGTTGAGTCCTGCTTGAGCCACCCCAATGCCCTGATGGGCCGCCCCTGGGCATCCTATGTCCGCCCCTGCAGATTTTGGTGGGTTGCAGCCGTCTTTGTTGACCTTGACTCGTGCTTTTGACTGGCTTCCTTTATAAGCCATCCCTTTGCTTCTTGATGAGGGTTTTAACATCTTGTTCTAGCTCCATCTTATCTCCTCACATTCTTCTTCTCTCCTTTTCCTCCTATGGATCTTTTCTTGATTTCTCCTTGTTTTAAAGAGAGTTTGAGTTCTTGTTTGATGATGATGATGTTGATGGATGTTGTTGTGTTGTTGAGATAGCCAACCATGGTTGTGGTGTTAGGGCTCAAATTGGTAAGCTCTTCATCTTCCTCTTCTTTCTTTCTTCCTTTCTTCTTTTCTTCCTTCTTAGCTTAGGTTTCCACAAGTTTGATCTTGTGATGAGATTCCTAGGCATGTGTTGATGTCTATATGTATGTATATGTATGTGTGGGCTTGGTTAATGATAAAGAAGTGAAGAGAGGCAAGAAAAGATTCAAAGAGAAGATGAAGATGTGCTCCTTGCACACCAGCCGCCCATGCGCCGGTGTGTCGGCACCCCTGCTCCGGTTTGTCGCCGCCCCTGCGCCACCAAGAGCCGGTATGTTGCCGCCCCTGCGCCGGTATGTCGTCGGTATGTCGCCGCCCGTGCGCCGGTATGTCTCCGCCCCTACGCCTGTGTACAACTCCTGCACCTTCCTTGTCACGCAGGTGCATCTTATCCAGGGCTTGCCTAGGATGGCATGGACCCTTTCCTTTCCTATTGTGAGTGTTTAGTAGCATGCTAGGCATGTTTATGAGGATAGGATGATGATGATTATGATATCGATATATGCCGGTTATGGCTTTGAGGATTAGTAGGTTGTGAGGCTGTTAAGGTTGTTATGATCCTTATGAATCCCTTGGGTATAGGTGTGACCCCTTTGACTGATAGGAGATTTGATATCTCTTTATGCCTTGTTATTAGGCAGTGTTGTTATCTGGATTGAGGTTGATCTTGGTTAAGAGTATTAGAGGTTGAGGTAAGTCCGTAGGACTTACTTAGCTACTATCCTTATATTGGGTGAATGCATGAGTGGTGTGTGTTATATGCTTGACAACATTCGATATCGATTATGACCTATGTTTTATTGATAGCCCCCTTGTAGTGGCAGTGATAACCTTTCCCTTTCATCCTATAAGGAGTTTGGGAGGTTCTATGAAGTCAGGCCAGTCTAGTATACGGGATGGGCACTTCACCACTCCCATAGGGTACACGAGTAGTGCGCCGATACTATTCCAGCTAGCTATTGCACCCACAAGCGAGGATGATGCGTTCCTCGTGTCACATAGTTTCATATATATATATATAGAGAGAGAGAGAGAGTATAGATCATATGAGAATAGGCCTTATCGTGTAATCATGAGAACATGCCTTATTGTTTAATATATCATTCGTAGTTATTATTAGTTTTGTTACGAAGATGCCATATCGTTTAATGTATTATTCTTAGTTATTGTGTATCGAATGGATTATTCGTAGTTGTTGTTGGTTGAATGGATTATTCATAGTTATTGTTATTCGTAGTTATTATTTATTATGATATCTACTCTAAATCTCGACCCTTAATACTGACCATCCGATGGTCTAAGATTGTTCTCATGATACACAATAAGATTGTTCTCATGGGAACCGCACCCTATATATATATATAATACGATTTGAGTGGATGACCTTATATATAAAGATAATTAAACGGGTAAATGTGTGACAACATGATTATGTGTTTATCATTTCATGACTTGTGCTTGTGCTTATACATTACCTTATATATGATTGGTTAACTAACGGTTTTATACCGTGTTGTAGATGCTTTGCAGGATAGGAGGACTGTAGAGTGATCCGGCAAGGTTACTAGCCGAGGACTTCCGTACATAGGTGTTGTATGGGCTTTTGGGGATGTTTGTGCATGTCAAATATGTTGTTGTTGTTTTACACTCGGCTATGATTTTGTATACTCTTTTGTTTACAATTGAATCGTTTTATGTATTTGTTTTTATATCTGTCGGTACCTTGTTGTAAGGTACAATGAACTTGTTGTCAAGTTAGGGTCAGGATCCACTGTGAGATCCTAGCCCATGTGATACCCCGAGTCCCGCGGATTTGGGGTGTTACAGTTGTATTCCTATATTGGATGTATGCATGAATGGTGATTATTATATGCTTTATAGCCTGCAATGTTTATTATTACGGACGTATGATTAGTCCCCATGCAATAGGTAATGATAAACTTTCCTTTTCATCCCGAGGGAGTTTGGGAGGTTCTTTGTGGTCATGTCATACTTGGTATACGGACTGGATACGTCACCTCCCCATTTCATATGGCCTACGGGGGCATGTGCCGGTTGCCACTCCAGGATGGCTATTGTGCCAAGAGGCAAAACTGATATACTTCTCTTGTTACATTTATATATATGATATGAGTGTATAACGTTATAAAGATAATTAAACGGGTAAAGGTGTGATAGCATGTTTGGTGTTTACAATATTGTGATGTGTGTTTGTGCTTATGCATTATCCCATATATGGGTTGTTAGCTAACATTTTCATACCTTGTTGTAGATCCTTTGTAGGTTAGGAGGACTGCAGAGTGATCAGCCGAGGACTTCCGTACATCTAGGATGTTGGTTTTTGGGTTATGTTGTTTATGTTATGAATGTTTTATACTCGGTTGTGGGGTTTTGTGTATATTGTAATGCTCGTTTTTTATGTTTTATATAGGTTGTTTATAGTTATTTGTGCCGTTTTGTAAGATTTAGTGAACTTATTGTCAAGTTAGGGTCAGAACCCATTGGAGGCCCTAATCCAGTAGCCCTCCGAGTCTTTCAGATTTTGGGTGTTACAAGTTGGACGAGTAGACAAGGGATCTATGCCTTCTCGTCTACGGTCTAATACTTTTGGCATTCTAGGAATACCCTGGTCTTCAACAGCAATAAGATTGCTATTGACATTCTAGTTCAACTTATCAGATCTCATGTCTTTCGGCTTCTTCATGGGATGGTCCCCTCCGAGTTACAGTTTAATACCTTTCCCGAGTGAAACCTCTCCCCTTTTGATGGACATGCCGAAGGTCGGGGATGTCTTATGCCGATGTTGCTGGCCACTCTTGGCTAACTTGGTTCCCATATGTTGATGGCTTTGCCGAAGGTGGATGGGCCTTTTGAGTTTGATATAACGGGTTTTTGAGTGTGTGAGGATTATATACCATTTTATTGTGGGTATCTGGTTATGTTCGGGGACTTGCATGTTCACCTTGAGACCTTCGTTGTTCAGATCACACTGTTTTACGCCTTAGACATCATGTCTTGGCACCCTGTACTTATTCTATGTTACTTGTATTCATAAACTTTATTAGGTTTACGAGTACTCTTATTTTTATATGAATTAAACTTTAGCCGCAAGGAAGAGAGAAGCAAGAAAACAAGGAAGGAAATAAACAAGACAAGCATGAAGCCCTAGAAGAGGACCCTCGAATTTAGAAAAACTCGAGATAAGAAGACATGGGAACCCAAGATAGGAACAATCCAAGTTGCAAGAGTTTGCTTAGGTAGAGTTCACTAAAAAAAACTATAGCAAAGAAGTACTAAAACTCAACCTAAGTTGAAGGGAAAACCCGGGGCAAAGAACACCTCCCATGAAGAAATTACACTTACCTTGGGTGGAAAAGGCACCATGACCTAAGAAACACATAAACTCGGCCAAAGAAGCATCAAAACTCGAGATACGTGTAACTTTCCTATGACGGTGGAAAATTTGACGTTGAGGCGTAGAAACCCGACTGCAGGCAGCTTGAAACTCGACCTTCTACTCGGTGTGGACCACTCTTTAAAACTAACTCACACTTGATTTGTGAGTTTTTAATTAGGAAGATTCAAGAATTGGGATCACGAATTTTATCATATAAATAGAGGGTATGGCTGCTTGTAATTCATATAATCCAAGGCACAACACAGTTCTCCAATAATTCTCTCTTTCTACGAAACATTAGGAGAAATTTTAGCGATGTTTGAAGTTGTTCATGAAGTTCTTCTCAATTCTCTTCTCTAGATCCATTTTCAATATTGTTTTCGCCATAACTTTAGATTGGTAAATTCGTTTTAGTCCATTCTTCTTCCTACATTTCTTATATACGATCTAGTTTGTTACCATGGTATTCATTTAAGTAGTTTGTGTTATTGAATTTTCGGCCATGAGTGAATGTTAGCATGAAATATGACTATATTTTAGGCACTTGTTTTAGTTGTTTTTCCCTCTTTATAGTGTTCTTAGATATGAATTTGAAGCAATTGTGAGCTAGTTCACCCACTTTGTCGATATAGAGATCTACACTAGCTTCGTTTTGTTTTTAGGTGAATAAAGCTTGGATTGGAGAAAAATGTGGATGGAAAGGAGTGTTTGGTCATACTTAATGGCAAGGAGATGCATTGGAGAGGCTAGGGAAGGAGCATGGATGAAGAATGTCACGAAACTAAGGCAAAACCAAGAAGTTAGAAGAACCACGCCCAGAATTACGGCCGTGGAAGAGGATTTTGAAGTCCACGATCTAAATTACGGCCGTGGATTTGGCAACATGAACGTGGACGTGAGTTTGGAGCACTGCAGAGAGTTACACGGTCTAAACCACGGCCGTGGAAATCATAGTATGCCGTAAATCTAGTTCCACGCCCTGAATTACGGTCGTGGAAAGTTGTTCATGACCGTGATTTTGGGAATCCTGCAGTGTGTCATATTTTCCACGTCAGCCACGTCATTGGGCTTTCTCGTAACCCTACCTCGCCCTATAAAAAGGCTTGAGAAAGGATTTTTCGGGACGCTCGCTTACTCTCTCTTATCCTCGCTTTACCGGTGTTTAGAGTTCCGCTTAGAGTTTGGAGACGGCCTTAAGGTTTCATTTCGACCTTGAATTAGGGATTCATGAAGGACGTATTTTCGGAGATTGTGTGCTTTTGGAGAATATCTTAGGGTTTTCATTGAAGGACGGATTGACATACCGTTCTTTGTGACTTCTCTAGACTTTGTGAGAGTTTCTATTCCTATTCTTCTGACTTCATAAACATACTACTTTGTGTTTGGATTTCGAGATTGACTTTGAGTTATATTTGAGTTTTTGAGGGTTTTCATCTTTCATTCTTCTTAATTTTATTATTGATATCATAATGATGATAATTGGCCAAAACCCTTTAGCAATTTTAAGTTGAAGGGTTGATAGTTGTGGCTTAGATGATGATAGATCGATCGTAACTTGATTAGACCATGAGAGTGCGAGAAATATCGTCGACACCCTAAATCACGGGCTGTTCTTGGTTTCCACGGCTGTGATTCTTAAGATCTAGCCGTGATATCCCTTTGTTTACGAACTTTGCTTTTGCTTTGATCCAAATTTAAAGATTTGCTTTAACCTAGCCTTGACTTTCCTTTTCTAGGTAGTAGTGAGACTAAACATCCTCTTTTTCGATTTCGAGTGTCACAACCTTAATTGTTTTAGCCTATCTTTGATTCCTTGGGTTTGGGCATGGGTATTTGAGATTGATTCTTACCTTTAGATCCTTTCTATACTGGAGCCTCAACAACCTTTATAGAGAGAGTCTTTTGGTTAGACATATAGGGTTTTGGAACTTCACCGTACATTACCTTACTTTAGTATACCTTTGCAATTCTCAACTCTGTCCTTATATATATAGTATATCTTGATTCGATAGCCACAATTTGATACCTGGATCTTTAGGGTTGTTGTTTTCCCAATATTTGCAAAACTTCTACATTCTTATTTGTTTTATTACTTGGAACTGATTTTGTTTCTCCAATTCCCTGAGTTCGATACTCTGGAATACTTGCTAATCTACGCCGATCCTTACACCGCGGGTTCGCTTGCTCTTATTCTAGTTTTATAAATTAAAACTTATTTGCACGCACGTTTAGGGGCGAACAAGTTTTTGGCGCCGTTGTCGGGGAGTTGTCAAGACCAATTCCGGTTTTTGGTTGTCGAGCTTGGGAGCTTTTGCTCTTGTTATTTGATATCTCTTTGTGAGTGCTTTTTTTTCCAGATTCTTTAGGTATATGCAAAAGACTAGATCTACCAAAGATCTAGTTCCTTTCGATCCAGAACTTGAGAGAACTTTAAGAAGAAAGTTGAAAGAGAAAAAGATGGCCGAAAACAATGAAAGAAACATCCAAGCTGAATTGGATGAAGCTCAACTTCAACTTAAGTTGAGTGAGAAAGCTCGTTTGGACGAGTTAACGAGTCATCACTTACAAATTGATGAACTCAAAGCTATAATGATGTACATGAAGTTGGAGTTGAATGATGCTAAGAAGAAGAAGGTCAAGAAGCCAACTAAATCTATTAGAGTTGAATCATCCGACGATGAGGATGATGATATGCCGTCACTTGAGGATATTGATTCGGTGATTCACCCCGTTCGTAACAACCCACGACCACCGGTTGTTCCTCGCATTCCCGCTGGAAATGTGAGAGTTGCTAATGTAGGGGATGAACCACGAACTCTAGGGCAAAGGATGGATCCAATTCAGCAACCATGCCGTCTAGGTGTGAATTTTGGAGCTGAGGACATCCAGGAATTCAGTTTTAGCCCACAAGTTATCACCATGGTTCGTCAAAGTCAATTTGGTGGAACTAGTGCTGAATCTCCACGCCAACATTTACAGAATTTTGAGATTCTTATGGAGACATTGAAGCCGAAAAGGGCTACTAACAACAACTACAAGATCAAGTCGTTCTTCTTCTCTTTGAAGGACAAAGCTCTATCTTGGTATCAAGCTCTTCAGCTTGAAAGCTTGCCACATGGGAGGATCTATCTTTGGAGTTCCTCACCATGCTCTTTCAGCCATCCAAGACGGAGGAGTTGAGAGGTAAGATTAATGCATTTTCTATGAAAGCTAACGAAAGTTTATTTCAATCATGGGAAAGATTTCAGGACCTCTTATTGGATTGCCCACACCATGGCATTTCAAAGCTGGAGCTATTGGAGATTTACTACAAGGGGTTGGATGTAGACACACAATTCAACCTCCAATCTCTCTCTTGTGGTACATTCATGGACATGAGAGAGGATGACGCTTGGGACTTCATTGAGAAGCAAGCCCAAGTAATTGAGAAGTATTCCATTGGAACGTAGACCCGGGAATGAAGCTAACACAAGCTGCACAAACTCAAACCTTTTCCCTCAACACCGAAAACAAGGAGTTGAAGGAAATCATTAGAGCTAGCCTTGAAAAGCCAAAGGAGCAAGATGTTGGCTACTTAGGCAACAACAACAACAACAACAACCACCAAGAGAATAGGAACAATGATCGGAACAACAACTAGAACAACAACAATTGGAATAACAACAACAACCGAAATTCCAACAACAATTGGCGTTCCAACCAACAACAAAATTCCGGTAATCCCTATTAAAATTCTAGAAATTCACTAACATCTCCCTCTTCTTCTACCCATTTGAAAAGCCAGGGGCAAACATCAAATGGTTCGAACAATAAGAAGAAGGAGAAGTCCGATCCTATGTTAGACACGATTCTAGGAAAGCTCCAAGGACTGGAGTGTTACATAACTAAGGTTGATAAACCTCAAAAATCTTTAGAAAACCATATGTTCTACAAGGTTGAAGAAGTTCCTAGAGATCAAGGAAAGCTTCCCGGGAAGACGAAAGACAACCCAAAGGGAAGGGTGATGGCTATCACCACTAGGAGTGGCGTGACAACCACTGACCCGCAACCCAAGTTTGTGGAAGTCCCAACAGAGAAGGAGAAAGATAAGGGGAAGGAGAAGGAAGACGTCTATGTTCCTCCTCCAGCTTATAAACCTCCCCTACCATTCCCGTAGTCTAAAGCAAGAGCGCGCCTAGACAAGCAATACGGTAAGTTTATTGAACTCATGAGCAAACTGCATATTAATATACCTTTCATTGACGCAATTGTAGGTATGCCCGCTTATGGAAAGTTCTTGAAAGAGCTCGTCTCTAACAATTGGAATCTAGAAGACTTTGGAGAAGTCAAGATGAGTTCGGAATCTTCGGAGCTCATCAAAACAATGACTGAAAAGATGCCCCCAAAGCTGAGAGATCCGGGGTCATTTTGCATTCCAATTAGAGTAGGAGATGTCACATGTGGCGCCCTTTGTGACTTGGGAGCAAGCGTAAGCATTATTCCGCTTGCTTTGTGTAGGAAGATCGGTTTAGGTGAACCTAAACCGGTGAAGATGACGTTATACATGGCATATCAATCCATAACTCGTCCCGTCGGTGTCATTGAAGACGTCCCGGTCAAGCTCGGTAAGTTTTACATTCCAATTGATTTTGTTGTGCTTGACATTCATGCAGATTGTCCGGTTCCGATCGTACTCGGAAGACCGTTTCTTGCAACATCCGGTTGTATAGTGGATTGCAAGAATGCTAGATTGGCTTTCGACATAGGTGAAGAGATGCTTGAGTTTGTTCTCTCAACTTTGGTGAAAGAGCCAGCTCTTGGAGATGACATGTTCAATATCAATTAGGAGGAAGCGTCTTGAGAGGAAGTAAGCTCAATTCTATTCAAAGACCCATTGCAAAAGGTCATTACCATGAGCATCATGGAAAAAGGAGAGGAAGAGGATTGCAATGAGGAGATTGAAGCCTTGGAGGAGCTAAAAGAAGTGCAAGAGGAAGAGCTTGAAAAACTCTATGATGGGTCAGAAAACATGAGGAATCACGGCCAGTCGTGGTTACCCCCAAGATGACCGTAATCAGCTATTTGGAAAGCACCAGTAAGTTACACGGCCAAAACAACGGCCGTGGAATCACCAGTGATGCCGTAATTGACTTCCACGCCCTAAACCACGGCCGTGGAAGTAACATTGGTGCAGTAATTTTGGGTATTTCTGAGAACAATTTTGTTCTTACCAGAAATACTCTTGAGTCTTCTTCCATCACTCTCACACCCTTAGAGACTTCTAAGGAATTGTCAGACACATCTGAAGACTCATCAAAGGCATCAATAGCAATGGAATTGAAGCAACTTCCCACACATCTTCGGTATGCATTTCTTGGAACTAATTCTACTTTTCCCGTGATTGTTAGTTCCGAATTAAGTGAAGATGAACATGAGAAACTAATGGCTATTCTAAGAAAACATAGGAAAGCCTTAGGTTATACTATAGAGGATCTTGTAGGAATTAAACCATCACTACGCATGCACAAGATCTAATGGAGGAAGATTTTAAGCCTTCGCGACAACCTCAAAGACGGTTAAATCCGATCATGAAGGAGGTTGTTAAGAATGAAATTCTTAAGTTACTTGACGCATGTATCATCTATCCAATCTCGGATAGCAAGTGGGTGAGCCCCGTTCAAGTTGTTCCAAAGAAAGGAGGAATGACAGTTATCACTAACAAGAACAATGAGCTCATTCCTACAAGAACCGTGACAGGATGGAGGATGTGCATTGATTACCGCAAGCTGAACAATACAACTAGGAAGGATCACTTCCCATTACCATTCATTGATCAAATGCTTGAGAGGTTAGGACAACATTTCTATTTTTGCTATCTTGACGGTTATAGTGGATTCTTCCAGATTCCGATCCATCCGGATGATCAAGAGAAGACCACATTCACATGCCCATGGGGGACGTTTGCCGATAGACGGATGCCATTCGGGCTTTGCAACGCCCCAACCACCTTTCAAAGGTGCATGATGGTCATCTTCTCGGAGTACATTGAGGAGATAATGGAGGTTTTTATGGACGATTTTTCTGTTTAGGTTCTTCATTTGATAATTGTCTTTCTAACCTCTCTCTTGTGTTCCAAAGGTGTGAAGACACTAACCTAGTTCTTAATTGGGAGAAGTATCAATTCATGGTAAAGGAAGGTATTGTGTTAGGATACTTAATCTCTAGTAGAGGGATTGAGGTAGACAAGGCTAAGATAGAGACCATAGAAAAACTTCCTCCTCCATCTTCGGTGAAGGGGATAAGAAATTTTCTAGGACATGCTGGATTCTATAGACGTTTTATCAAGGACTTTTCTAAGATATCGAAACCGCTTACTAATATATTGATGACGGATGCAGTTTTTAATTTCTCACATGATTGTTTAGATGCTTTCTACAAGATCCGGGAAGCTCTCATCTCAGCCCCAATTATCCAACCTCCGGACTGGAATCTCCCGTTCGAGGTTATGTGTGATGCGAGTGACGTAGTTGTTGGAGCTATGCTGGGGCAAAAGAAAGATGGCCGAACCCATGCTATCTATTATGCTAGCAAGACGCTAGATAAAGCGCAGCTCAACTACGCCACAACTGAAAAGGAATTCTTAGCTATTGTATATGCATTTGAAAAGTCTCGTTCTTATCTTGTAGGTGCAAAGGTGATTGTATACCCGGACAATTCGGCGATCCGGTATCTACTTGCCAAGAAGGCTGATTAGATAGATTCTTCTCCTACAAGAATTCGACCTAGAGATCCGTGACAAGAAAGGCTCGGAAAAATTTTGTTGCGGATCATTTGAGTCGTCTACCACATATTGAAGACGACGATCTACCCATAGATGACTCCTTTCCGGATGAACACTTACAGATCATTGAGGAGTGCATCGACAAGATATCTAGAGGTAACGAACCTTGGTTTGTTGATTTTGTAAATTACTTGGTTTGTCAAGAAATACCTCCCGGATTATCCTTTGCATAAAAGAAGAAGTTCTTTAGGGATGTCCGGCAATACTTTTGGAATGAACCTCTACTCTTCAAGAGAGGTTCTGACGGCATCATTAGGAGATGTGTGCCGGAAGACGAAATGCAAAGTGTCATTCGTCATTGTCATTCACTACCTTGTGAAGGACACGCTAGTTCCAATAAAACTAGCGATAATGTATTGCAATCTGAATTCTTTTGGCCTTCTTTATTTAAGGATGTGCAAACCTTTGTTTCGTGTTGCGATGCTTGTCAAAGAATAGAGAACATCTCTAGGAAAAACGAGATGCCTCTCAACAACATTCAGGAGGTGGAAATCTTTGATATTTAGGGAGTAGACTTCATGGGACCTTTCCCATCATCTTGTGAAAACCAATACATACTTCTAGTTGTAGATTATGTTTCGAGATGGGTTGAAGCTATTGCCTCTCCAACTAATGATGCCATGGTTATTGTTAAGTTCTTGAATAGAACTATTTTCCCAAGATTTGGGACACCACAGAAAATCATTAGTGACGGAGGTTAACACTTCATTGCCCGACGATTGAAAACTCTACTAGCTAAGTATGGGGTCACTCACAAGATCGCCACCCACTACCATCCACAAACAAGTGGACAAGTGGAGATTTCGAATAGAGAGATCAAAGGCATCCTTGAGAAGACGGTCTCAAAGACGAGGAAGGATTGGTCTTTAAAGGTTGATGATGCATTATGGGCATATAGGACTGCATACAAGACTCACATAGGTACAACACCATACAACCTTGTGTACGAAAAGTCTTGTCATCTCCCGGTTGAGTTAGAACACAAGGCGTACTGGGCTGTGAAGTGGTTCAACTTCGGCATGAAGGAAGCGGGCGAGAAGTGCCTCTTAGACCTCAATGAGCTTTGAGAACTCCGCTTGAACGCCTATGAAAACGCCAAGATCTACAAAGAAAGGGCAAAGCATTGGCATGATAAGCATATCATTCCAAAAGATCTCAAAGAAGGAGATCAAGTTCTCCTCTTCATATCGAGACTTCGTCTCTTTCCAGGTAAGCTTAAATCTCGTTGGACTAGACCTTATCTAATCAAACGTGTCTTTCCCCATGGAGCAGTTGAAGAATAGGGTGAAAAGAGCGGAAGTTTCAAGGTGAAGTGTCAACGTCTTAAGAAGTATTCACCGGAGCTCCCGGTTGAGGAAATCGCCCCGATTACCCTCGAATAAACACAGGAACGGTCTAGCTACAGACCCAAAACAAGCGCTTCTTGGGAGGCAACCCAAAGTATTGCACTTATCTTTTTGTATTCATTCTTAGAGTAGTTTAGTTTAGTTTTTTTTGCTTTGTTTTTCCCTCAATACCTCCCGGCATGTTATGTTTTTGGATGTAGGAATAAGGATTGGGCAAAAGAAAGAAGCAAAAGTTGGAAGGAATTGACAAAACTTGGATTTTGGCACACAATAGAGACTTCCACGCCCTAAACTACGGTCATGGAAGTAATAGTGGCCGTAATTCTTCAAAATTTGGCAAAATTAAACGAAAATCATGGGTTCCGTACATTTCCACGGCCGTGGAATGGCCCGAGTGACCGTGATTTTCAAAAATTTTACGGGCACTATATAAACAACCTTCTTCACAAAACACACCAAAAATCCCAATTCCACGCCCTAATTGCCGACCCCCTTCATCTCGCAAATCTTCATTCGAAGTCCGATTCGATCGATTCTTGAGCCTAAAGTTGAGCATTTCCGATCATCTACAAGATACAAGCCACAAACCAAGTGAACAATCCACTCAGAAGAAGGAATTTGGATTTGAAAGATCAAAAACCTAGGTTTTTCTCCCTTTTCTCTACTTTGTCAATTCGGTTCTATTTTTTACAAGAATTTAGAAGAACTGAATAAAATTGGAATTAGAATTAGTCTTGGACAGTGATTGCTGAGTTTGGTGTGAGATTGTTGTGATTTGAGAAAAACAGACCAAAACCACGGTCCTTGTATGTTCCACGGCCGTGGTTTTCGAAGAACATGCCGTGATTTTATGTGATGTTGAAAATTATGATTAGAAGGAAATCCAATAGGAACAAGAACAGAAAGGATAGTAGTTCCTCCTCTTTCCAACCTCCCCCTAGTGAACCACCATCACCACCATATCCTAGAGTCTCAACTATCCATGAAGACTACTTAGGAGCCTTAGAGAGGATTGAGAAGAGCCCGGTCATAGGACCTCGATACTTAGTGCTTGAGGAGCTAGAGCCGCTCAACGTTGTGAATGATTTGACATGGCTCTTGGATAGAGCTTGTTTGATAGTCTTCTCCGCTGTTAGAGAGGACACTTATGAGGAGATTACAAGGGAGTTTGTCACCTCCTTTGAGCATATCCACATGAACCGAACTGTTTCTTTTAGGCTCATTTTGAGTGTCTCTTTCCTAGGACCGAGACCCCCAAAAGATTAAGACCGATGAGTTTTTCCTCCTTTCTTACATGCTTTATGGTAGATCCGTTGATTGTGCTACCCTCCTTGCCTCCACCATGAGTAAGCTGAAAACAAGAAGGCCGGAAACATTGGTTATGGAGGCATGGTGACTCACATAGCCAACCAATTAGGGATAGACTACTCCGCTTGCACTAGGATAGCGGCGAGACCTTTGGGTCTTAACTGCCTTATGACTAGAGGCATTATCTTTCCCGCCACCAAGCTCCACCTACTGCAGCCATCCCATGGGAGGAGAGAGGTATTAGAGGTATCCCTTGGCTTCCCGAGTACTCCATTATGGCCGGACGCCATAATTGGAAGGCGACCTTTGCGGCTATGCATGCCAATAGGCTAGTAGCTCCTTCGTATGTACCGGATGATATCCCAGCTGGAGATGATGATGAGGAGATGAGAGGGGATGATGACCATGATGTAGGAGGTGATGAGCACACATTTGGTACATTCCTGGATCAGCCGGACACCTTCCCGGACCCACCTAGACGTTCTCCCCGCCCTTCGAGACCTTCCGGTACCCCTTCTTCACGTAGGGATAGCGTGAGTGAGAGGCCGACTTGGATGGATGCTCCACCCACTTGGTATGGAGCGCAGCCGGACTGGATGGGAGCCCCTCCACTATGGTACGAGCAGGCACCGGTGGCACCGACAGCTTCCCCACCTCAAGACGCTCTAGCTTGGTATGGACAGCCGCCGGATTGGTACTCGCAGCTTCCGGAGTGGGCCACCGATCTATCTAGGAGAGTGGGAGATCTAGAGTTCCGCCAGGAGACTCAAGACACCCGGAGCCAGGAGCATGATCGCATTTTGAGGGACATCTACCGCCAGCAGTTTGGGCTGCCTTTTAGCTCGGATTTCTTTCCGTATCCACCACCTCCTCCTCCACAGTGATGATGATGATTGACCGCTGGATTGAGCCACCGCACCGTCATTAGTGAGTTCCTTTTTCTTTTATTTCTTTAATTTATTTCTTTTAAACATTGAGGACAATGTATGTTTCAAGTATGGGGTGGGGTGTGACTATCGTTTGTAATAACTCTACTCACTTTGCTTTGCACTTCTATGAACACTTGCATGCTTCTTTTATTAGTCACACGTTTCATTATTGCATTGCAAGAAAAAGGCTTTGCCATAAAAATTTGAAAATTTTGAAAATATTTGTGCTTCTAAGATTAGAGATGATTTCTATGATAAAAACTACTTGTGGAATGAGTTTTTGATGACAATTGTATGCTTAAATTGAATTATGAATTGTGAAGAGATTGAGTATGTTGTGTATCCTTTCTTGCAAGTTGCATAATGTGAAGGTTTTTATCCAAATTATATGGAGAAACAAAGGTTGAAATCACAATATAAGTTCTTATACTTCTTTATGAAATGATTAAGGCACCTCGATTTTCTAATTTCTTTCTTTGATCATTTAGCCCCTCAATGAAATAATTACCTCCTTTACCTATCCGGGATTTAGGAAGAGTTGAATTTGGCATGTTTGATGTGGGAGGGCCATGAAAGCAATTATTTTTAAAGTGTAGGAAAATTCTAGGTTTGGGGAAGTCAATCATGACGATGAGTAACTCGGCACCATTCACATAGCCGGGTGGTTGTGTCTTGCCAAAGTCTGATTGAGCGATATTCCTAACTGATTATGGTATGTGCATCAAGGGTTTGAGGCATCTCGAAATTGAGAAACACCAATCTCCTAGGCTTCGGTTATTGTGCACCGCTGTCCATAACTCCAAAAGTAAAGTCGAAAAATTATGTGCGAAAAGTCTAGAGCAAAGCTCTAAGTTGGTGGAAGTTCAAATGGTAAAAAGAAAAGATTTTGTGTTGTCCTTCTTCCCGGATTCATACACCACATTCCTTTACATGTTTCCCACATTTTCCGCATTCTTGACCTTATTTGAAAGTCCTTTATATCATAAGATTGTTATTTGACTTGGTGATCTAAATTGAAGTTTCACATGCTTGATTTTGACAATGCTTGAAGTTTATGATGTTTGTCTTGAAGTATTTGCAATTTATGAAGTTTCTTTCCTTTGCATACTTTGGTTTATGAATATGAGCGTTTTCAAGGATAAATGAAGCAAGGTTTGAGGATGATCTACTGACTAGAAGCACACCAACCAAAAAGATTACTTTGCATTCATATTTCATTCTACCTTATGTTCTAAGCTTTTAAAAACCTTAATTGGGGACAAGCAAGTGGCAAGTATGGGGTATTTTGTTAGCATGAAATATGACTATATTTTAGGCACTTGTTTTAGTTGTTTTTCCCTCTTTATAGTGTTCTTAGATATGAGTTTGAAGCAATTATGAGCTAGTTCACCCACTTTGTCGATATAGAGATCTAGACTAGCTTCGTTTTGTTTTTAGGTGAATAAAGTTTGGATTGGAGCAAAATGTGGAAGGAAAGGAGTATTTTGTCATACTTAATGGCAAGGAGATGCATTGGAGAGGCTAGGGAAGGAGCATGGATGAAGAATGTCACGAAACTAAGGGAAAAACAAGGAGTTAGAAGAACAACGCCTAGAATTACGGCCATGGAAGAGGATTTTGAAGTCCACGCTCTAAATTACGGCCGTGGATTTGGCAACATGAACGTGGACATGAGTTTGGAGCACTGCAGAGAGTTACACGGTTTAAACCATGGCCGTAGAAATCATAGTATGCCGTAAATCTATTTCCACGCCCTGAATTACGGTCATGGAAAGTTGTTCATGACCGTGATTTTAGGAATCCTGCAGCGTGTCATATTTGCCACGTCAGCCACGTCATTGGGCTTTCTCGTAACCCTACCTCGCCCTATAAAAAGGCTTGAGAAAGGAGTTTTTGGGACGCTCGCTTACTCTCGCTTATTCTCGCTTTACCGTTGTTTAGAGTTCCGCTTAGAGTTTGGAGACGGCTTTAAGGTTTCATTTCGACCTTGGATTAGAGATTCGTGAAGGACGTATTTTCGGAGATTGTGTGCTTTTGGATATTATCTTAGGGTTTTCATTGAAGGACGGATTGACATCCCGTTCTTTGTGACTTCTCTAGATATTTGTGAGGGTTTCTATTCCTATTCTTCTGAATTCATAAACATACTACTTTGTGTTTGGATTTCGACATTAACTTTGAGTTATATTTGAGTTTTTGAGGGTTTTCATCTTTCAGTCTTCTTAATTTGATTATTGATATCATAATGATGATTATTGGCTAAAACCCTTTAGCAATTCTAAGGTGAAGGGTTGATAGTTGTGGCTTAGATGATGATAGATCCATTGTAACTTGATTGGACCCTGAGAGCGTGAGATATATTGTCGACACCCTAAATCACGCGATGTTCTTGGTTTCCACGGCCGTGATTCTCAAGATCTAGCCGTGATTTCCCCTGGTTTACGAACTTTGCTTTTGCTTTGATCCAAAGTTAAAGATTTTCTTTAACCTAGCCTTGGCTTGCCTTTTCTAGGTAGTAGTGAGACTCAACATCCTCTATTTCGGTTTCGAATATCACAACCTTAACCGTTTTAGCCTATCTTTTATTCCTTGGGTTTGGGCATGGGTATTTGAGATTGATTCTTACCTTTAGATCCTTTCTATACTGGAGCCTCAACAACCTTTATAGAGAGTCTTTTGGTTAGACATATAGGGTTTTGGAACTTCACCGTACATTACCTTATTTTAGTATACCTTTGCAATTCTCAACTTTGTCCTTATATATATTGTATATCTTGAATCGATTGCCACAATTTGATATCTAGATCTTTAGGGTTGCTGTTTTCCCAATATTTGCAAAGCTTGTACATTCTTATTTGCTCGATTACTTGGAACCGATTTTGTTTCACCAATTCCCTGAGTTCGATACTCTGGAATATTTGCTAATCTATGTCGATCCGTACACTGCAGGTTCGCTTTCTCTTATTCTAGTTTTATAAAATAAAACTTATTTGCACGCACGTTTAGGGGCGAACAGTGAATAGTCACCTTACTAGGATTTGTGGTGAAAACTCCAAATCCTGTTAGGATTTTCTTGATCTTTGTTTTGTTAATAGAAATATGGTGAATCAAGTGCATGACTGGTAGCATATAAGAGTTTCTTATTTTATTTATATGATCATCCCTGTTTGATCTTATTTTGAATGTGGGAAGCTAAATTAGACAAAATCTAGATTGTTCTCATAACACATTGTATACTTTCAAGTATGAATGAATGTTTGGATGAATTTATCATCTTTGATGATACCTATAAGTAATTCGGATATGATTATTCAATGTTTGATGCCTATAATACTTGAGTTATCCTAATGGCTATGCACGTTTGTCTTGTGAATGTCCGACTTTGGCTATGTTGAATTATGTAGGCAAATAGCAAACACCATGTGATGCTTTCATAGTGCAATATATTCATAAGCAGTAAAGAAGCTTATCAACTAATGAGTAAATAAAAAATACCATTTGATACTTATTGGTTGAAACAAGCCATATGTCTTGACAAAGCATACCTACATCATGCTACATTAGTATTTTGTGACTTAAACTCGATCTCCTATTTCATCAAGCACAACATGATCATGTATGTCACTAGCTATGGTTTGTAGGGATATCCCAAACTCCTAGTTTTTTTCTCCATTGAATGTATCTTGATCACTTGATCATCCCTTTTTCCTTTTTTTTACACACTCTTGCTTTAGTATTTGAGTTTGAGACAAAGTCGAGATATACATATTCTCTTGGGATCTCGACCTTGATGTTATATCATGTACTTACATCGACACTGCCATATACTTGCGGTAATATGTGGCTAGAGCATAGTCTATCTAGCTCACATCAAAATGGGACGAGCGCGCATTGGGATGACAAAGAATAGTAGAGATTAAATGTTGTAGAGTGTTACACTAGAGATGTACCACACAAAAGTCTTACAATTTATAACTCGATCTAATCTCCTAAACTACCTAGAGAACCCGCAGTGTACGGTTGGTTTTGTAGAAAGGAATGTATTCCGAGGTCGAACACAAAGACTAAGGTGAAATCAAATCATTCAAGTGATCATGGATAGTGCAAATCTAAACTAAGAGATGAGAAACGAATAAAGAAATGAAAATCACAATATTTTTTGTTGGGTATTGTGGTTATCAAACAAAGATCAAAAGCATGCAAAACTATCACGAAAACAACACACAAACACAAGATAGGTGATAGAAGTAAGATAAGTGGATTCTAGAGATCAAGATTTCCGGTTATGGCATTGGACTCAAGTGTATTAACCAGAAATTTTATTTCCGTTTAATACCATCTCAAACCGATTTTTCGATCCGTTGACCTTTCCTAGTTCTACCTAGGGTTATACTAGAACACATTTTATCATTTCATGTACTCTTTTAGTCACATAAAATGATGACTTGTATCAAACCCTACTCTAAGCCATAATGACGTCTTTTGACAAAGCCCAACAACCTTGCGACAAGGCCAGACAACATTTGACAGCCCAAGTTGTTGCCTTGTAGCTGTTGAATCCGTTGCTCCACCCCGTGACATGCGGCCCAGGATGGTGTGTGCTGCTTGCTGACTCCTTCACTTCAGCCCACTGTGTAATCTGCTGTGTCGGCCCAATCACATGGAAGAGTCAGTCGTTAAATCCTTAACCCTCCCTTAACTAAAATTTTAACTTCAGCCTAATTAACCGTAATTGCCCATATCTTTAACAGCTTAAGCTAATCACACCCATAACCATTCCGTACGAGTTCTCGCTGCAATCCCAAAACATCCCGGCGCTCTCCACACGCGACTGCAAGACGGAAGTATCGTGGCGACGACAACCTGACGACTGGCGGCAGCACAACCGACTGAGAACCCGCAACGTCGCTAGTAGCCCATCACCGGAGTCCCCTCGACCATCTCTGTAGCCAACTCGATGAGCAGTATGTTGTTCCCTCTGCCCCTCTTCCTTCCTCTCTGATTTCTTACAGTAACAACATAAGGACGGTTTTGTTGGACCGTAGGGAGTGTAGTCTGTGCTTTGATTCAGGTAAGTCCTTTCGGCTTACTTAGCTAGCTTCTAAATATAACTGTGAATAATGATAGTGGTGTGTGAATGATGTGTTTACAGTTGTACTTAGTAGTAATTACCTACTGATTTATACATCGGCCTAAGAGTAACGGGCGGTGGCATTCTACTAAGTTAGCCTAAGGGCGTTGGGGGTTTCTTTAGGGACTACTCCACACTCGGTTTGCAGTGATGCTACCGGCGGAGGTAAGCTAGACCTACACCCAGTTGGATAAGGAACAGAGGCGAGAACTCTTAAGATATCTCGTGTCATAACTGTAAAATGGAATAAGAGGAATCACTTATTAGCAGATAATAACCGGTTTGGGTGTCAGCATGATGATTGTTTACGTTATCTTGAGTGTGTTTGTGCTATTATTATTTCTATTTATATCTAGATAGTTAGCTAACAGTTGTATTTGTTGTGTAGACGTACCGCAGGTTAGAGAAGATGTCGAGTGATCCGGATGGTAGTGGTCAGCCGGGGTGTCATACTTCATATGACGGGTTGCAGTCCTTCCTTTATCTTGGTCTTTCGATTATGAATTTTTCTTATTCTCAGATTGTGAGACTTGTTATTTACGGCTGTTAGTTTTTCTGGTAACTTTCATGAATTTGTTAAACATACTTTAAGATTTCGGGTTTTTCCTTATATGTGCCTTGTTGTAAGATCTAGTTAAGTTATTGTCAAACTAAGTGTAACACCCCGAATCCGCGGGACTCGGGATGTCACATTGGGCTAGGATCTCACAATGGATCCTGACCCTAGCCTGACAAAAAGTTCACTGGACCTTACAACATGGCACTGACAGATATAAAACAAATACATAAAACAATATAAACTGTACGACCCAAAGTAAACAACAACATAGCCGAGTATATAAAACGACATCCTCACATAGGAGGTACAAAAGATCATCCTCACGCAGGAGGGGAAACACGACAACCCCAAACCAACCACCTAATGTACGAGAGTCCTCGGCCTGTCACCCTGCCAGATCACCCAGCAGTGCCTAACCTGTAAACATCTACAACACGGTATGAAACCGTTAGCTAACCATACATATATGAGGTAATGCATAAGCACAAGCACAATCATGAAAGATAAACACATCAGCATGCTATCACACATTTACCCATTTATTATCTTTATATAATAACCATTCACTCAAAAACCGTATATATATAGATAGATGAAAGTATGTGACACGAGGACCGATACATCCCCGCCTCTGAGTACAATGTCCAGCTGTACGAGTATCGGTCACACAATCCGTGTACCCTATGGGAGTGGATTGCGCCCTTCCTGTAAACCAGTCTGGCCTGACATCAGAGAACCTCCCAGACTCCACGGCGGGATGAAAGGGAAAGGGTATCACAGCCACGCAGTGGGGCAGTCAATAGAACATAGGTCGATAAAAACGACAAATCATGCTATCATAGCAAACATATAAAGCACACACCACTCATGCAAACACCCAATATAGGGATGGTAGCTAAGTAAGTCCTACGGACTTACCTCAACCTCGTACAAAATCAACCACGATCACCTCTACACTGGAGGGACAGCACAACCTATAAAAAGGCATAAAGAGATATATCAACCTCTATTTATCAAAGGGGTCACACCTAGACCCAAAGGGATCCATAAGGATCATACTCAATCTATGAGCCTCACAACCAACTAAACCTCAATATCTCAACATAGCTCACAATTCCTCAAATCTCAAGGTAGTATCTAATCAACATTCCTCAATCTCAATTTTAATCCTAATTTAATTAATTAACCTTTAATTAATTAATTAGATTTTGCTAGAATAACGTTTTGCCCGCAGGCAATTTCTAAACCCCCTGTCATCAGATTTCAACAAACAAACTATCCATAATCACCAGAATAATATAACGAGCATAATGGAAATTCCAATTATCCATTTTAACCAACTTAAGGTCAATTTATACTAACCCGCAATACGGAAAACGAATAAATTCATAACTTATTCGTTACTAACCCGATATACGAACCGGAAGAAGATCCAGACTCCTAGCGATACAGGGAGTAAGAGCGCGGTATAAAACCTTATGTTTGATGACTTGCGGTGGTCCGTCGGTGGTCCGATAACGATAAACGGAGACTTAACCAAAAAGCTAGCAAACGGGAAATAAATTGGTACCACGTTGAAGAGAACAAAATGAGGGACTCGATGGTACAAACGGATTTGAAATTGGATCGAAGATGAATGATTTATAGAAGGTTAAAGATGAATGTATATGTTCGCCGACTCTCCTCTGCAACTTTCAATTGAAAGTTGAAATAAATTGAAGTTGATGATGTGCTGTACATTAGCCGACTTTCTATTAAAATATATATATATATATATATAAAATGTTTATCCAAAACATTTAATTAAAACGCGGTTATATTTCCGATCTCAAAACTTTATGAAACTGGAATATAAAATCCGAAATATTATCGGGATAATTAATTCATAACTATCTCGTAAAATGGGCATTCCTAAGCCACCTTTCTTAACCGCTAAGAATCGGGATAGCGACTCTTTTATCCGTTTTGCCTTTCCATGTTATTTCATATATAGGATATATCCGATGTTCTGATCATTTCTCTCAACTGCATTTTTATTAAGTGGAGCTCCCAAATGCTCCAAATAACACCGGAGGGTAAAAATAATTACCCGGGGGAAAAAGTAAAAATTTCCCCAAACGTCCAAAATTACGCCAGGAACATAACGGTGGGACTCTTACTCATCAATTGCAAAGTCTTCGCGAGTTATATGTTAATTACTATCAACGATTACGTTAATCAACATTAATTAGAATTCGAAATCCTAGTTATTACACTAAGATCGGGACCCACTGTGAGGTCATAACTAGTAGCTCCCTGAGTTCTGAAATTTGGGGTGTCACATCAAGCTTCTAAACATCTAAGGACAAAGTTGCGGTTGTTGGGAAAGGGTGTTTCTCTAATGGAAACAATTACCGGGTAAGTCTCATGTTCCACTAGTCCTTCACCAAAGTCCTATTACCGGGTAAGTCTCAAGGAGCTATGGTTGGGAATTCCACACAAACCGGGCCACTACCTAAGGGTCAAACCCCTCCTTACCGGGTACGCCTCGGAAAAGGTAAGTCTTAAGCAACGATCCTAGCACACTCAATCCAATAGCGGCTTTTTTGGCTCACTACTACCTAGAGTTCATCATCTTCTATACCTAAGAGCGGAAATCAATGGGTAAGTCTCATTCCTCAATTAGTTTTCTAACATTAGGTCACCCTAAGCTAGCTTAAGCTCAACAAACACTAGGATTTCAAAAATCTAACATCCAAACATACAGATTCATCAATTAAAGAGCAACAGAAGGAAAAATCGGGTGGATCATATGCAAATATTGGCCGATTTACACTGAAGAACAGGTCTATTTTCCCCCTCTAGTTTAGGTTTCGGGCACAAAAATCATCCTAAACTAGAATGCAAGTCCACTCTATCATCACCTAATCCATAACCATCAATCCATCACCCTAAAATCACAATAACTTAGCCAATAACATGTATTTCAAGATCTAAAATCATCATACAAGCATTCATACAATCCATGGTAAGAAGATGAAGTAAAGGCAATGAAAGCAATGAAACTTAGCTGGATTTGAGGTCAATACAAGTCTTTCAACACAGAAAATAGAGCTCCAAGTCGGGTCTTACAATCCTTCAACAAGTTTCTTCACAAAAATCACTCAAATATTAATCTAATGTGAATCTAATCTAATGTCTCCCAAGAACACCAACAAAGGGGCTAGGGAAAAATTAGGGAACTTGCCAACACTTCCCAACTTTTTTAAGGCTTCAAAATGTCTCCAATATAGTGGATTTCCTCCTGCAAAAGTCACAGGTTGCACATCCAAACTCACACTTGTTCGCTCCAAATGGTGTGTGCAAGCTTTAAAGTTATAACCCAAGAAGTATGCTTAAAAACAAGGATGCGAACCCGTAGTGTACGGGTCAATCGTAGTAAAAGCAAGAATTCCGGAGTGTCGATCTCAGGGGCTTAGGTGAAACAAAGCAAGTATAGGTTGTCAATATTGCAACTAACCACAAAAGCAATTAAAGCAATCAAAGATGATAAAAAGTCAATTAAGGAGATATGCAATTCTAGGGATTAAAGCATCTAGTTGTGGTTCCAACTCAAGATCTCAAGATAAGCGGACAAAGCTGAGGTTTTACAAAGGGAAGGTGTTATTAAAGTGGAATAGATCACCGGGTAAGTCTCACTACTCACAATCCCAAACCAAAAGAACCTATTACCGGGTAAGTCTCAAGGTACTAAGGAAAGGAACTATAATCTCAAACCAACACTCCAGCTAAGGGAATAGAATCAACCTTTACCGGGTAAGTCTCAGGCTAACTCACAAAGTTGGGATGCAGGCACACTCAAACCCCAATAAAGGATAAACCTTTATTACCTAAACTTATGATCTTAGGTAAACAAACAAAGGAATTACCGGGTAAGTCTCATCCTAAGCTTGCATTGAACCAGAAAAGGTGTAATAAGAATAGGATTTGACAAACTCTAACACTTAACTCTCAGTTATGGATCAGAAAGGTCACCTCGGTCAGACGAATTCCACCCCGGCCGAGATGTGCATCGACTGAATGAGATGTTCTAAGGTTAAGGATAAAGACTCGACCTTTCAGGGTCCTATTGGAATTTAAGATTATTTTCTATTATTGTTTTTCCCACAACCTTCAGCCAATCACCCTAGAATCACACAAATAAATTAGCCACTCATCATCATGAAAGCAATAATCAAATATATGGGAAGAAAGTGAATATTTGAACATAAAAACCTTAAGAACAAAGCTTCAATAACTGAATCAAATATCACACAAATAAGCGTTCCTTGGATCACAAATCCAACAAGACAAATCAACAAGAAGGGAATCTAAGAAAGTCTTACAAAACCCTTCACAAAAGCTATAAAAGCTATCAACTTCCTTCCTTCAATCTTCCTTCAACCTTCCAAAAATTCCTCCTAACTACAGCTTCTTCAATCCCCAGCTGTTATGATGGTAGCGGGTTGCCAAATTTGTGGAAAATCCAGCCCTTTATATAGGAAAATTATCCTCCAAAGATAAAATATCTTGAAAAGATATTTTCCTAATGAAATATATCTATCTCTCATAAATAAATCCCTAAAATATATGATCTTCCTTCCAGAAATCCAACCCAAAAATATAAGATCTCTCCTTCCAAAAATAAAAGATCACAGCTAAGAATAAAATATATCTCGCCGCGTCAAAGTATTCGCCTCGGTCGCAACGCTCCTCTAGATCACCTCGGTCGAGACGGTACTGTAGCTAACCGAGGTGGCTCTAAACTGAAAGTGAAATCTCTCAAATCTGGTCCAAAGTAAATCTCTTTATTAATTCCTTGCTTCCTGAACTCCTCTTTAAGCTCCTGAATGTGGCTCCAATGGTTCCTTAGCTCCTTTAGCTCCATTTTGATGTAAAACGTGCCATTTTACCTACGATTACAACGAAACTTGGTGTAGACCTCGATTCCCGCAAAGGTAGATGAAACAACAATATAATCACATAATATACATTCAAACATGCAGATTATTGAAGATAAAACGTCTAAACATGTCCCAAAATATAGACTATAATACATGCTATCAAAATACCCCATACTTGTCCCTTGCTTGTCCCCAAGCAGGTTCCAAATTTAAAATACAAGATAGAATGGATTATAAGTCATAAAGATCAATGAAAAGTATTTCAAAACATTTTTGGTGGTGTGCTTCACTGATAGATCACTCTAAGAGAATGCTTCATGTAATTTAAAATCAAAATATGCTCAAAATTTTTTATAAATATAAGAAAGTTGTTCATCTTTGCATAAAATCATGGAATGCATAATAAATCATAATTATCGAAATTAATCATGCATAATCCAATTTAAACTACCAAGTCAATCAACAAGCCTGAGGTCTCAAGGGCTTTTCAAAAGAGGTCAAGAAACGTGTGAGGGTGAGATGTACATATGGAATGTGGTGCTAGAATCCGGGAAAAGGGATCTTACTTCACTTCCTTTAAACTTCAACATCTTCCACCAATAAGCTTTGCTTATTTTTACTTTTTACTTTTGGGGATGCATGGACAGAGGTGCATAATAACCGAAGCCTAGAAGATCAGCAATCATCAATTTGTCGAGATGCCTCAAACCCTTGATGCACATACCATGACCCATTAGGAATATCGCTCAATCCGACTTTGGCAAGACACAAACACCCGGCTATGTGAATGGTGCCGAGTTACTCATCATCATGATTGACTTCCCCAAACCTATTTTGTTTCTTTCTAGAATTTCCAGCCTAAATCTCAACTTCACTTTCACTTTCTTTTCACTTGCTTGCTTCTAAATTCCCGGATAGGTAAAGGGACGCAAATATGTATATGTGGGGCTAAGCATGATCAAGAAGAAGAAGAGAAAAGAATGAATTGCCTTGATCTTTCCAGGAAGAAAGTGAGAGAACTTATCATGTGGTGTCAACCTTCAAATTCAACATAATTTGGATAAAAACAAAGTATTAAACATGCCAAAAATTTCAAACAAAGCATTTAACAACTTAAACATAATATAAAACCTTTCAAACATATAAAGATTTCAAAACCAGTCAGCAAACAAAATCATCACTAAGGCCATATCCAGATAAGAAGCACAAAAATCATTTCGAAACCTTTCTCAGTTTAACCACCTCGGTCGAGATGTTCTAAGTCAACCGAGGTCCTGCACCTCGATTGGTCAGAGTCACATCGGTCGAGGTGAATAAAATTTTTTTTCAAACTAGTTTTTCTCAATCAATTAACCTGTATGCATGCATGTAATCTCAGATAAGCACATAGAGCATAAGGAAAATCATAAATATCCGAATCAAGTCATACAAACATCAACATAAGTCAAATAATACACATCCGCATACCCCATACTTGGGACACATTGTCCCAATGGGTCAAAATAAGTCTAAAGAAACAGAGTACTCACCGAACAATGTTGAGCTGCATAATAAATAAATAAAGAAATCCTGCAAGCTCTAATCCCAATCCGGTGGTGGTGGTGGTGGCATGTACGGGTATTGAGATGGGTCAAACGGGTAGCCCATGATCTACTGAAACTGAATCTCAGCCCCATGATTTGCTGAAACTGAATCTCAGTCATCCTGTGCTGGTAGTGCTGGCTCTCCCGCATCTCTCTCATCCCTAGGGATAAGGCGGTGTAGGAATCTATCATCTGATCCGTCAGATCATCGATCCGGTGGTGAGCGACTGGATCCCTCTACCTGCGTACCCTACGCCTGGCAGGACGTGCTGGTGCTGTAGGTGGCTCCTCCTCTGTCTCCTCGTCGTCTAGATCGATGACCGGTATGCTGGTACCAATTGTATCTGTACCTGTGTCCATGGCAGCACCGCCATCATCATCCTCCTCATCCTGCTCATCAGCCTCCTCCTCAGCCTCCTCATCTTCTTGCTCTTGGGTTGTTGTTGATGCGTCTCTCGTGTCCTCCATAAGAGGGATCCAAGCGGTGTACCGGTAATGCGGGTCATAGACGGAGAACTGAGATGACCATCCAATACCCTGCGGTGTAGTCTGCTCCCAGGGCATCGCCACATACGGCGTAGTAAGTCTGCGAGGAACCAAGATCCTCCTCGTAATCATCTCCTGCAGCCAAAGCGGCTTGGCAGCCGCCATCATAGTACATGCACTCAGATCAAGGTCCATGTAACTCGCGATGTGAGTCACTAGACCTTCGCAGCAGATATCTCCCTTCGCCTTCGCCTTGATCCTGTGAAGATCCTCAACCAGCATCACTCCAAAATCCGGAACTTCTCCGGTCACTATACAGTACAGACTCAGCAGCTCCCCCTGTCTAATCTTCTGGAGCGTCTCAGTATGCGCCAGAAGTGTCTCGCTGAAGATTCGGTGAGCAAGTCTAAAGGCTAGGTGGAAGATAATCCGTTCCCTGGAATCTCCAGGTCTCCACCTGTCAGCATGCTCAACCATGTGAGCTACCTATCCCCAAAACTCTCAAGCCACGGCTCGAGAAGGAAAGTCAGAAACTGTGGGGGCTGGGAAGCCGAAGATGTCCCTCCAATTGTCCATTGGAACTAAGCAGTTCCGGTTCATCAACCGGTACTTGATGGCGCGCTCAGTAGGCAGGTAGGTCACGGAGCTCACAAACTCCAAGGTGGGCTCGAGGTAGGCTGGAGCTCTAATCTCAATAAAGTGCTCCAGCCCCACCATAGCTATCATCGCCTCAAATCCTCATCCACATAGAGGCAGTCGAATGCAGAATTGTCCAGAAACCGTGGTACAACCACTGGACGTGCCGCAATGCGGTCATAATCTACCTGGAGACGCTCATAGATCACCGGTATGGAGCAGCGTGAAGAAGGAGAAGGGGAGGATCTATCTCTCAGAACAAGCTGCCTATCAGAACTCATCTTTCTCTCTCTCTGTCAGACCACCTCGGTTGCCCTGACAACTCTCAAGAACACCTCGGCCGAGGCACAGATCGACTGGACCGAGGCGATGTGAGGTTCGATCGAAACTCTCAGAAATCCAGTTCTTTTCCCCCGATATCACTTCCAATGGTTCCTATGGGGTACTTAAGCTTTTTTTTTTTCAGCACAATGCAGGGGCAACCAAAGCCCAAATCGATAAAAAACAGTGAAGAAGGGAGAGTTAGGGTTTTTTCCGAATTACCTCAGATTTGGTCGATTCGGAGCGTTTTTGTTGCAGATTGTTGCTTGCAAACCGATCCTCTACCCTTTCCTTGCAGTTTGGAAGCGAGAATCGTCGAAAACGGGCGAAAATCAGAGAACGAGGTGAGTTGGGTCGCTACGGTCGAGAAGGTGGGAGAGGGAAGAGAGAGAAATCTCAACCCCCTTTTATACCCTTTTCTAGAACTGTTGTCACCTCGGTCGAGATGGTCTCGACTGGACCAAAGTGGTACAGACCGAGGTGGATCTTCAGTAACCCTATTCGCCTCGGTTGCTCAAGAATCATCTCGGTCGAGGTGCTGTGACAGCAACCGAGATGTGTCTCAGTCAAACTCCGTCTTCAGAAATTCTCGAACTTCTGTCCTTCCAGTGTTGCTCCTGGTTTGTACTCCTTCCTTAGATGTCACCTGTTGTTTGTCTAGGACGCCAAAAACAAAGCAAAGCAAAGCAAAAGCAAACTATCTAAAGCTAGACTAGAAAAAGAGAAAAGAAAGCAATACCTTGAGTTGCCTCCCAAGAAGCGATTGATTTAAGGTCGCTAGCTGGACCGTACGGTGTCTCTAAACATGCTGGAAATTATCCTCACCCCATACTTCACCTCCATCATGGGGTGAGATAAGGAAGTCTATCAACCGTTCCAACAAGTGCAAGTGCTCATCGGGGAATGAATGATCTATGGGTGGTTCGTCCTTCTCTAGTGAAGAGAGGGGTAGCCGGCTGAGATGATCCGTAACAGAATTTTCGGATCCCTTCTTATCGCGGATCTCTAGGTCAAACTCTTGAAGCAAGAGAATCCATCGAATAAGACGTGGCTTGGCGTCCTTCTTGGCAAGCAAGTAGAGGATAGCTGCATGGTCAGTGTAAACAATAACTTTCGCCCCTACTAAATATGAACGAAATTTCTAAAAAGCATATACAACCGCCAATATCTCCTTTTTGGTGGTGGTGTAGTTTCGCTGGGCTTCGTCTAGCATCTTGCTAGCATAGTAAATGGCGGTGGTCTTGCCATCCTTCTTTTGTCCAAGCACCGCTCCTACTGGCACATCACTCGCATCGCACATGATCTCGAAGGGCAAGGTCCAATCCGGAGGTTGGATAATGGTAGCAGAGATCAACGCCTCCTTAATCCTGTAGAATGCATCGAGACACTCTTGCGAAAACTCAAAAACAACATCTTTATTCAAGAGTTTAGTTATCGGTTTAGAGATCTTCGAGAAGTCGTTGATGAATCTCCTATAGAAACCTGCATGCCCGAGAAAACTCCGCACTTCCTTAACAGAACAAGGGGGAGGAAGTTTCTCAATAGTCTCGATTTTAGCTCGATCGACTTTAATACCTCTACTAGAAACGAGGTGTCCTAGCACAATGCCTTCATTAACCAAAAAGTGACACTTCTCCCATTTCAAAACAAGATTAGTGTCTTCACATCTTTGTAACACTAGAGAGAGGTTGAATAGGCAATCATCAAAAGAGGAACCATATACTGAAAAGTCATCCATAAATACCTCCATGATCTTCTCTATACTCGGAAAAGATAGCCATCATGCATCCCTGGAAGGTAGCGGGTACATTACATAATCCAAATGGCATCCTTCTATAAGCGAATGTTCCCCATGGACAAGTGAAACTGGTCTTCTCTTGATTATCCGGATGGATTGGAATCTGAAAGAAGCCACTATAGCCATCTAAATAGCAAAAGTGTGAATGTTGGGCCAACCGTTCGAGCATTTGATCGATGAAGAGAAGTGGAAAATGGTCTCTCCGAGTGGTTACGTTCAGCTTCCTATAATCGATGCACACCCTCCAGCCCGTGACGGTCCTAGTTGGGATTAACTCGTTGTTCTTATTCGTCACAATGGTCATCCCTCCTTTCTTTGGAACCACATACACCGGGCTCACCTACTTGCTGTTTGAGATAGGAAATATGATACATGCATCCAACAACTTAAGAATTTCTTTCTTCACAACCTCTTTCATGATCGGATTTCACCGTCCTTGAGGTTCCCATGAAGTCTTATGATCGTCCTCCATTAGTATTCTATGCATGCAGAAAGAAGGCTTAATGCCGATAAGATCATCAATAGTATAACCCAAAGCCTTTTGATGCTTTCTCAGGACATGCATTAGTTTAGATAATTCAGATTCGGAGAGGGAAGCACTAACGATGACGGGATAAATAGAATCCGGTCCAAGAAAGACATACCTCAAGTGACTTGGGAGTTGTTTAAGCTCCACAACTGGGGGTGCTTTCTGAGGTGGATCTTTCCTTCCTCCTTCCAGTGGAGTAGATCGAAGAAATGGACTTTCAGAAGTCTCAGTTGACATCATCTCGCTTTCGACCTCGGTCAAGGTCCAGAGTGGGTGACCGAGATGTTCTTCAGTCAAGAACACCTCGCTTGGTCCAGAAAGTGCCTCGGTCGAGGTACTGCAACTGGGACCAAAACTGGAGATCTTCTTCTCCTGGATTAATTTTTCAATTTTAGCTCCTGGATCTTCTTCCAGCGCCTTTAAGCTCCGTATATCTGCATCACAAGAAGCATCTATACCTTCCTCCATTAAGCTAAAACTAATAACTCTCTCAAGTGGATCTTTAATAAGGATAGATCTCACCAATTCTCTCGATTCTTCTTCATCATAGATGTTGAAGATATCAATTCCTAGTTGCTCTCCCTTCATTGCTGCAAGCAATGCAAACTCCACTTCATCTCCGCCAATGTTGAATTTTAACTTGGCGTTCTTACAATCCACATTGCAACCCAAAGTTGCTAGAAATGGTCTCCCGAGAATGATAGGAACGGGGTAATCTGCGGGAATATCAAGCACACCAAAGTTTATAGGTAAATAAAAGTTACCTAACTTAACCGGAACGTCTTCCAAAATGCCCACGGGATGGGTAATGGATCGGTCCGCCATGTATAACCGTATCTTCACCGGCTTGGGCTCTCCAAGTCCGATCCTAACACATAGCTCTAGCGGAATGATGCTCACGTTGGCTCCTAGATCACACAATGCCTCACAAGTGACATCCCCAACTTGAATGGAAATGCAAAATGAGCCGGGATCTCTCATTTGGGCGGCATCTTCTCCTTCATGATTTGAATATGCTTCGAGGATTTAGAAGTCATCCTTACATCACCAAAATCTTCCAACTTCCTCTTCCTTGATAGGATCTCTTTTAAGAACTTCCCATATGCGGGCATCCCTAGAATAGCATCAAGGAAAGGGATATTAATATGTAGTTTATTCATCAAGTCAAGGAACTTACAAAAGTGCTTATCTAGATGCGCTTTGGCCCTTGACTGGGGGAATGGAAGTGGTGGTTTATATGCAGTAGGTAGAACATAAACTTCAAGTTTTGTCCAACGCTCTCTGAGGCTCAACCTCGGTTGGCATCTCGGCCGAAGTGTTCTTCGACTGTACCTGGACCGAGGTGTTCTTCGTATGTACTGGCATCAACCGAGGCACTGGATTTGCGGTCTTCAGTCCACTTCTCATCGTTATTGCCATGATCTGTCCCTTGGGGTTGCTTTCCGTCCTTGCTGGAAGCTTTCCTGGATCTCTTGGCGCTTCATTCTCCTTGTTAAAGAATTGTTGTTCTAAGGTTTTTCGTGCCTTCGAAAATGAAGTCATGGATGTCTCCATAGAGTTGAGCTTGATCAAGATGGTCTCCAGCACCGCATCTTTCTCTTCCGGCTGGGACGAACTTGATCCAGGCTCTTGGATCTTCAATGGAGTAGAAGGAGAAGAAGAAGAGAGTAAAGGATTAGAGGAGTCACTCGAATTGGAGTTAGAGTAAGGGTTACCCGAATTTTGATTGTTTGCCCTCCAATTGTTGCTGTTGGATCCTCTATTGTTGTTGTAGTTGTTGTTCCGGGAACCGTTGTTGTTGTTCCGGTAACTATTGTTGTTCCTTGAGCCTCGATATCCTTCATCTTCTTTCTTGGTTTGAGCAACCAAAAGTTCCTTTGTTTCACATCATTCTTCAAAGAGGTGAGTTGATCATTGTTTGGTGGAGCTTCTTGAAAGTTAACTCTTTTAACTCCACCTTCAGCTCCTTGGTGGGAGTATTTCTCCATGTGTAAAGCTTGTTTCTCTATGAATTCCCAAGCTTCGTCAATCGGCATGTCCATGAAAGTGCCGGCGGATAGTAGTTGAAGGTTGAACTGGGTGTTTCCGTCCAGTCCTTTGAAGTATATCTCCAACAACTCTATCTTTGGAATCCCATGATGTGGACAATCCAAAAGGATATCTTTAAATCTCTCCCATGACTTGGACAAGCTCTCCTTGTCCTTCATGATGAATGCATTGATTTTTCCTCTCATTTCAACGGTCTTAGAGGGGGGAAAGAATTTAGTCAAGAACTCCGTGGTCATCTCCTCCCAAGTGTTGATTTTTCCTAGAGGGAGAGATTGATACCAAGTAAGCGCCCTATCTTTCAAAGAGAAGTAGAAAGGCCTTAGCTTGTAATTGTTGTTTTCCAGCCTTGAAGGTCTCAAGGTCTCCATCAAGATCTCATAGTTTTGTAGATGTTGATGTGGAGACTCCCTCTCTAACCCTCCAAACTGGCATTGGCGAATCATGGAAAGAACTTGCGGTCGAAGCTCATAATCATGGTCCGCTGGATCACCTAGGTTGACTCGTGGACGCCTCAGTTGCTGGTTGGGGTCCATCCTCTGCCCTAGGGTATGTGGAATACCTGCAAGAAGAGCATCGCGAACTGGCATCCGAGGTGGAAGTATCTCGGCCGGGGCAGCTGGAGCTGGGTCCTGCCTCGATCGAGGAGCTGGAGCTAGTCGAGGTAGATATTGGTCCCGTAAAGTCGCCATATGTGCTTCGATCGCTTCCGTTCTTGCGCGACTTTCCTCCTTTTCCAGTCGCAATTCTTCTTTGTTGAGGCGTAGTTGTTCCAATGCCTCCTTCAATTCGGCCTCAAGATCGCGATTCTCTTGATTGTCCATACTAGCTTCTTTCAAGCGTCTTTTGTATGTCTTTTCTGGTTCGGGATCGTAAGGAACGATTTCCTTCCCGGCGCGGGTTATTCGCATAAACCTAAGAAAAAGAACCTGCGAAAGTCACTCAAGTAGAGTGGTTAGTAGAAACAAGGGCAAGTGCCCCGAAAGACTACCGCAACCGGCTCGGTCTAGACCAAGTCCCCGGCAATGGCGCCAAAAACTTGTTTGCTCCAAATGGTGTATGCAAGCTTTAAATTTATAACCCAAGAAGTATGCTTAAAAACAAGGATGCGAACCCGCAGTGTAAGGGTTAATCGTAGTAAAAGCAAGAATTCCGGGGTGTCGATCTCAGGGACTTAGGTGAAACAAAGCAAGTATAGGTTGTCAATATTGCAACTAACCACAAAAGCAATTAAAGCAATCAAAGATGATAAAAAGTCAATTAAGGAGATATGCAATTCTAGGGATTAAAGCATCTAGTTGTGGTTCCAACTCAAGATCTCAAGATAAGCGGACAAAGTTGAGGTTTTACAAAGGGAAGGTGTTATTAAAGTGGAATAGATCACCGGGTAAGTCTCACTACTCACAATCCCAAACCAAAAGAACCTATTACCGGGTAATTCTCAAGGTACTAAGGAAAGGAACTATAATCTCAAACCAACACTCCAGCTAAGGGAATAGAATCAACCTTTACCGGGTAAGTCTCAAGCTAACTCACAAAGTTGGGATGAAGACACACTCAAACCCCAATAAAGGATAAACCTTTATTACCTAAACTTATGATCTTAGGTAAACAAACAAAGGAATTACCGGGTAAGTCTCATCCTAAGCTTGCATTGAACCAGAAAAGGTGTAATAAGAATAGGATTTGGCAAACTCTAACACTTAACTCTCAGTTATGGATCAGAAAGGTCACCTCGGTCAGACGAATTCCACCCCGGTCGAGATGTGCATCGATTGAATGAGATGTTCTAAGGTTAAGGATAAAGACTCGAGCTTTCAGGGTCCTACTGGAATTTAAGATTATTCTATCATTGTTTTTCCCACAACCTTGAGCCAGTCACCCTAGAATCACACAAAGAAATTAGCCACTCATCATCATGAAAGCAATAATCAAATATATGGGAAGAAAGTGAATATTTGAACACAAAAACCTTAAGAACAAGGCTTCAATAACTGAATCAAATATCACACAAATAAGCGTTCCTTGGATCACAAATCCAACAAGACAAATCAACAAGAAGGGAATCTAAGAAAGTCTTACAAAACCCTTCACAAAAGCTATAAAAGCTATCAACTTCCTTCCTTCAATCTTCCTTCAACCTTCCAAAAATTCCTCCTAACTACAGCTTCTTCAATCCCTAGCTGTTATGATGGTAGCGGGTTGCCGAATTTGTTGAAAATCCAGCCCTTTATATATGAAAATTATCCTCCAAAGATAAAATATATCTATCTCTCATAAATAAAACCCTAAAATATATGATCTTTCTTCCAGAAATCCAGCCCAAAAATATAAGATATCTCCTTCCAAAAATAAAAGATCTCATCCAAGAATAAAATATATATCGCCGCGTCAGAGTATTCGCCTCGGTTGCGACGCTCCTCTAGATCACCTCGGTCGAGATGGTACTGTAGCTGACCGAGGTGGCTCTAAACTGAAAGTGAAATCTCTAAAATCTGGTCCAAAGTAAATCTCTTTGTTAATTCCTTGCTTCCTGAACTCCTCTTTAAGCTCCTGAATGTAGCTCCAATGATTCCTTAGCTACTTTAGCTCCATTTTGATATAAAACGTGCCATTTTACCTACGATTACAACGAAACTTGGTGTAGACCTCGATTCCCGCAAAGGTAGATGAAACAACAATATAATCACATAATATACATTCAAACATGCAGATTATTGAAGATAAAACGTCTAAACAGGTCCCAAAATATAGACTATAATACATGCTATCAACACTCAACCGAGCAAAAGCAAAGGTTTGACATAGAAGAAATGAGACAAGTGTCAATGCAGTCAAGGGCCAAAAATCGACCCAGTTGTGAAGGAAATCGACCGATTTTCCTGGGTTTTAGGTAGATTTTCTTCAACGGAAGCTTGTTATGATCATCTAGTCATGAGTTACTCCAATGCTTGCACCAACAAGGGTCCTTGTGTCCTTCTTTTCTCAAATTATACTCCTTCAAAGCATTGGATATGTACCACCATGAGGCTTGATCCTCAAATGTATCGATTAATGTCCAAAATATCCCCGAAAAACCTACAAAACCGACAAAAGCTCGTGTAGACGTCTTTTCTAGCAATATGACTCAGTTAAGCAATAAACATCACGAACTAACGTCAATCATGCATGAATGAAGGGAAAAACTACCTAAATATATGTGTAAACTAACGTCATAAATCATGTCATCATAGAGAAAGAGAAAGAAGGCAAGGGACTCGTTCTAAAAGGATGAAGCGTGATAGAGAAGGAGAATGAAGAGATTATGTAGGGGAGTTGTGTACAATCTCACATATATGTAGATCTTCTTCTTTTGGGGGATTCTTTTGTTTTTAATATTAAACGCAAATCTTTATCCCCTTTTTTTGTAAAATCCGGTGTGCGACCGCACTTAAAAAATAAAACCATATAAGAGGACATTGATATGGGCTTAGTTAAAAAATCGGGATGCGACTTTATAGTCTAATACGAGTTAAATAACTAGTGTTATATCTAGTGGTATAAACTAACATTTTTGTACTAGTGCCTTGAGTGTTTATCTCGTTGATCATTCGAAGATCGATTTATCTTGTGGGCTTTGCCGTTAGTTCTCCAAGCTCAGTATGACCATTCTATAATCGGCCATAATGAAAATTTGCTAATTGTGCACCATATGTGGTCCTGCGTAGAAACAAATCTGCACAAAAATAAATAGAAAGATTTAATGTAGTGCAAATAGTTTACGGGAGAATGACAAAGCGAAAAATTTTTCCATAATTTTCTTATAAACTCAATAACGACAGAAGTTAATCCAGAGCATTTTAATCAATCTAACGCGTGTATGAATCACAATCAAACATAAATGGACGTATATAGCACGGAAACCTAAATACTAATGATGACATGATTTATGACGTTAGTTTAGGCATTCATTTAGATGGTTTTTCCCGTTATTCATGCATGGTTTGGCATTAGTTCGTGACGTTTACGCTTAATACATCCACATTGTCGAAATAGACGTCTACACGAGCTTTTGTGGTATTTGTAGGTATTTTGGGGAGCTTTAGGACTTAATCGATACATTCGAGGATCATTCCTCGTGTTGGCACGCTTCCGAACTCTTTAAGGAGCAAGCTAGGAGCAAAGGAGAACACAAAAGACCTTGTTGGTGCATGCCTTGCACCAACTCATGACTTAGTGATCCAAGGACGGATGAGCTGTAGGAACCACGGCCCAGAGGCCCTTTCCACACCCGTGGAATCATTGGATTGCCCGTGGTTTCTATCTGGACAGCATTGACACTTGTCACACGTTTCTAGCGTAATAAGTTTTTGGCGCCGTTGTCGGGGACTAGGTCTAGATTGAATCATTGTGTGTGATTGTCTATAGTGTAGGTATTTCTTGCTGCTTTTGATCTTGTTTGGTTTGTGTCTTTGATTTTTCAGGAACTCTCTTATTCTTTAGGTGCATGCGAAGATCTCGTGGCAAGGATTTAGCTCCATTCGATCCCGAACCGGAGAAAACCCTTAAGACTAGATCAAAAGGCACTAGGAAGAAGAAGGTGATGGCCGGAAGACATCTTCAAGCTGAGTTGAATGATTCCTTATAGAAAATTATGCTAAGGGATAAAGCCTTGGAGAATGAGACGAGACTTGCAAATGAGAGGCAAGAAGCAACTAGGAGGGAAATTGAAGAGATTAGGCAAGCTCCACCACCACCTCCACCACCACCGCAGCCGGCGGTACAAGTACGGAATGAGCCAATCATTATTCAGGAGCCGCAAACACTAGTGCAACGTATGGATCCAGCCCAAAGAGTGCACCGTCCGGGTGTAAACTTAGGAGATCCCGCAGCCCATGACTACGAGCTCCGACCTCAAGTGCTACAAATGATCTGGCATAATCAATTTGGAAAGATTGAAGGAGAGTCTCCTCATCAACACTTGATGAATTATGAGATCTTGATGGAGACTCTAAGGCCACCTAGATTGGAGAGCAACAACCACAAGCTTAGGGCTTTCTCTTTCTCGCTTAAGGATAAAGCCTTGGCTTGGTACCAATCCATTCCACTAGGACGAGTTGGTACTTGGGAGGAGATGACTGATAGCATGAATTATTGTCTATATTTTGGGACCTGTTTAGACGTTTTATCTTCAATAATCTTCATGTTTGGATGTATATTATGTGATTATATTGTCGTTTCATGTACCTTTGAGGGAATCAAGGTCTACACCAAGTTTCGTTGTAATCGTAGGTAAAATGGCACGTTTTGGTTCAAAATGGAGTTAAAGGAGCTAAGGAGTCATTGGAGCTACATTCAGGAGCTTAAGGAAGAATTCAGGAATCATGGAAATGGATTGAAGATTCACTTTGGACAAGATTTGAGAGATTTCACATTCAGTTTAGAGTCACCTCGGTCAGCTACAGTACCATCTCGACCGAGGTAATCCATAGGAGCTGCTCGACCAAGGCGAACACCTTGGACGCTGCGACATATATTTTATTCTTGGCTGAGATCTTTTATTTTTGGAAAAAGGATCTTATATATTTAGGCTGGATTCCTGGAAGGAAGAAGATAATTCAGCTCATATATTTTACCTATTTTGTGGGAAAATATCTTTCTAAGATCTTTTATCTTTGGGAGATAATTTTCCTATAAAAAGGATTGGATTTTCCACAAATTCAACCGTGCTTAGCACCCCGCTACCATCATAACAGCTGGGAGATTTGAAGAACCTTTTTGAAGGTTGAAGGAAGATTGAAGGAAGGAAGTTGATAGCTTTTATAGCTTTTGTGAAGGGTTTTGTAAGATTCTCTTAGATTCCCTTCTTGTTGATTGTCTTATTGGATTGTGATCCAAGGAACGCTTGTTTGATTGATAATTGATTCAGTTATTGAAGCCTTTCTCTTAAGGTTTTTGTGTTCAATTATTCACTTTTTTCCCTTATACTTGATTATTGCTTTCATGATGATGAGTGGCTAATTTCTTTGTGTGATTCTAGGGTGATTGGCTGAAGGTTGTGAGAAAAACGATGATAGAATAATCTTAAATTCTAGTAGGACCCTGAAAGCTCGAGTCTTTATCCTTAACCCTAGAACATCTCGCTCAGTCGATGAACATCTCGGCCGGGGTGGAATTCGTTTGACCGAGGTGACCTTTTTTGATCCGAAACTAAGAGTTAAGTGTTAGAGTTTACCAAATCCTATTCTTATTACACCTTTCCTGGTTCAATGCAAGCCTAGGATGAGACTTACCCGGTAATTCCTTTGTTTGTTTACCTAAGATCATAAGTATAGGTAATAAAGGTTTATCATTTATTGGGGTTTGAGTGTGCTTTCATTCCATCTTTGTGAGTTAGCCTGAGAATTACCCGGTAAAGGTTGATTCTATTCCCTTAGGTGGTGTGTTGGTTTGAGGTTATAGTTCTTTTCCTTAATTCCTTGAGACTTACCCGGTAATAGGAGTTACGGTTTGGGATTAGTGAGTAGTGAGACTTACCCGGTGATCTATTCCACTTTAGTAACACCTTCCCTTTGCAAAATCTCAGCTTTGTCCGCCTATCTTGAGATCTTGAGTTGGAACCACAACTAGATGCTTTAATCCTTAGAATTGCATATTTCCTTAATTGACTTTTTATCATCTTTGATTGCTTTAATCGCTTTTGTGGTTAGTAATTACATAGACAACCTACACTTGCTTTGTTTCAATAAGTCCCTGTGATCGGCCCCTGGAATTTCTTGCTTTTTACTACGATTGACCCATACACTGCGGGTTCGCATCCTTGTTTTAAGCTTACATCTAGGGTTATAAATTTAAAGCTTGCACACACCGTTTGGAGCGAACAAGTTTTTGGCGCCGTTGCCGGGGACTCTGTCTAGACCGAGCCGGTTGCGGTTGTCTTTCGGGGCTATTGCCCTTGTTACTATTAACCATTTTTCCTATGAGTTTTGTAGTTTTCAGGATATCCGATGACTACATTTGATCCAGCCTGGATAGCAAGACAAAGTGCTAGGGCAGACCATTATGAATACTTGGAAGAAAAATACTCCTTTTATTGGTTTAACAATGAAAGGGAAAGAGAAAAGGCCATTGAGAAGGAGCTTGCGATATGGGATGAGCTTAATGTCCCTAGAAAGATTTATGAGCAACCTTTTGAAGATTCGCTTGAATTAAAATGGGTGAAGTTGATGAAGAAGGTGGAGGAGCTCAAGGAAAGCACCCTATACTATGCTAAGCCGGAAGAGGAGCATAAGGAAGTGCTGCAAGTTTCAAGCATTCCTCCAATCAAACTTTTCTCCTGAAGCTTTTGAGGAAGAGGAAGATTTGGAAGATCTCGATCCAACTGTTGAAACTTCGGCCGAGGTGAAAGAGAGATCGGCCAAGGTGGAAGAGAGATCGGCCGAGATGGAAGAAGAATCTGTAGAACTGGAAGTGGAAGATGCAGAGAACCTTAGCCAAATTACTGAGACTGTGACCAAGGTGGAAGAAAGATCAGCTGAGTTGGGAGAGATTTCATATGTGGATTATCAACCTAACATGAAACTTGTCCCAAGCTTGGAGAACTTTGTAAGGTGCCTTCTCTTACTCCCTTTGAAATTCCTACTAAAGTTCTAGATTTCTTCAAGGATGCACCGAAGAGTTGGAGGTCTCTTCCCAAAGAACCTCCTAAGATCAAGATGAAACCTCCTTTGAAATTGTTGGAAGAAGATGCTCCTTGGATTATAAGGAGTGAAGTTAACAAGCGCTTCACCGCTAAGGCAACGAAGTGTTATTTGTTCAAGTATGGGGTCACTCACGTGACAAAGACCTTGTACTATCCCCAAGCTAGAAATGGGGAATCCACTAGAATCCTCGAGAAGCTGTTTTCTCGATCCAGGAAAGGATGGGACGCAAGGCTAGATTATGTCCCATTGAAGTGCAGGAAAGCTAGAAGGATTTCGGTGAGAATCAAGCCGTACAAGGTTGTACGTAGGAGATCCTACCATTTGCCGGTGAAATTAGGAACCGGAACCTTTTTGGAAGATTTTTATGATGAATGTGATGAGCACTCCAAGGTGTTCAAGGTACATTGAGTAATTCTACGGAGAACGGTCCAGCTAGCGACCTTAAATCAAGCGCTTCTTGGGAGACAACCCAAGGTATTGCTTTCTTTTCCCTTTCCTAGTCTAGCTTTAGATAGTTTGCTTTTGCTTTGCTTTGCTTTGTTTTTGGCATCCTAGACAAGAACCATGTACTTTCTAAGGAAGGATTACAGCTTAGGAGCTACACTGGAAGGACAGAAGTTCGAAAAATCGAGAAGACGGAGCTTGACTGAGACACATCTCGGGTGCATTCACAAGACATCGACCGAGATGTTCTTCGCCAACCGAGACGGTCTTATCTGGAGTTGTTTCTTATTTCCTTATGCAGCTCAGCTTATGTCCGGTGAGTACTCTATTTTTCAGACTTATTTTGACCCATTGGGACAATGTGTCCCAAGTATGGGGTATTTGAATGTATTTATATGACTTATGTGTATGCTTGTATGACTCGGTTCGGATATTTATGATTTTCTTTATACTCTATGTGTTTATCCAGAGATTATTTGCATGCATACAGGTTATTTGATTGAGAAAAACGTCAAAAACTGGTTTGAAAAAAAATATGTTATTGACCTCGACCGAAGTGATTCTGACCAATCGAGGTACAGTACCTCGGTTGACTTAGAACATCTCGACCGAGGTGGCTTAACTGAGACAGTTTTCGAAACAATTTTTGTGCTTCTTATCTGGATATCACCTCAGTGATTATTTCGTTTGCTGACTGGTTTTGAAATCTTTATATGCTTGAAAGGTTATATAATATGTTTAAGTTGCTAAATGCTTTGTTTGAGATTTGTGGCATGGTTAATACTTTGTTTTTATCCAAATTATGTTGAATTTGAAGGTTAACACTACATGATGAGTTCTCTCACTCTCTTCCTGGAAAGACCATGGCAATTCACTCTCTTCTCTTCTTCTTCTTGATCATGCTTAGCCCCTCATATACATATTTGCCTCTCTTTACCTATCCAGGAATTTGGAAGCAAGCAAAGTGAAAAGCAAGTGAAGGAAAAGTTGAGATGTTGGCTGAAAGTTAGAAAGAAACAAATAGGTTTGGGGAAGTCAATCATGATGATGAGTAACTCGGCACCATTCACATAGCCGGGTGTTTGTGTCTTGCCAAAGTCGGATTGAGCGATATTCCTAACGGGTCATGGTATGTGCATTAAGGGTTTGAGGCATCTCGAGAAATTAATGATTGCTGATCTCCTAGGCTTCGGTTATTGTGCACCTCTGTCCATGCATCCCAAAAAGTAAAGTAAACAAGTAAATAAGCAAAGCTTATTGGTGGAAGATGTTGAAATTCAAAAGAAGTGAAGTAAAGATCCTTTTCCCGGATTCTAGCACCACATTCCTTATATACATCCCACCCTCACACGTTTCTTGACCTTCTTTTGGAAGCCCTTGGGACCTCGAGCTTGTTGATTGACTTAGTGGTTTAAACTGAATTATACATGATTAATTTCGATAATAATGATTTATTATGCATTCTATGATTTTATGCAAAGATGAACAACTTTCTTATATTTATAAAATGTTTTGAGCATATTTTGATTTTGAATTCCATGAAGCATTCTCTTAGAGTGATCTATGATTATAGCACACCATTAAAATGTTTTGAAAGACTTTTTCATTGATCTTTATGACTTATAATCCATTCTATCTTGTATTTTATATTCGGAGCTTGCTTGGGGACAAGCAAGGGCTAAGTATGGGGTATTTTGATAGCATGAATTATTGTCTATATTTTGGGACCTGTTTAGACGTTTTATCTTCAATAATTTGCATGTTTGGATGTATAATAATGTGATTATAATGTCATTTCATCTACCTTTGCGGGAATCGAGGTCTACACCAAGTTTCGTTGTAATCGTAGATAAAATGGCACGTTTTGCATCAAAATGGAGTTAAAGGAGCTAAGGAGTCATTGGAGCTACATTCAGAAGCTTAAGGAAGAATTCAGGAATCATGGAAATGAATTGAAGATTCACTTTGGACCAGATTTGAGAAATTTCACATTCAGTTTAGAGTCACCTCGGTCAGCTACAATAACATCTCGACCGAGGTGATCCAGAGGAGCTGCTCGACTGAGGCGAACACCTTGGACGCGGCGAGATATATTTTATTCTTGGTTGAGATCTTTTATTTTTGGAAAGAGGATCTTATATTTTTAGGCTGGATTCCTGGAAGGAAGAAGATAATTTAGCTCATATATTTTACCTATTTTATGGGAAAATATCTTTCTAAGATCTTTTATCTTTGGGAGATAATTTTCCTATAAAAATGGTTGGATTTTCCACAAATTCAACTGTGCTTAGCACCCTGCTACCATCATAACAGCTGGGAGATTTGGCGAACCTTTTTGAAGGTTGAAGGAAGATTGAAGGAAGGAAGTTGATAGCTTTTATAGCTTTTGTGAAGGGTTTTGTAAGATTCTCTTAGATTCCCTTCTTGTTGATTGTCTTATTGGATTGGGATCCAAGGAACGCTTGTTTGATTGATAATTGATTCAGTTATTGAAGCCTTTCTCTTAAGGTTTTTGTGTTCAATTATTCGCTTTCTTCCCTTATACTTGATTATTGCTTTCATGATGATAAGTGGCTAATTTCTTTGTGTGATTCTAGGGTGATTGGCTGAAGGTTGTGGGAAAAACGATGATAGAATAATCTTAAATTCCAGTAGGACCCTGAAAGCTCGAGTCTTTATCCTTAACCCTAGAACATCTCGCTCAGTCGATGAACATCTCGGCCGGGGTGGAATTCGTCTAACCGAGGTGACCTTTTTTGATGCGAAACTGAGAGTTAAGTGTTAGAGTTTGCCAAATCCTATTCTTATTACACCTTTCCTGGTTCAATGCAAGCCTAGGATGTGACTTACCCGGTAACTCCTTTGTTTATTTACCTAAGATCATAAGTATAGGTAATAAAGGTTTATCCTTTATTGGGGTTTGAGTGTGCATTCATTCCATCTTTGTGAGTTAGCTTGAGACTTACCCGGTAAATGTTGATTATATTCCCTTAGTTGGTGTGTTGGTTTGAGGTTATAGTTCTTTTCCTTAATTTCTTGAGACTTTCCCGGTAATAGGAGTTACGATTTGGGATTAGTGAGTAGTGAGAATTACCCAGTGATCTATTCCACTTTAGTAACACCTTCCCTTTGCAAAATCTCAGCTTTGTCCGCTTATCTTGAGATCTTGAGTTGGAACCACAACTAGATGCTTTAATCCCTAGAATTGCATATTTCCTTAATTGACTTTTTATCATCTTTGATTGCTTTAATCGTTTTTGTGGTTAGTAATTACATAGACAACCTACACTTGCTTTGTTTCACTAAGTCCATGTGATCGACCCCTAGAATTTCTTGCTTTTTACTACGATTGACCCGTACACTGCGGGTTCGCATCCTTGTTTTAATGTTACTTCTAGGGTTATAAATTTAAAGCTTGCACACACCGTTTGGAGCGAACAATGACAACCGAATGTCTTACAAAGTTCATCCCACCTTCCAAGACAATCGAGATACGAGGGAAGATCAATGCCTTAGTGATGAAGGATAAGGAGAGTCTATTAAAATCTTAGGAGAGGTTCAAAGACCTCCTCCTAGATTGTCCACATCATGGGATACCGAAGATAGAGCTATTGGAGATTTATTTCAAGGGGCTTGATGAGGATAGTCAATTCAAGCTCCAATCACTTTCCGGAGGAACATTCATAGAGAAGAATGTGGATGAAGCTTGGGACTTTGTAGAGAAGCAAGCCTTGGTGATAGAGAAGTACTCCCATAGGAAGAGTGATGGGAGGAAACCGGGAGCATATAAAGTAAATGAAGTCACCATGAGCAACTACAAACTTGATGCAATCAACAATGAGCTTAAGTCCTGGAGGGAGTTGTGTACCACAACCTTGAAGAGTCAAACAAGTCCTCAAGTGCAAGTGCAAGCCAACATGGCTTCCAAAGAGGAGGATGTTAACTACATGGTAAGGGGCAAACAACTACCAAGGCCCTAGGAACTTCAACAACAACAACCGGAAATACAACAATTATCGGCCTAATCACAACCATCCCAGGTTCTCCTATTCTAACCCGGATGGTGCCTTGAACCCTCCCACTTCCACAAGCGCAGCCCCACCACCTAAGGCTTCACAAGAGCCTCCACCCGGTTTCGCTCAACCTCCAAAGGATAGGACCGAAATGATGTTTGAACAATTGCTAGGAAGGTTGAGTGGGCTTGAGAGCACGGTGACATCCATTTCCAAGGCTCAAAAGGTGCTAGAAGCACCAGTGTTCCAAAAGGCGGGTGAGGCACAAAGGAATCCGGGAAAGCTTCCCGGAAGGACCGAGGACAATCCAAGAGGCCAAGTATTGGCCATTACCACAAGGAGTGGGCTGGGCACGAAAGATCCCTCACCAAAGGAGAATGACAAGGGGAAGCAAGTAGTAGTGGAGGAAGAACCATTGCGAGAAGAAGGAGGCAAGATCAAGGATGATGAGCCAACATATGTGGCACCTCCTCCACACAAGCCACCACTACCATTTCCACAATCACGAGCAAGAGATCGTTTGGATAAACATTTCGGTAAATTCCTTGAACTCATGTCTAAACTACGTATTAATATTCCGTTCATGGATGCAATTTTAGGTATGCCGGCCTATGGTAAGTTTTTTAAGGAGATACTCTCCAACAACAGGAAGTTGGAGGAGTATGGAGAAGTGAGAATGACAAAGAGGTCTTCCGAGCTGATTCAAACTATGAGGGAGGAAATGCCTCCTAAGCTGCGGGATCCGGGGTCTTTCTGTGTGCCAATTGGAGAGGGAGAAGTGCAATATGAGGCTCTATGTGACCTTGGAGCAAGTGTAAGTATTATCCCGCTTGCACTTTGCAATAAGGTTGGGCTAGGAGAACCAAAGCCAGTCAAGATGACCCTCTACATGGAGGACCGATCAATTACTCACCCGTGGGGATCCTAGAGGACATACTTGTTCAGCTTGGAATGTTCTATGTGCCAATCAATTTCGTTATTTTAGGCATCCCAACGGACTACCCGGTTCCTATCATTTTGGTAGGCCATTCATATCCACATCCGGATGCTTAGTGGATTGCAAAAATGGAATCCTCTCCTTCAATATATGAGAAGAAAATGTCAAGTTCAAGCTGTCCACAATGATGAAGGGGCTAGCCCTTGGTGAAGACGTCTTCAACATTGTCGAGGAAGAAGTATCTAGGTAAGTTGTGTGCTCAATCCTAATCGAGGATCCCTTAGAGAAGGTTCTTAGCATGAGTATCATAGAGGAAGGAGTTGAGGAAGATTGCAATGAAGAAATCCAAGCTTTGGATGCATTAGAAAAGGAGACAAGTGCTGAATTTTAAGTGCACAAAGGAGAGCTGAAGAGCTGTAAGAACCACGGCCTGGGGCCCAATTCCACGCCCGTGGTTTCAATAAATAGACCCGTGGAAAACCATGTCGTAGATAATTGTGATAATTGTGCCAAAACCACGGCCGTGGTTGTGCAAGAGCCTGTGGGATCGCCCGTGGTTTCTTCAGAAAGTCCCTTAGTTGTTGATAAAGCTTCAAGGAGCCTTGGAGAATCTTAAATGGCTTTGGATTCATCTAATGTGGAGCTATATGGATCCCATCCAACCGATAAAGGTCCTCCTAAACTTGATCTCAAACCTCTCCCTTCTCATTTAATGTATGCTTTCCTTGGTTCGAATTCTACTTATCCCGTGATTGTGAATGCATCTTTGAATGATGATGAGCTTGATGCATTGTTGAATGAATTGAAATTTCATAGGAGACCTATTGGTTACACCATTGATGACTTAGTTGGCTTTAAACCATCCTTTTGCATGCATAAAATCTTGATGGAAGACAACCATAAACTTTCTATTGAACCTCAAAGAAGATTGAACCCTATTATGAAAGATGTAGTCAAGAAAGAGATCTTAAAGTTGCTAAATGCCGGAATCATTTTCCCGATTTCGGATAGTAAATGGGTTAGTCCCGTACATGTGGTTCCTAAAAAGGGTGGTATGACCGTAGTAACTAATGAGAACAATGAACTAATCCTAACTAGGACGGTTACGGGGTGGAGACTGTGTATTGACTATAGGAAACTTAATGTGGCCTCTAGGAAAGATCACTTCCCTCTTCCCTTTATTGATCAAATGCTAGAAAGTTTAGTTCAACATTCACATTTTTGTTACCTTGATGGTTATAGTGGGTTCTTTGAAATCCCAATTCACCCGGATGACCAAGAGAAGACAACATTTACTTGTCCTTGGGGAACATTTGCATATAGAAGGATGTCATTTAGGTTGTGTAATGCAACTGCAACCTTTTAAAGGTGTATGATGGCTATTTTTTCTGAATATATTGAGAATATTATGGAAGTGTTTATGGATGATTTCTCGGTATATGGCTCTTCATTTGATAATTGCTTGGCTAATCTATCTTTGGTGTTGAAGAGATGTGAGGAAACTAATCTTGTATTGAATTGGGAGAAATGCTACTTCATGGTGAGTGAAGGCATAGTGTTGGGACACTTGGTATCTGATAACACGATTTATGATCTAGATTTAGACACTCATTTAGATAGATTTTCCGCTCATTCATGCATGGTTTAGCATTAGTTCACGGCGTTTGCACTCAAATCACTTATTTTGTCGAGATAGACGTCTACTCGGACTTTTGCTTGCTTTGTAGGTATTTTGGGAGATTCAAGAGCCTAATCGATACATCCGAGGATCATTCCTCGAGATGACACACTTCCGGACTCATTGGAATGCAAGCTAAGGGCTAAGGAGGACTCATGGAACCTTGCCAACACAAGCCATGCACCAAATCATGGCTTAACGAGCCTAAGAGAAGCTTCTGGACCAAACCACGGTCTGGACCAAGACCACGGCCGTGGACTTGCCCGTGATTCCTGCCAGGACCACATTGACAGCTGGCCACGATCTCTTCCATTGCTCTTGCATCTTAGTGGGTATTTAAAGGATTTTGCAGGCTGTAATTGGGGATCCTTCTCCTCTCTTTTGACCTACCTTTCTTCCCCAAAACACTTCTCCATTGTTGCCTCTCTTCCAATCACCCATTAGGGGTGTTCTTGGGGGAGATTAGTGTAGATTCTCGTTTTAGAGTGAGATTAGATTGGATTCGAGTGAAGCTTCGATTGTTGTCAAGTTGGATTAGCTCTTGGAGCCTTGTAAGGATTTGGTAATTTCTATTCTATGCTTTTAATGTCTTTTCTTTGGATTGTTCTTCATTATTTGACCATGACTTGCAAGCATGCTTTATTTGTGGAGATTGATCTTGAAATGAATGTTGTTTGCTAGATAGATTGCGATTCTAGGGTAAGGAAAGAAGGGTTATGGCTAGGACCATGATAGGATGAACTTAGATTTGCCCTTGGATGACTCTTGTTCTTGAAATCCTAGTGTTTGTTGAGCTAATTCTATCCTAGGGTGACCTAGTGTTAGCAACTAAGTGTTTAGAAGAGACTTACCCGGTGATTCTTACTCTTAGATTCAAAAGATGACTAACCCTAGGTAGTGGTGAGCCTCATAAGCCGCCATTGGACTAAGTGTGCTAGGATAGTTGTTTAGGACTTCCCTTTCCGAGACTTACCCGGTAAGGATAGGTTAGACCCCTAGGTAACAATCCGGTTTGTGTAGAATTCCTATCCTTAGGTTCTTAGAGACTTACCCGGTGATGAGACCTTAGGAATGGACTAGTGGACCATGAGACTACCCGGTAATTGATCCCAATCTAGAAACGCTTAATCCCAACATATCATGGTTAATCCAAGGAATGAATAGATAGCTTGAGTCTATGCCATAACCGGGACTTCCAAACTCTAGAATTCGCTTTGTTATTTCCATTCTTCTATCTTTTGTGTTAGTGTGTGTTTGTGTTGCTTGATTGTGTTCACATACTTGTGATCTTTGTTTGATCACCCAAAACCCTCCAAAAACATTGTGTTTTCCATTTTCTTTATTCCTCATCTTATCTTAGTCTAGATTCACACTATTTTCGATCATTGAATGACTTAGTTTCACCTCAGTCCTTGTGTTCGACCTCGGAATACTTTCCTTTCTACAAAACGACCCGTACACTACGGGTTTCGCTAGGTAGTTTAGGATTTAGTTCGAGCTTATAAATTTAAAGCTTTTTGTGCTACCGATCTTAGCGTAACAGTATCCCACCGAGGCATTGAGGTTGATAGAGCAAAGATAGAAACGATAGAGAAGTTGCCACCACCGACCTCGGTGAAATAGGTAAGGAGTTTCTTAGGGCATGCCGGTTTTTACTGGAGGTTTATAAAAGATTTCTCTAAAATTTCTAAGCCTCTCACTAACCTACTAATGAAGGATGTTGAGTTTGTTTTCTCCAAGGATTGTCTTGAAGCGTTTTGTAGGTTGAAGGATGCTTTGATCTCAGCCCCTATCATGCAACCTCCGGATTGGAGCTTACCATTTGAAGTAATGTGTGATGCGAGTGACGTGGCTGTTGGGGCTGTTTTAGGACAAAAGAAAGATGGGCTTACACATGCAATCTACTACGCTAGCAGGACGCTAGATGATGCCCAACTCAACTATGCCACAACCGAGAAGGAGTTGCTAGCGGTAATGTATGCCTTTGAGAAGTTTCGCTCATACCTTGTTGGAGAAAAGGTTATTTTGTACACAAATCATGTTGCAATCCATTATCTCCTCATAAAGAAAGATGCCAAGCCCCGCCTCATTCGGTGGATACTTCTCCTCCAAGAATTCGACTTGGAGATTCGGGACAAGAAAGGTTCCGAAAATTCAGTAGCGGACCACCTTAGTAGGCTACCACCGTTGGAGATTGAAAGAGATGACATTCCGATTGATGACTCATTCCCGGATGAGCAATTGCAAGTAATGGAGGAGTGCTTACTTCAAGTGTCTAGAGGGAGTGAGCCATGGTATGCGGACATAGTGAATTATCTTGTGTGTGAAGAGGTGCCTCCCGGTTTGTCATATGCCCAAAGGAAAAAGTTTTTCAAGGATGTGTGGCATTATTATTGGAGTGAGCCTCTCTTGTTCAAGAGAGGACCGGATGCAGTCTTTAGGAGGTGCATTCCAGAGGACGAGATGGAGAGTGTGATCCGTCATTGCCACTCCTTGCCATGTGGAGGCCACGCTAGCTCACACAAAACGTGTACAAAGGTATTGCAATCCGGTTTTTATTGGCCTAACTTATTTAAGGATATGTAGAATTTTGTAGTAGCTTGTGACGCTTGCCAAAGGACGGGAAACATCTCAAGAAGGAAAGAGATGCCCTTGAACAATATCTAAGAGGTTGAGGTCTTTGACGTTTTGGGTGTGGACTTCATGGGGCCATTCCCCTCTTCATGTGGCAACCTCTACATTCTATTGGTGGTGGATTATGTGTCAAGATGGGTGGAAGCAATTGCCTCTCCCATGAATAATGTCAAAGTGGTGGTGTGGTTTTTCAAGCAAGTAATATTCCCTAGATTTGGAACACCAAGAGTGATCATAAGTGATGGAGGGAAGCATTTCACCGATAGGAACTTTGGGACACTTTTAGCTAAGTATAGGGTGACTCATAAGGTGACCACACCTTACCATCCCGAAACTAGTGGCCAAGTGGAGATTTCCAACCGGGAGATCAAGGGGATACTTGAGAAGACGGTTTCTAGGACAAGAAAAGATTGGGCCATGAAGTTGATCATGCTCTATGGGCTTATAGAACCGCTTTCAAGACACCAAGTGGCACCACTCCCTACAAGCTAGTTTATGGAAAGTCTTGCCACCTTCCGATGGAAATGGAGCATAGGGCATATTGGGCCATAAGGTGGCTGAATTTTGACCTCAAGGAAGCCGGTGAGAAGAGGTTGCTAGACATGAATGCTCTTGAGGAGATCCGGTTAGATATTTACGAAAATGCCCGGATTTACAAAGAAAGGACCAAGCGTTGGCATGACAAACATCTAATCCCAAAAGAATTGAGTGAAGGTGACTTAGTCCTTCTCTTGAATTCAAGGTTGCGGCTCTTCCCCGGAAAGCTCAATTCAAGATGGACGGGTCCTTATGTGGTGAGGAAGGTTTTCCCCCATGGAGCGGTTGAGATAGGTGGGGAGCATTGTGGAGATTTCAAGGTGAATGGGCACCATTTGAAGAAGTACATCCCGGAAGCTCCGGTGGATATGATTGCCCCACTTCACCTTGAGTGAAACGCTTCTGGATTTGTCAAGCTAATGACCTTAAAGAAGCACTTAATGGGAGGCACCCCATTGGTACATATCTTTCCCTTTTCGTTTTTGTTGTTTTCATTTTCGTTTTTTTTTTTGCTTTTGTTTTTGTTTTGGTATGTTTGTGTGTTTTGTGTTTGTGTGCTAGAGTCTAGGAAAAAAAAGAAGTCTTGCAAGGCATGATGATGATGATGATGATCTTGTATCAAACGTGGGTGGAGCGGAGGTGGGACTTGGACGGCTTGCGGTGCTTAGCGCGGGTTCCGATGCCATAATGAACATCAAGAGCTCTCTACCATCTTTGATTGATCATCCACCATCACTCCACATGAGTGAACCAAAACACCGAAAACACCATTTTTACATTGTGAGGACTCTTTTTCACTTCCTTATTTAATTTGTACATTGGGGACAATGTGATTTTAAGTATGGGGTGGGGTTTTCATGATCATTTGCATGATTGCATCTAGGATAGTTTCATACTATTGTCACATGTTTCATTATATTTTGTATTGTACATATTCATCTCAAATATTCCAAAAAAAATCAGAAAATTAAAAAAAAAAATTTGCTTCCTAGTTTGAATACTTTTCTAGATTTCCATGTATGAATTGTGATGAAGATTGTTGTCTAGGTTGGATTGAGAATTGATTATCGAAATCGCATGCTAGCTCTTACACATCATATAGGAATGATTAAAGCAATTCATCTCTCTTCTTCTCATCTTGATCATGTTATATGAAGCACCTCAATTGATAAAATTTTGACCTCTTTTGACCCATTTGAAAATAGGAGCATGCTAGTGTGTTGAGTGTGTGAAAAGCAATTGTGGGGTGTTGAAGGAAGTGTATAAATGTTATGAATGAAGTGCTGAATGTGTTGTGAAAGTATAGAAAAAATATAGGTTTGGGGACGTTGGTTTTGATGACGAGTAACTCGGCACCATTCACATAATCAGGTGTTTGTGTCTTGTCAAAGTCGGATTAACCGATAGTCCTATCGAGCCTTGGTATGTGTGCCCGGTGTGAGGCATCTCGGAAAAAAATCCCGAGGTCCGGTAATCGCCAAAGTTTCGGTTTTTGTACACCAATGTCATTGTCTCAAAAATAATTGAAAGAAAAAAAAAAGAAGCAAAAGAAAAGAAAGAAAAGAAAATGATGGAGAAAAATATACACTTATGGTGGTAGTTGAACAAAATGAAGTTGCGGAGTTAGTTCCTTTCCCGGATTAGCATCACATGACCTAAAATTCCCACCTTTAACAACGTTTCTTGGCCTCTTCCTTCCTAAGTCCTTAAGACCTCTATGCACATGTGTTTTGACTTAAGTGATTCAGATTTGATATTTTCATGATTATTTAGACATTCTCGATTTACTTTGCATATAAGATTTCAAGTTAAGTGTGATTGTCTTTCCATGCATATATTCTCTTGATACACATATCCTCATCCTTTGCCATGAAACATCACTATGAAGGCGATCTATGACTAGAAGCACAATTGCAAATGTATTTTCCATTTTTCCGCATTCATAACTTATATCATCTTGTAGCTTAGGTTTGAACCTTGCTTGGGGACAAGCAAGTGGAAAGTATGGGGTATTTTGATAACATGATTTATGACGTTAGTTTATGCATTCATTTACATAGTTTTGCCCGTTATTCATGTATGGTTTTGTGGGTTTTGTAGGTATTTTAGGGAGCTTTATGACTTAATCGATACATTCGAGGATCATTCCTCGTGATGGCACACATCCGGACTCTTTAAGGAGCAAGCTAGGAGCAAAGGAGAACACAAAAGACCTTGTTGGTGCATGCCTTGCACCAACTCATGACTTAGTGATCAAAGGACGGCTGAACTGTAGGAACCACGGGCCAGAGGCCCTTTCCACGCCCGTGGAATCATTGGATTGCCCGTGGTGTCTGTCCGGACAGCATTGACACTTGTCACACAATTTCTTTTCCCCGACCTTTGCTTTTCTTTGATGACTGTGGACTTGGGAGAGCCTGTAGGCTAGCTAGAGGACTCTCTCTCATCATCCATTATTAGAGAGGAAGACTTGGAAGAAGAACAAGAACACTCTCATTTGAGAGAAGAAGAACATCATCAAACTTAGATCTAGAGTGAGACTTTGAGTGGTTTTTAGCGATTTTTGTTCAGAAGCTTTTTGAAGTGTTGTAAGGAACTATTTGAAGCTGCATTTGAATAGTTGTAAGTCTTGTTTAAACTCATATTCAGGCAAGATTTCTTGCTTTTACTTGCTTTCATTCACCATCTAACTATGAAACCCATGTATGCTTGTATGATGATTATAGATCTTGGGATGCATGTTATTGGCTAAGTAATTGTGATTCTAGGGTGATGGACAGAAGGTTATGGCTTGGATAATGATAGAATAGACTTGAATGTACCTTTTGATGACTTCCATGCTCGAAGCCTAACCCCCGATGAAAACCACGGCTTGTTCCTCCTAAACCACGATTGTGGAGCTGTATGATCAGCCTGTGGTTTTGCCCTGTCATGCTTATATTGATGAATCTAAATGTTAGGATGTTAGATTGTTAAAATCCTAGTGTTTGTTAAGCCTTATCTAGCTTAGGGTGATCTAATGCTATCAAACTAAGTTAGGGAAGAGACTTACTCGGTAATTCCCGATCTTAGATACCAAAGATGACGAACTCTAGGTAGTGGTGAGCCTCACAAGCCGCTATTGGATTGAGTGTGCTAGGATTGTTGCTTAGGACTTGCCTTTCCGAGACTTACCCGGTAAGGAGAGGTTTGACCCCTAGATAGCAATCCGGTTTGTGAGAATTCCCAACTTTAGGTTCCTAGAGACTTACCCGGTAATAGGACCTTAAGTGCGGGATTAATGGACCATGACACCTACCCGGTGATTGATCCCATTGGAGAAACACCCTTTTCTAACATACCGCAACTTGTCCAAGGTTAATTAGAAGTTTGAGTCTAATGCCATAATCGGAAGTCCAAATCCCTAGAATCCGCTTTTCTTACTTCGATCTCACATCTTGTGTTTGTGTTGCTTGTTTGTGTTGTTTGATTGATTGATAAATCTTGCATGATTTGTGATCTTTGTTTGATCACCACAAAAACCCAACTAAAAATATCATGATTTTCATTTCTTTATTTCTTTATCTTTAGACTATATTTGCACTATCCATGATCACTTGTATGATATGATTTCATTTTAGTCTTCGTGTTCGACCTCGGAATACTATTGTTCGCTCCAAAAGGTGTGTGCAAGCTTTAAAATTTATAACCCAAGAAGTATGCTTTAACAAATATGCGAACCCGCAGTGTACGGATCAATTGTAATAAAAGCGAGAATTTTAGGGGTCGAACACAGGGACAATGGTGAAACAAAGCACGGAATCAGGTAGTCAAATGTTGCTAATAACTACGAATAAAAGCAATCAAAGATGATGTAAAAGTCAAGTAAAGGGAAATGCAGATTCTAGGGATTAAAGCATCTAGTTGTGGTTCCGACTCAAGATCTCAAAGGATAACGCGGACAAAGCTAAGGTTTGCAAAGGGAAGGTGTTTCTAAGGTGGGAATAGATCACCGAGTAAGTCTCACTACTCACTATCCCAAACCAAAGCTCCTATCACCGGGTAAGTCCCAAGGTACTAAGGAAAGGAACTATAATCTCAAACCAAAACACCACCGAAGGGAAAAGAATCAACCTTTACCGGGTAAGTCTCAGGCTAACTCACAAACATGGGATGAAGGCACACTCAAACCCCAATAAAGGATAAACCTTTATTACCTACACTCATGATCTTGGGTAAACAAACAAAGGAATCACCGGGTAAGTCTCATCCTAGGCTTTCATTAAACCAGGAAAGGTATAATAAGGATATGATTTGGAAAACTTCAACTCTTAACTTAGAATAAGTTCAGGAAAGGTTCACCTCATTCAGTTATATTTCACCCCGGCCGAGATGTTCAATGACTGAGTGTGGTGTTCAATGGTTAAGGTAAAGACTCGAGCTTTCAGGGTCCTGTTGGGGTTAAGATCAATCTATCATCGTCTTTCCCACAACTTTCAGCCAATCACCCTAGAATCGCATAAGAAAATTAGCCAACAATCATCATGATAACAATAATCAAATTAATGGGAAAGGAATTAATATTCAAACAAGAAAACATTAAGAAAAGGGTCTCAATAACTGAATCAAATAAGTAACAAACAAGCGTTCGTCAATCACAACTCAGCAAAGACAACAAACCAAAAAGAGATCTAAGAAGATCTTACAAACTCCTTCAAAAGCCAAATCCAACTATGATTCCTTCCATCCTTGAACTTCAATCCTTCAATACTTCCTTCAACTCTTCCTTCAAAACTCCAGAACACCCTTCAATTGTTGAATGCTCTCAGCATGGTTGAACTTGTGGAAAATTCAACCCTTTATATAGGAGAATTATCTTCCAAAGATAATAATATCTTAAAAAGATAATTTCCTACAAAATATATCTCTATATTTTAAAATAAATCAGCCAAAAATAATATCTTCCTTCCAGAAATCCAGCCAAAAATATAAGATATCCTCCTTCCAAAATTAAAATATCTCTGCCAAAACTAAAGATCTCGTTGGCGACAGGGTGTTCGCCTCGGTCGGGACGCTCCTCAAGATCACCTCGGTCGAGGTGGTACTATTGCTGACCGAGGTGAATCTCAACTGAATGTAGAATCTCTCGAATCTGGTCCAAAGTCAATCTTCTTAATCATTTCCATGCTTCCTGAGATCTTCTCAAAGCTCGATAATGTAGCTCCAATGACTCCTTAGCTTCCTTAGCTCCATTTCGATCCAAAACGTGTCATTTTACCCACGATTACAACGAAACTAGGTGTAGACCTCGATTCCCGCAAAGGTAGACAAAACAACAATATAATCATAGAATATACATTCATACATGCAGATTTGTGAAGATAAAACGGCTAAACCAATCCTAAAATATAGACTATAATACATACTATCAAAATACCCCATACTTGTCCCTTGCTTGTCCCCAAGCAAGTTTCAAATCTTAGATACAAGATAGAATGGGTTATAAGTCAAAAAAGATCAATGAAAATCATTTCAAAACACTTTTGGTGGTGTGCTCCACTCATTGGTCACTCTAACAGAATGTTTCATGGCAATAAAATCAAGACATGATCAAAACATTTTATGAATATAAGAAAGTTGTTTATCTTTGCATAAAATCATAGAATGCATAATAAATCATATTTATCGAAATTAATCATGTATAATCCAGATTAAACCACCAAGTCAATCAACAAGCTCGAGGTCTCAAGGTCTTCCAAAAGAGGTAAAAAAAAGTGTTAGGGTGGGATGTATTTAGGGTATGTGGTGCTAGAAGCCGGGAAAAGGATCTTACTTCACTTTCTTTGAAACTCAACATCCTCCACCAATAAGCTTTCTTATTTTACTTTACTTTTTGGGATGCATGGACAGAGGTGCACAATAACCGAAGCCTAGGAGATCAGCAATCATCAATTTCTCGAGATGCCTCAAACCCTTGATGCACATACCATGACCCATTAGAAATATCGGTCAATCCCACTTTGGCAAGACACAAACACCCGGCTATGAGAATGGTGCCGAGTTACTCATCATCATGATTGACTTCCCCAAACCTATTTGTTTCTTTCAAACACTTTCAGCCAACATCTCAACTTTCACTTTCACTTGCTTTTCTTTGCTTGCTTCCAAATTCCCGGATAGGTAAAAAGGGAGGAAAATATGTATATGAGGGGTAAAAGCATGATCAAGAAGAAGAGAAGAGAATGAATTGCCTTAATCATCCCAGGAAGAATGTGATAGAACTCATCATGTGGTGTCAACCTTCAAATCAAACATAATTTTGATAAAAACAAAGTATTAAACATGCTAAAACTTCAAACAAAGCATTTGGCAACTTAAACATATCATAAAACCTTTCGAGCATATAAAGATTTCAAAACCAATCTGCAAACAGAATCATCATTGAGGTCATATCCAGAGAAGAAGCATAAAACGTTTCGAAAGACTCTTAGTTAAGAACCTACCTCGGTCAAGGTGTTTTGGCGTCATTTGAGGTGGTCAACCTCAATCGGCCATGAACATCCCGGTCGAGGTCATAAAAAAAATTTCAAACCAGTTTTTAACGTTTTTCTCAAACAAAAACTTGTATGTATGCATGTAATGGTAGATACACAAATAAAACCAAATAAAGCAGAATAAGATCATAAATATCCGAGAAGTCATACAAACATACACACATAAGTCAAGTAACACATCCAAATACCCCATACTTGGGACACATTGTCCCAATGGGTCAAATAAAAGTCTAGAATCAGAAAACTCACCGGACCTAGCTGAATTGCATAATAAATAAAGAAAGAAAATCCATGCAGCTCTAATCCTCGTCAGCTGGTGGCGGTGGTGGATGTGGAATGTAAGGGTGCTGGGATGGATCAAAGGGATAGCCCATCATCCGCTGAAACTAAATCTCCATTATATCACGCTGGTAATGTTGGCTCTCCCCTATTTGATGCATCCATCCATCGGTGTATCTACGCTCAGAAATCTCGAGCTACGGCTTGGGAAGGAAAATCAAAGACGGTGGGGGTAGGGAAGCCAAAGATCTCTCTGAACTGATCCATGGGAACGATGTAGTTCCGGTTCAGCAACCGGTACTTGATACTGCTACGTTCCGGCACGTGAGTGACAGAACTCACAAACTCCATGGTCAGCTCTAAGTAATCCGGTTTTCGAACCTCCATAAACTCCTCCAGTCCCACCATGGATATCATCTTCCTCAAGTCCTCCGCCACGTGGAGGCACTTTAAAGGAAGCAATGTCTAGAAAACGCACGGTAACAATAGGACGCCTGCAAATACGATCAAAATCAGCCTGGTGACGCTCATGGATCACCAGAATCGTACGCTGCGATGTAGAAGAAGGAGAGGAACTACTAGGTCTATCTCTCAAGACCAGCTGGTGATTAGATCTACTAATGATTTCTGACAGAAGAACACCTCGGTTGCTCTGAAAATCACCTCGGCCGAGACACAGCCGACTTGACCGAGGCAAAGGGTTGTTCGTTTGCAACTCTCAAATTTGTAAATTATTTTCCCCCAAATCACTACCAATTGCTTCCTAAGGGGTACTTATATCTTTTTCAACAAGAGACAGTGGCAACCAAAGCCAGATTTGTGCTAAATCAGTAAAAGAAGAGTTAGGGTTTTTGGACAAAATACCCAAATTTTGCGGAATTGGAGCGTTTTCCTTGTTGATTGATGCATGGAAATCAATCCTCTTGCTTCCTCCAGCATAATCGAACCAAAAATCATGGAAAATGAGCAAGAAACGAGGATTTGAGGGGTAGGGCACGCCGCGGTCGAGGTTAAGCTTGGGAGGGAAAAATGAGGATAGAGGAAACCGTCTCGCCTTTTATACCCTTCTCTGATTTTGATTTCACCTCGGTCGAGGTGGTCCCGACCGAACCGAGGTGTCTGACTGTATGTCAGACCTAGTCGCCTCGGTTGCCCCTAGAACATCTCGGTCGAGGTGTTGTGATAGCAACCGAGATGTGTCTCGTCAAACTCCGTCTTCTCGATTTCTTGAACTTTTGTCCTTCCAGTGTAGCTCCTGAGCTGTAATCCTTCCTTAGAAAGTACATGGTTTCTGTCTCGAGGACACCAAAAACAAAGCAAAGCAAACTATCTAAACTAAGCTAGAAAAAGGGGGAAAGAAAGCAATACCTTGGGTTGCCTCCCAAGAAGCGCTTGATTTAAGGTCGCTAGTTGGACCGTACATCGTCCCTAAACATGCTGGAAGGTTTCCTCACCCTATACTTCACCTTCATCATGGGGTGAGATAAAGAAGTCTATCCAACGTTCCAACAAATGCAAGTGCTCATCGGGGAATGAATCATCTATGGGTAGGTCATCCTTCTCGAGCGAGGAGGAAGGTAGCCGGCTGTGGTGATCCGCAACAGAATTCTCGGATCCCTTCTTATCACGAATCTCTAGGTCAAACTCTTGAAGCAAGAGAATTCAACGAATAAGACGCGTCTTTGCATCTTTCTTAGCGAGCAAGTAACGAATAGCTTCATGGTCAGTGTAAACAATAACTTTCGCTCCCACTAAGTAAGATCGAAACTTCTCAAAAGCATATACAACCGCCAAGAGCTCCTTTTCGGTGGTGGTGTAGTTCAGTTGAGCTTCATCTAGCGTCTTGCTAGCATAGTAAATGGCATTGGTCCGGTCATCCTTAGTCTGTCCAAGTACCGCTCCTACAGCCACATCACTAGCATCGCACATGATCTCAAAGGGCAAGGTCCAATCGGGAGGTTGAATGATGGGAGCGGTAATCAACGCTTCCTTTATCCTGTAAAAAGAATCAAGGCATTCGTGCGAAAACTCAAAAGCAACATCCTTATTCAAAAGATTAGTGAGTGGTTTAGAGATTTTTGAGAAATACTTGATGAACCTCCTATAGAAACCTGCGTGCCCGAGAAAACTCTACACACCCTTAACAGAACAAGGAGGGGAAGTTTCTCAATAGTCTCGATCTTAGCTCGATCGACCTCAATACCTCGGTTGGAAACGAGGTGTCCTAAAACAATTCCTTCGTTAACCATAAAGTGACACTTCTCCCAATTCAGAACAAGATTAGTGTTTTCACAACGTTGTAACACTAGAGAAAGGTTAGCCAAACAATTATAAAAAGAGGAACCATATACCTAAAAGTCATCCAAAAATACCTCCATGATCTCCTCAATGTACTCGGAAAAGATAGCCATTATACAACGCTGGAAGGTAGCGGGTGCGTTACACAATCCGAATGGCATCCTCCTATAAGCGAATGTCCCCCATGGATAAGTGAAAGTGGTCTTCTCTTGATCATCCGGATGGATAAAAATCTGAAAGAAGCCACTATAACCATCTAGATAGCAAAAATGGGAGTGTTGAGCTAACCGTTCAAGCATTTGGTCGATGAAGGGAAGCGGGAAATGGTCCTTCCGAGTGGCCACATTCAGCTTCCTATAATCGATACACATCCTCCAGCCTGTAACGGTCCTAGTTGGAATCAACTTGTTGTTCTTATCCGTCACAACGGTCATCCCTCCTTTCTTTGGAAATACATGCACCGGGCTCACCCACTTGCTATCCGATATGGGAAATATGATACCTGCATCCAACAACTTAAGAATCTCGTTCTTCACAACCTCTTTCATGATCGGATTTAACCATCTTTGAGGTTCCCGTGAAGTCTTATGATCGTCTTCCATTAGTATCTTATGCATGCAAAAAGAAGGCTTAATGCCAACAAGATCATCAATAGTATAACCTAAAGCCTTTCGATGTTTCTTCAGGACATGCATCAATTTAGATAATGCGGTTTCAGAAAGGGAAGCACTAACGATAACGGGATAAGTAGAATCTGGACCAAGGAAAGCATATCTCAAGTGACCAGAAAGTGGTTTAAGCTCCACGACTAGGGGTGCTTTCTGAGGAGGATCCGTGTCTTCTCCTTCCAGTGAAGTAGACTTAGATCGAAGAACTGGACTTTCAGAAGTCTCAGTTGACATCATCTCGCTTGTGACCTCTGTCGAGGCCCAAGGTGGGTGACTGAAATGTTCTTCAGATAAGAACACCTGGCTTGGTCCAGAAAGTGCCTCGGTCGAGGTACTGGAACTGGGACCGAAACCTAAATTTCTTTTCTTTTCCTGGATTAGTCTCTCAAACTTAGATCTTGGATCTGCTTCCAATGTTTTTAAGCTCCGTATATCTGCATCACAAGAAACATCTATACCTTCCTTTATTAAACTAAAAATAAGAACTCTTTCAAGAGGGTCATTAATAAGGATAGAGCTCACCAATTCTCTTGATTCTTCTTCATCATAGATGTTGAAGATGTCGTCCTCCAGCGGTTCTCCCTTCATTGCAGCAAGCAATGCAAACTCCACTTGATCTCCACCAATGTTGAAATTCAACTTGGCGTTCTTACAATCCACATTGCAACCCGAAGTTGCTAGAAATGGTCTCCCGAGAATGATAGGAACGGGATAATCTGCGGGAATGTCAAGTACAACAAAGTCTATACGTAAGTAGAAATTACCTAAATTGACGGGAACGTCTTCCAAAATGCCCACGGGATGGGTACTGGAGCGATCCGCCATGTATAGCCTTATCTTCACCAGCTTGGGCTTTCCAAGTCCGATTTTCTCACATAGCTCCAGCGGGATCATACTCACGCTGGCTCCTAGATCACACAACGCTTCATAAGTTACATCCCTAACTTGAATGGGAATGCAAAATGAACCGGGATCTCTCAATTTGGGTGGCATCTTCTCCTTCATGATTTGAATGAGCTCCGAAGACTTAGATGTCATCCTCATTTCCCCAAAATCTTCCAGCTTCCTCTTCCTTTATAGAATCTCTTTCAGAAATTTCCCATAGGCGGGCATCCCAAAATGCTTTTCTAGATGTGCTCTCGCCCTTGACTGAGGGAATGGAAGTGGTGGTTTATAAGCAGGAGGTGGAACATAAACTTCAGATTTATCTTTCGCTTTCTGGGGCTCCACCTCGGTTGGCACCTCGACCGAAGTGTTCGTCTGATCGTGGCTCGACCGAGGTACTAGATCTACAGTTTTCAGTCCACTTCGTGTCGTTATTGCCATAATCTGTCCCTTAGGGTTGTTGTCTGTCCTTGCTAGGAGCTTCCCTGGATCTCTTGGCTCTTCATTCGCCTTATTAAATAATTGTTGCTCTAAGGCTTTTTTGCCTTTGAAATTGAAGTCATCGATGTCTCCATATCATTAAGCTTGATCAGAATTGCCTCCAGGTTGCATCCTTCTTCTCTGGTTGGGATGAACTCGATCCAGGCTCCTGGCTTCTCAATGGAGTAGAAGAAGAAGTGGAGGGGTTAAAAGCATTATTAGCATGAGTATAAGGGTTACCAGGATTTTGTTGATTAGATCTCCAATTGTTGCAGTTGGAGTTTCTATTGTTGTTGTAATTGTTGTTCCGCGGCCCTTGATAGTTGTTTCTTCCTTGATATCCTCCATCTTGCTCCTTCTTCGTTTGAGCTACTAAAAGCTCCTTTGATGCTTTTACCTCATTTCTAAGTGAGGTGAGTTGAGCTTCATTTGATGATGTGTCCTGGAAACTAACTCTCCTTGCACCATTTTCCGTTCCTTGATGGGAGTACTTCTCCATGTGTAAAGCTTGCTTTTCAATGAATTCCCAAGCTTCATCTATCGGCATATCCATGAATGTGCCGGCTGAAAGTAGTTGGAGATTGAATTGAGTCGCTCCACCTAAACCTTTGAAATAAATTTCCAACAACTCGATCTTTGGAATCCCATGATGTGGGCAATCGAATAGAATATCCTTGAATCTCCCCCATGACTTGGACAAACTCTCCTTGTTCTTCATAATAAAAGCATTGATTTTTCGCCTCATTTCAAAGGTCTTAGAGGGAGGAAAGAACTTAGTTAGGAACTCCATCGACATCTCTTCCCAAGTGTTGATTTTTCCGGCCAGAAGAGATTGATACCAAGCAAGTGCCTTGTCTTTCAAATAGAAATAGAAAGGCCTCAACTTGTAGTTGTTATTCTCCAATCTTGAAGGTCTCAAAGTCTCCATCAGAATCTCATAGTTTTGCAAATGCTGATGCGGAGACTCGCTCTCCAAACCTCCACATTGACATTCTCGGATCATAGTTAGAACTTGCGGTCGAAATTCATAATCATGCTCAGCTTGATCTCCTAGGTTGACTCCTAGACGCCTGACTTGTTGATTAGGGTCCATCCTCTGTCCTAGGGTTTGTGGAACTCCAGCAAAAGGAACATCTCGGATAGGCATCCGAGGTGGTAGGTGTACATTGGCTGGGGGAACATGAACTGGGTCTTGCCTCGGTCGAGGATCTGGGATCCGTCGAGGAAGAAAGTGGGCCCTTAGAGGGGCCATATCTGCTTCAATTCTTTTGGTCCTAGCACGAGTCTCTTCTCTCTCTCGCTGCAGCTCTTATCTATTGAGGCGTAGCTGTTCCAATGCCTCCTTCAATTCGGCTTCAAGAACGCGATCGTCTTGATTGGCCATCTATGCTTCTCTTAATCTTCGCTTGTAAGTCTTTTCTGGTTCGGGGTAAGGAACGATTTCCTTTCCACCACGAGTTCTTCGCATTAACCTAAGGAAAGATCCTGCGAAAAAAACTCAAGTAGAGTAGTTAAATGAAACAAGGGGAATTGCCCTGAAAGAAACCAAAACCGGCTTGGTCTAGACCAAGTCCCCGGCAACGGAGCCAAAAACTTGTTCGCTCCAAAAGGTGTGTGCAAGCTTTAAAATTTATAACCCAACAAAATGCGAACCCGCAATGTACGGATCAATTGCAAAAATATTTTCCGTTTTTCCGCATTCATAACTCATTTCATCTTGTAGCTTAGGTTTGTACCTTGCTTGGGGACAAGCAAGTGGAAAGTATGGGGTATTTTGATGACATGATTTATGACGTTAGTTTAGGCATTCATTTAGATAGTTTTTCCCGTTATTCATGCATGGTTTGGCATTAGTTCGTGACGTTTACGCTTAATTCATCCACATTGTCGAAATAGATGTCTACACGAGCTTTTGTGGGTTTTGTAGGTATTTTGGGGAGCGTTAGGACTTAATCGATACATTCAAGGATCATTCCTCGTGATGGCACACTTCCGGACTCTTTAAGGAGCAAGCTAGGAGCAAAGGAGAACACAAAAGACCTTCTTGGTGCATTTCTTGCACCAACTCATGACTTAGTGATCAAAGGACGGCTGAGCTGTAGGAACCGCGGCCCAGAGGCCCTTTCCACGCCCGTGGAATCATTGGATTGCCCGACCTTCGCTTTTCTTTGTTGAGTGTGGACTTGGGAGAGCCTGCAGGCTGGACAGAGGACTCTCTCTCATCATCCATTGTTGGAGAGGAAGACTTGGAAGAAGAACAAAAACACTCTCATTTGAGAGAAGAAGAACATCATCAAACTTAGATCTAGAGTGAGTTTTTGAGTGGTTTTTAGTGATTTTTGTTGAGAAGCTTTTGGAAGTGTTGTAAGGAACTATTTGAAGCTGCATTTGAATGGTTGTAAGTCTTGTTTAAACTCATATTCAGCCAAGATATCTTGCTTTTACTTGCTTTCATTCACCATCTAGCTATGAAACCCATGTATGCTTGTATGATGATTATAGATCTTGGGATGCATGTTATTGGCTAAGTAATTGTGATTCTAGGGTGATGGACATAAGGTTATGGCTTGGATAATGATAGAATAGACTTGAATGTACCTTTTGATGACTTCCATGCTCGAAGCCTAACCCCCGATAAAAACCACGGCTTGTTCCTCCTAAACCACGGCTGTGGAGTTGTATGATTAGCCCGTGGTTTTGCCCTGTCATGCTTATATTGATGAATCTAAATGTTAGGATGTTAGATTGTTAAAATCCTAGTGTTTGTTAAGCCTTATCTAGCTTAGGGTGACCTAATGCTATCAAACTAAGTTAGGGAAGAGACTTACTCGGTAATTCCCGATCTTAGATACCAAAGATGACGAACTCTAGGTAGTAGTGAGCCTCACAAGCCGCTATTGGATTGAGTGTGCTAGGATTGTTGCTTAGGACTTGCCTTTCCGAGACTTACCCGGTAAGGAGAGGTTTGACCCCTAGATAGCAATCCGGTTTGTGAGAATTCCCAACTTTAGGTTCCTAGAGACTTACCCGGTAATAGGACCTTAAGTGCGGGATTAATGGACCATGACACCTACCCGGTGATTGATCCCATTGGAGAAACACCCTTTTCCAACATACCGCAACTTGTCCAAGGTTGATTAGAAGCTTGAGTCTAATGCCATAATCGGAAGTCCAAATCCCTAGAATCCGCTTTTCTTACTTCGATCTCACATCTTGTGTTTGTGTTGCTTTTTTGTGTTGTTTGATTGATTGATAAATCTTGCATGATTTGTGATCTTTGTTTGATCACCACAAAAATCCAACTAAAAATATCATGATTTTCATTTCTTTATTTCTTTCTCTTTTCTTAGACTATATTTGCACTATCCATGATCACTTGTTTGATATGATTTCATCTTAGTCTTCGTGTTCGACCTCGGAATACTATTGTTCGCTCCAAAAGGTGTGTGCAAGCTTTAAAATTTATAACCCAAGAAGTATGCTTTAACAAATATGCGAACCCGCAGTGTACGGATCAATTGTAATAAAAGCAAGAATTTCAAGGGTCGAACACAGGGACAATGGTGAAATAAAGCACGGAATCAGGTAGTCAAATGTTGCTAATAACTATGAATTAAAGCAATCAAAGATGATGTAAAAGTCAAGTAAAGGGAAATGTAGATTCTAGGGATTAAAGCATCTAGTTGTGGTTCCGACTCAAGATCTCAAAGGATAATGCTGACAAAGTTAAGGTTTGCAAAGGGAAGGTGTTTCTATGGTGGGAATAGATCACCGGGTAAGTCTCACTACTCACTATCTGTTCGCCCCTAGAGGTGTGTGCAAATAAGCTTTAAATTTATAAAACTAGAATCAAGCAGCGAACCCGCAGTGTACGGATCGAGGTAGCTAAGCAAGAATTCCAGAGTATCGAACACAGGGATTTGGGTGGGAACAAATTCGATTTCAGATTGTCAAGCAGTAAATATGGGAGTTTGCAAGTATTGGGAAAACAACAATCCTAAAGATCCGGGTATTCGGTTGCGGCAATAGATTCAAGATATACTAATGATGTAAAGACAGAGTAGAGATATGCAAAGGTATACTAATGTAAGGTAATCGTACGGTGAAGTTCCAATAACCTTATATGACTCACCTACAAGACACTCTCTATACAGGTTGTTGAGGCTTCAATATAGAAAGGTTCTAAAGGTAAGAATTAGCATCAAATACCCAAACCTATAATCTAAAGGTCAAGACTAACTTATCCGATTGAGGTTGTTGAGGCTCACAATCGAGGTAGAGGTTGTTGAGGCTTCACTACCACCTAGAAAAGACAAATCTAAGCTAAGCTAAAGCAAATCTTTAACTTTGGATTAAGGTAGAAGCAGGCTCGTAAACTCATGGAAATTACGGTTGGATCTTGAGATTCCACGGCCGTGGAACTCAAGAACAGCCCGTAATTTAGGGTTGTCGGCGACACTTCTCTAACTCTCAGGGTCTAATCTGTTTGCGATCGATCTATCATCATCTATGCCACAACTATCAACCCTTCACCTTAGAATTGTTAAGGGTTTTTAGCCAATAATAGCCATTTGATATCAATTCAAGATTTATAAGATAGAAGATGGAAACTTTCAAGAACTTTCAATAATCTTTCAAACAAATCTCAAAATCATAATCGAAAACAAGTGTTTGTCAAGAGATTCAAATCAAACAATCAATCACAATCTTAGGAAAGAAAGGAAACGGGATGTCAATCCGATCCTAAATCAAACCTAAGCAAGAAGAGGAGAATTCTTGCAAAATCCTCCAAGAACTTCGATCTTCCTCAACGCGAAGATTGCTCACAGCAATTCTCTAATCACGAACTTTGATCTTCAATGAGATCTCCCAAAAATCACCTCCAAGAATGAAGGTTTGCGTCTTGCTAAGCTTGCGTTCTTGCCGCCAAACTTAGGGTTTGAAAAGTCGTAAGCTAGGTAGCGGGGTAAGGCGAGGTGACGGAATCTTGCCTCATCCGTCCTTTTTATAATGCAGGGCAAAACGTCGGCCCGGCCCGATCTTCAAGAGATCATGGCTTCGAAACGTGGCGAAAGGATTCGCCAAGATCACGGTCGTGGAAGATTCCACGACCGTAATTTAGGGCGTGGAGAGGAATACGGTTGTGTTCCACGGCCGTAATATCCCCTGGAATGAACATCGAATTCTGCATCACAATCCACGGCCGTAATCTAGGGTCAAACCGTGATTTTTGCCTTCCTTCGTGCATTCCTCAATCTAATACTTCAATTTGCTTCCAAAAGGTGTCCTTGATCTAGAGGTACATCAACTCAACTCTCCTTCGCTCGATTTCGTTCGGAAATAGCTCCAAATCACCTATAATCAACATAGAACTCGTGTAGACATCCATATCGACAATATAGGTAATACTAGCTCATATATGCATAAAGTTCCATCAAAGACTATCAATATGAATCAAATACGATTATAAAACGTGCCTAAAATATCACAATATTTCATGCTAACAAATAACCCCATACTTAATACTTGCTTGTCCCTAAGCAAGGTCTTTCAAAAAGCTTTAAACAAGAGTTAGGATGAAATATGTGTACCTCCTTGTGGATGAAAGTGACTCCTAAAGAATAGATCATTCTCAAACCTTGTTTCATTCGTTTTCAAACTTTCACGCACTTAATTAGAGAGTAAGAGGTAAAGAAAGCTTATGAAACAATTTAACTTCCAAACAAGCATTATAACCTTCAAACATTATCAAAATCAATCATAAGAACTTCAATTTAGATCACCAAGCCATATAACATTCTTTTGATCTTAAGGACTTTTCAAAGGAAAAGGTCTAGAGTATGGAAGGGAAGGGAAACTTTAAGGGAGAATGGTGCATAAATCCGGGAAAATGGATTACTACCTTCTTCTTCTTTTGCGGTTTCCGCAACTCTTCACTTTGAGCTTCGCTCTTACTTTTCATTTTTCGATTTTACTTTTGGAGTTATGGATAGAGGTGCACAAAAACCGAAGCCTAGGAGATTGGCGTTTCTCATTTTTGCGAGATGCCTCAAACCCTTAGCGCACATACCATAATCCGCTAGGAATATCGCTCAATCCGACTTTGGCAAGACACAAACACCCGGCTATGTGAATGGTGCCGAGTTACTCATCGTCATGATTGACTTCCCCAAACCTATAATTTCTTTCTATTCAATTGATTGCAAATAATTGCTCTCATGGCCCTCCCACATCAAACATGCCTTTTTCTCGTTCACTTCTCCAAATTCCCGGATAGGTAAGGGAGGCTAATATTTCAATGAGGAGCTAGATGATCAAAGGAAAGAAGAAAGAAAGTATCGAATTGCCTTAATCATCTCAAAAAGAAGCATAAGAACTTATAATGTGATTTCAACTTCGATTTCTTATATGATTTAGGTAACATTTTCACATTATAAAACTTACAAAAGAGGTAAAATCTATTCATTCAATTTCTTTTCGAATTACTATCCTTTCAAGCATGTAATCGTTATCAACTTAATTCACAAGTAGTGTTTATCATAGAATTCATCTCAATTCATTAGAAGCATCAAATTTTTCAAAAATTTTCAATTTTTATGGGTTTTTAAAGTTCTTTTTCATGCAATGCAAGAAAGGAAACGTGTGACATATGATGAACATGCAATAATAGTCTCGGAATAGAAGTAACATATAGAGTAGAGTTATTACAAACATTTAGTACATCCCACCCCATACTTAGGACGAACATTGTCCCTAATGTTCACAAAAAAGAACAAAAGCAAGAAAGGAAAAGAAAACTCACAAATGGCGGCGGGGATGTCTAAAACGAGCAAGTCCGGTCATCAATCACTGCGGTGCCGGTGGAGGTGGGAATGGAGAGAAACTCGGGTCATAGTACCGCCCAAACTGCTGGCGGTAGACGTCCCTCATCATGTGGTCGAGGTCGTCCATATGTCTGTCTCTAGCGTCTGCCCGGATCTCTAATGCTCCGACTCTCTCTGAAAGTCCGGTAGCCCACTCCGGCATCCTCTCATACCATCCCGGAGCGCGATCATACCATCCGGGAGCGTCTGCTGGTGCTGCTGCTGGTGGTGGTGGTGCTGCTGCTGCTGCGTGTGTAGTGGTCCAAGGAGGAGGTGTCTCGTACCAGGTGGGAGGTGTGGTCATCCACGTGGGTCTCTCGCTCACGCTGGCGCGGTGAGATGACGAGCCTGAAGCTCTAGTCGGACGCGGAGAGCGTCTAGGTACATCCTGCTGGTCCGGCTGATCCGGAAACGAGCCGAACTCCTGCTCTGCTCCTGCACCACTCTCATACGGCTCTCCCATATCCTCCTCATCTACAACCGGCGGTGGGACGTAAGGGGGAGCTACAAGCCTGTTCGCATGCATCGCAGCGAACGTCTCCTTCCAGTTGTGGCGTCCTGCCACAATGGAATACTCCGGCAGCCACTCAATACCCCTGCCGGTCCTACTCTCCCAGGGCATGCCCGCGTAAGGCGGACCTCTATGTGTGGGGAAGATGAGTCCCCTAACCATGAAAGCGTGTAGCCCTAATGGAACTGCCGGTATACGCGTGCAAGCTGAGAAATCCACTCCAAAAGTCCTAGCTATGTGGGTCACTATCCCACCATACCCAATGTTCCCTCTCGACTTGTTCTTCAACTTACTCATAGTCGCCGCTAAAAGGGTAGCACAATCGGCGCGGCATCCGTGAAGCATAGCATAGAGGAGGAATAGCTCATCCGTCTTGATCTTTTGGGGCGTCTCCGTCCTAGGGAAGAGACACTCCGAAAGAACACGGTGAGCTATCTTCAAGGCCAAATGGTACATCAATTTGGCCTTGGAGTCAGCTGGATGCCAACGGTCCTCGTCGGCATAGATCATAGCTACGTCTCCCCAAAAGTCCTTAGGAGACACGTTCCTAGGGATGCGACCGTTGTAGGTCTCGTGGAACCCAAAAATGGTCCCAAACTCAACTATACTCAACTGGTAGTCTTGGTTCATGAGGCGGAAGGAGACGGTTCTATCAACAGGGCTGTGCTCAAAAGACGTCACAACCTCTCGGGTGATCTCCTCATAAGCGTCTTCACGAATATTCGTGAAGACAAGCAAACCGGCTCTATCCAAGAGCCATGTAAGGTCATCTACAATGTTGAGAGGATGTAGATCCTCCAACAACAAGTATCTAGGGCCAATTACTGCCCTCTCCTCGATCCTCTCATATGCGGCTTGGTGGTTTTCGTGTATGATCGGTATGTTAGGAGGAGGGGGTGAAGATGGAGGTGAAGGTGAGGATGGTGGTGAAGGGGATGAGGGTGGTGGTGGTGCCCTAGAGGTGGAGGGGTTACCCTTTCTCTTCTTATTCTGTTCCCCCTTCTTCTCCTTAATTCTTCCTGAAACTCTCCTCACGAAGTCCATTCTGTTACAAATTACGGTCTGTTCTTCACAAAACCACGGCCGTGGAACCTCTTCAGACCGTGATTCGACACAGAATTTCCGATTCTCAACAAATCAGCAACCAAACTCCACCACAATCAGTCCTAGTCTAATTTCTTCAAATCTCAATCAGTTCTTCCTAATAATCTCTAACAAAAACGAACAAAAACGAGCAAAATCAAGAAGAGAGCAAAAACCTCTTTTTTCGGATTGAGAAATCCAAAATGCGGGTTTGTTGATCGTTTTCCGCGTGATTTGTTGCTTGGATCTTGTTCTTGGTTGGATTTGCTTCGGTTTAGGAAGAAGAATCGTTAAAAACGATTAGAGAACGAAGATTTGGGAGGGGCTGCGTGTTTTCGGCGTTTAGGGCGTGGAAATTGGGGGTTTTTGTGGTGTTTTTGTGGTGAAGTGTGGCTTTTATACTTGCAGGCAAAATTTCAAAAATTACGGTCTATCGGGGCATTCCACGGCCGTGGAAATGTACGGACCCGTAATTTTGGTGATTTTTCACAGGCCTTTGAGAATTACGGCCACTGTAGCAACGACGACCGTAATTTAGACCGTGGAACTCTCTGTAAAGCTTCAAAGTCCAAATTTCGTCACTTCTCTTCGACATTATTCTTCCTTTCCCCTTTTCCATCGATACTACAACCAAAAACACGAACATACCGGAAGAAATCGAGGCAAAAACAAAGCAAAAACTTCTATTCTAAGCTAATCTATGAATCGAAAGCAAAAACGAAAATGCAGTACCTTGGGTTGCCTCCCAAGAAGCGCTTTGTTTAAGGTCCGTAGCTAGACCATACTCGCACTTATTCGAGTGCGGTAGGTGCAAACTCCTCAGCTTGGAGTTCCGGTGAGTACTTCTTGAGTCGTTGACCGTTCACCTTAAAACTTCCGCTAGCTTCACCCCATACTTCAACTGCACCATGGGGGAAAATACGCTTAATTAGAAAAGGTCCGGTCCAACGAGATTTTAACTTACCTGGAAAGAGGCGAAGTCTCGAATTGAAGAGGAGAACTTGATCTCCTTCTTGGAAGTCCTTTGGAATGATATGCTTATCATGCCAACGCTTTGCTCTTTCCTTGTAGATCTTAGCGTTTTCGTAGGCGTTCAAACGGAGTTCATCCAGCTTGTTGATGTCTAGGAGACGCTTCTCTCCCGCTTCTTTCATGCTGAAATTCAGCCACTTGATAGCCCAAAACGCCTTGTGCTCTAGCTCTACCGGTAAGTGACAAGATTTCCCATACACAAGGTTGTATGGTGTGGTTCCTATGGGAGTCTTGTATGCAGTCCGGTATGCCCATAACGCATCATCTAGTTTCAAGGACCAATCCTTCCTAGTCCTCGAAACCGTCTTCTCTAGAATTCCCTTGATCTCCCTATTTGAGATCTCAACTTGCCCACTCGTTTGTGGATGGTAAGGGGTGGCGATCTTGTGAGTAACCCCATACTTGGATAGAAGAGCTTCAAAGCGACGGGCTATGAAGTGAGAACCTCCATCACTAATGATCGTCCTTGGCGTCCCGAATCGCGGAAAAATGGTTTTGTTGAAGAACTTTACCACCACCATGGCATCATTTGTGGGAGAGGCAATAGCTTCCACCCATCTAGAAACGTAGTCTACCGCCAATAATATGTATTGGTTCCCGCAAGAAGAAGGGAATGGTCCCATGAAGTCAACTCCCCAAACGTCAAAAATCTCCACCTCTTGGATGTTGTTGAGGGGCATCTCGTTCCTTCTAGAGATATTGCCTGTTCTTTGACAAGCATCGCAACAAGAAACAAAGGATTGCACATCTTTAAATAAAGTAGGCCAATAGAATCCGGATTGCAATACCTTTGCGCTAGTTTTGTTCGAACTAGCGTGTCCTCCACAAGGTAGTGAATGACAATGACGGATGACACTTTGCATCTCATCTTCCGGCACACATCGCCGAATGATGCCATCCGGACCTCTCTTGAAGAGAAGAGGTTCGTTCCAATGGTATTCCCGGACGTCCTTGAAGAACTTCTTCCTTTGCGCATATGATAGTCCGGGTGGTATTTCCTGGCAAACCAAATAATTAACGAAGTCAGCAAACCATGGTTCGTCACCTTTGGAGATTACCTTGATGCACTCCTCGATGATGTGTAGGTGTTCATCCGGAAAGGAGTCATCAATGGGTAAGTGGTCGTCCTCTAGATGTGTTAGGCGACTCAAATGATCCGCAACAGAATTTTCCGAGCCTTTCTTGTCGCGGATCTCAAGATCGAATTCTTGTAGGAGAAGAATCCATCTAATCAGCCTTGGCTTCGCATCCTTCTTTGCAAGGAGGTACCGGATCGCAGCATGATCCGTGTAGACAATCACCTTTGCACCTACAAGATAAGAGCGAAACTTGTCAATAGCGTAGACAATGGCTAAGAATTCCTTCTCCGTAGTGGCGTAGTTGAGCTGGGCTTCGTCTAGCGTCTTGCTAGCGTAGTATATGGCATGGGTTCGTCCTTCCTTTCGTTGCCCAAGAACAGCTCCAAGGGCTACGTCACTAGCATCGCACATAATCTCGAAAGGGAGAGTCCAATCCGGTGGTTGGATAATGGGTGCTGAAATTAGAGCTTGCCGGATGGTGTTGAACGCATCTAGACATTCCTGCGAGAATTCAAAAACCGCATCCTTCATCAATAGATTAGTGAGAGGTTTTGATATCTTAGAAAAGTCTTGGATAAAACGTCTATAAAATCCAGCATGTCCTAGAAAACTTCTTATTCCCTTTACCGAAACTGGGGGAGGAAGTTTCTCTATGGTCTCTATTTTAGCCTTGTCTACCTCTATCCCTCTACTAGAGACTAAGTGACCTAAAACGATTCCTTCTTTAACCATGAATTGACACTTCTCCCAATTAAGAACTAGGTTAGTGTCCTCACATCTTTGCAAAACAAGGGAAAGGTTAGAAAGACAATCGTTAAAAGAGGAACCGTAAACGGAGAAGTCGTCCATGAAGACTTCCATGATTTCCTCTACGTATTCGGAGAAGATGGCCATCATGCACCGTTGAAAGGTGGCTGGGGCGTTGCAAAGCCCGAACGGCATCCTCCTATAAGCGAACGTACCCCAAGGGCACGTGAATGTGGTCTTCTCTTGATCATCCGGATGTATCGGGATCTGAAAGAAACCACTATAACCGTCAAGGTAGCAAAAGTATGAATGTTGTGCTAACCTTTCAAGCATTTGGTCGATGAATGGCAATGGAAAGTGATCCTTCCGCGTTGCGTTGTTGAGCTTGCGGTAGTCTATGCACATTCGCCATCCAGTCACGGTTCGGGTAGGAATGAGTTCGTTGTTCTTATTGGTGATGACCGTCATTCCTCCCTTCTTCGGAACTACTTGAACTGGGCTCACCCACTTGCTATCGGAGATAGGATAGATGATACCTGCATCAAGAAGTTTAAGAATTTCCTTCTTGACAACCTCCTTCATGGTCGGATTCAACCGCCTTTGAGGTTGTCTTGAAGTTCTAAAGTCCTCCTCCATTAGTATTTTGTGCATGCATAGGGAGGGTTTAATTCCTACTAAGTCCTCAATAGTATAGCCTATGGCTTTTCTATGTTTCCTAAGGACAATCATGAGCTGTTCATGTTCATCTATGCTTAATTCGGAACTAACGATAACTGGGAAGGTAGAATTAGATCCAAGAAAAGCGTACCTTAGATGAGCAGGAAGTGGTTTGAGTTCCATCGCTTTCGGAGCTTCCAATGATTCTTGAGAAGCTTCCGATGTTTCCTTAGAGGTTTCTAAGGATGTTGGGTGGTTTGGAGAAGAATCAGGAGAAGTTGAAGAAGCGTGCTGATCACTATTTTCCACGGTCAAAATCACGTTCTCCCCTGTGTTTCCACGGCCGTAATATCCTCTGGAATGGAGGTCGAATTTGGTTGTGGAATCCACGGCCGTGGAATAAAGGGTATGGCCGTGGAATCTTGTATTCTCAGCCTCATCGTGGAGTTTCTCAAACTCCATTTCATGCATCTCTTCTTGTGCTTCCAAGGCTTCAATTTCCTCTTTGCACTCTCCTTCTTCTCCTTCATGGGTTAGACTCATAGTGATAACCTTTTGCAAGGGATCGTTAAAGAGAATCGCACTTACTTCCTCCCTAGACAAGCCTTCTTCGTCTTGGATGTTGTAAATATCCTCATCAAAGATCGGCTCCTTCACTAGAGTGGAAAGAACGAACTCCACTTTCTCCTCCCCAATGTCAAAAGCGAGTCTCCCATTCTTGCAATCGACCATGCAGCCGGAAGTTGCAAGAAACGGTCTTCCGAGTATGATCGGGACCGGACTATCTGCAGGAATGTCAAGCACAACAAAATCAATAGGGACAAAGAACTTGCCTAGCTTGACAGGGATGTCCTCTACAATGCCGACGGGACGAGTAATGGATCGATCCGCCATGTATAACGTCATCTTCACCGGTTTAGGATCGCCTAAACCGATCTTCCTGCACAATGCAAGTGGTATGATGCTCACACTTGCTCCTAAGTCACATAAAGCGTCATATGTGACCTCTCCCACTCCTATGGGAATGCAAAATGACCCTGGATCCTTCAGCTTCGGGGGCATTTTTTCCTTCATAGTCTTGATGAGGTCCGAAGAATCCGAACTCATCTTCACTTCTCCAAAATCTTCTAGTTTCCTCTTGTTAGAGAGGAGCTCCTTTAAGAACTTGCCATAAGCCGGCATACCTACAATAGCATCAATGAAAGGTATATTAATATGCAGCTTGCTCATGAGTTCTATGAACTTACCGAATTGCTTGTCTAGGCGCGCTCGCGCTCTAGATTGAGGGAATGGTAGGGGAGGTTTGAAAGCTGGAGGTGGAACATAGACGTCCTCCTTCTCCTTCCCCTTTTCTTTGCTTTTCTCCACGGGGACTTCAATAAACGTAGGCTGCGGATCGGTGGTAGTCACTCCACTCCTAGTCGTAATCGCCATCACCCTTCCCTTAGGGTTGTCCTCCGTCTTTCCCGGAAGTTTCCCTTGATTCCTAGGAACCTCCTCCGCATGGTTGAACATTTGATTCTCCAAAACCTTTTGAGCTTTGTCAACCTTAGAAATTTGATCATCAACCTTGATGATGCGGTTCTCCAACCCTTGAAGCTTTCCCAAGATCGTTTCCAACATGGGATCCGGCTTTTCCTTTCCCGTATTGTTTCCTCCATTTGATGATTGCCCCTGGCTTTTCAAAGGAGTAGAGGAAGAAGAGGGTGGAGTTAGTGAATTGGAATTGGAAGCATAGGAGTTACCGGAATTTTGTTGATTGGAGCGCCAATTGTTGTTGTTTGAACCACGATTGTTGTTCCAACTGTTGTTGTTCCGGTTGTTGTTGTTTCCATTCCAATTGTTGTTCCGGTTATTGCTCCGGTTATTGTTATTGCCCAAATAGCCAACATCCTTCTCTTGCTGCTTTGGGAAGTTGGTCTTGATAGCTTCCTTCAACTCTTTGATCTCATTGTTGAGGGAGAAAATCTGATTTTGAGCTTCATGTGTGAGCTTCGCTCCTTGCTCCACACGATTTCCTTCCACCTTCCGGTGGGAATACTTCTCTATGACTCTTGCTTGCTTCTCAATGAAGTCCCAAGCGTCATCTTCTCTCATGTCCATGAACGTTCCACATGAGAGGGATTGAAGGTTGAATTGCGTTCCCGCATCCAGCCCCTTGTAGTAAATTTCCAGCAAGGCAAGCTTGGATATGCCATGATGAGGGCAATCCAAGAGTAAATCCTGAAACCTTTCCCAAGATTGAAACAAACTTTCGTTAGGTCTCATAGAAAAAGCATTAATCTTACCTCTAAGTTCCGCCGTTTTGGAGGGCGGAAAGAACTTAGTGAGAAACTCTGCGGAGAGGTCTTCCCACGTCTCTAGCTTTCCACTAGGAAGAGCTTGGTACCAAGATAGCGCTTTCCCTTTCAAAGAGAAAAAGAAGGGTTTGAGCTTATAGCTGTTGGTAGTAGCGTTCTTTGGTCTCATTGTCTCCATCATGCACTCAAAGTTTTGCAAGTGTTGGTGCGGAGATTCAGCGCTTGTACCGCCAAACTGACTTTGGCGAACAAGGGTGATGACTTGAGGGTTGAAGCTAAACCCTTGTACATCTTCAGCATCAAAGTTCACACCTAAGCGGCGTGGTTGTTGTGTTGGATCCATCCGCTGGCCAAGAGTTCTTGGCTCATTGTCCACACGTTCGACTCTCGCATTCCTAGGTGGAATGCGGCGGTTAGCAGCTCCTTGTGTGTTGAAAGGATTTATATTGATCGTGGGATCAATCTCTTCTAGCGCGGGCATGGAAGAATCACTATCATCAGCGGATGAGTTACCTCTTCTTCTAGACCTTGTCCTTCTTCTCGAGGACTTCTTTCCCATCTTATCTTCAAGATCGCTCATCTTTATCTTCATTTGAACGATCATGTCTTGTAGACCGTTAACTTGAGTTTGATGACGATCCATCTCATCTTGGAGGAGATTCTCATTCCATCGGAGTTGAGCTTCCTTCTCCGCTAACTTAGTTTGAAGATCGTTTTCGTTCTCTTGAGCCATCCTCTTCTCTTTGCGTTTTTGTCTTAAAGTTTTCTCTAGCTCTTGATCAAGAGGTAAGAGATATTCGGTGTTCCTAGACCTGCGCATGCACTCAAGAAGAATCAAATAGCGAGAGCAAGCTCCCAAGCTTGACAACCGGTTACCGAATTCGGCCGAAACCAAATCCCCGGCAACGGCGCCAAAAACTTGTTCGCCCCTAGAGGTGTGTGCAAATAAGCTTTAAATTTATAAAACTAGAATCAAGCAGCGAACCCGCAGTGTACGGATCGAGGTAGCTAAGCAAGAATTCCAGAGTATCGAACACAGGGATTTGGGTGGGAACAAATTCGATTTCAGATTGTCAAGCAGTAAATATGGGAGTTTGCAAGTATTGGGAAAACAACAATCCTAAAGATCCGGGTATTCGGTTGCGGCAATAGATTCAAGATATACTAATGATGTAAAGACAGAGTAGAGATATGCAAAGGTATACTAATGTAAGGTAATCGTACGGTGAAGTTCCAATAACCTTATATGACTCACCTACAAGACACTCTCTATACAGGTTGTTGAGGCTTCAATATAGAAAGGTTCTAAAGGTAAGAATTAGCATCAAATACCCAAACCTATAATCTAAAGGTCAAGACTAACTTATCCGATTGAGGTTGTTGAGGCTCACAATCGAGGTAGAGGTTGTTGAGGCTTCACTACCACCTAGAAAAGACAAATCTAAGCTAAGCTAAAGCAAATCTTTAACTTTGGATTAAGGTAGAAGCAGGCTCGTAAACTCATGGAAATTACGGTTGGATCTTGAGATTCCACGGCCGTGGAACTCAAGAACAGCCCGTAATTTAGGGTTGTCGGCGACACTTCTCTAACTCTCAGGGTCTAATCTGTTTGCGATCGATCTATCATCATCTATGCCACAACTATCAACCCTTCACCTTAGAATTGTTAAGGGTTTTTAGCCAATAATAGCCATTTGATATCAATTCAAGATTTATAAGATAGAAGATGGAAACTTTCAAGAACTTTCAATAATCTTTCAAACAAATCTCAAAATCACAATCGAAAACAAGTGTTTGTCAAGAGATTCAAATCAAACAATCAATCACAATCTTAGGAAAGAAAGGAAACGGGATGTCAATCCGATCCTAAATCAAACCTAAGCAAGAAGAGGAGAATTCTTGCAAAATCCTCCAAGAACTTCGATCTTCCTCAACGCGAAGATTGCTCACAGCAATTCTCTAATCACGAACTTTGATCTTCAATGAGATCTCCCAAAAATCACCTCCAAGAATGAAGGTTTGCGTCTTGCTAAGCTTGCGTTCTTGCCGCCAAACTTAGGGTTTGAAAAGTCGTAAGCTAGGTAGCGGGGTAAGGCGAGGTGACGGAATCTTGCCTCATCCGTCCTTTTTATAATGCAGGGCAAAACGTCGGCCCGGCCCGATCTTCAAGAGATCATGGCTTCGAAACGTGGCGAAAGGATTCGCCAAGATCACGGTCGTGGAAGATTCCACGACCGTAATTTAGGGCGTGGAGAGGAATACGGTTGTGTTCCACGGCCGTAATATCCCCTGGAATGAACATCGAATTCTGCATCACAATCCACGGCCGTAATCTAGGGTCAAACCGTGATTTTTGCCTTCCTTCGTGCATTCCTCAATCTAATACTTCAATTTGCTTCCAAAAGGTGTCCTTGATCTAGAGGTACATCAACTCAACTCTCCTTCGCTCGATTTCGTTCGGAAATAGCTCCAAATCACCTATAATCAACATAGAACTCGTGTAGACATCCATATCGACAATATAGGTAATACTAGCTCATATATGCATAAAGTTCCATCAAAGACTATCAATATGAATCAAATACGATTATAAAACGTGCCTAAAATATCACAATATTTCATGCTAACACTATCCCAAACCAAAGCTCCTATCACCGGGTAAGTCTCAAGGTACTAAGGAAAGGAACTATAATCTCAAACTAATACACCACCCAAGGGAATAGAATCAACCTTTACCGGGTAAGTCTCAGGCTAACTCACAAAGATAGGATGAAGGCACACTTAAACCCCAATAAAGGATAAACCTTTATTACCTACACTCATGATCTTGGGTAAACAAACAAAGGATTCACCGGGTAAGTCTCATCCTAGGCTTGCATTAAACCAAGAAAGGTATAATAAGGATATGATTTGGCAAACTTAAACTCTTAACTCAGAATAGGTTCAGGAAAGGTTCACCTCGTTCAGTTATATTCTACCCCGGCCGAGATGTTCAATGACTGAGCGAGGTGTTCTACGGTTAAGGTAAAGACTCGAGCTTTCAGGGTCCTGCTGGGATTAAGATCATTCTATCATCGTCTTTCCCACAACTTTCAGTCAATCACGCTAGAATCGCATAAGAAACTTAGCCAAAAATCATCATGATAACAATAATCAAATTAACGGGAAAGGAATCAATATTCGAACAAGAAAACCTTAAGAAAAGGGTCTCAATAACTAAATCAAATAAGTAACAAACAAGCGTTCCTCAATCACAACTCAGCAAAGACAACAAACCAAAAAGAAATCTAAGAAGATCTTACAAACTCCTTCAAAAGCCAATTCCAACTTTGATTCCTTCCTTCCTTGAACTTCAATCCTTCAATACATCCTTCAACTCTTTCTTCAGAACTACAGAACACCCTTCAATTGTTCGATGCTCTCAGCATGGTTGAACTTGTGGAAAATTCAGCCCTTTATATAGGAGAATTATCTTCAAAAGATAATAATATCTTAAAAAGATAATTTCCTATAAAATATATCTCTATCTTTTAAAATAAATCAGCCAAAAATAATATCGTCCTTCCAAAAAATCCAGCCAAAAATATAAGATATCCTCCTTCCAAAAATAAAATATCTCAGCCAAAAATAAAGATCTCGCCGGCGAGAGGGTGTTTGCCTCGGTCGGGACGGTCCTCAAGATCATCTCGGTCGAGGTGGTACTGTAGTTGACCGTGTTGAATCTCAACTAAATGTAGAATCTCTCGAATCTGGTCCAAAGTCAATCTTCTTAATCACTTCCATGCTTCCTGAGATCTTCTCAAAGCTCCAAAATGTAGCTCCAATGACTCATTAGCTTCTTTAGCTCCATTTCGATCCAAAACGTACCATTTTACCTACGATTACAACGAAACTAGGTGTAGACTTCGATTTCCGCAAAGGTAGACAAAACAACAATATAATCATAGAATATACATTCATACATGCAGATTTATGAAGATAAAACGTCTAAACCAATCCTAAAATATAGACTATAATACATGCTATCAAAATACCCATACTTGTCCCTTACTTGTCCCCAAGCAAGTTCCAAATCTTAGATACAGGTCTAATTGTAGCTCTATTTACCATGACAAGAGTGAATTTTACGGGTTGAATATCCTTAATATTCAGTTTGTTGCACAAATCCAAAGATATTATACTTACACTTGCTCCGAGATTGCATATACAATTTTGAGGTTGTCCTTTGGTATCTAGGGGGACGTAGAAACTTTCATGATCTTGTCTTACGGTTGGCATCTTATCCATGAGTAAATCACTATACTCCTTGGTGAGGGGTACGGTATTGCTTCTCTGCTTTTGATAAGATTTTTGTTGGACAAAATGTCCTTCATGAACTTGGTATATGCCTGCAACTACATAAATGCATATGTAAGGAGAATGTTCACATAGAGTTTATTTATTAATTCAAGAAAAATTTCAACCGTTCATCTAGGATGGCTTTGTTCATCCTTTGTGGAAAAGGGATAGGAGGTTTATAAGGTGGAGGAAGAACATAGGGTGGTTCTTTCATGTTGCTCCTCTTAGGATATCTATTCAATTGGATTAGGGATAGGAGCAATGACCAATGGTTCTTCGGTCATCTTCCTAAGTGACTGCATCAACTTCTTTGGTTTGACTTGAGTATTTGGTGCAATCATTGTCTCAGTTAATGCCTTTACCTTCATCTGAAGGGTTTCCACCACTACCTTCATGGGAGTCTTGGTGGTTGGATGTGTATCTTTATGGTGGGGCATTGAGGAGCTTCGGCTCCTTTGTACAATTGACACGAGCTAATTAGTGTAACTGCAACAAGGTTGAGATTGTCGGGATTACCTCTTTCTTCGCGTGCATTTATCTTCTTAATTTTCCTTCGCGAAAGGTACTTTCCCACATAGTAAGTTGCCTCTTCTAAGTAGTTACAAGCTTCACCGATGGGCAACATAGCAAATGTGTGACGATTACCAACGTCCACCATGTCTTTAGTGTTATCAAAAAGGTCATTATAAAATAATTCTAATGATGGTGTTCCTAAAGTTTTCAAAAAGTCTCAAGTGTTGATGAGGACCATCGTTTGCTTTGCCTCTCAAGGTGTTTTTTTGAATCAGTATTATTATACAAGCATTCAGGGCGAATCTTCAATATCACCGTATGGACATATCCAAGCTCTTGTAGCGGTGGATTGTTTAGGATCCAACCTTGCCTCCAAAGTGCGTGGCGGATTTGCGTCATCCATCTTTTGTCTTTCAGGATTCCAAGTTGTGGAACAAACACAAAAAGGACACCGTACACAAAGTTACAATAAAACTTAGGATATATGTTTATTGGAAGCAACCAAACTATCTGTAGTCCCCGACAACGGCGCTAAAAACTTGATTGTAGAAGTTTTACTGAAGAATAAACAACCTTCCTCGCAAGGAGACGAGATCAGATGTAGTATAATCACGTATCGAATTCTCAAGGACCACACTTGTATTGGTTGGAATATATATATATATATATATATATATATATATATATATATATATATATATATATATATATATACAAATAAGGGAAAGGAAATAGAAGCAAACAAGTTTGTAGTATCAGAGGACAACAAGCATAGGACAATTGGTAATAAAGTGTGAGGTGATATGATATGGACGAATGATCTAAGGAAATGTGTATCCCCACTATGATAAATCAAATTGTAACCCCGTATTTGAATGACATGAACTTCAATCAACAATTATGTAGGTAACAATCTAAAATAGCCTTTGACATAAACAAAGAAAGACCGTGCTTTTCAACTTTTGTAGGTCACAATCCAGTAGTTCAACAAGTATAGGTTGCCCATGAAGAATTTAGATATCCAAAAATGACCAAGAAAAAGCTTCACTTGTGGCTCTTTCGTTTAAAAAGGTACGAAGACCACAACTTTCTAGGATGATTAGAAATCCCCAGAGCTTTAATAAAACGCTACTCTCAAAACTAAGTTTTTTTCAATAAGTCGAATCAAACAAACTTTTCTTTTGTTCGTTCAATTGTTTTATCTAAACCAATTAAAAATACCACTTCTTTCGAAGTTAATTAAAAGGCTGAATGAAGCACTTTGAAAGGAAACATAAAACCTCTTGATATCAATTCACTAATTCACATAAATAGTCATCATCGATCCATCATAGGGTTCAACAAGACCTTAGTTTGAAGGAGATTTAGCCATACATAAACCGGGCAGAGAAATCAGATGAAAAGAATAATCTTTGCATATAATAAAACTCAAAGCATAAGAATAACAAAACAAGTCTGACACAAACGTAAAAACCTTGAAAACGGTGATGATATGAAGATGTCTAACCTTATAGTTCTAAGGGGTATATATAGGATAAAGCTCGGGCTAAACTGATACAAAAAAGCCTGGCGTAAACCTAGAAAATTAGGTAACATAGCAAAGTTGTCGTAGCAAAGTTGTCGTAGCGGCGCAAACAACCTAGGAATGACCGGTATATGGTTGGCATACGGTTATTTGGTGCCCGTCGGGTGGCCGTTTGGGCCTTCGTTCTTTGATTTCTTGAGATAAACATCAAAGGAGTTGGACTAATCCAAACACAATCTGGAACGGCCAAGTTAACGGCCATGGTTGTTGTGTGGCTGCCCATAGGGTTGGTGTTTCACCTGTTGTTTTAACTCATTTGGAAAGGTCATCTTGTGTAATTTTATGTTCTATAGTAGAGAATATTATTTGGCTCCAATCAGAGTAGTTTTTGAGCTTCTTGAGCAACTAATCCTCGTTCATATTAGATAATGTCCTTGCGACGTTTGACTTCAAGGAAGAACAAGCTCTTAAGGATCCCTGAGTGCATTTGGGTAATAAATACTTCATAACGAGCCTTAAAAGCCTGAAATATGAAATAACATGAAGTAGATACCGAAAACATATTATGAACGCATTATGCGTGATAAGCATGTATATCTTGCCAAAATATGTGTAAAACAACATGAATAAGCGGGTAGAAAACATATATGTTTCGATGCTAGCACATGGTCAAGATCAATTGCTTGTGGTACCTCAATGTAATCACCATCAATTGTCACATACCCAAGACGTTGTCAAATTGTCACATCAAACAAAGAATGGAGGGAAGTGGACTATACTCTCACCGAAAGACAACCACCTTAAAGAACATAAAGTAAATATAATACTACCATAACTCACAAACAAACAATCAATCCATATAATCGAGCCAATAACATAGATCAATGCAAGTCTAGTTCAACAGACCCGAGAATAGAGAGAGATTACTCATACATACCTCAAAAAAAGAAAACAATATTTATTCATGATTGCGAAAGAGCCAAGTCATTCGACTAGGTGCTCGTCGTCCAAACTCTAAGGACAGAAGTGGTGAAAACTGAAAGAAAACGTAAAAATAGAAATGGAGATGATGTAACACCCCAAATCTCATACTCGGGGCACTACGGGTTAGGACCTCACAATGGGTTCCAACCCTAATTCGACAACAATATTAATGGATCTTACAACAAGGCTCAAATGTTAAAACACTAAAACTTAAATATAGAAGATGCAATGTCAAACAGTTCAATTGACTCTCAGCCGAGGTATAAAAATAATAAAAACATAATCCGCCAAACTGCTATGTCATCTATGAAAAAAGGAAACACATAAACCCAAGCCCATCTTATCACGTACGGGAAACCCCGGTTGACCATATCCTCCGGCTCACTTGGCAGCTACCCTATCCTGCAAGACATCTAACAACACGGATAAACCATTCGCTAACTATAACATAAAGGAGAACACTTAAGCACAACCACATATAAAATAAGAAGTAAACACAGATCATGCTATCACAGAAATCCCATTTTTATTATCTTTGTTAACGTCGTTCACTTTATTTATTTACATGTGTGGCACGAGAAGTCTCCGACTCTTGCCTTTGCTCCTTTATCCAGTTGGAGTAGTTTGGCACACCTCCTCGTATACACAATGGAGTGGTTTTGTACCCTACCATTATACCAAATTTGGCCTAGTAGCGAAGCACCTCCTAGACTCCCTCGGGAGAGCTGAGCAAGTGACCACCACCCATTACTCGTGGGCCAAATACAAGTCGGTTATTCTTAGGTAAACAACATGATATAAACACATAATACACACACCACTCAAGCATTCAACCAATACATCATAGTAGCTAAGTAAGTCCCAAGGACTTACCTGCAACAGGCTAAGTCTAGCTACACCCAAATCCCGATATGTACTAGTATCCATAATAGCCTCATAAATCAAGGCAACAGCGTCACAACCAAACCACAACATCATGACAATTGCATGCAAGCAATTTTCCTAACCTTCTCAAAACATCCACATACTAAACTTGGTTCCGCTAGAATCCCACCTATCATGATACTACTGTGTACTCAAAGGATACTAGGAAGGGAAGATCGATACCTAGATCTCACTGTTAATTCACAAGGGCAACTTAAGAGATTCAGTGGAGAGATACCGCGATCGCGGAGGCAAGAAGGAGTCGGCATGGAAAGGCGCAGATCACGCGACTGTGGGGACACAACAGTGCGATAGCAGGATAAGATCCAAGATGCCGCACCCGCGGCAGAAGAAATGTGCGAGGGCGTGACTGCGTCCAAGCGCGATCGCGGGTAAACCAGGGCGCGATCGCGGGTAAACCAGGGCGCGATCGCGGGGCTCGGCGTCTACGATCTTCAACGTTTCTTTCTTCATGTAGAACTTCTCAAACACGACTTAAGCGTTCTCTGCAACTCCTTTGAAGGCAAGGTCAGACACTAAGGCAGGACACCACCAAAACTTAGAGGGAAGAAAAGGGAGGAAAAGCATATCCTTACCCTTTAATCAATTTGAGGAAGACAAGCGGCTTATTCTGCGTATTCGACCGGCGGACTCTTCTGGATGTTGTTGTTGTTGCTCGAAGAAGGCGAAGGACATTGTCTTTGTTGACAACGAAACCAAGAATGATAAAATGAAGGAATGAAGAAGAAAGGAAGAAAGGAAGAAAGGAAGAAAGGAATGAAAGGGAGGAAGGAGTAGACTTACATTTAGATCTCAAAGTTGTCAAGGGTTTCCAAAAAGAACGGCAAAGCGTCTCATGAGGATAAGAGGGAGATAAGGGTTTGAGATTTAAAAGGAAACCGTAAGATACGGAGGTTACAAAACAAAAGGGACGCGATCTGTTGTTTACCCGCACCCGCAGGAAATAGTAGCCGCACCCGCGGCGGCGTGACAGCGGTAAACAGTGGTTGCCCCGCGGGTAGTCAAACCATTTACTATCACCGACGACTCATCAAGAGTCCCTAAAAACCGGTTGTTACATATGCCCCCACCTAATGATTGAAAAGCCTTTTTTATAGGGTTAGGGTATAACCTGCAAACCCTAGATCTCCTAGATCAAATCTTCTAATAAGATAAGATCAATTTTAAGATAAAACTTCCAAGTGAACGAGGTGGATAAGTATCCCAAACAAAAGAGAATAAAGGTGAGTGATAGACGTCCAAGAGAATCTAAGTGGGCCAAGGCCGAATGACCTTATGGGTTTGGCCCACAAAGTCAACCTCTTGTCAACATTGCGACATTTCAGTAAATCTAAATTTCTCATTGTTGTGGTTGAAACTAGAAACCCACGAGTACTACTTTCGAATGTAATTTGAAGCTCTAAACGAAAACCACACGGAACAAACTGAACCAAATTGAACCAAACCGAACTGAACCGAAAACCGTCCAGAACTTAAAAACAAAAACCGAACCCAAAAACCGCACGAACAACACGAAACTACATGTGTGAGTAAATTGACCGTCTTCGTACGTAATGCTCATATTGTCTTTATTTCTACGCTCTTCGAAAAGTGGTCATGTGTAGGATGAAGAAGAGTTGTTCAAGGCCATGCTCGTTGATCGACCTACACATTTCTTCGGGTGTTCTTCATCTTCACTCTCAGATCTCAGTCACATTCGTCTTGACCTTGACTTATTTGACTACAGGGAGATCCTTAGTATGTATGAGGTCCACTATATGTAAATTATTTGTGTTCCGTAAGTGCTTGGAATACATGCAATTACACTAACTAACTAGTAGATATCCAAAACACTAACAGGAAGTAAATAGACCAATAAAATATGTCATTTAGCCTAAAAAAGGTGAGAAATATAAATAAAATGATGATAAAAAAAAATATATATATATATATATATATATATGTATATATATATATATATATATATATATATATATATATATATATATATATATATATATGATAGTCTGTGTGTTATCAATCGATCGCGCCATAATCAAGGATTCATCAGAAGTTTGTCCAACGTCAAAATATCTCCCAAAAATTTTAAAGTCATTCAAATTTCCGTATGCTTTTTCTAAAGAAATAAACTCAAACTTTATTGTGGATATGACTAAGAGCTTTTATTTGTAATTTATTCTCCAGCGACAAGATTCTAGATATTGTAGCACCCGCATTAAAAGATTTAACTCTTTTTAATTTTTACTTAAGATTTTATTCAAAATTCGTACGTCCGAATTACAATTAGGGGTTATAAATCCAAGTTATTCCCTTTTATTTATTACTTAAAATTATATATGGTTAATAGGGATTACGATTCTACCCACGTCCAATGGATACTCAAGTCATCCGAATAAAGAAGGAAAAACCTATAAAAATTTAAAAAGATTGTGTTATGGGTAGACCATGGTATTACATACACTTGAAATATATAGAACTTTGTACATCTAGTCTTGAAATTACAAAACTATGAAACTTTTATCTTCATTTATGTTATAATAATACATTAAACAAATTCATATCTTATTTTTAGAATATGAATTATGTAGTTGGGTCGAAATATTTAAAAATACATTATAAGTTAATTAACATTCATGATTTGTAATCGCTAAATGGGGCAATTAATCCGATGGGTGAGGATATATGTAACCGATATGAAAACAATTAATTAATCAACCGATATGATTTGTAATGTAGTAACTCGTATTATTTTTTACCAAAAAAAAGTAACTCGTATTATTGCGTGCTTTATTACTGGATTGATGCACTGAAATTGTTGGCGGATTATAAGTTATTTGTTGGAACGAACACAAACCCTTGCTTCTGTGTATATTCTCCCAGGCCTACAATAGTACCCTTTCTCAGGGGCGCAATGGATATCTTCGGAGCACACACACATTCCTTCCAGAGCACATCCTCGTCCTTTGATGGTGATTCCAGATTGTAACCCAAGAAGCTGATCCGTCCACCCGCTCGAGAACAGCCCCGTCGGATCATACTTCTCCTTCACCTTCAAAAACTCGCTACCATTCTCGTATTTGTGGATGACCCCATCAAACGCCAGATTGCGGTTCTTACCCCAGTGTGGGAACCCTCCGTACTTGAATAGTCCCATTTGCTCCACCTCCTCGAGTATGTCTTGATAGAGCCGCGGGGTCAAAGGGTCCTTGCTTCTGTAGTAAGTGATGTCGAAGTCTAATGAGTCTTCGTCTTTCCCCAAGTAAGCAGTGGAAGCCTTGACGTATCTCATTAGGATGCCGTTGTAGAGGTCGAGCCCACACATTGACCTCGGCTCGAGTTGGACCAGCTTTTGGACGTCGAGGATGAAGCTCTTCACTTTGGGTAAGGGGACGGAGAATGTGGTTTGGTGGAAGAATTGGCTCTTCACTCTGTGATCCCATGGGCACGCCGTTATAAGGCCGTCCTCCGCCCCGTCCAGACAAGTTCCCGAGGATTGTATCCGGTTTTGGTATCCAATTACCGGGTATCCGGTGAATAGCAAACCTGGTGGTACGTTCATTCAGTTGTACAGTTGTATGCATGCTCATCTATAGAGTAGCTTTAACTTTTCTTATATCCATTCCGGATCAAATGATATGGAGGCTATACGTGGTTCTTCCTCAAAGGTTAATTACCTAAACTAGTTTACACTTGACACATTTTTTTTCTTTTTCGGGTCGAGCATCTCAATCTCATTATAGCTCGCCCACAATTTTTTGTTTCTACGGGTTTATATCTCATTCTCTTTTAGATTATTACCGAAGTCAGGAAAACGTCCAGTGAACACACATATAAGCGCACGGTTTCCATCCTAAAATCAAGTGACAATAGATGCTTAAAGGATAGTTTGACCTAATGGTATATTATCGATATATGTGCGGACACTTTTCTTTTTCTTTCCTATGTCTCAATAAGTAGAGTAGAGTGTGTTTGGAAAATACCGTTATTTGTTAGACCATAAGCAAGTGTCTTGAGCAGTGTCGTAGTAAGCTTGGAGTCGAAGCACTTGCCATCTGCATTCCTAGTAGTTTCTTGAAGATCCTCTATAGATACCACAATTTACTTATAATGGATCTCAACGGACATATATACATATATATAAGCTAGGTCTTTGGTGATTACTGCTAACCTAACCTGTTGCTCTTATGGCTGCTAATGCAACCGAGGATGTAGCGCGGAATCCAATGAAGTCGTTGAGGCCGTTACCGGAGACATTGGCGGGAACGCGATCATCTATCCTGTAAATGACCTTGCGCTGGCTGGGGTACCATGTCAAGTCTGCAAACTCGTGTTGCCTGCCGAACTTCACTGCTTGGTCTGCCAAATCCTGGTCGTCGCTTTCCCTGTAACTCACACTTCTCTTGAACATCGGCTCTAGCTTCAGTGTTACCTTCGTCAAATTAAACATACGTCGTCAATATCTTCGTAATTTGCTTCACCTACAACTACAAGCTTCTGTATTTTGTATTCACATCTCTATCTGTTATTCCTAGCAACTAAATGGACCAACAAAAAGTATAGAATATATTATTTATGTTTTTTTTTTTGGCTCATCATCGATCCTATCACTAACTGTGTTTCTATTTTTTATTTTCGTTTTTCTAGACATAACAGCAAAACACTATATTTTTGTGCGCTTTGTAGATTTAACTCAAGTACTCGGGCACAACTTCCTTTATATTGAAAGAGTATAAACACGAGTGTGCTTCGTATTGCCAGAAATATGTTTGCAATGTATACGCATAGTGGATTGCACGATTGTGCACGCTAAGCGTACAGTCATGCAATCTTAACTCCACACGAGTATACGTGGCGACGGTGGGGCAAATCTAGAGCGTTGTAATTCTCAGTCAAACGATTCTCAAGAGTTTTTCATTTCTTATCGAAAAAGCTAAATACACGGTCCTTAATTTGCTAACACAAAATTTCGGCGCAAGGCAGTAGCGTCTAGTGGACGCCGGCGTAATCCGAAAGCGCTCAAATAAAATCTGGCGCAGGGCGGTGGTGCTTGCAATATTATTATTTATTTTTTATTATTTGTGGGCGCTGGCTCCAAGCGTTGGAGCTCGACCCCTAATATAGGGTTTAAATACCCAATTTTTGTCGCCAAGCGCAAGCGCTTAACTCAACCTCCCAACTTCTCCGCATAAGGTGCTCTCCATACTCAACGACGCTGCTCCGTTTCCTTCCTTCACCAGTCCTCCGGCGACGTGCTCCCCTCCTGCGACGCTGTTCCCCTTTCGTGTGTGATTTGCAACTAATTTTCGAGTTTGTTCATGGGTTCTTCAATTGTGTCTTAACTTTTGTTATTGAAAATTGGAAACCATATACAGTATACACTAATTGCTTTGTAGAAATTGGATGTAAGATGATTAATTTTTGTTGCTTTGGTTGAGGTGAAAGAGTAATAAGATTCCTGACAGCAGCCTACTGTCTGTTAATGTGTTAAGTGTTAACTTGAAATTGGATGTAAGATGATTAATTTCCGGGTTTATTGCTTTGGTTGAGGTGAAATAGTAATAGTAGAAATTGGATGTAAGATGATTAATTTTTTGTTACTGAAAATTGGAACCATATACAGTATACACTAAGTGTTAACTTGAAATGAAATGACAGCAGCCTACTGTCATGGAGTGTTTATCTTCTATATACACCAGTAGTTGACTGCACTATAACGCTATGCATATTGTACTGTATTGGTTGTACAAAACAATGGCTATTTGTATCTTTGTGATCAACATTCGAATTTATACAGCAACGACCTACTGTCATTCACATTTATCAAATGACAGCAGCCTACTGTCATGGAGAATATCAAATTTGTATGTTTGATTTCTTATAGTAGTGGGCATGAGAAGTTGAGTTTAAATACAGCAAAAAGGGGAGCCTATTTGCCCAAATAGTAGATAAGATAGAAAGGGGGTAGTGGGTCCTGTTTTGACATCCTACTGTCATGAAAAATATCAAAACTGAAATTTGTATGTTTATTCAATTGAGCGCCAACGCCTTTGGGAGGCGCTCAAATAATTATATAAAAAAACAAACGGGCGTCAACGCCTTTCGGATGCGCTCAAACACTTATTTTGAACGCCAACGCAATACGTTCATATTTAGTACCAAGTAAATTGAAAACCGTGTATTTAACACGCCCCTTTCTTATCTTAAGGAAAGATCTCACGTAATTATATAGAGAGAGAAATATGAGATGTTTTCCTTGTGGAAAGGAAAATCAAGACATTCGATAAAAAATAATCGATGTTTTTTATTTGGTTATATGTTCGTCTGGAGTTTAATGAGTAGAAAATAATCGTGCTATTTATATTTGTTCACATGGTACTACCTAGCATTTTATAGCCTAATTTGTACGGTTATGCAGCTTGTATTTACTTCAAATATATAATAGTTTTTATATTTGATCAAGAAGGAAGAGGTTATTGAGAAGGGAAAAAAAGAGATTTATTATTTAATCTGTAAATAAGATACCTTTAATATAATTTAATAGTATATATAAATAATATAGTTAGTTAAATAATTTAAGAAGAGATACATATAAACTAATACTCCATTTGGATGCATATTTAAAAACGCAAACAGAATAAAAATAAAACTAATTTTATGAATAAAGGATATACTTTTTTATTTTATTAAAAGCATGAAAATGGATTGAGGAAAGAAGGAAGGTCATTGTATGTCTCACAGAACAAAAATAAAACTAATTTTATGAATAAAGGATATACTTTTTTATTTTATTAAAAGCATGAAAATGGATTGAGGAAAGAAGGAAGGTCATTGTATGTCTCACAATCCAAGCTCCACAAAGGAGAAGTCAATGTCGTACGAGCATAAATGAAACTATGACACCGAAAGCTCGGGAAGATGAGTGAGAAGGGTCTTCACATATTAACGCGAATATATCTCCTCCCAAAGGTGCAAAGTAACTCTCTTGACCCTTTTGTTGATTGTTTATCCAGTAGACAACATAGAGTTGTCGTCCAAACGTCTTCACAACGTACCTAGAAGAAGAAAGAATATTCTAGATCTTGTGCACACCGAAGTTTGGTCTATGTCCGAGAAATCCCTTGGTGGTGCGTCATATTTTTGGCACCTTCATTTTTTTTTGGTGTTGAATGCAGAGTGTCTACGACAACTCCGACAATTTATTAACGTAAAATAAGCTAACAGGTGATAGACCTGCGGGTCGCTACTCCGCAGGCATCGTTTTTCAACAACTGAATCAAAGAACTAGGTGGGGTTTGAACATAAAAATAACCTAGAGGGTAAGAGGAAGCCATGGAAGCCAAGTGATCGGCTGCAGCATTAGTTTCCCGGAAAATGTGACGGAGTTGGACGGACCAATTCCTACGTAATAAGCCTTGGCAACTCAATACCAGCCTGGAAAGTGGATGATAGTTCGGAACCGAATGAGTGACCAGCTTGATGACTAACATCGAGTCTAACTCCACCACAAGTTTGTGAATTCCCTTATCCCAAGCAAGTCGAAGACCCATAAACAGTCCCCACAACTCCGTCATTGGGACGGAGCAGGGACCAATGTTAGCTACGAATCCACTCAACCATTGTCCATGCGTATCCCTGAGCAGACCCCAGCCGAAGCACATCCAATGTCCCTCATTTCCGAACCGTCTGCATTAAGTTTGTCCTTCATAGATGACTACTCAAGGAAGGTATGGGTGCACCTCTTAAAGACCAAAGACCAAGTTCTTGATGTATTCAAGAAGTTTGTTGCTCGGGTGGAACGAGAGACTGGACAAAAGCTCAACAGTGTTTGATCTAACAATGGAGGAGAATATAAGGTCCATTTGATGCATATTACAGATCTCATGGAATCACGATCGAGAAGACACCACCTAAGTTTCCACAATAGAATGGGCTTGTAGAGAGAATGAACCAGACAATTATAGAAAGAGTTCGGTGTATGCTATCACACGCAAAATTGCCCAAGTCGTTATGGGGAGAAGTTGTGAAGGTCGCCGATATTGTAATCTTACACCATCCGTTCCCCTAGATGGAGACACTTCGGACAAAGTGTGGTCAGTAAAAAAGATCTCTTATGAGCATCTAAAGGTGTTTGGGTGAAGGGCATTCGTTTACACACCTAGGGATGAGCGTTCCAAGCTTCATGCCAAAACCAAAGAATGCATCTACCTTGGCTCACCTAGAGATGAACTCGGATATCAACATAGGATCCGTCAACAACGAGATTGTTAGAAGTCGGGATGTGGTTTTCTTCGAAGATAAAACAATTGAAGATATAAAAAGATCAAAGAAGCCAAGGACAAGAGTCAAAAGGAGTACAATGGACCCTCATCCTTCTCATATACGACAAGACACTTCAAATGAAGCTACATCAAGAAACGAATATTGAAGAGAGTGACCCTACTTCAGACCACAATGGTGAAGAAATCCACCAAGGTCCAGAAGCACAATCGAGCACTCCACCAGATCCTCAACCAAGAAGGTCTTCTAGTCCGTCCACACAATACACAATGGACGAATATGTGACTCTTATGGATGAGGGGGACCCTCAAAGATATAAAGAGACTATAAATGATACACACAAGGTAAGCTCCATGCAAAACAAATGGAATCCTTGCATGAAAACCACACATATGAGCTGGTGGAGCTACCAAAAGGAAGGCGAGCTTTGAAAAATAGATGGGTATACCAAATAAAATCGGAGGATGAAAACTCCAAGCTTTGGTACAAGGCTCTATTGGTCGTGAAAGGATTCGAGGGGGCGTCGACTTTGAAGAGATATTCTCTCCAGTAGTGAAGATGTCATCAATCCGAGTTGTTCTTGGTATAGCAGCCACAGTAGACTTGGAGATCGAACAACTCGACGCCAAGACTTCCTTTCTCCACGGAGATCTCAAAGAGGAGAAAAAAAAAATTGGAACAACCTAAATGATTCAAAGAAGAAGAGAAGGAGAATCTAGTATGCCGACTAACGAAGAGTCTTTATGGGCTAAAACAAGCACCAAGGCAGTGATACAAGAAGTTCGACTCTGTCATGGCTGATCATGACTTCAAGAAGAATTCACGAGACCTTTGTATCTTCGTGTAGAGGTACACTAGTGGTGAATTTCTTATACTAATACTTTATGTCGATAACATGTTAATAGTAAGTCATGATCGTTATAAGATAGACGCTCTAAAAAAATATTTGAGCAAGAGCTTTGTCGTGAAATATTTAGGAACATCAAAGCAAATTCTTGGGATGAATATCACTTGTGATCAATCAAAAAGATGCTATGACTATCCTAAGAAAGATACATCGAAAAGGTGCTAGATAGATTCAACATGCACAAACCAAAGACGATAAACACGCAACTTGTTGGACACTTTAAGTTAAGTTTAAAGCAATGTCCAACTAGTGATCAAGAGAAGCGGGATATGGAGAAGATCCCTTATGCGTCGGCATAGTCTTATGAATCTCATGGTATGTACTAGGCCCGATATTGCATATGTAGTTGGAGTAGTATGTCGCTTCCTGTCAAATCCGGGAAAGAAACATTGGGTTGCAGTCAAATGGGTCCTCATATGTATGAGGCACTACTAATAGGTGCTTATACTTCGGAAATGAGAAGCCTATACTACAAGGATAGACAAATGCCGATTGGGCCGGTGATAATGATTCAAGGAAATCAACGTCAAGATATGCGATTACATTCATAGACTGAGTTGTTTCCTGGCAATCAAAGTTACAAAAGAGTGTTGCTTGGCCCAATATTGAAGCAAAATATATTGCAGTTGCTGAAGCCTGCAAGGAGATGTTATGGATAAAGAAATTCTTGATGGAGATGAGAGTAGAGCAAGATCGATATATCTTGGAATGTGATAATCAAAGTACAATTAACTTGACAAAGATTTCAATTCTTCACTCCCACTTGAAGCACATTGATATATGACATCACTGGATCCAAGATGCTCTTGAAGAAAAGATTCTACAACTTAAAAAGGTACACACAGATGATAATTGGTCAAACATTATGACCAAGGTAATAGCGACCAAGAAATTTTAAAAAAAAGTTGTCGAGGTGTCTTTATCGAGATACTTAAATAAGTCATGAGGGGGAGAACTATTAGTCCCTCCATAATTAATCCCAATTTAAAATTGGATCTCGAATGGGCTAATGATATTTGGTCCAAATTGTAAGTGCATCCAAAAGAAGTCTTCATAAATTTCTAGATTAGTCTTATCAATAATTAAGTATAAATTAGCCTAGAAAATTCATTATTATTGTATGTAAATATTTACCTAGATGAAAGTGAAAGTCGGTGATGGTTACTGAGTACTTCAACGGACATTCACAAGTATAAATGAATGTTTGTATTGTTGTTTGCATGTAAGCAATTGAAAAGCATCGTCCACATTCGAAATAGAGTGACTGCTACTATAAACGTGTTTTCCCACAAAATTCCCTTCATATAAATCTTTCTCCATAAATACGATTGAGTTTGTTTGTTCCGTTAATTATTTGGCTTAACTAGTTCTTCATTTCCATCCTATCAACGCGGAAGTGGGATTATTCCTAACTGTTGGTATTAGAGCAAGGCTAATCCGATCGATTTCAGCTCGTGTTATCAAGATGGAGGCTACCGTCATTCACGATGGCGAGATGTTCAAACTCAAGGTAGATTACTATTCTTACTGGAAGTCGATGACGGAGGATCACCTTAACTGTAAGGATTTATATACGCACATCACTAGCGATAAGCCCGAAGGAAAGACTGGAAGAGTAATAAATAATGGGAGCTTATGAACCGAAAAGCAGTCGCCATGATCCGTAAGTACATTGACAAATCTCTCTTTGAACATGTATCTACATATACAACTGTTTTTGAATTATGGACAAATCTTGAGCCCGTGATTCAAAAGAAAACACCTTAGAATAAAGTCATTCTAGTTCAACGGTTGGTGAAGATGGAGTACATGGATGACCAAAACACGATCGTGCACTTGAATAATTTCAAGGACCTCGTAAATCAGCTAAGTAAAGATGGAATTAAACATGAAGATGAGTTACAAAACACTGTACTCCTTAGTTCCCTTCCTGAAAGTTGGGACACTCTCGTAGTTACTTTGAGCAACTCGGCCCCGGAATGGAAGCTCATTATGGACACCAATAGTGATAGCCTCCTTGGTGAAGAAGATAGAATAAGAGAACAAGGCATGTATACCTAGTTTGAGGCGAACATTATTGACAACTGAGTAGAAGTGATACATGTGGGAACACTAAGAACCAAAGCCGAGATCAGTCTCAAGGTCGGTCTTGCAACTATCTAGAATTAAGAAGACATCCCTTATTATCAAAGGTATTTCATAGACTATTGATCGTGTCATCAGACATGGCAACACATGGAGAGTGGGCTATGCTAGAAACATATATTTCTAGAGTGATAAATGTAGTCTCAATCACGTTGTTACTAGAGAGATAGACGAGACTTTCAAGAAAGTAAAAGTTTTGTGACTTCTGGATCAACAAATAAGGGTGGAACTATTGAATAATAAATTTAACTGACATTAAATAAATTGAAGGTTCATAAACTTGATTTAAGGAATTTAAGAATTGAATAGTTTCACATGCATGTATGAAACTAACATAGGAACTTATGTAATTTTATGTGTTATGTTTTATGTAATTAATTCCTATAAAAATATGGCTAGGTTCATGTTCCTATAATTGTATAAATAGGCACCTTGTATTCTTGGATAAACAAGTTGTGAAAAACATTAAAGTAAGAGTTACAAAGTACAATTGTTCTTTCTCATCAAATTTCCACTTTTTTCATTTATGTTCCAAAATTTCTATCAAATTGGTATGAGAGCTAGAGATGACAGATACAAGTTTTCCGTTTCATTTTTCTCGTCTCACAAAAAAAATCTATGAGAATTGGCTCATATGTATTAAGGCATTGCTTTGTTCTTAATATTTGTGGGAATTATACTATAGAGGCTATGAAGTGCCTCAAGATGAAGCTTTATTAAATCCTACTTAGATGGAGACTATACAAAAGGCCCGAAAGAAGGATCAATAAGCTCTTACTCTCATCCACCAATGTGTTTGGATGAATCGATATTCAATAAAGTGTACATGCGACCACATCCAAGCAAGTATGGGAGATCTTGAAAACCCTAAGCAAGGGGTTGACAAGGTGAAAAAGGTGTGTTTGCAATTACTACGAGGAGAATTTGAAGCCCTACAAATAAAAGAATCAAAATCAATTACGGATTTCTTTGCAAGAGTGTTGATCGTTATCAACCAAATGACGAGGTATGGAGAAAACATCGAGAATGCTCGAGTTATTGAGAAGATCTTTTTTTATTTGCCAATGAAGTTTGATCATATTGTGGTTGTCATTGAAGAGTCAGAAGACTTAAATTCAATGACAATTGATCAACTTATGGGTTCTCTACAAGCCCCTGAGGAGAATCAAGAGGAGAGAGAATAAAGCCGATTGAGCAAGTCATATCCACAAAACACTCAACACACGGTAATGGTGGTGATCGAGAGAATTCATATAGAGGAAGAGGATGAGGACGTGGAACCTTCTATGGATGCGGAGGAAGAGGAAAAGGTAAATCACCATACAATAACTCCAATGTTGGGGAAAATGTTCAATTCTCAAGAGGATGTGGAAGAGGGAGTGTTGATAAATTCAAGGTTCGTTGCTATAATTGTCAAAAGCATGAGAACTATGCATGAGATTGTTGTAGTGCTCATGATCAACCCAAAGAAAAGGTCAACTACGGAGAGAAAACAAAAGTGGATGCTGCCACTTTATTGTTATCTTACCAAGGAGGTGAGAAAGACAAAAGAGATGTGTGGTACCTTGACAATGCGGCAAACAATCACATATGCGGTAATAAAAGGAAGTTTATGAAGCTTGACGAGTCGATGGAAGGGTGTTATATATTTAGAGACACATCCAAAGTTCCCATCAAGGGAAAATGTACGATTCTAATTCGAATGTAGAATGGTGGTCATCAAATCATTAGAAGGGTTTATTCCATTCATAACATGAAAAGCAACAACTTGAGTTTGGAACAACTTTTGAAGAAGAACTATGAAGTGCACATGAAAAGTTGTAGCTTGTTGCTCCAAGATGTTCATCAGAATGTGATCACCAAGGTACCCGTGATGAAAAATAGAATGTTCTTGCTTGACATTCAAACATATGTAGCTAAATGTCTCAACGCTTGTGTGAAAGAGACACCTTGGTTATGGCATCAAAGGTTTGGACATGTAAACTTTGAAAACTTAAAGTTGATGTCACAAATAAGGATGTTGAACGGGATGCCACAATTGACTAACCAAATCAACTTTGGAAACTTAAAGTTGATTGTCAAGTTGTAAGCACACCAATCTATTGTGAGATCAAGCTCTCAAAGTACGAGGAAGGTGAAAGGGTTGACCCTACAACTTTCAAGAGCTTAGTTGGAAGCTGGAGGTACTTGACATGCACTAGTCCGGATATTCTTTATGGAGTTGGGCTTGTGAGTTAGTTTGTGGAGGCACCGACTACAACACATTTCAAAGCATCAAAGCGCATTCTCGGTACATTAAAGGTACTATTAGTTATGGTTTGCTTTATTCTTCTATCGATGAATACAAGCTTGTGGGTTATAATGATAGTGATTGGGTTGGAGATGATGATGATCGAAAGAGTACCATAAGATTTGTTTCTACATGGGAGAAACTACTTTCACGTCGAGTTCAAAGAAGCAGTCTATTGTTAATCTTTCATCATGTGAAGCTGAGTATGTTGTTGGTACAACTTGTGTGTGTCATGCAATTTGATTGATAAGATTATTAGGAGATTTGTAGTTGTCACATAAGGAAGCCATATAGATCCTCATTGACAACAAGATTGCTATTGCATTGGCGAAGAACCAATTGTTCCATGACCGTAACAAATACATTGACATGAGATATGGTTTTATTAATGAATGTGTTTCAATGTACGAGATTGAAGTTAAGTTCTTAAGTATGTGCGGACCCAAGACCAAATTGCAGAAATTTTTACGAAGCCTCTCAAATATAGATATTTATCAAGTTGCGTGAAATGCTATTACAAATAATTAATTGTAAGGGAGAGTTTTGAAAATAAATTTAATTGATGGTAAACGAGTTTAAGATTATTATAATGGAGGGATATTAAGTAATTGTACCTGAGAAATGACTCCAAGGACGCCAAGTGAAACCTTAACTGCATTAAATTCATCTTGTTGAGTCGCATTAAGTTGTCTAACCTTTACATACCCATCCTCAGGCCCAGCAGGACTCACAATTCTCACCTCAACAACATACTCATGCACTGCACTTCCCAATCCCCACAAGGAGCTTCCATGGGCCCCTGTCCCCAGCATCCCTCCGATGGTCACGCCCCACCAATACGGCGCGTACGGCAACGCCAACCCCACCTCCGCCGCCTCTTTTATCAGTTGCTCCAGCGTCACCCCGCCTTCCACCCTCACCGTTCTCTCCGCCACATCGAAACCAACCGTCTTGTTCAGAAACTTGGTGCTGATCAGAAGCCCGGAATATTCTCCATCCGGACACACGAGTTTCGGTATGCTATGGCTGTACCTAGTTGCCACTTTCACCTTCTGGCCTCTCATGGCGGCTCCTGCCACAGCCACGGCTAGCTCGGATTCCGATCGAGGGTAGACGACCTGAGCCGCCGTGCAGGTGGACCTGTCGGGGAATGCTCCGTAGGAGTTGGTTATGTTACATTTTGAGTTTTTTGAAGAGCAGGTTATGGGGTCACTTGGGGGGCTGCAAGAAACCCTAATGCTACTACTCATGAGTACCCAAAGGATGGTAATTAGGTTTGACATGACTTTGGTTTCTCTATTAAACGTTAGGTCGCTTACATATATTGAAGAATGATAAGGTAGGAACCCAATTGCATGCTGTGAAAGTTAAGGGAGCTACCTTTGTTGGTCACTTTAAGTCATGTACGAGTTACACTTTTAAACAAGGGGTTACAAATTACAATATTTATAATATGTTATGATTTTTGGGTGATGACTAGGTACGAACGCACAGCTGCATATTCAGCTGCAGTAAAAGCAAAGGGATGTAGGCAATATATGTATTCCTTATACGTCTTTATGGAAATCATTTGTATGAAGACGTGGGATATGGATTTTGCACCAACTATAATTTCATCAACCTCATCACTTGTTACTTCTTCATCTAATAATCTTCATCCTCTTCATAAGATCAACCTATCAAGATGTTTTCGATTGTTATCGCCGGCTTCCAACTGTTCCATCAAATTCACGAGTGAAGACTTTATTGTTTTCTTTATTAATAAAAAATAAACATAGACAAACGTGTAATCGAATCAATTCCATTGTTTCTATTATATTTTGAAAGAACGACCTCAACATGTGTAAATAAAACAACATAATATGCATAGAAATTGAGCTCACCACGAGTAAAACAATTAAATCGGAGTACAATTTTTTTTTTTTTTAGAATATTAACCGAAAACAAAGTCAACAAGTGTAAAAATGAACCTTCGGACATAAAAATATATCGACTCGCTTGTAAATAATAAACTTAATATAATTATAAATGAACTCATTGTAAATAAAAAAAAAAAATCACAATACATGAACTTTCACAATATTAACTAAAAACGAACTCAATACATTCATATAGTGGATTCAATATCTATCTTTTATCTTATATACTAAAACAGCTCGTGAACTAATATTTGACGCATTTTCGTGCAGCCACCTCATCAATTTTGCACTTGTCGTCTATTCGTTAATCCACCTCACCCAACATTTAATTTAATTTCATTTAATTTAATTATTTAACATTTTAATTATTTACATTCAAATTGGAGATCTTAACAAACTCTAATTATATCTGTTTTCTTCTTTAAACCAAATTGTTTCTATTTTATTATGTTGAGGTTTCGAATATATTTTTTTATGCTTATATTCTTAAAATTACGATTATTTCGATAAAAAATTTCAATTGAACATAGCTTACGGCTAAGCAAATAAGAAAACTAATATTTATTATCACCATGTCCAAAAATTTATAAAGAAAAAACAACATTTATATAATAGTAATTTATCATCATTTTTAATATAAAAATATATTGAAACATATATATTGATTTCAAGTAAATGTTTTTATAAGTATTTCATCATATTTTCAAGAATACCCTTATTACACTTAATTATTAAATTTTAAAATAAGTATTTTTTGTGAAATCAATTTCACTCCACAACTTAGGGTGTGTTTGGTTGAAGATTAAAGAGGGTTAATTTAGATTAAAAGTTAGAAGATTAAATTTGTAAAAGTGTTTGCATGAAGATGGAGATTATGGGGGAAATAATGGAAGGGATTAATTGGGATTAAAAATGGTAAGAAAATAACCTCATATTACCAAGGTTAAAGGAGATAAATCTCCAACCATTAATTAGGATTCCACTCATACCCCTATTTAAGGTTAAAATAAGGATAAATTTATAAATTTATATCAATTAAACCCATTAAAAAATCTTCAACCAAACAACTTGATGTACATTATTTTATATAAAATAATTCCTAATAAATCTCATATAAAATTTAACCTCTTTTAAATCCCATCTACATTAATCTTTAAAATAACCTTCATCTCCTACCAAACACACCCTTAGTTGATGTATTTTTTCCAGAATTTTTTTTAACAAATTAAATTATTAATCAATTGACTATTATATGGAATTTGTCCTCAACCCGTGGTTTAATTTTCTTACATTCATATCATGAGGAATTTGTCCCTACATCAAGCATCACATAATAGGCAATCCAATTTTTGATATTATTAACCCTAATTCTCTCTTGGATCGATACTAATTTGCTACAAAAATATAACTATAATGTTCGCTAGATCGATATTCACTTTGTCATCGGAGCAACCTCGGGGATAATGTCTCAAAGTCCTCTCACACGATTGTTATTGGAGGCTTGTAGTGCTTAGAGCGTTCTTAACCTTTTGGTTTAATTTTTATCCATTCAAATCATAAGAAAATTTGTCCTTACACCAAACATCACATGATATGTAATACACTTCTTGATATAATAAACCCTAACGATCTCTTGGATCGATACTAAATTTGACATCCAAGTAGCTCATGGGATATTAATTGTCTCAGGTTCCTCTTTAACGATTGTTATTGCAGGGCTAAGATTCCTAGTTAATCTCTATTCATAATGTGAAAAACTCGAACCTTTAAACAAGCATCACATAATAAGTAAGACGATTCCCAACATAATGAATTATCAACCTTTTTTATAAACACAATTACCGTATAACACGTGCAAGGCACGAGTATTAAAACTAGTAAGTGTAAAGTGAACTTGTTTTAAGTAAAAAGTGAACCCGTAATACATAGATGAACTTTAAAATATGAATAAAAAATGAAGTTAACATGTGATGAGTCCAAAATATAAGTTTTTGAGTCATCATATGCATGCATTTCATATCGCATTTGGTTTGGTTTGTGTTCATATTGAGCATAAATCCTTCCTATTTCATATTGTGGTGTCTACTTTGGATTATTTTGTATTACAAGCGTTCGAGGTCAGAAATGTGCTAGAACGATGAAAGAATGCCTAAGTTTAGTCCCTGAGTTCAAGTAGATCATAGAAGACATCTATATCGACTAACTGTGATGCACAAACACTTCTAGCAGACGGCGTGTCCTGTGTCCTACCGTGCCGGACACGGGAACACAACAAGACACGGCTCGGACACAGTCAAATATGCACCGGACACGGTCAAGACACATTTCACATCTAGGACACATCTAGGATACGACGATGACGTGGAATGTGTTCGGTCAAGACACGGTCAACGAAAGTTTACCTTATTTTTGAAGGCTAGAAAAGAAAAAAGAAAAAAAAATAAAAAACATAAAGAAAAAATTATTTACCGTAATATGTTTTCTTCTCTCCCATTTTTTCCGACTAAACCTAGCCCACATGGCCACCTGCGAAATTATGGTTGCCAGAAGTGGGACACCGATCTTCTTCTTCGGCTCTTATGTTGAAACGTTGTTCTACCGACAAACTCTTCTCTCCATTTTTCTTATGATTTCATAAATTAATTTTAAATCTTTGATTACTAATTTATTGTGTAATCTTTCTTTGTTGAATGTTTAGCGTGTTATTCTAATTCTTACATTTTTTATAATTTACAAATAACTACTATTGTGTTCCTTGGTTGATCATGTTGTTCGGTGGTTGTTGATTTGCAAAATAAAGGGTTCATTCTTTAGTTTTGATACTAAGTATGTTTATTTTAGATTATAAATATGTATTTTTCTATACTTTGAAGAATGAAAATGTTTGTTTCTAAGTTTTTCTTTTGGTTATTTTGTTATCATATCAATATTTTTATCTACTCATTTATCATTGATTTTTTTCATATATATGTATCTCATTATGGTATAGGAATTCTATATTTCAATATTTTCAAAATGATATATTATTTGTTTTACTCATTGTTTCCCCGTTTCCTATACTTTTGAGGATTGCCGCTTCCCCGTATCTCGCCGTGTCCGTTTCCCATATCCGTGTCCGTGCCCGTTTTCCGTATCCGTGTCCGTACATCATAATCGACTAATGATCGAAGTTCCGAGGTAGATGTAACACCCCAATTTCTCGGAACTCGGGGAGCTACTGGTTAGGACCTCACAATGAGTCCCGACCTTGGTTTAACAACAACATTACTTGGATCTTACAACAAGGCACAAATGTATTTAAAACAATTTCTAAAACATAATATTTTTAATGGTATAAACGTACATATGTGACAGCCTTACAAACATATATAAAGATACATAACATGCATGACGTATGGAAGACTCCCCCGTCCCCATCTAATGAGTACGTGGACCCGGCTGACCATCCGTTCCGGATCTCTCTGCAACTGTCTATCTCTACAAATCTACAGCACGGATAAACGGTTAGCTAACAATCCAAATATAAGAAGAATAACAATAGCACAAACACACGCAGAAAAATTATAAACAAACATCATGCTGGCACTCAACCGTTGATTATCTATTATTTAAGTGATTCACATTATTCAATTTAAGTTGTGGCACGAGAGCTATTAACAGCTCTCGCCTCCGTTCCTTATCCAACTGGGTGTAGGTCTAGCTGACCTCCGCCGGTAGCATCACTACAAACCAAGCATGGACTAGTCCCTAAAGAAACCCCCAGCGCTCGCAAGCTAACTGAGCAGAATGCCACCGCCCGTTACTCTTAGGCCAAGTATAGGTCGGTAAATATATCACAACCTATCTCTCTAAACATTTCAATCACACGCCACTATCATCATTCATGCTCATACTTAGAAGTCAACTAAGTAAGCCCAAAGGACTTACCTGATATAAAGCTCGACTCTCTGTAAACCAACTCGCTCTGTAAACTGTAGCAACTCAGTTGCCTGTCAAAGGAGATAAGTGCATTAGCACACTCCTACGTAGTTAGAAGTCTAAGACTTCTAAAATAGAATAATGTATTAAGACATAACTAGTTGCAGTATTAATTTAGGGTAAAATGACCAATTTACCCTTGGTCCCGAAATTCCCGAAAATTCTAAAATTCATGTCTAAACTCCTATTTGAGATTCTAAAATCATATTCTAACTCCCAAAGCTTCGTTTGGTTCCAAGCTAACATTTTTCTTATGTTACTATTTTCCGGGAAATCGTAAAGGTCTAACTTCGATTCCAAATATAAAATTTGTAACCGCTTATAAAAATTCCGACTTAAATCCCTAGATTATCTATGATGTCCTATCTAACTTTAGGAGAAAGAATTTCTCCAAACTGTTCATTCAACAGTTTTATAAAAATTCCTAAAGTTGACTACTCCCTTTACAAATTCTATACTTAGCCAAAATCTGAGTACACTTTGAAAAATCATAACTCCTAAACCACTAACTGGATTTATCCCAAATTTTGATATGTTCTACTATAAAATCGTACCTATAATATATCCAAAATTCAGCCGGAAAGGATATCAAGAGCTTATTCAAAATCATCTCACAAAACAGCATCACTTGCTGTTTTCCCCCAACACTCAGCACATATATAAAAACGTCAACTTTGAAACACAATAACTCTCGAACCGTAACTCCGATTCTTCCCAAATTTTAATATGATCTACAACAAGATGTCAACTATATCATATCAAAAATTCAAGCCTAACAGAGATCAAAAGCCTATTCAAAACTATCTCACAAAACAGCATCCCATGCTGTTTTTCTCAACTCAGCACATTTATAAAACTGAACTTTGAAACCCCATATCTCTCAAACCATAACATGGATTCCTCTGAAATTTTAGTATGATCTACTATACTATATCAACTATAACGTGTCAGAAATTCAAGTCTAACAGAAGTCAATAACCCCTCCAAATTTATTCCACAAAACTGCATCTCAAGCATATTTCCTCAAACTCAGCACACTAAAAAAAACTGCTTGAATAGCCAACTTGAGAAAATCATATCTCCTAAACTATAACTCCGAATAAGCCCAAAATTTAATATGTGCTACCGCAATATCTCATCTATAACATATAAAAATTTCAGTCAATTTGGATCCGTGTTTCATACCTAACTTTGGACCCGAAGTTAGCTGTTCATCAATTTACAACGCAGAAAACGCAGCAGCTCCACGAGCCATCTTCTAGGGCTGTTATGGAAGAGTCTAGGATACAATTGAGGCTCTCATCATCACATAAGTAGGGAGTGTAATGTAGAGAAGGGAGGGGAGATGCTTACCCGACAAGAGAGACTCGACAAGCCCACTAATACGGGTTGGAGAGGACTAAGACGGATCGGAAACTGTCACTTGGACGCACCAGCGGCTGGGAGATGAGGCACCAGTGGCCAGGAGGGACGGCAACGCACACAACGGCTGGAATCGGGAATGGTCACTTGGCTCCCTGCTCCTGCGCGAAGACGACGTTAGGGTGTGACATCCGAAGCGAGGAGGGCAACCTTCCTGTGTGGGCTCGAGGCGGACGGCCATCCTGGGTGGCTCGAGGCGGACGGCCTTCCTGGGTGGCTCTAGGCGAACGGACGACAAACAGGTCGAGGAGACCAGGAGAGTTGAAGGCCGACACTAGGGTAGGGGTTCGGTTGCACGAGCAGCAAATAAGAGCAGCCCTCCGGTTCAGCGTCGACAGCGGCGGGAGGCTGACACCGGTCGGCGCCACTGGTGGCAGTAGGGGGGTCGCGCCGGCTGTTGCCCAGGGAAGGAGGGTGGCGGCTCGTTCAAGACGTGGGGTAGAACTAGGGCTAAAGGGGGAGGTGAGCAGTCACGTAAAAAAAATGAAGAGCGTAACAGCAGGTTTCACTCAGCCCCTTAATGGGCCCAACTGGCTTTCCCATGACGAGCCCAAATGACGAGTCTTTACGGGCCCGGATGGCCTATTTTAACGGATCCAACTCCTTTGACGGATAATAAAAGATAGATCAGTTTTCGCGTAATTTATGTAAGTAGAGACATCACATAAAATAATAAAATTATTGAAGAACTCGGTATCACATAAATTGACAAGAATGATGGAAAAGTCCAAACCTGTCGAATTCCGGTTTGTCTCGGAAATATCCGGAAATTAAATTTCCGGATGTTACATCATTTTCCCCTTAAAATAAGTTTCGTCCCGAAACTTATAAGAAGACAACATGAAGTCGGAATCCATACTAAAGAACTAAAGCGCCGGAAAAGTCAACGGTCGAGTTATGATTTGTTTCTGAAATAGCCGGAAGAAAATTTTCCGGGTATTACATCAATCCCCCCTTAGAATAAGTTTCGCCCGAAACTTAAAGTACGCCAGTTAGAGGGTCAGCTCTCCAGGTACAAATCTAATGTATCAACTTGTTATCGCACAAGAGTCATCGTTTCCACATATAAGTATCCCGCATATCAAGGTTATCAATAACACACATCCTGACTAAGCACTCAAGCATGAAATAAACAAGTAGTCAGACAACATAACACAGATATAGGGTCAAGCCCTAACTCGTCGTTCCCTAGATTACACTATCTCTACAAAGGTCTCTGAAAGGTTATGTCTCATACTACTCATAGTATCCAAGGTGGCCTCGTCGGCTTTTATAAAACCACTAACTCTGAAATCTTTTCATGTACAGATCTCACAAGTGCCTACCACCACGTTCTAGTGTGGTAACTAGATATCTCACCGGTATCATCCGGCTCTATTGTCCGATTCTCTAAGCCGATGTCCTAACTTTTGTCTGGTAATTATATCTCTACTGAATCCGTAGAAAACTAGGGTTACACTCTCCAATAGGGTGAGGATTACTAGTCCATCAATCACTTATAAACCACTTTACAGCTTCAAGTGGTCACATTTTGCAACTCACCTCCAGGTCCTTTGATGACCGTACAGAAAATAACCTAGTCAACTTTCTTCCCTTCGTTATGTTTATTTGACTACACACTCAGGCCAAAGGTCTTGGACCTCCGCCAGCACTTCGCCAAGTGCCTAATGCTCTTTGTATCACGGCTCACTTGTCTTTTAATATGACTCGGTCATCTTATTCCTCAGGTAAGGAGTCATCCCTTTACCCTTTTCCGGTCTAGTAGTGGAGACACAATCTAGTGGTCATCATTTGTATTCACTTGGCATTATTATAATATTTATGGATATCTAATATATTGTTAGTTCCACCTTAGGCTTCTCACATAAATTTTTTATTTTTTTTATTTCAAGGTCTTGAGTGACATACAATATGTCCGGAATGACGATATTAGATACAAGGTGATCTCACATCACCGTCATTTGCTCACACTACTTAATAGTTGTTAACATTGTATTGTTTCCTAATATCCCTCTTACTCAAAACGCAACTCGACTCCGTTCCGAGATAAAATTCTTCTTATACTCCATTCTTGAGATTATGTTTTCTATATGTACGAGTACTGGTCTGTAAGTACACTCCCGTAGCTTCCTTTTCTTATCTGTCTTTCGATTCCACTTGATAGTTACTCACCTTGAGCTTGTTAGTGCAGGCCCTACACAACACCTTTATTACCTTGTTACTTCCTTTCTCATTTCATCAAGAAACTCGTTCTAAAGTACCATGCTAGGTATTAAATTCCAAATTTACTAGTCTTCCAACATGTGACTAGGTCGGCATGCTTCACTTGGATCTATAATGGGGTACCACTATCTTTCTATACTTCTGCGTGCACATACTTTCTCGTCTATCTAGTTGTTGATACAGTTCCTCTACAAAATTTCTTGTCACTCCACGTACCCTATTTCACGTTCCTTCTAAACGAAACGCATTTCACCAATTATCATCGTCTTAAACTCGACACGTCATTTGTTGTACTCTCGAGTTTCCAGTTCTGTGGGTTAGGACTCATCACGCTTTCGCTGCGCTACTTTGATAATTATGTTGTCACCCGCTAATCGTAAGGACATTTTCCGTGAGTCCAAATTGATGGACCCAAAATTCTCCCTCTCAATTACACCATAAGTCCTATCCGGATGATATACCAAGTACCTTCCTTACTTGCCTTAAGGGACTAAGATAACGGTTGGAAGACGACCTCTTCCGTTTACTTTTGGAATTCTTCTAACACGGATCCAAACTTCCTGACTCGACTGAAGTTTGATCTTAACCAACCGAGAAGTAACCTCTAACACGATTCTCTCTATACCTTTAGTTGTCTAAGTAGATTTTCGTTGTCTACTTGAGGAACTCCTCCAAAGCATCGGTATAGTTAATTCAATAATCCTCAATCACAGATATCTCTTCTTAACTGTACATAGCTCGTCAATCCCCAAACAACTCTTGCACGTCCTCAGTTGATGTCGGTCAGTCAATAGTTGACTTATCTCCATTTTCGGGACTTACTTTTCTCATACCTCTTTTGCCGTTGAATTTCCTGGCGAGCACTACTTACTCGAGTTCATCAATTTATACTCCTTTAGCTCATTCTACATTACAAACCTCCAGTTCCCTCGTGAGCTAACTCCATTTCTCGAGTCCAACTGTGTCATCCATCTGATATCAATGGTCCTTTCTAGATCTTCTACTATAGCTTGTAAGCACTTCTACGCGATTCTCATGACCTTAACTTCCCTCCACTTGCAGTTTATCTCGTATGGAATGCTACCACACTATGTCTTCATTGGCATAGAACCTCATCAAAATCATATGCTTCTTATTCCTCTAGTTCTTCTTTTACAATCCATATGTTCTAGCTGTGATGTGTACCCTTTTCTTAGCCAGTAGATAGTAATTCACTCACACAATTTCCTTGTCTCAAATGACATAAGGGGGTCATCCCTGGCCATCTAGTCTTTCTTCTTAAGTTCTTAATTAGAGTAACTAGTTCGAACTCACTTCATGTTACTATTAAGGGCATTAGCACTGGTATCGATTTAACTTCACATTTGTCGCCGTTGATCTCTTGAAGGGTCCTCCAGATGTCTATAAAATTTTTTCATAGGTCTATGGTTATTCTCCTTATATGCCAACCAGTTACCACTAGTTGACCCGCACGTTTTATGTCCCAGTTACTACCAACTAGTCTGTAGTTGACCTTCTATAAGATCACGGACTTATTGTTCTTCAATCTCTTTTGAAGTTTGAGACACTTGGTGAGAATCTATCTTCTCCGGTTTCTTTGTCAATACCCCTTTAGCTCCTTCCACAGTCTGCACTTCTCTTGTTCTCTTATGAGATCACTATACTCTTTTGAGTCCAGTCATAGCATTCATCTGTCGTCAATGAGTTTATCAAGTCTTCACGATTTTTTTCTTTTTTACTTTGTTCATCGTCTGTTTGCGGTTCTTTGTTATGACCGTTAATGTTAGTAACTTAAATCTTTATGTGAATGAGAAGTTATAGTGGACTTTCTAGTCCACCAAAATAACTCTCTCACATTCTTCCCTTTGATGGGTGTTGTTTTGATCATGCTATGATTATAGAAATTCGTTGTCCCAGTTTTATACTTCTCATATCCTTGAAGGACTCTACACGCTTCCATGGTTACCAAATTTATTTCTCGTCATCAAACTCATTTGTCAATGGTTGTCTTTGTACTCCTTTAATTCCTTTCCTCGGATCAGCACCTTATCTTCTTTGTACTCTCATGCCCATGCTTGCATGTGGCAGCGTCTGCCTTGATTGTAACGTGTTTTATTCTGCAAATCTTGGTTGTACTCCGTTCTGTATGATTCTTGTTCCCTTATCGTTATCTCTAATCCGATCTCTTGTCGTCTCTTGCGTGATTCTTCTAATTCATCTCTTGGCTTCATACGACCCAGTCTCTTGCATGACTTCCCATTCCTTCTATCTGAGTTGACTCAGGAATTTCTTTCTCATCACGTTGAACTTGTGGTGAAAATTATCTCAACATCTTTACTTCTTTGACATACACTCTTCGGGTGATTTATAGGGTCATCAGGACGTCCACCGGAGTATCATACTAAATCCTAGGTCTGAATCCATTGTCTCTTGTTGAAAATTCTTCAAGTCCGCTACAGATTTATCATGAGGCGATAATCGCTTCATGATATCACCACTAAAGGATCTAAAATATCCTTTAGGGTACTAACATGCTACACATATACATATGTATCATCATACATTAAAATATATCGATATAACTCTATATACTAACACCTATCATTCCAAGTTGCAGAGATCCACGGAGAACGATGGTGGTCCGACGTACTACTAACCCAACAACCCGACTATGCACGTGTGTAAAAACAGAAATCCGTTTTGAAAATCTTAGACCCCTTTCGGGTTCTGGTTATTTTATACATTCGGTCTTTTAGAAGATTTCAAGTGCCATTGTTGCCAATCCAGAGCTCTGATACCATGTTGTAACACCCCAATTTCTCGGAACTCGGGGAGCTACTGGTTAGGACCTCACAATGGGTCCCGACCTTGGTTTAACAACAACATTACTTGGATCTTACAACAAGGCACAAATGTATTTAAAACAATTTCTAAAACATAATATTTTTAATGGTATAAACGTACACATGTGACAGCCTTACAAACATATATAAAGATACATAACATGCATGACGTATGGAAGACTCCCCCGTCCCCATCTAATGAGTACGTGGACCCGGCTGACCATCCGTTCCGGATCTCTCTGCAACTGTCTATCTCTACAAATCTACAGCACGGATAAACCGTTAGCTAACAATCCAAATATAAGAAGAATAACAATAGCACAAACACACGCAGAAAAATTATAAACAAACATCATGCTGGCACTCAACCGTTTATTATCTATTATTTAAGTGATTCACATTATTCAATTTAAGTTGTGGCACGAGAGCTATTAACAGCTCTCGCCTCCGTTCCTTATCCAACTGGGTGTAGGTCTAACTGACCTCCGCCGGTAGCATCACTACAAACCGAGCAAGGACAAGTCCCTAAAGAAACCCCCAGCGCTCGCAAGCTAACTGAGCAGAATGCCACCGCCCGTTACTCTTAGGCCAAGTATAGGTCGGTAAATATATCACAACCTATCTCTCTAAACATTTCAATCACACGCCACTATCATCATTCATGCTCATACTTAGAAGTCAGCTAAGTAAGCCCAGAGGACTTACCTGATATAAAGCTCGACTCTCTGTAAACCAACTCGCTCTGTAAACTGTAGCAACTCAGTTGCCTGTCAAAGGAGATAAGTGCATTAGCACACTCCTACGTAGTTAGAAGTCTAAGACTTCTAAAATAGAATAATCTATTAAGACATAACTAGTTGCAGTATTAATTTAGGGTAAAATGACCATTTTACCCTTGATCCCGAAATTCCCGAAAATTCTAAAATTCATGTCTAAACTCCTATTTGAGATTCTAAAATCATATTCTAACTCCCAAAGCTTCGTTTGGTTCCAAGCTAACATTTTTCTTATGTTACTATTTTCCGGGAAATCGTAAAGGTCTAACTTCGATTCCAAATATAAAATTCGTAACCGCTTATAAAAATTCCGACTTAAATCCCTAGATTATCTATGATGTCCTATCTAACTTTAGGAGAAAGAATTTCTCCAAACTGTTCATTCAACAGTTTTATAAAAATTCCTAAAGTTGACTACTCCCTTTACAAATTCTATACTTAGCCAAAATCTGAGTACACTTTGAAAAATCATAACTCCTAAACCACTCACTGGATTTATCCCAAATTTTGATATGTTCTACTATAAAATCTTACCTATAATATATCCAAAATTCAGCCGGAAAGGATATCAAGAGCTTATTCAAAATCATCTCACAAAACAGCATCACTTGCTGTTTTCCCCCAACACTCAGCACATATATAAAAACGTCAACTTTGAAACACAATAACTCTCGAACCGTAACTCCGATTCTTCCCAAATTTTAATATGATCTACAACAAGATGTCAACTATATCATATCAAAAATTCAAGCCTAACAGAGATCAAAAGCCTATTCAAAACTATCTCACAAAACAGCATCCCATGCTGTTTTTCTCAACTCAGCACATTTATTAAACTGAACTTTGAAACCCCATATCTCTCAAACCATAACATGGATTCCTCTGAAATTTTAGTATGATCTACTATACTATATCAACTATAACGTGTCAGAAATTCAAGTCTAACAGAAGTCAATAACCCCTCCAAATTTATTCCACAAAACTGCATCTCAAGCATATTTCCTCAAACTCAGCACACTAAAAAAAACTGCTTGAATAGCCAACTTGAGAAAATCATATCTCCTAAACTATAACTCCGAATAAGCCCAAATTTTAATATGTGCTACCGCAATATCTCATCTATAACATATAAAAATTTCAGTCAATTTGGATCCGTGTTTCATACCTAACTTTGGACCCGAAGTTAGTTGTTCATCAATTTACAATGCAGAAAACGCAGCAGCTCCACGAGCCATCTTCTAGGGCTGTTATGGAAGAGTCTAGGATACAATTGAGGCTCTCATCAGCACATAAGTAGGGAGTGTAATGTAGAGAAGGGAGGGGAGATGCTTACCCGACAAGAGAGACTCGACAAGCCCACTAATACGGGTTGGAGAGGACTAAGACGGATCGGAAACTGTCACTTGGACGCACCAGCGGCTGGGAGATGAGGCACCAGTGGCTAGAAGGGACGGCAACGCACACAACGGTTGGAATCGGGAATGGTCACTTGGCTCCCTGCTCCTGCGCGAAGACGACGTTAGGGTGTGACATCCGAAGCGAGGAGGGCAACCTTCCTGTGTGGGCTCGAGGCGGACGGCCTTCCTGGGTGGCTCAAGGCGGACGGCCTTCCTGGGTGGCTCGAGGCGAACGGACGACAAACAGGTCGAGGAGACCAGGAGAGTTGAAGGCCGACACTAGGGTTGGGGTTCGGTTGCACGAGCAGCAAATAAGAGCAGCCCTCCGGTTCAGCGTCGACAGCGGCGGGAGGCTGACACCGGTCGGCGCCACTAGTGGCGGTAGGGGGGTCGCGCCGGCTGTTGCCCAGGGAAGGAGGGTGGCGGCTCGTTCAAGACGTGGGGTAGAACTAGGGCTAAAGGGGGAGGTGAGCAGTCACGTAAAAAAAATGAAGCGTAACAGCAGGTTTCACTCAGCCCCTTAATGGGCCCAACTGGCTTTCCCATGACGAGCCAAATGACGAGTCTTTACGGGCCCGGATGGCCTATTTTAACGGATCCAACTCCTTTGACGGATAATAAAAGATAGATCAGTTTTCGCGTATTTTATGTAAGTAGAGACATCACATAAAATAATAAAATTATTGAAGAACTCGGTATCACATAAATTGACAAGAATGACGGAAAAGTCCGAACCTGTCGAATTCCGGTTTGTCTCGGAAATATCCGGAAATTAAATTTCCGGATGTTACATCATTTCCCCCTTAAAATAAGTTTTGTCCCGAAACTTATAAGAAGACAACATGAAGTCGGAATCCATACTAAAGAACTAAAGCGCCGGAAAAGTCAACGGTCGAGTTATGATTTGTTTCTGAAATAGCCGGAAGAAAATTTTCCGGGTATTACAGTAGATTTATGTTGGAGAAAGAAGAAGCGAAGAACCTTGTGAAGATTATTGATGTTGAATACGAATTTATGATGACCTTTACGAGATTCCCATTTTCTACCATCTTCCCTTTTGAATTTGGACAAACATGTCAACTGCGAAGTTGTAGATCTTCAGAAGGTTTTCGAAAGTACTATTCATGCGTCTCGTGATTCCAACAAGAGCAACGGGAAAATCAGTTTTACTAAATTGTGGTTGATCTCCCTTATCTTTCAAGATCTCAACCCGCGAGACAAAGACAAAGAGGAAATGGAGATCAAACGTAACAAGAAACTTAGAATAACAACTATCAAAATACCCAAACAATCTACAGTCCTCAAATAAATACGGGCAATCCTAACCCGTTTAGTATTTTGCCTTTAGCCGTAATTTTACACTAGTAGTGGCTATAATAACAGCCCGACAAAAGGCCATTGCTCTTTGTTCTTCTCTTCGGTAAACTCGATCATTTTTATCTCCTTACTCTCAAATCTCCATTTGACGATTTCCCCACCCAAAAATTCCTAATAACCCTAAAATTTGTGATTTTCTAGTTGTGGGCTATTTTGGCTCAAATTGGTTGATACTTATGATTGATATAATGAATATTGACTATGATGAATGATATCCATCGATGTTTGGCTTTGATTTCATAGTTTTTCATGCTCGTATGCATATTTTGCTCGTTTTGAGTATTAAGAACCCTTTTTGTGAAATTATTTTCATTTAGAGCGTTTTCTTTGATCCATATTGCTTGCAATATGTTGATTTATGTTGAATAAAGCTTATTGTTGCCTTTTGTTTGCTCCAACACGTGTGTTTATATGAGAGAACGTAGTCTTAAATTTATCCCAAGAATATAGGAAAATAAGCGAACCCGCAGTGTACGGATCAATCGCAATACTAGCAAGTATTCCACGGTCGAACACAAGGACAATGTCGAATTCAAGAAACGATATATAACTTTACTTTATAAGCAATAATAGCAAGATATATGATAATCGCATAAGGGAATGCAGATTCTAGAGATTAAAATATCTAGTTGTGGTTTCGATTCAAGACTTCAAAGGATAAGCATGGACAAAGATGAGAATGTTAAGGAAAGGTGTTACTAAGATGGGATAGATCACGGGGGAGGTCTCACTATCCACTATACCAAACCAAAAGTCCTATTACCGGGTAAGTCTCTAGGAACTAAGGAAAGGAACTATCTAAAGAACCGATTAGGGAATTAATAAGGATATAAATACTCTAGAAGGGGGGTTGAATAAAGTATGAGAACTTTTCGTAATATCTTATATCAAGGCTTTGAAACTAATCTCAAGGCCTTGAAGTCGATCTCTGCGCTTAGTGAAAATTTTTTTTCTCAAGGCTTTGAAGTGGATCACAAGGCCTTGACTTCGAAACCTGCAGAAAGTTGTTAGTCACAATAAAAAGCGATAATAAGTGCGGAATGTAAAAGATCGACACAACGATATATTTACGAAGTTTGGCCCTAACAACCTACTCTCCGCCTAGGGTTTTCAACCTAGGATTCTAACTATCTATTATCTGCTTGTTGTGAGTCCTAGATACAACCTATAAGAACTTCCCTTCTTATCTCAATGTAGCCCAAATGCTACAATCTAGTCAACTCTATTCTAGCAATAATAGCCTAGTTACTTTGCATAGTAACACACTCGAGTATAACACTATAATGATATGCAAATGAAGCTCTTGTGTTTATCTCACTCTAATCGAATCAACTAAAGTAAGTTAAGAGGAAGATAAACTTTTGGATCGATGAAGATGCTCTTGTATGATCGCTTGCAAGGCTTGGTTACTTTCATGTTGTTTGAGAAGTAGCCGTTGCAAGATCTTCATCTTTAACGTACTTGAAAGTTTTTGGAGATCTTCAAGCCCTAAATCTTCTCTTCTTCACTTGAAAGCCGTTAGATATCTTCAAGAACCTTCACCCTGATATCTTCCTCAACAAACAACTTTCAAGCCGTTGGAGATCTTCTCTTAGGATCTTATGTTCAAACTCCTTCAGCCAAGATCTTCTCTCCTAGATCTTTGCGTTGGTCATATCGTATCTTAGAATGCTTTCATCCGAAATATTCTTGTTTGGTTTGTTTGCTTTTGAAGATCTTCTCCTAGATCTCCTTTGGTTGTTGTAGGCGTCCATGTGTTGTAATAAAACTCTTAGCCGAGCTCTTCCCTTGTAATGCTATCCAAGACCTACACATACTTTAACAACCAAACCAAGACATGAAATTTAGAAATATAATCGATATTTTGTTAGTTTATAAAACCGCATTTATATGTTAAGTCTTCCATCATTCAACTAAAAAAAATCATATCAAAGGTGGAGTTATCAATCTCTCCCTTGATGGAAGACAAAACAAATATCGTACCTGCATTGAATGTTAGATATATGCATGCATATAAATATTTCTGAAAAAACAAAATGTAGAATGCAGTAATGTCGGATCACATAATTTCTCCCCCTTTGTGTTTTAAAAAGGGAGAAAAATAATTAAAGTATGGGAGTTAAATATTATAGACCCAAGTTTCGCAAAACAAAGTTTTAAAACACCATCCCACAAACCCGTTTCAAGGCCTTGAAAGTTAAAACAAAGAAAATTTGAAGCACATGTCAAGGCCTTGACATCCAGTTTCAAGACCTTGAAATCGACTTAAAGGCCTTGAAATCTATTCCTGGTTATCTTCATAGAACTTCTTCTTCCACCTTGACTAGGTTGTGCCTTTGCTTTTGTCTTTGACCTCTGCTTCTAGTCTCCGTTTCCTCTCTGCATTACGATACTCCTTGATGACTACATACTCTTCGATTGTCAAAATGGTTGGTTCGACATGAGTAGGATGAAGGACAAGTTTATTCTGCACACTTCATTGATAATTTAGTAGAACATTCACATCTTTCTCTTGTGTATGTTGAGTTGCATCCTCAGTTAAGGGCATGATTTTTCCTGTGGTAGTGAAGGTGAGGGCATTCAAGAGAAACATTTGGTTTATATTGGCATGCATCACTAATAAAACCTCATGACTTGCATCCATTTTGCTGATCATGGCCAACTAGAAGTCAATCATCTCCCAGATCAGAGTATCCAGTTCAAACTCTAATCTATCTAACCTCGTTTCTAACATTGAAGGAGCCTTAGATGAAGTTGTCACAGTCAAAGCCTTGACTTTTAATTTCCACTCTCCATTCAGTGTTTTCTCAACCCCTAGACATTTAAGGCAATGTTCATCAATTTTCCAGTCGACACCTGCTAGTCCTCATTAGAGGTGTCGATGGAAAAATGAGAAAATATTTTGGGGATCGAATTTCCATAAGGTAAAGGAATGGCTCTGGTCGAGTTAATCGTGTGAACCAAAGTGTTTAAGATAAGGTTGAGTAAATCAATATCTAGTCTAGAGATTATTTGATAGATCAACTCCAGTGTTTGATCCATCAACAGTTCTCTTGAATTAGCTCGAGGAATCACACATCGAACTAACAAAGTAAAAATAATTTTGGCTTCTAGGGTTACGGAGGTGTGTGTAAGTTGTGGGATGAGGAGTTGGGAATCAAAAATTGTTCCTTTGTCAGCCTAATACTTTTAGATCGAGAAGGATGGTTGTATGAGATGATGGTAGAAAGCCTTAAAATCTAACATATAACCGTTTGTGTGAGAGTGGTAGGCGTACCTTTTACCACTATTTATTGGGTTAGGGTTCCCATGTCCCTTTTGGCAGTTAGTTTCACATAGAACAGTCTTGTGAGTCTTGTGAAGGCGACATCTCCTGGGTTAAGGACCTTCCAGACAGGGCAACCTTCCAGCATAGCAATGCATGGCAACTGAAGAGTCTTCAAGAGTTCTAGATCGACATAATTACACATGTAGAGAGGACGATTGTGAAACCCGTCTAACCAAGTCCCTGTTGCTTTGAAGTTCCAAAACCAATTTGTCGGCAACCTAGTGTTAGTGGAAATCTCAACATCCTCTTTAGTGGATGGCGCTGCTGATGTTGAGGGATGTGAGCCACAATATCTCTGTGAGTTGAAGTAAGACGGTTTGATGATTTCTTAGGAGCCATGGATGAGCGTTTGTGAGAGAGAGAGTTTGAAAATTTGAAAGAGTAAAGTGCATAACAGGGTTTTGTAAAATTTTGAACGAAGGAAAGAAGAGATAAGATAGAAAGAAGGATTGCTTTTTAAAAGGGAATGTCAAATCAATTTAAGGCATATCATGGTCTTGATAGTATCAAGACCTTGATAACCGAATTTTGATTTGCATGCTTCCCTAATAAATCACAACCAATTTTTAATACAAAGATTTGAACTTTGAAAATAAAATCTTGGTGAAAATTTTGAAATCATTTAAAAAACACTTCTTTAAAATGATTTAATGATCAATCATCTAAAAAGATGAAAATCATAAATCTGATCTGGGTTTATCACTTTTATCTTTGAATCCGTTTCAAGACCTTGTATTGCATTTCAAGGCCTTGAAATGGAAAAGTAGACTGCATTATAAGGAGAAAATAAAATGATTTACTCTCCCTAAGATAATGCTTCCTTGTTCAACATACCAAGCTCCAATGTAATAAAATTGAATCGATCTTCAAGTAGAGGGTTAGTGAATATATCTGCAAGCTTCTAGTTAGTCAAAATAAAAGATATCGATATGTCACCGCTATCAACATGATCACATATGAAGTGATGTCTTACGTCGATATGCTTTGTTCTTGAATGCTGCACAAGATTTTTGGTTATTGAAATAGCACAAGTATTATCATATTTAATACGTATACCTTTGAGATCAAAACCAAGATCACAAAGTTGTTGAGCTATCCATAGAATATGTGCACAACAAGCTCTATCAGCTATGTATTCAACTTCAGTTGTGGATAGGGTGACAAAATTTTACTTCTTGGAGTGCCAACTAATTAGGGATGACCCTAAGAATTGGCAACATCCAGAAGTTTTCTTTCTATCGACCTTATAGCCTACAAAGTCTGCATTTGAATAGCCAATGAGGTGAAACAAGTTTTGACGTGGATACCATAACCTTAAATCCTTAGTGCCTTTGAGATCTCGAAATATCCTTTTCACAACTATCAAGTGTGACTTTTTGGGATCAGCATGAAATCTTTCACACACTCTAAACATAATATCAGGTCGACTACAGGTTAAATATAACAAAGAACCGATCATACCTCGATACTCTTTTTGTACAACACTCTTACCATTCTTGTCTTAATCTAATGAAAGAGTAGAACTCATCGGAATTTTTGGTACCTTGGATTGATCCATTTTATATTTCTTGAGCAAATCCTTGGTATACTTGCTTTGGTTAAGAAAGATTCTTTTCTTAACTTGTGTAACTTGAAGACCAAGAAAGGAATTTAACTCTCCCATCAAGTTCATTTCGAATTCTCTACACATAATATCTGAAAATTCCTTTCATAGAAAATCATTAGTAGAACCAAATAATATATCATCAACATAGATTTGTATTACTAATAAACTATTGTCTCTGGTTTTGACAGACAAAATTTTATCAATCAAACCTCTTTTGAAATCATTCTCAAGGAGATACCTGGACAATCTTTCATACCAAGCTCGAGGAGGTTGCTTAAGACCATAAAGAGCTTTGTCCAATTTAAAAACATGATACGAAAAATCATCATTTTCAAAACCAGGAGGTTGAGCAACATAAACTTCTTCTTCGAAGAAGCCATTAAGAAAAATACACTTAACATCCATTTAAAAAGGCTTTATGTTCATGAAGGATGCAAGTGCAAGTAGCATACATACGTCTTCTAATCTAACAACCGGAGAAAAAGTATCCTCATAATCAATACCTTCTTCTTGGTTATAGCCTTGAGCTACAAGCCGTGCTTTGCTTCGAATGACTTTACCATGTTCATCCAACTTGTTTTGAAACACCCATTTTGTTCCTATGATGGATTTTTTCTTAGGTCTAGATGTGAGGGTCCAGACTTTGTTTCTCTCGAACTCATTTAGCTCATTTTTCATAGAAATGATTCAATCTGGTTCTTGAAGTGCTTGAACGTAGTTTTTGGCTCTACAAAAGACACAAACGCATAAAAAGCACACAAATTGTGTACTCTAGATCGGGTTTGCACACCTGCTTTCGGATCGGAGATCACGTTCTCTTGTGGATGATATGAAGAATGTCGGAAGTTTCTTCTCTTGAAGAGTGGAACGGATTCTGATGATTGAGGCTCAGTTGCTCGACTTGATTCAGATACTGCTGGAGTTATGCCCTTGTTTCCTATGTCAAGGCATTGAGTTGGGTTTCAAGGCCTTGAAATTGACTTTCAACAGTCTTGAAGATGCGTTTCAAGGTCTTGAAAATGTGTTTCAAGGTCTTGAGGTTGTTCTCTGGCATCCTGAATTTGTTCTTGCATGTTCTTATCTTGAGCCTTAGGGTCCGCTTCTCCATCAGAATTTTGATTTCCATGTCGATTCAAATTCAGATCTATCGAGCTATCACTCAAAGTACCATCATTGCTTTCGTAAAAAATAACATGAATACTCTCCTCAATAATTTTGTTACGTTTATTGTAAACCCGATAAGCTTTACTATTTGAAGCGTATCCTATAAAGATAGCTTCATCACTACGTACATCAAACTTTCTGAGGTTGTCTTTCCCATTATTATGGACAAAGCACATACATCCAAAGGGTTTAAAATAGGAAATATTAGGTTTTCTTCCTTTAAAGAGTTCGTAAGGAGTCTTTTTCAAAATAAGGCATATGAAGCATCTATTTAAGATGTAATTATCCGTGTTAACAGATTCAACCCAAAATCTTTTCGACAAACTATTTTCTAAAAGCATGGTTCTAGACATGTCCTCCATGGTACGGTTCTTACGTTCCACAATCCCATTTTGTTGAGGTGTTCTAGGAGCTGAAAAGTTGTGAGAAATACCATATTTTACACAAAACAAATCAAATTTAAGTTGGTAAATTTTTTTACCTTGATCACTTCGAATAAAAACAATAGATAGGTTTTTTCAAAGTTTGCAACTCCTAACAAAGTTTTGAAAACTCATACAAAGCTTCTGATTTTTTTCCGTAAGAATGAGATCCATGTATAACGAGAAAAAAACATCCATAATGACAAGGATGTATTGTTTCCCCTTGGGAGATTTGACACGCATAAGACCATATAAATCCATATGTAAAAGTTCAATGGGTTGAGAAGGACTTACAACCTTCTTTGGTTTGAAAGAACCTCTTGTTTGTTTAACTTGTGTACAAGCCTTACATAGTTCATCAACCTTGAAGTTTTGGCTTGGTAAACTACGCACCAAATCCTTTGAAATAAGTTTCATCATCGTATGCATGCTTACGGACCAATTCGTCTATGCCAAAGCCTTGGATCGTCAGTCAAGGCCTTGAGGCATGTTGATCTTGTTCCTGAAACTTGGTTAGTGCTCATCAAATATACTCTGTTGCATCTAGGAGCTGTAAGCACGACGTCACCAGATAATTTATCTCGAGCTTCACATTTTCTGAATCAAAGATCACTTTGTTACCTTTTTATATATTTGAGAGACGCTAAGTAGAGTTATATTTTAAGCCGTCAACAAGATAAATATCATCAATAAAGTTAGATAAATTATAACCTATTTTAACAATACTAATGATTTTACATTTCCCTTTATCACCAAGGGTAATGGTTCCAAATGATTGCTTCTTTAAGTCTGAAAATAGTGAGCTTTTTCCGCTCATATGTCTTTAGCAACTACTATCTAATATCCATTTATGCTCCTTAACCTTGGTGATATCCTGCAAAATGAAAAACTTCAACCTTTCCGGGTAGACCAAATGACATAATTTGGTCCATACTCAGGTTCAATCATGTTTGGTGGTCTAGTACCTTTAGGAACCCAGATTTGCTTAACTTGTTTCCTTAGACATAGAGGATAAGTGTATCTAATGATGTAGGGATCATTTGTTCTATACGGGCAAGTTGATTTTACATATCCCTTTTTACAACAATAGAAACATGTGGGCATATGTGAACTTCCTTTAGCTTTAACAAAAGTGGTAGTCGTTTTTCTTGGAAAATTCATGTGATAACCAATACTACTCATATTAATCGAGGATTTTTGTTCACCCATCATCCTTTCGAGATTAGTTTTTCAACGAGTGAATTGAATAAGTGCAGACTTTTGGTCTCTACACGTCATAGTTAGATCAATCTTCTCTTTCTCTAGATTAATATAATGTTGATGTAGAGAAGAGAGATTGTCCTTAAGAATTGCATTTTCCGATTCCAAGGCCTTGATACTGTCATCAAGGTCTAACTTTTCAGTGTTGAGATTTTCAACTTTCAAAGACAATTCACTTACTCATTTATCTTGTTTAGTAATCCTTTCTCTTAAGGTACTTATCCTAAATCAATGTTCTTTATCACATATAATAATATCTGTAAGGAATTTGGCAAGTTGTAGATTAGATTGAGACATTATGGTACTTACCACTCCATCAACGTAGAGATTTGGGTCCTCTTCTTGATGAAATATTAGGCATAAGTTTGCTTGATCATTTTCTTCATCTTACTCATTCGTAGAATCTAATTCACTTCATGATGGTACCATAGCCTTCTTCTTTCGATCATTCTTCCTAAAGTTATTCCTCTTCTTTTGTGGACAATCCTTTACAAGATAATTTGCTTCACCGTGATGGCATGAAATATGACGTAGTTTAGATATGCATATAGGTAGTTTTTCCCTTTCCTTTGAGTACATGGGCATGCATATATGGAATTTATCGTGTATATTCACCTATTATCTTAGAATCGAGATCTACACAAGCTTTGTTATGATTTTCGGTGAATTGGAGCTGAAATGGAGTGGAAAGGGACCATTCACTTAGGATTAGTTGATGAGGATTTCATTGGGAATCATTGGAACGTCATTGGAAGAAGTATGGAGTGAAGCAAAGGTGAAAAGCCTCAAAAAGGAAGAACCACGGCCAAGAAGGAAGTTATACGGCCGGGGTTTTGATAATTAATTGAATTTCACACGTGGAAACAAAGGTCGAGAGTTGCCACATGAGGAACCACAACCGTGGTTTTGTGATGTCACCGGTGGTTTTCTTCGGAAAAGACCGTTATGTTAATTGCCACGTCAACAAGAAAGGAAGAAGCCTTCTAACCTAATTTTATTTTATAAAAGGAGGTTGGCGGCTGCATTTCAGATATCACGCTTTGCACGGAGATCACGTTTTAGACGGAGATCATGCTTTAGGCCGGAAGGACGGCGCTTTTGGATTCCATTTTCCGTACTTCGGAAAGGATTGCTTTGCCATTGGAGGAGATTGAAGAAGTTCTTGATTCCACTTTAGAGATTTGTGAGATTGTTCTAATCTTTGATTCTTGTCTTTGAGAACACATTCTGGAATTATATATCGTTTGATTGAGTTATTGATTCTTTAAAGATTGGTTTTATTCATCTTTGTGTTCTTGGTTGCATATCCTTCTTGATTCCTTTTCTAAATCTTGAATTGCTTATGATGATGATTGTTGGCTAAACCCCCTTCCATTCTAGGGTGAAGGGTTGATGGTTGTGGTACAGATGATGATAGATTGAGCCTTAACAGATCGGACCCTGAGAGTTGTGAGACAAAACCCTAGAACGAGGATTTCCACGGCCTGTTCTTAAGGAACCACAACCGTGGTTTCCCAAGATATGCCCGTGGTTTCCTTTATCTTGCATGTTTCGCTTTTGCCTTTATCCAAAGTTAAAGATTGCTTAAATCTTAGCTTTGTTAACCTTTTTTAGCCTTAGCCTTGCTGATTGTGAGTGTTTAGAAGTTCTAGGTAATAGGGGATTCAAAACCCTCTATTAGGTGAGGAGTGTCATAGCCTTTCCCTCTATTTTTCTTTTCCTTGGGTTTTGGTTGGTATGAGAGCTAAATCCTATCCTTGTGACCTCTTCTAGACGAGACTCAACATCCGTTAAGTAGAATCCTTTGGTTGGGATAAAGGAAAGTTGGATCTTCACCGTACCACACCCTACCGAAGAACATATACCTTGTTATCCAGCTCTATCCATACACATCCTTAGAAATCTTGAATTGAAGACCGCAACCGGATACTTGGATCTTTAGAATCTGCATTACTATTATTCTTTCTACTATATTCTTTATTGTGATCGTTGCATTGTCTGCTACCCAAGTTGGATTACCTTTACTGCTTTGTTCTCACCAATTCCTTGAGATCGATTCCGGTATATAAGCCCATACTACGATTGATCCATACACTGCGAGTTCGCTACCGTTAGGCTTAATTCTTGGATATAAATTTAAAGCTTATTTGCGCACACACCTTTTGGAGCGAACAAGTTTTTGGCGCCGTTGCCGGGGAATTTGTCAAGACCAATCCAGTGCACGGTTTTCTGGCTTGGTAGCTTCTACCTTTGCTACTGATTACTTTTGCTGAGTGTTCTTGCAAATCTTTCATAGGTTTATGCGAAGAATGCGAACCCGTAAAGAAATCATTCCTTACGATCCTGAACCGGAAAAGACCTACAAAAAGAAGTTGAGAGAGCCTAAGAAAATGGCTGCTAACAACAATCAAGAGTTGGAGGATTTTAGAGTTGAATTAGCTGAAGCTCGAGATTAGATAAGGCAACAAGAAGAAGCCTTGTGGAAAGAGAGAGCTGATCAAGCTACTCTTCAAGGCCGACTTCGAGCCGATATGACCGATATGATAGCACAAGCACAACTGGCACATCAGGAGAGAAACGCGGATGCTAGAGTTGTGGTAATCCACCTCCACCGGTGCCCGTTAATATCTTACCACCACCAGTTTATGTGCCACCACCACCTCCACCAAGAGTGGAGCCAGCTGATCTATTTGTGGGCATTCCACCAACACTTGGAACGGATGGATCTGGTCCAGCAAGCCCTCCGTCCGGGCGTGCATTTGGGAGATCCAGCTGATCGTGACTACGAGTTTAGACCTTCGGTGATTAGTATGATCTATCGGAATTGCTTTGGAGGAATGGAGAGAGAGTCACCGCACCAACATCTTCAAAATTATGAGATCTTGATGGAAATATTGAGACCTTCAAGGTGCGAAAATAATAATTATAAGCTGCGTGTTTTCTTTTTCTCTTTGAAGGATAAAGCACTAGCATCGTACCGATCACTTCCCGCCGGAAGAGTGACCACGTGGGAAGAGATGACTGCGGAGCTCCTTACCAAATTCTTTCCGCCATCGAAGACGGCGAAATTTAGAGCTAAGATCAACGCATTTGTGATGAAGAGTGGTGAAAGTCTCTTCACCTCATGGGAAAGGCTCAAGGGCCTTTTATTGGATTGCGCACATCATGGGATTCAAAAGATTGATTTGCTTGTGATCTACTTGAAAGGCTTGGATGCGGAAGCGCAATTCAAGCTACAATCACTTTTAGGATGAACCTTTATGGATAAACCGGTGGATGAAGCGTGGGAATTTGTTGAGAAACAAACTCTCACTATGAAGAAGTACTCACATAGAGGGGAGGAAGTGGGGAGCTAAAGCTCAAGAGCTCCGGTGCTGAATCTTACCGCATCTAGTGTCAAGGAGCTGAACACTTTAAATAGTGAAATGAAGGCTTTGAAAGACCTTTTGACAGCTCATGTGAAGCAGCCCAAGGAGCAAGATGTCGGCTATGTTGGAAGAGGAAACCAACAAGGGAATAGGAACAACAATTGGAACAACAACAATAACGACCGGAACTACAATAACAATTGGAGATCCAATCAACAAAATTCTGGTAATCCTTATTCTCATGCTGAAAATTCACTAACCCCTCCTTCTTCTTCTTCCTCTATTCCTTTGAAAAATCAGGGACAAGCTTCATCGAGTTCAAGGCAGCCGACGAAGGACAAGCTTGAAGCGATGATAGATGCCATAATAGGGAAGATGCAAGGGTTAGAGAATTCCGTCACTTCACTTTCTAAGGCACAAAAAGACTTGGAAAATCAAGTGTTTAGTAAGGCCGGAGAAGCTCCTAGAGATCAAGGGAGACTTCCCGGGAAAACTGAAGATAACCCGAAAGGGCAAGTGATGTCAATCAGTACAAGAAGTGGCGCGAAGACCACCGATCCTACACCAAAGGAGAGTGATAAGGGCGAGCAGACCATAGAAGTGGAGGTTCCGGCTGAGAAAGAAAAGGAGATGGTTCCCGTTTACGTTCCTCCTCCATCCTACCAACCTCCACTCCCGTTTCCACAAGTTGTGGAACAGATTACCGGGTAAGTCTCAAGGTACTAAGGAAAGGAATTATAATCTCAAACCAACACACCAACTAAGGGAATAGAATCAACCTTTACCGGGTAAGTCTCAGGCTAATTCACAAAGATGGGATAAAAGCACACTCAAACCCCAATAAAGGATAAACCTTTATTACCTACACTTATGATCATGGGTAAACAAACTAAGGAATCACCGGGTAAGTCTCATCCAAGGCTTGCATTGAACCAGGAAAGGTGTAATAGGAATAGGATTTGGCAAACTATAACACTTAACTCTCAGTTTTTTATCAGAAAAGGTCACCTCGGTCAGTCAAGTTCCACCCCCGGCCGAGATGTTCATCGACTGAGTGAGGTACTCTAGGGTTAAGGTTAAAGACTCGAGCTTTCAGGGTTCTACTGGGAGTAAGATCCTTCTATCTTCGTCTTTCCCACAACTTTCAGCCAATCACCCTAGAATCGCACAAAGAATTTAGCCACTCATCATCATGATCACAATAATCAAATATAAGAGAAGGGAATAAATATTTGAACACAAAACCTTAAGAACAAGGCTTCAATAACTGAATCAAATAATCACAAATCAGCGTTCCTTGAATCACAAATCAATCAAGACAAAGAACCAAAAGGAATCTAAGAAAAATCTTACAAACTCCTTCACAAGTTATCTCAAACTATGAAGCTTCCTTCCTTCAATCTTCAAAACTTCCTTCAAACATCCGGAAATTCTTCCTAACTGCAGTGTATTCTCGGCTTCCAACCTGCAGTGATGCCGAATTATGGAAAATCCAGCCCTTTTTATAGGAGAATTATCTTCCAAAGATAATAATATCTTAAAAAGATAATTTTCTATAAAATATATCCATATCTCTAAAATAGATCTCCCAAATATATGATCTTCCTTCTAGAAATCCAGCCCAAAAATATAAGAAATATTCCTTCCAAAAATAAAAGATCTCAGCCAAAAGATATGATCTCGCCGCGCCAGGGTGTTCGCCTCGATCGGGGCGCTCCTCAAGATCACCTTGGTCGAGGTGACACTATAGCTGACTGAGGTGATTCTCAGCTGAATGTGAAATCTCTCAAATCTGGTCCAAAGTAAATCTTTTTCATTAATTCCTTGCTTCCTGAGTTCTCTTTTAAGCTCCAAAATGTAGCTCTTATGACTCCTTTGCTCCTTAGCTCCATTTCGATCCAAAACGTGCCATTTTGCCTACGATTACAACGAAACTAGGTGTAGACCTCGATTCTCATAAAGGTAGATGAAACGACAATATAATCACATAATATACATCCATACATGCAGTTTATTGAAGATAAAACGTCTAAACAAGTCCCAAAATATAGACTATAATACATGCTATCAAAATACCTCATACTTGTCCCTTGCTTGTCCCCAAGCAAGTTCCAAATCTTAAGTACAAGATAGAATGGATTATAAGTCATAAACATCAATGAAAAGTATTTCAAAACATTTTTGGTGGTGTGCTCCACTCATAGATCACTCTAAGAGAATGCTTCATGGCAATTAAAATCAAGATATGATCAAAACATTTTATAAATATAGGAAAGTTGTTCATCTTTGCATAAAATCATAAATGCATAATAAATCATAATTATCGAAATTAATCATGTATAATCCAGTATAAACCACCAAGTCAATCAACAAGCTCGAGGTCTTAAGGGCTTTTCAAAAGGAGGTTAAGAAACGTGTGAGGGTGGGATGTATATAGGGAATGTGGTGCTAGAATCCGGGAAAAGGATCTTTACTTCACTTGCTTTGAATTTCAACATCTTCCACCAATAAGCTTTGCTTATTTTACTTTTTTACTTTTTGGGATGAATGGACAGAGGTGCATAATAACCGATGCCTAGGAAATCAGCAATCATCAATTTTTTGAGATGCCTCAAACCCTTGATGCACCTACCATGACCCGTTAGGAATATCGCTCAATCCGACTTTGGAAAGACACAAACACCCGGCTATGTGAATGGTGCCGAGTTACTCATCATCATGATTGACTTCCCCAAACCTATTTGTTTCTTTCTAAAACTTCCAGCAAACATCTCAACTTTTCTTTCACTTGCTTTTCACTTGCTTGCTTCCAAATTTCCTGATAGGTAAAGGAAGGCAAATATGTATATGAGGGGCTAAAGCCTGATCAATAAGAAGAAGAGAAGAGAATGAAATGCCTTAATCATCCCAGGAAGAAAGTGAGAGTACTCATCATGTGATGCCAACCTTCAAATTTAACATAATTTGGATAAAAACAAAGTATTATACATGCCAAAATTTCAAACAAAGCATTTAACAACTTAAACATATCATAAAACCTTTCAAACATATAAAGATTCTAAAACCAATCTGCAAACAAAATCATCATTGGGGTCATATCCAGAAAAGGAGCACAAAAATCGTTTCGAAAATTCTCTCAATTAAACCGCCTCGGTCGAGGTGTTCTAAGTCAACCGAGGTACTTGACCTCGTTTGGCCAGAATCATCCCGGTCGAGGTCATTAAAATTTTTTTTTCTTAACCAGTTTTGACGTTTTTCTCAATCAAATAACCTGTATGCATGCATGTAATCTCAGATAAGCACATAGAGCATAAAGAAAGATCATAAATAACAAGTAGAGTCATACAAGCATACATAGTGTCGAATAATAAACATAAATACCCCATACTTGGGACACATTGTCCCAATGGGTCAAACTAAGTCTAAAAACAAGAGAACTCACCGGACAAGCTGAGCTGCGTAATAAATAAGAAAAGAAAATCCATGCAAGCTCTAATCCTGATCTGCTGGTGGTGGTGTTGGTGGTGGATACGAGACGAAGGGATACTGAGATGGGTCAAACGGATAACCCATGGTATGTTGGAACTGTATCTCCATCATCCGGCGCTGGTAGTGTTGGCTCTTCCTCATCTCCATCATCTCCAAGGACAAGGCGGCGTAAGAGTCGATCATCTGGTCCGTCAGCTCGTCAATCCGTCGGTGAGCTACGGGATCCCTCTGTCTGCGGACTCTGCGCCTAGAAGGACGTGATGGTGCTGCAACTACCTCCTCCTCTGTGGCCTCGTCGTCTAAGTCGACAACTGGCACACTATGGCCGGCAGTATCTATTCTTGTCTCCATGACTGCACCACCATCATCATACTCCTCCTCCTCCTTAGCTAGTGCTACATTTCTAGCATCCTCTATGTAGGGCAGCCACGCGGAAGACCAGTACTGTGGATCAAAAACTGAGAACTGTGCTGACCATAGGATACCTTGAGGGCAGTCTGCTCCCAAGGCATCGTCACGTAAGGTGTGGTAAGACCACGAGGAACCAGAATCCTCCTCGTGATCATCTCCTGAAATCCTAGCGGCTTCGCAACCACCACCTCTGTACAAGCACTCAGATCCAAACGGATGTAACTCGCTATATGAGTCACAAGTCCTCCACAACAAATGTCTCCCTTGGACTTGCCCTTGATCCGCTGCAAGTCCTCAGCTAGCATGTCTCCAAAATCAGGCACTCCACCTGTCACCATACAAAATAGACTAAGTAGCTCTCCCTGCCTAACATTCTGGGGCGTCTCAGTACGCGCCAGAAAAGTCTCACTAAAAATGCGGTGGGCCAAACGGAAAGACAAATGGAAGATGATGCGCTCCCTGGAGTCTCCAGGTCTCCATCTATCAGCATGCTTCACTACCTGGGCAATCTGCCCCCAAAATTGTCGAGCTACGACTCGAGAGGGAAAGTCGGGAACTGTAAGGGTCAGGAAGCCAAATATATCCCTGAACTGATCCATAGGGACAATGTAGTCCGCTTCAGCAACCGGTACTTGATGGCTTTCCTCTCAGGCAAGTGAGTAACAGAACTCACAAACTCTAGGGTAGGCTCGAGGTAGGTTGGAGCTCTGATCTCCATAAAACTCTCCAGCCCCACCATGGATATCATTTTCTTCAAATCCTCCACCACGTGGAGGCACTCGAAGGCTGGGACATCTAGGAAACGCGGCGCAATGACAGACGCGCACATATACGGTCGAAGTTTGCCTAGTGACGCTCATGGATCACCGGGATGGAGGGTCTAGAGGAAGGGGAAGGGGATGAACCACTAGGGGTGTCTCTCAGGACAAGCTGAAGGTCGGAACGAGAAGTCATGGTTTTTGTTGACAAGGCACCTTGGTCGGTCTGACAACCAGAAGAACACCTCGGCCGAGACACAACTCGACTGGACGGAGGCGTGGCGCTGTTTGATTTCTACTCTCTGGTTTTCAGTTCTTTTCCACCAAAATCACTACCAATTGCTTCCTATGGGGTACTTATATTCTTTTCAACACAAAAACGTGGCAACCAAAGCCACAAATCTCTAAAATCAGCGAAGAGAGAAAGAGTTAGGGTTTTTGACTGTTACCCCAGATTCGGTCGATTCGAGGCATTTTCTTTGCAGTTTCTCGCTTGCAATCCGTTCCTCTTGCTTATCCTTGTGAGATCGGAGAAAAAATTATGGAAAACGGTCGAAAATCGAAGAAACGAGGTGAGGGGCTGCCGCGGTTGAGAAGGAGTTGGGAGGGAAGAGAGAGGAATCGTTCCCCCTTTTATACCCCTCGCCGACTCTACTGTCACCTCGGTCGAGGTGGTCCTGACCGGACCGAGGTGGCTGACTGGATTGCCAGCCCTAGTCGCCTCGGTTTCTCAAGAATCATCTCGGTCGAGGTGCTGTGACAGCAACCGAGATGTGTCTCAGTCAAACTCCGTCTTCTCAATTTCTCAAACTTTTATCCTTCCAATGTTGCTCCTGAGTTGTAATCTTTCCTTAGAGAGTACCTGGTTTATGTCTAGGACGCCAAAAACAAAACAAAGCAAAGAAAAAGCAAACTATCTAAAACTAAACTAGAAAAAGGGGAAAGAAAGCAATACCTTGGGTTGCCTCCCAAGAAGCGCTTGATTTAAGGTCGCTAGTTGGACCGTACGGCATCCCTAAATAAGATATAGTGGTGAAATCTCCTCAACCTTGACTTCCGGTTGGTATCTCTTAAGCCTATGACCATTGACCTAGAAACTTCCGCTTGTTTCTCCCCAAATCTCAACTGTACCATGAGGGGAAACATGTTTCACAATGTAAGGTCCTGTCCATCTAGATTTCAACTTACCTGGAAAGAGGCAAAGGCGGGAGTTAAAGAGTAGAACTAAATCTCCTTCTTTGAACTCCTTAGGAATGATGCGCTTGTCATGCCATTTCTTTGTCCTTTCCTTGTAGATCTTGGCATTCTCATAAGCATTCAAGCGCAACTCTTCCAGCTCATTGATGTCCAATAGCCGCTTCTCACCGGCTTCCTTGATATCAAAATTCAACCACTTGATTGCCCAATACGCCTTGTGCTCTAACTCAACGGATAGATGGCAAGACTTCCCATATACCAAATTGTAAGGGGTGGTACCAATGGGAGTCTTAAATGCGGTCCTGTAAGCCCAAAGAGCGTCGTCCAACTTCATAGACCAATCCTTCCTCATCCTAGAGACGGTCTTCTCCAAGATTGCCTTGATTTCTCTATTCGAGATTTCGACCTGTCCACTAGTTTGAGGGTGATAAGGGGTTGCTACCTTGTGGGTTACCCCATACTTCGATAGAAGTCCCTTAAACTTCTGGTTGATAAAATGTGTTCCTCCATCGCTGATGATGATGCGTGGTGTCCCAAAACGTGGGAAGATAGTCCGATTGAAGAACTTCACAACCACCATGGCGTCATTAGTGGGAGAGGCAATGGCTTCCACCCATCTAGATACGTAATCGACAACTAGGAGTATGTAGAGGTTCCCTACGGATGATGGGAAAGGTCCCATGAAATCAACCCCCCATACATAAAAAATCTCAACCTCCTAGATATTGTTGAGTGGCATCTCGTTCCTTCTAGATAAGTTCCTTGTTCTTTAGCTTGCATCACAAGAAACAACAAACGTTTGCACATCCTTAAATAATGTAGGCCAAAAAAACCGGAACGTAATACCTTGGCGCATGTTTTGTGAGCGCTAGCATGTCCTCCACAAGGAAGCGAGTGGCAATGCCGTATAGCACTAGTAACTTCATCTTCTGGAACGCATCTCCGAAGCATCCCATCTGGACCTCCCTTAAACAGTAGAGGTTCATCCCAGTAATTGTGGCGTACATCCTTGAAGAATTTCTTCCTTTGAGCGTACGTCAATCCAGGCGGTATTTCTTGGCAAACAAGATAATTAACAATGTCAGCATACCAAGGTTCTTTGTTATTAGAAGCGTGGTGGAGCCAATGCTCCACCCACTGTGAATGAGTTTCAGAAAAGGGTGTAAGAAGTTTGTTGTTCTCAGTTGACAACATCTCGCTTGATATCTCGGTCGGTGTCCGAGATGTTCTTCAGATAAGAACACCTCACTTGGTCCAGAAAGTGCCTCGGTCGAGGTACTGAAACTAGGACCGAAACTGGAATTTCTCCTTTCGTGGATCAGTTTTTCAATCTTAGCTCCTGGATCTTCTTCCAATGCCTTTAAGCTCCATATATCTGCATCACAAGAAGCATCTATACCTTCCTCCATTAAGCTAAAACTAATAACTCTTTCAAGAGGGGCATTAATAAGGATAGAGCTCATTAATTCCCTTGATTCTTCTTCATCATAGATGTTGAAGATGTCATCTTCCAGCGGCTCTCCTTCATTACAGCAAGCAATGCAAACTCCACTTGATCTCCGCCGATGTTGAATTTCAACTTGGCATTCTTACAATCCACATTGCAGCCCGAAGTTGCTAGAAATGGTCTCTCGAGAATGATAGGAACGGGATAATCTACGGGTATATCAAGTACAACAAAGTCTATAGGTAAATAGAAGTTACCTAACTTAACCGGAACGTCTCCAAGTCCGATCTTCACACATAGCTCTAGCGGGATGATGCTCATGCTGGCTCTTAGATCACACAATGCCTCACATGTTACATCCCCAACTTGAATGGGAATGCAAAATGAGCCGGGATCTCTTAACTTGGGTGGCATCTTCTTCTTCATGATTTGAATGAGTTCTGAGGATTTAGATGTCATCCTTACTTCACCAAAATCTTATAGTTTTATCTTCCTTGATAGAATTTCCTTTATGAACTTCCCATAGGCAGGCATCCCTAGAATATCATCAAAGAAAGGGATGTTAATATGTAGTTTATTCATCAAGTCAAGGAACTTACCAAAGTGCTTGTCTAGATGTGCTCTAGCCCTTGACTGAGGGAATGGAAGTGGTGGTTTATATGCAGGAGGTTGAACATAAACTTCAGATTTGCCCGTTGTCTTCTGGGACTCCACCTCGGGTGGCACCTCGACCGAAGTGTTCCTCGTCTGTACCTGAACTGAGGTGTTCTTCGTCTGCACTGGCAACGACCGAGGCACTAGATCTGCAGTTTTCAGTCCACTTCTCGTCGTTATTGCCATGATTTGTCCTTTGGGGTTGCTCTCTATCCTTGCTGGGAGCTTCCTTGTATCTCTTGGCGCTTCATTCGCCTTATTAAAGAATTGGTGCTCTAAGGCTTTTTGTGCCTTTGAAAATGAAGTCATGGACGTCTCCATAGCGTTGAGCTTGATCAAGATGGCCTCCAGCACTACATCTTTCTTTTCTGGCTGAGACAAACTAGATCCAGGCTCCTGGCTCTTCAATGGAGTGGAAGAAGAAGAGAAAGGGTTAGAGGAATTATTAGAAATGGAATTAGAATAAGGGTTACCCGAATTTTGATTGTTAGATCTCCAATTGTTGCTGTTAGAGCCTCTATTGTTGTTGTAATTGTTGTTCCTGGGCCCTTGATTGTTGTTCCTTGAGCCTTGATATCCTCCTTCTTCCTTCTTTGTGTTAGAAACCAAAAGGTCCTTCAATTGCTTCACATTATTCTTAAGGGAAATGAGTTGATTATCATTTGATGGAACTTCTTGGAAATTAACTCTCTTAACTCCATTCTCATCTCCTTGGTGGGAATATTTCTCCATGTGCAAAGCATGTTTCTCAATGAACTCCCAAGCTTCATCAATTGGCATGTCCATGATCGTGCCGGCGGAGAGTAGTTGAAGATTGAATTGGGTAGCTCCATCCAATCCCTTATAGTATATCTCTAACAACTCTATCTTTATCCTTTATGATGAATGCATTAATCTTCCCTCTCATTTCAGCGGTTTTGGAGGGGGAAAGAACTTTGTTAAGAACTCCGTCGTCATCTCCTCCCAAGTGTTGATCTTACCGGGAGGAAGAGATTGATACCAAGTAAGCGCCCTGTCTTTCAAAGAAAAATAAAAAGGCCTTAGCTTGTAATTATTATTTTCCAGCCTTGAAGGTCTCAAGGTCTCCATCAAAATCTCGTAGTTTTGCAAGTGTTGATGCGGAGACTCCCTCTCTAAACCTCCACACTGGCATTGGCAGATCATGGATAGAACTTGCGGTCGAAGTTTGTAATCATGCTCTGCTGGATCACCTAGGTTGACTCCTGGACGCCTCACTTGCTGGTTCGGGTCCATCCTCTGTCCTAGGGTTTGTGGAATTCCTGTAAAAAGAACATCTCGGACAGGCATCCGAGGTGGATGTATCTCAGCCGCGGCAATTGGGACTGGGTCTTGCCTCGGTCAATGTAGAATCTAGGCTCGTAGATTGGCCATATCTGCTTCAATCTCTGCAGTTCTAGTGCGAGTCTGCTCTCTTTCGCGCTGCAGTTCTTCCCTATTGAGGCACACTTGGTTGGCCATGTTTGCTTCTTTCAAGCGTCGTTTGTATGTCTTTTCTGGTTCGGGATCGTAAGGAACGATTTCCTTCCAAGCACGGGTTCTTCGCATAAACCTAAGAAAAAGATCCTACGAAAGCACTCAAGTAGAGTGGTTAGTAGAAATTTGGGCAATTGCCCCGACAGATAACCGTAACCGGCTTGGTCTAGACCAACTCCCTGGAAACGACACCAAAAATTTGTTCGCTCCAAATGGTGTGTGCAAGCTTTAAATTTATATCCCAAGAAATATTGATAGCATGAATTATAGTCTATATTTTGGGACCTGTTTAAACGTTTTATCTTCAATAATCTGCATGTTTGGATGTATATTTTGTGATTATATTGTCATTTCATCTACCTTTGCGGGAATCGAGGTCTACACCAAGTTTTGTTGTAATCGTAGGTAAAATGGCACGTTTTGCATCAAAATGGAGCTAAAGGAGCTAAGGAGTCATTGGAGCTACATTCAGGAGCTTAAGAAAGAATCCAGGAAGCATGGAAATGGATTAAAGATTTACTTTGGACCAGATTTGAGAGATTTCACCTTCAACTGAGATTCACCTCGGTCAGCTACAATATCACCTCGACCGAGGTGATCTTGAGGAGCGTCCCGACCGAGGCGAACATTCTGACGAGGCGAGATAAATTTTATTTGGCTGAGATCTTTTATTTTTAGAAGGAGAGATCTTATATTTTTGGGCTGGATTTCTGGAAGGAAGATAATATATTTTAGGGATCTATTTATGAGATATGGATATATTTTATTAGGAAATTATCTTTTTAAGATATTTTATCTTTGGAAGATAATTCTCCTATATAAAGGGTTGGATTTTCCACAAGTTCAACCATGCTTAGAGGGCTGATAGCATCCAGCAATTAAGGGATTTTTTCGGAGTTTTGAAGGAAGGAAGGAAGATTGAAGATCAATCAAGGAAGGATTGATAGCTTGTTATAGCTTTTGTGAAGGGTTTTGTAAGATTTTCTTAGATTCCCTTCTTGTTGATTTGTCTTGTTGGATTTGTGATCCAAGGAATGCTTATTTGTTTGATATTTGATTCAGTTATTGAAGCCTTGTTCTTAAGGTTTTTGTGTTCAATTATTCATTCTCTTCCCATATATTTGATTATTGCTTTCATGATGATGAGTGGCTAATTTCTTTGTGCGATTCTAGGGTGATTGGTCGAAGGTTGTGTGAAAAACAATGATAGAATACTCTTAAATCACAGTAGGACCCTGAAAGCACGAGTCTTTATCCTTAACTTAGAACATCACGTTCAGTCGATGAACATCTCGGCCGGGGTGAAACTTGACTGACCGAGGTGACCTTTCTGATCCGAAACTGAGAGTTAAGTTTTAAAGTTTACCAAATCCTATTCTTATTACACCTTTCCTGGTTCAATGCAAGCTTAGGATGGGACTTACCCGATAATTCCTTTGTTTGTTTACCCATGATCATGAGTGTAGGTAATAAATGTTTATCCTTTATTAGGTTTGAGTGTGCCTTCATCCCATATTTGTGAGTTAGCCTGAGACTTACCCGGTGAAGGTTGATTCTATTCCCTTAGTTGGTGTGTTGGTTTGATGTTAAAATTCCTTTCCTAAGTACCCTGAGACTTACCCGGTAATAGGTTCTTTGGCTTGAGATTGTGAGTAGTGAGACTTACCCGGTGATCTATTCCACTTTAGTAACACCTTCCCTTTGCAAAATCTCAACTTTGTCCGCTTATCTTGAGATCTTGAGTTGGAACCACAACTAGATGCTTTAATCCCTAGAATTTGCATATTTCCTTAATTGAATATATTATCATCTTTGATTGCTTTAATTGCTTTTGTGGTTAGTTGTAATATTGACAACCTATACATGCTTTGTTTCACCTAAGTCCCAGATATCGACACCTTGGAATTCTTGCTTTTACTACGATTGACCCGTACACTGCGGGTTCGCATCCTTGTTTTAAGCATACATCTTGGGTTATAAATTTAAAGCTTGCACACACCATTTGAAGCGAACAAGTTTTTGGCGCCGTTGCCGGGGACTTGGTTTAGACCAAGCCGGTTGCGGTTGTCTTTCGTGGCTGTTGCCCCTGTTATTACTAACCACTCTACTTGAGTGATTTTCGCAGGTTCTTTTTCTTAGTTTTATGCGAAGAACCCGTGCTGGGAAGGAAATCGTTCCTTACGATCCCAAACCAGAAAAAACATATATATGAGACGCTTGAAAGAAGCAAAAATGGCCAACCAAGACAATCGCGATCTTGAGGCCGAATGGAAGGAGGCAATGGAACAACTGCGCCTCAATGGGGAAGAACTGCAACGCGAAAGGGAGGAAAATCGCACTCGAGCTACAGATATTGAAGCAGATATGGCTGAGTTATGAGCTCAGATTCTGCATCGACCAAATCATCGACCGAGGCAGGACCCCGCTCCAGTTGCCCCGACCGAGATACTTCCACCTTGGATGACAGTCCGAGATGTCCTTTTTGCAGGTATTCCACAGACCCTAGGGCAGAGGATGGACCCAAACCAGCAAGTGAGGTGTCCAGGAGTCAACCTAGGAGATCCAGCGGAGCATGATTATGAACTTCGACCGCAAGTTCTTTCCATGATTCGCCAATGCCAGTTCGGAGGGCTAGAAAGGGAATCTCCACATCAACATCTACAAAACTACGAGATCTTGATGGAGACCTTGAAACCTTCAAGAGTGGAAAATAATAATTATAAGCTAAGGCCTTTTTACTTTTCTTTGAAAGACAAGGCGCTTACTTGGTACCAGTCTCTTCCTCCCGAAAAGATCAACACTTGGGAGGAGATGACGACGGAGTTCTTAACGAAATTCTTTCCCCCCTCAGAGACAGCTGAAATGAGAGGGAAGATCAACACATTCATCATGAAGGACAAGGAGAGTTTGTCCAAATCATGGGAGAGATTTAAAGATGTTCTTTTGGATTGCTCACATCATGGGAGTCCAAAGATAGAGTTGTTGGAGATTTACTTCAAAGGATTGGATGGAGCTACCCAATTCAGCCTTCAACTACTATCCGCTGGCACATTCATGGACATGCCGATTGATGAAGCTTGGGAATTCATTGAAAAACAAGCTTTGCACATGGAGAAGTACTCACACCAAGGAGCTGAAAATGGAGTTAAGAGAGTTAATTTTCAAGAAGCTCCATCAAATGATAACCAACTTACCTCCCTTAAGAATGATGTGAAGCAATTAAAGGAACTTTTGGTTGCTCACACCAAGAAAGAAGAGGAAGGATATCAAGGCTCAAGGAACAATAATGGTTACCGGAACAACAACAATGGCTCCCGGAACAACAACTACAACAACAATAGAGGATCCAACAACAATAATTGGAGGCCAAACAATCAAAATTCGGGTAACTCTTACTCTAACTCCAATTCAAACAACTCTTCTAATCCCTTCCTCTCTTCTTCTTCTTCTACTTCATTGAAGAGCCAAGAGCCTGGATCAAGCTCGTCCCAGCCAGAGAAGAAAGATGCAGTGCTGGAGGCTATCGTGATCAAACTCATTGCTATGGAGACGTCCATGACTTCATTTTCGAAGGCACAAAAAGCCTTAGAACTACAATTCTTTAATAAGGCGAATGAAGCGCCAAGAGATCCAGGGAAGCTTCCAGCAAGGACAGAGAGCAACCCTAAAGGACAGATCATGGCAATAACGACGAGAAGTGTACTGAAAACTGCAGATCCAGTGCCTCGGTCGATGCCAGTGAAGAACACCTCGGTCCAGGTGCAGATGAAGAACACTTCGGCCGAGATACCAACCGAGGTGGAGCCTCAGAGAGCATCGGACAAAACTGAAGTTTATGTCCCGCCTCCTGCATATAAACCACCACTTTCATTCCCCCAGTCAAGGGCAAGAGCACATCTAGACAAGCACTTTGGTAAGTTCCTTGACTTGATGAATAAACTACATATTAATATCCCTTTCCTTGATGCTATTCTAGGGATGCCCGTATACGGGAAGTTCTTAAAAGAGATTCTATCAAGGAAGAGGAAGTTGGAAGACTTTGGTGAAGTAAGGAGGACATCTAAATCCTCCGAGCTCATTCAAATCATGAAGAAGAAGATGTCACCCAAGTTAAGGGATCCCGGCTCATTTTGCATTCCCATTCAAGTTGGGGATGTCACTTGTGAGGCGTTGTGTGATCTAGGAGCGAGCGTGAGCATCATTCCGCTGGAGTTATGTGTGAGGATCGGACTTGGAGAGCCCAAGCCGGTGAAGGTAAGGCTATACATGGCGAACCGCTCCATTACCCATCCCGTGGGCATTTTGGAAGACGTTCCGGTTAAGTTAGGTAACTTCTGTTTACCTATAGACTTTGTTGTACTTGATATACCCGCAGATTATCCCGTTCCTATCATTCTCGGGAGACCATTTCTAGCAACTTCGGGTTGCTAGAAATGGTCTCCCGAGAGTCGTTGGGAGATGATCAAGTTGAGTTTGCATTGCTTGCGGCAATGAAAGGAGAGTCGTTGGGAGATGATATCTTCAACATCTATGATGAAGAAGAATCAAATGAATTGGTGAGCTCTATCCATATTAATGACCCACTTGAGAGAGTTATTAGTTTTAGCTTAATGGAGGAAGGTATAGATGTTTCTTGTGATGCGGATATACAAAGCTTAAGGGCGTTGGAAGAAGACCCAGGAGCTAAGATTGAAAAGCTAATCCAGAAGAAGAAAATCTCCAGTTTCGGTCTCAGTTGCAGTACCTCGAGCGAGGCACTTTCTGGACCAAGCGAGGTGTTTTTGACTGAAGAACATCTCGGTCACCCTCTTTGGACCTCGACCGAGGTCGCAAGCGAGATGATGTCAACTGAGGAATCTGAGAGTCCAGTCCTTCGATCTAAGTCTACTCCACTGGAAAGAGGAAGCGAGGATCCCCCTCAGAAAGCACCCCCAGTTGTGGAGCTTAAACAACTCCCGAGTCACTTGAGGTATGTTTTTCTTGGACCGGATTCTACCTATCCCGTCATTGTTAGTGCTTCCCTCTCCGAATCTGAATTATCTAAACTAATGCATGTCCTGAGGAAGCATCGAAAGCCTTTGGGTTATACTATTGATGATCTTATTGGCATTAAGCCTTCTTTCTGCATGCATAGAATTCTAATGGAGGATGATCATAAGACTTCACGGGAACCTCAAAGACGGTTAAATCCGATCATGAAAGAGGTTGTGAAGAAATAAATTCTTAAGTTGTTGGATGCAGGCATTATATTTCCTATCACGGACAGCAAGTGGGTGAGCCCAGTACACGTAGTTCCGAAGAAAGGAGGGATGACCGTTGTGAAAAATAAGAACAACGAGTTGATCCCAACTAGGACCGTCATAGGCTGGATGGTGTGCATCGATTATAGGAAGCTGAATGTGGCCACTCGGAAGGACCATTTTGCACTTCCCTTCATCGATCAAATGCTCGAACGGTTAGCCCAACATTCACATTTTTGCTATCTAGATGGTTATAGTGGCTTCTTTCAAATTCCTATCCATCCGGATGATCAAGAGAAGACCACTTTCACTTGTCCGTGGGGGACATTCGCTTATAGGAGGATGCCATTTGGATTATGTAATGCACCCGCTACCTTCCAGCAATGCATGATGGCTATATTTTCCGAGTATATAGAGGAGATCATGGAGGTATTTATGGATGATTTTTTAGTATATGGTTCCTCTTTTGATGATTGCCTATCTAACCTTTCTCTAGTGCTACAAAGATGTAAAGACACCAATCTCGTCTTGAATTGGGAGAAGTGTCACTTTATGGTTAATGAAGGCATCGTACTAGGACACCTCGTTTCCTACCGAGGTATTGAGGTCGATCGAGCTAAGATCGAGACTATTGAGAAACTTCCTCCCCCTTGCTTTGTTAAGGGTGTGCGGAGTTTTCTCGGGCATGCAGATTTTTATAGGAGATTCATCAATGACTTCTCGAAGATTTCTAAACCACTAACTAAACTCTTGAATTGGGAGAAATGTCTCGAAGATTATCCAGCCTCCGGATTGGACCTTGCCCTTCGAGATCATGTGTGATGTGAGTGATGTGGAAGTAGGGGCAATGCTTGGACAAAAGAAGGATGGCCGGACCACCGCCATTTACTATGCTAGGAAGACGCTAGACGAAGCCCAGCGTAACTACACCACCACCGAAAAGGAGCTATTGGCGGTTGTATATGCTTTTGAGAAATTTCGATCTTACTTAGTGGGAGCGAAAGTTATTGTTTACACTGACCATGCAACTATTCGTTACTTGCTTGCTAAGAAGGATGTTAAGCCACGTCTTATTCGATGGATTCTCTTGCTTCAAGAGTTTGACCTAGAGATCCGCAATAAGAAGGGATCCGAAAACTCTATTGTGGATCACCTCAGCCGGCTACCTCCCTCTTCACACGAGAAGGACGAACCACCCATAGACGATTCATTCCCCGATGAGCACTTGCACTTGCTGGAACGTTTGATAGATTTCTTTATCTCACCCCACGATGAAGATGAAGTATGGGGTGAGGACACCTTCCCGCATGTTTAGAGATGCCGTACGGTCCAGCTAGCGACCTTAAACCAAGTGCTTCTTGGGAGGCAACCCAAGGTACTACTTTCTTTTCCCTTTTCTTGTCTAGCTTTAGATAGTTTGCTTTTGCTTTGCTTTGCTTTGATTTATGGCGTCCTAGACAGAAAACAAGTAGTCTCTAAAGAAAGAATACAACCCAGGAGCAACACTGGAAGGACAAAAGTTCGAGAGATTGAGAAGACGGAGTTTGACTGAGACACATCTCGGTTGCTGTCACAGCACCTCGACCGAGATGGTTCTTGAGCAACCGAGGCGTCTAGGGCTGACACATTCCACCTCGGTTCAGACACCTCGGTCCAGTCGGGACCACCTCGACCGAGATGACAGCAGATTCAGTGAGGGGTATAAAAAGGGGAACGGTTTCTCTCTTCCTCCCTCACCTTCTCAACCGCGGCGCTAATCTCACCTCGCTTCTTCGATTCTCACTCGTTTTCGACGATTTTTGCTTCGGTTCTGAGAGGAAAGGCTAGAGGAACGAAGTGCAAGCAAGAAACTGCAACAAAAACGCCTCGAATCCACCGAATCTGTGGTAACAAAACCGAAAACCCTAACTTCTCTTCTTTTACTGATTTTGGAAGAAATTGGCTTTAGTTGCCAATTATATTTATTGGAAAAGGATTAAGTAACCCTTAGGAACAATTTGTAGTGATATTGGGGGAAAAGAACCGAATTCCAGAGAGTTGAAATCGAACAGCTTTGCACCTCGGTTCAGTCGACCTGCGCCTCGGCCGAGGTGATTCTTGAGCTTTGACAAGAAACCGAGGTGATCTGACAGAAATGAGTTCTAGATCTGATAGACAGCTTGTCCTGAGGGATGTATATTCCCCTTCTCCTTCTTATTCGCGGCCTTCTGTACTAGTGATACACGAGCGTCACCAGGCTGACTACGACCACATCTGTACGCGCCCAGTGGTTGTGCCGCGGTTTTTGGACATCTCCGCCTTTGAGTGTTTATATGTTGCGGAGGATCTGAGACGGATGGTCTCGATGGTAGGGCTGGAGCAGTTTATGGAGATCAGAGCTCCGGCCTACCTCGAGCCCACACTAGAGTTTGTGAGCTCTGTGACTCACCTGCCTATAGAGCAGGCCATCAAGTACCGGTTGCTGAACCGGAATTATCTAGTACCGATGGACTAGTGGAGAGAGGTCTTTGGCTTCCCGACCCCGACAGTTACTGATTTCCCCTCTCGAGCTGTAGCTTGCTAGTTTTGGGGATAGATAGCTCACGTAGTTGAGCATGTTGATAGGTGGAGACCTGGAGACTCCAAGGAGTGGATCATCTTCCACCTCTCTTTCGGACTCGCCCACAGGATATTCAGCGAGACACTTCTGGCGCGTAGTGAGACGTCCTAGAAGGTTAGACAGGGGGAGCTTTTGAGTTTGTTTTGCATGGTGACTGGAGGTGTGCCTCATTTCGGTGCCTTGCTAGCTGAGGATCTACACCGGATCAAGGCAAAGGGGAGAGGAGACATCTGCTACGGAGGTCTAGTGACCCATATAGCTACAATGATGGGATTGGATCTGAGTGCTTGTACACTAGTGATGGCTGCCAAGCCGCTAGGGTTGCAGGAGATGATCACCAAGAGGATTCTGGTTCCTCGCAGACTTACTACGCCATATGTGGCGATGCCTTGGGAGTAGACTACCCCTCACGGTTTTAGGTGGTCATCCCAGTTTTTCGTCTACAATCCTCAGTACTGGTCCACTACACAGACTCCATACATTGAGGTCGCTAGAGACGCAGCAGCTCCAGTGCAGGAGGATGAGGATGAGGAGGACGATGGTAGTGTTGCCATGGAGACGGGGACGGACACAACTGGTCCCAGCGTACCAGTCGTCGATCTGGACGACGAGGACACTGAGGAGGAGGCAGCTGCACCACCATCACGTCCTGCTAGGCGCAGAGTCTGCAGACAACGGGACCCCGTAGCTCACAGACGGATAGACGAGCTGACGGATCAGATGATTGACTCTTAAGCCGCTCTATCCTTAGAAATGTTGGAGATGAGGGAGAGCCAGCACTACCAGCGCCGGATGTTGGAGATGTAGTTCCAGCACACTATGGGCTACCCCTTTGATCCATCCCAGCACCCGTACATGCCATATCCACCACCACCACCAGCAGATCAGGACTAGAGCTTGCAAGGATTTTTTTTTTATTTATTTATTATGCAGCTCAGCTTATGTCCAGTGAGTATATTTCTTTCAGACTTATTTTGACCTATTGGGACAATGTGTCCCAAGTATGGGGTATGTGGATGTATGATTTGACATTATGTGTATGCTTGTATGACTCTATCGGATATTACTGTTTTATCTTGCTCTATATGCTTATCTGAGATTACATGCATGCATACAGGTTATTTGATTGAGAAAAACGTCAAAAACTGGTTAAGAAAAAAAATTTTATTACCTCGGCCGAAGTGACTCGGACCAATCGAGGTGCAGTACCTCGGTTGAATTAGAACATCTCGACCGAGGTGGTTTAACTGAGACAGTTTTCGAAACGATTTTTGTGCTTCTTATCTGGATATGACCTCGATAAAGATCCTGTTTGCAGATTGGCTTTGAAATCTGTATATGTTTGAAAGGTTTTATGATATGTTTAAGTTGCTAAATGCTTTGTTTGAAATTTGTGGCATGTTTAATACTTTGTTTTTATCCAAATTATGTTGAATTTGAAGGTTGACGCCACATGATGAGTTCTCTCACTTTCTTCCTGGGATGATTAAGGCAATTCATTCTCTTCTCTTCTTCTTCTTGATCATGCTTAGCCTCTCATATACATATTTGCCTCCCTTTACCTATCTGGGAATTTGGAAGCAAGCAAGTGAAAAGCAAGTGAAAGAAAAGTTGAGATGTTGGCTGAAAGTTAGAAAGAAACAAATAGGTTTGGGTAAGTCAATCATGATGATGAGTAACTCGGCACCATTCACATAGCCGGGTGTTTGTGTCTTGCCAAAGTCGGATTGAGCGATATTCCTAACGGGTCATGGTATGTGCATCAAGGGTTTGAGGCATCTTGAAAAATTGATGATTGTTGATTTTCTAGGCTTTGCTTATTGTGCACCTCTGTCCATGCATCCCAAAAAGTAAAAAAAAAATAAATAAGCAAAGCTTATTGGTGGAAGATATTGAAGTTCAAAAGCAAGTGAAGTGAAGATCCTTTTCCCGGATTCTAGCACCACATTCCTTATACACATCCCACCCTCACACGTTTCTTGACCTTCTCTTGAAAAGACCATGAGACCTCGAGCTTGTTGATTGACTTGGTGGTTTAAATTGGATTATACATGATTAATTTTGATAATTATGATTTATTATGCATTCTATGATTTTATGCAAAGATGAACAACTTTCTTATATTTATAAAATATTTTAAGCATGTTTTGATTTTAAAGTCCATGAAGCACTCTCTTAGAGTAATCTATGAGCGGCGCACACCACTAAAAATGTTTTGAAATACTTTTGATTGATCTTTATGACTTATAATCCATTCTATCTTGTACTCAAGATTTGGAACTTGCTTGGGGACAAGCAAGGGACAAGTATGGGAAATTTTGATAGCATGAATTATAGTCTATATTTTGGGACCTATTTAGACATTTTATCTTCAATAATCTGCATGTTTATATGTATATTTTGTGATTATATTGTCATTTCATCTACCTTTGCGGGAATCGAGGTCTACACCAAGTTTCGTTGTAATCGTAGGTAAAATGGCACGTTTTGCATCAAAACGGAGCTAAAGGAGCTAAGGAGTCATTGGAGCTACATTCAGGAGCTTAAGGAAGAATCCAGGAAGCATGGAAATGGATTAAAGATTTGCTTTGGACCAGATTTGAGAGATTTCATCTTCAGCTGAGATTCACCTCGGTCAGCTACAGTATCACCTTGACCGAGGTGATCTTGAGTAGCGCCCCAACCGAGGCGAACATTCTGACGCGGCGAGATATATTTTATTTGGCTGAGATCTTTTATTTTTGGAAGGAGAGATCTTATATTTTTGGACTGGATTTCTGGAAGGAAGATAATATATTTTAGGGATCTATTTATGAGATATGGATATATTTTATTAGGAAATTATCTTTTTAAGATATTTTATCTTTGGAAGATAATTCTCCTATATAAAGGGTTGGGTTTTCCACAAGTTCAACCATGCTTAGAGGGTTGATAGCATCCAGCAATTAAGGGATTTTTTTCGGAGTTTTGAAGGAAGGAAGGAAGATTGAAGATCAATCAAGGAAGGATTGATAGCTTGTTATAGCTTTTGTGAAGGGTTTTGTAAGATTTTCTTAGAATCCCTTCTTGTTGATTTGTCTTGTTGGATTTGTGATCCAAGGAATGCTTATTTGTTTGATATTTGATTCAGTTATTGAAGTCTTGTTCTTAAGGTTTTTGTGTTTAATTATTCATTCTCTTCCCATATATTTGATTATTGCTTTCATGATGATGAGTGGCTAATTTCTTTGTGCGATTTTGGGGTGATTGGTTGAAGGTTGTGTGAAAAACAATAATAGAATAATCTTAAATCCCAGTAGGACCCTGAAAGCACGAATCTTTATCCTTAACCTTAGAATATCTCGTTCAGTCAATTAACATCTCGGCCGGGGTGGAACTTGACTGACCGAGGTGACCTTTCTGATCCGAAACGGAGAGTTAAGTATTAAAGTTTGCCAAATCCTATTCTTATTACACCTTTCCTGGTTCAATGCAAGCTTAGGATGAGACTTACCCGGTAATTCCTTTGTTTGTTTACCCATGCTCATGAGTGTAGGTAATAAAGGTTTATCCTTTATTAGGGTTTGAGTGTGCCTTCATCCCATCTTTGTGAGTTAGCCTGAGACTTACCCGGTAAAGGTTGATTTTATTCCCTTAGTTGGTGTGTTGGTTTGATGTTATAATTCCTTTCCTTAGTACCTTGAGACTTACCCGGTAATAGGTTCTTTGGCTTGTGATTGTGAGTAGGGAGACTTACCCGGTTATCTATTCCACTTTAGTAACACCTTCCCTTTGCAAAATCTCAGTTTTGTCTGCTTATCTTGAGATCTTGAGTTGGAACCACAACTAGATGCTTTAATCCCTAGAATTTGCATATTTCCTTAATTGACTATATTATCATCTTTGATGGCTTTAATTGCGTTTGTGGTTAGTCGTAATATTGACAACCTATACTTGCTTTGTTTCACCTAAGTCCCTGAGATCGACACCCCGGAATTCTTGCTTTTACTATGATTGACCCGTACACTGCGGGTTCGCATCCTTGTTTTAAGCATACATCTTGGGTTATAAATTTAAAGTTTGCACACACCATTTAAGCGAACAAATATGCTTAAAACAAGGATGCGAACCCGCAGTGTACAGATCAATTATAGTAAAAAGCAAGAATTCCGGGGTGTCGATCTCAGGGACTTAGGTGAAACTAAGCAAGAATAGGTTGTCAATGCACCTAATAACCACAAAAGCTATTAAAGCAATCAAAAGATGATAATAAGGTCAAATAAGGGGAAAATGCAAGTTCTAAGGATTAAAGCATCTAGTTGTGGTTTTGACTCAAGATCTAAAGATAAGCGGACAAAGCTGAGATTTTGCAAAGGGAAGGTTTTTCTAAAGTGGAACAGATTACCGGGTAAGTCTCACTACTCACTATCCCAAACCAAAGCTCCTATCACCGGGTAAGTCTCAAGGTACTAAGGACAGGAATTATAATCTCAAACCAACACACCAACTAAGGGAATAGAATCAACCTTTACCGGGTTAGTCTTAGGCTAACTCACAAAGATGGGATGAAGGCACACTCAAACCCCAATAAAGGATATGCCTTTGTTACCTACACTTATGATCATGGGTAAACAAACTAAGGAATCACCGGGTAAGTCTCATCCTAGGCTTGCATTGAACCAGGAAAGGTGTAATAGGAATAGGATTTGGCAAACTATAACACTTAACTCTCAGTTTCGGATCAGAAAAGGTCACCTCGGTCAGTCAAGTTCCACCCCGGCCGAGATGTTCATCGACTGAGCGAGGTACTCTAGGGTTAAGGTTAAAGACTCGAGCTTTCAGGATTCTAGTGGGATTAAGATCATTTTATCATCGTCTTTCCCACAACTTTCAGCCAATCACCCTAGAATCGCACAAAGAATTTAGCCACAAATCATCATGATAACAATAATCAAATATAAGAGAAGGGAATGAATATTTGAACACAAAATCCTTAAGAACAAGGCTTCAATAACTGAATCAAATAATCACAAATCAGCGTTCCTTGAATCACAAATCAATCAAGACAAAGAACCAAAAGGAATCTAAGAAAAATCTTACAAACTCCTTCAAAAGCTATCTCAAACTATGAAGCTTCCTTCCTTCAATCTTCAAAACTTTCTTCAAACTTCCGGAAATTCTTCCTAACTGCAGTGTATTCTCGGCTTCCAGCCTGCGGTGATGCCGAATTATGGAAAATCCAGCCCTTTTATAGGAGGATTATCTTCCAAAGATAATAATATCTTAAAAAGATAATTTCCTATAAAATATATCCATATCTCTAAAATAGATCTCCCAAACATATGATCTTCCTTCCAGAAATCCAGCCCAAAAATGTAAGACATCTTCCTTCCAAAAATAAAAGATCTCAGCCAAAAGATATGATCTCGCCGCGCCAAGGTGTTCGCCTCGGTCGGGGTGCTCCTGAAGATCACCTCGGTCGAGGTGACACTATAGCTGACCGAGGTGATTCTCAGCTGAATGTGAAATCTCTCAAATCTGGTCCAAAGCAAATCTTCTTCATTAATTCCTTGCTTCCTGAGTTCTCTTTTAAGCTCCAAAATGTAGCTCTTATGACTCCTTTGCTCCTTAGCTCCATTTCGATCCAAAATGTGTCATTTTACCTACGATTACAACGAAACTAGGTGTAGACCTCGATTCCCATAAAGGTAGATGAAACGACAATATAATCACATAATATACATCCATACATGTAGTTTATTGAAGATAAAACGTCTAAACAAGTCCCAAAATATAGACTATAATACATGCTATCAAAGCTATAGCAAGGTGACGAGCGCATTGAAAAACGCTCAAGCTTCCAAAGAAATAACGAAGAGGTGGCTCGACAAGCACATCGTTCCGAAGGATTTGAAAGAAGGCGATCTTGTCCTTCTCTTCAACTCCTGTCTTCGTCTATTTCCCGGTAAGTTGAAGTCTCGTTGGACCGGACCATTTGTAATTAAACATATTTTCCCCCATGGTGCAGTTGAAGTATGGGGTGAACAATGAAGAACTTTCAAGGTCAATGGTCAACGACTAAAGAAGTACATACCGGAAGTTCAGATTGAAGAGCTTACACCTACCCTCCTCACTTAAGCAAGCGAAAGGAATGCTCTAGCTACGGACCTTAAACAAAGCGCTTCTTGGGAGGCAACCCAAGGTATTTCTTCTTTTTCCCTTTCTCTTAGATTAGCTTAGTTAGTTTGTTTTTGTCATTTTTGTTGGTTCGTTCCCGGTTTTTCTTGTGTCTTTGGATGACAGGATCTAGAAAATCTCAAAAACGGATGTGAGGAAGAATAGCAAAGTTGGAATTGTCAAAAAAGGACATAAAAAGGGATTCCACGGGCATAAATAGGTTTCCACAGCCGTGGTTTCCTATTATTGCCCGTGGAAGCACAAGTCGAGAAGCACCACGGTTGGTTCCATGCCCGTGGTTTTCCAAAGGGTCGTGGTTTTCCGAAATTTCACGAAAGTATAAATAGCCGTCTTCACTTTGTTGCAGCGCCAAAAACCCCCAAAACAACGCCCTACGCAGCAGAAATCGTCGACCCCTAACCCCAGCCCCAATCTTCGCATCCGACAACCGATTGAGACGATTCTTACTCCTAAAAATCGAAGCTCTCATCATTCTTTTGAGGATTCTATGCTCAAACTACGCAAACGGACTTGAAATCTGGAAGCATTTTTGGATTTCTCAATCCAAAAACCTAGGTTTTTCAATAAACTTGATCTTGGTTCGATTTTGTCAATTTTATTGATGATTTGCTAGAGAACTGGACGGAATTGGAAGTAGAAATAGCCTAGGACTGTTGTTGTTGAGTTTGCTGTCTATTGTTGTCGATTTTTGAAAAATCGAAAAATTCCACGGGGTGTTCTTGAGTTCCACGGGCGTGGTTTGTGAAGATCCGGCCATGGTTTTGTCATCTATGGACAGTTTGCGTAGAAGTGGTCGAAATTTGTTCAAGAATAGTAAGGGAGCCTCTTCCTCATCCCAACAACCACCACCGCAACCCCCACAACAACAACCTCTATCTCCTAGACTCCCCCGCATATTTGAAGAACACAAAAAGGCCTACAAAACCATCCAACCTCGCATCATTGTAGCCCCTAGGTACCTTGTACTTAAGGAGCTTGAATGCTTGAACGTCTTGGATGATCTGAATATGATGATTGACAATGTTGGCTTAGGGAGTTCATCGGTATCAGGGAGCATGCTTATGAGGAGCTTACCATGGAGTTTCTTAGCTCCTTTGATCATGATGCTAGGGAGAGAACGGTTAAGTTCAAGATGATGAATCAGAACTATAATATGTCTATTGGGAGGTTTGCTTAGATTTTCGGGTTTAGTGAGATTACTAACGGGACCTTCCCTAGGAACACTAGACCTCATGCCTTCTGGGAGTGTATTGCTATGCTGGTTAGTTCTGCAGATAGGTGCCATCCGGCCGACTCTAAGGAGTGCTTGATATACAGTTTGTCTTCCAAGCTAGCACATCGGATCATGCCCGAATGTCTTTTTCCTAAGACCGAGACACCACAACGGCTTAAGGCCGATGAGTTGTTCATATTATTCTACATGGCTACCGGTACCGCTCTTGACTGTGCCACTCTCCTACCGGTACCGATGAGTTGTTCATATTTGTGTGCGAGATATTGTGACCTACATTGCTCACCATCTAGGGGTTGACTTCTTTGCTTGTGAGCTTGTGGAAGAGGCTTGGTCTTGAGCGCTTTATTCATAGGGGTATTCTAATTCCCCGACACAGAGGGCCGCCATATGCAGCTATGCCCTGGGAGGGCAAGGGAGTGAGAGGGATTCCGTGGAAGACGGAGTACACCATTCGGAACAAAGTCAACTAGAAGTTGACATTTGAGCAAATGCACGCTGAGATGGGAGGTCCACACTATGAGGAGGATGATGCCGCAGCTGAGACGGCATGAGGACAGAGCCAGGATTACATGGACACTGAGACAGACACCGGTCCCAACAATTACAGGGCTGATGGGGATTTCGGTAGTTCTCAGGAGCTGCCATCTGCATTTCCATCCATGGGAGAGCAGGACGATACTACTAGGAGGTCCACCGCCCGTCGTCCTCGGGCTAGTCCTTCCCAGCGCAAAGCGAACACTTCAGAGCGTCCTTCATGGTTCGATGAGCACCCTCTATGGCTTCCCGCATTGCACCAAAGGATGGATAGAATGGACAACCGCCTTGGTACCATCGAGCAGGAGCAGCAGATGATACGAGACTTTTACCACACTCAGTTTGACCGCCCTTATGACCCGTAGTGGCATCCATTCCCACCACCGCTTTGAAGATGGCATTCACTCCTTAGCTACTCTGCCGAACTTGTGAGTGTGCGTACTTTTGCCTCTACTTTTATTACACGTTGGGGACAACGTGTGGTTCAAGTATGGGGTGGTTGAATACCTTTGGTATGTATTAACTCTAATACTTGCTTGCTTGTATGACCATCGTACTTTGCATCTTACTTTTTCTTTGTCGCATGTTTCCTTATTGCATTGCATTTGATAGTTTTGAAAAAAACAAAAAAAATCATCAAAAACGCATAAAAATTGTTGTGCTTCTAGGATTGTAGATGACCTTGATGAAGAAAACTACTTGTGAATTTGATTTTTGATTATTTTTATGTGTTTAAAATGAATTATGATTTGTGAAGGATTTGAATTTTTTGTTGAATTTCCTGTAAGTTTTATAATTTGGAATTTGATCTAAATCATGTTGAGAATTTGAAGGTTATAACCGCTTTATATGTTCTTGCACTTCTTATTGATATGATTAAGGCGTTTTGTTTTTATTCTCTTCTTCTTGATCACCTTTTAGCTCCTCATGTATATCTTTATTTTGCCCCTTCTTACCTATCCGGGAATTAGGATGCAATTTGCGCGAAAGTGTGAAGTTTGAAGTTGAAAGTGATGAAGTGTGTTAGAAAAATAGGTTTGGGGAAGTCAATCATGATGATGAGTAAGTCGGCACCATTCACATAGTCGGGTATTTGTGTCTTGCCAAAGTCGGATTAAGCGATATTCGTAACGAGTCATTGTATGTGCATCACGGTTTGAGGCAACTCGAAAATTGAGTTAATGCTGATTTCCTAGGAATCGGTTATTGTGCACCTCTGTCTTTGATCTCAAAAAGTAAAAGTAAAGTCGAAAAATTATCTTGAAAAAGAAGAGCAAAGCTCCTATTGGTGGAAGTTGAAGTGTGCTTGAAAAGTTTGTGATGTTATTATCCTCTTTCCCGGATTTTGCACCACATCTGCTATACATATTCCACCCTAACACGTTTTTTTGACCTTGATTTGAAAGACCTTAAGATCTTTGAGATTGTTTTTGGCTTTGTGGTCCAAATTGGATTGTTCCCATGATTGATTTTGATTTTGCTTCAGGTTATGATGCTTGTTTTGAAACATTTGCAAGATACGATTGTTCTTCTCAAGACATGAGTCTTTTTGTTCACATAACCATTCCAGAAGGCTATGAAAGAAGTATAGAAAGCGATCTTTGAATAGAAGCACTAATCCAAAAATATTGTGTTTTCCTTTGTCTTTGAATTCATATTTCATACATCTTTATATTCTAAGATTTGAACCTTGCTTGGGGACAAGCAAGAGGCAAGTATGGGGTATTTTGATGGCATGAAATATGACATAATTTAGATATGCATAATGGTAGTTTTCCCTTTCCTTTGAGTACATGGGCATGCATATATGGCATTTATCGAATATATTCACCTACTACCTTAGAATCAAGATCTACACAAGCTTTGTTGTGATTTTCGGTGAATTGGAGCTGAAATGGAGTGGAAAGGGACCATTCGCTGAGCACTAGTCGATGAGGATTTCATTGGGAAGCATTGGAACATCATTGAAAGAAGTATGGAGTGAAGCAAAGGTGAAAAGTGTCGAAAATGAAGAACCATGGCCAAGAAGGAAGTTCCACGGCTGGGGTTTTGATAATTAATTGAATTTCAAACGTGGAAACAAAGGTCGAGAGTCGCCACGGGAGGAACCACGGCCGTGGTTTTTTAATGTCACCCGTGGTTTTCTTCGGAAAAGACCGTTACATTAATTGTCATGTCAACAAGAAAGGAAGGAGCCTTCTGACCTAATTTTATTTTATAAAAGAAGGTTGACGGCTGCATTTTAGATATCACGCTTTACACGGAGATCACGTTTTAGATGGAGATCTCGCTTTAGGCCGGAAGGACGGCGCTTTTGGATTCTATTTTCCGTACTTTGGAAAGGATTACTTTGCCATTGGAGGAGATTGAAAAAGTTCTTGATTCCACTTTACAAAGTTGTGAGATTATTCTAGTGTTTGATTTTTGTCTTTGAGAACACATTCTGGGATTATATATTATTTTATTGAGCTATTGATTCTTTGAAGATTGGTTTTATTCATCTTTGTGTTCTTGGTTGCATATCCTTCTTGATTCATTTTCTAAATCTTGAATTGATTATGACGATGATTTTTGGCTAAACCCCCCTTGCAATTATAGGGTGAAGGGTTGATGGTTGTGGTACAAATGATGATAGATTGAGCCTTAACAGATCGGACCCTGAGAGTTGTGAGACGAAACCCTCGAACGAGGATTTCCACGACCTGTTCTTAAGGAACCAAGACTGTGGTTTCCCAAGATTTACCCGTGGTTTCCTTTATCTTGCACGTTTTGCTTTTGCCTTTATCCAAAGTTAAAGATTGCTTAAATCCTACCTTAGTTAACATTTTCTAGCCTTAGCCTTGCTTATTGTGAGTGTTTACGAGTTCTAGATAATAGGGGATTCAAAACCCTCTATTAGGTAAGGAGTGTCATAGTCTTTGCCTTTATCTTTCTTTTCCTTGGATTTTGGTTAGTGTGAGAGCTAAATCCTATCCTTGTGACCTCTTCTTGACGAGACTCAATATCCGTTAAGTAGAATCCTTTGGTCGGGATAAAGGGAAGTTGGATCTTCACCGGACGACATCCTACCGAATAACATATAACTTGTTATCCTGCTATGTCCATACACATCCTTCGATATCTTGTATCGAAGACCACAACCGGATACTTGGATCTTTAGAATTTGCATTCCCATTGTTCTTGCTTCTATATTCTTTATTGTGATCGTTGCATTACTTGCTACCCAAGTTGGATTACCTTTACTGCTTTGTTCTCACCGATTCCGTGAGATCAACTCCGGAATATCAGCCCATACTATGATTGATTCATACACAGCGGGTTCGCTATCGTTAGGCATAATTCTTGGATATAAATTTAAAGCTTATTTGCGCACACACCTTTTAGACGAACACACCACATTCAAAAGAAGTCAATACTTTAGTTTTCTTATTAGGGTTTGAAAACTTATCTTAGGGTCTTGATGATCGTGGATATTCTTTGTTTGCAAATTGCTTCTTCATTTGAAGAATTCTTGTAAGACCTCTTGAAATCAAGGCAAATGGAGCTTCCTCCTTATCATTACTCTCTTCATCATCCGATGAACTGTTATCCTTCTTGGATCTTAAAGCAAGGTTCTTTGTGTTTGACGATGACTCTCCATCTTCTTCACCAAGAAACATTTCATGGGTGATTAGTTTTCCATGTAGGTCGTCGAGAGGTAATGTTGTGAGATTCCGAGCTTCTTCAATGGAGGTCACTTTTGATCCTCATTTAACTTTAGGCAAGCTTCTTAGGAGTTTCCGTACTTTTTATTCATTCGTGAAGACCTTTCCAAGTGAATCGAGATTGTTCACATTCTCAGTGAATCGTGTGAACAACTCTTTGACCGTCTCGTTCGAAGTCATCTTCAATAATTAATTTTTCCTGAGGAAGATGCTTATCTTTGTCTCCTTCACTCGACTTGTTCCTTCCTACGTAACCATTAACTTGTCCTATATTTCCTTTGTACTCTTTCATGATGAGACACGATTGAATTCATTAGCATCCAATCCACAATAGAGCAAGTTCATGGCCTTGTAATTCTTTCATACGCTATCCAAGTCCGTTTGAGTAAAGTCAGCTTCCTTCTTTTTGACTTGGACTCCTTCAACCGTGGTGGTTAGGATTTTTGGACCAGTTTGAATGATGTTCCATGTCCTGATCAATAATTAACATTTTGGACTAGTTTGAATGATGCTCCATAGTTACCGCAAAAGAGGGGTGGTTGAGATGTAAATCTTCCTTGAGTGAATCCTCCATCACCTATAGAGTTCATGATTAGTCTCACTGATGGTCAAATCGATATACATGAGTCTATCTCTGATACCAATTGAAGAACCGAGTAGGGGATTAATAAGGATATAAATACTCTAGAAGGGGGGTTGAATAGAGTATGGGAACTTTTCGTAATATCGTATATCAAGACTTTGAAACTAATCTCAAGGCCTTGAAGTCGATCTCTGCGTTTAGTGACAAATTTGTTTCTCAAGGCTTTAAAGTGATCTCAAGGCCTTGACTTCGAAACCTGCAGAAAGTTGTTAGTCACAATAAAACGCGATAATAAGTGCGGAATGTAAATAATTGACGCAACCATATATTTACGAAGGTTGGCCCTAACAACCTACTCTGCGCCGAGGGTTTCCGGCCGTAGGATTCTAACTATCTATTATCTGCTTGTTGTGAGTCCTAGATACAACCTAGAATAACTTCCCTTCTTCTCTCAATGTTGCCCCAATGCTACGATCTAGTCAACTCTATTATAGCAATAATAGCCTAGTTACGTTGTAGAGTAACACACTCGAGTATAACATTATCATGATATGCAATTGAAGCTCTTGTGTTTATCTCAATCTAATCGAATCAACTCAAGTAAGCTCATAGGAAGATAAACTTTTGGATCGATGAAGATGCTCTTGTATGATCGCTTGTAAGGCTTGGTTACTTTCACTTGTAAGCTCTTTCTTCCTCTTCAATCGATGTCTTCATTTATAGTCTTCTATGGAGATCTTCTTTTAGCCGTTGTTCCACAGACGTTGTAACGTATTTTTTCCTCCATAGAATCCGTTATTGGGTTGAGCGAAATCTTCTCATGTTGTTTGAGAAGTACCCGCTGCAAGATTTTCATCTTCAACGTACTTGAAAGTTGTTGGAGATCTTCAATTCTTCACTTGAAAGATGATAGCATGCATTATAGTCTATATTTTGGAATTGGTTTGGACGTTTTATCATCATAAAATCCGAATGCATGGATATGTATACTCGATGATTATGTCATTTTCTGTACCTTTTCCACAATCGAGGTCTACACCTAGTTTTGTTGTAATTGTAGGGAAAATGGCACGTTATGGATCGATATGAAGCCAAAGGATCTAAGGATTCATAGGAGATACATTATGGAGCATCAAGGATCTACAAGGAAGGCATAGGAACCTTGAAAGTTGGATAGAAATGAGATATAGGACCAGTTATGGAGATTTGCACGTAACAGCTCGACCATCTCGGTTCACCATATTAGCATCTCGGTCGACATGGCTAATTGGGCCTGGATCGAGATGGCCGGACCACAACCCAATGAGATATGTATTTTTGGTCTATGATTTTCTTATAAGATGGAAGGAAGTTTATGGATGGAAGGACGGTTGATTATCTTTGGAACAGAGTTTATTCTTGAGGAAGGAAGGGAATCGAAGGAAGATTGCTTAGAGCGAAAGTTTGAAGTTTTTGAAGGAAAGTTATAAGGTTTTCTTAGGGAACGTTAATTGTTGTTTTTTGGTTCGATCCTTGAGGAACGCAGTTTGCTGCTTGTTTAGATTGTTGTTTGTTTGATTATTGAGAGATTTTTGTTAAGGTTTTCTTGTTCCCTTATTGCTTCTTCAATTATATATTTGATTGTTATAATTATGATTATTGTTGGCTAAACACCTTGCGATTCTAGGGTAATTAACTAAAAAGTTGTGGTATAGACGATGAAACAGTGAACCTTTATCCTAGTGTACCCTAAAAGCTCGAGTATTAACCAAACTGAACCTCGTCTCAATCAGTTCGTGGAAAATCTCCGCCGAGATCAATAAGAATTGGGCGAGACGTGAACCTAATTTGACCTATCTGAGTTTATGTTATAGTTTGCCAAATCTTGTCCTTTTTGCACCTTTCCTGGTTTATACGCAAGCCTAGGATGAGACTTACCCGGTGATTACTATGCTTGTATACCGATGATGATGAGCGTTAGGTAATAAAGGTTTATCCTTTATTAGGGTTTGAGTGTTCCTTCATCCTACCTTTGAGAGTTATCCTAAGACTTACCCGGTAAAGGTTAGTCTATCCCCTTAGGTGGTGTGTTAGTTTGAGATTTAGTTCCTTTCCTTAGTTCCATGAGACTTACCAGGCAATAGGATCTTTGGTTTGGGATAGTGAGTAGTGAGACTTACTCGGTGACCTATTCCCACCTTAGAAATACCTTCCCTTGCAAACCTCAGCTTTGTCCACTTTATCCTCAGAAAACTTGAGTCGAAACCACAACTTGATGCTTTGACCTCTAGAATATGTATTCCTTTATCTAATTATACATCATCTTTGTTTGCTGCTTAGTTCTTGATTGAAAACGTGATATTTATCGTGCTTGATTTCACCATAGTCCTTGTGTTCGACCCTAGAGTATTGGCCATAGTGCGATTGATCCGTACACTACGGGTTCACATTTTGTTCAAGCTTTTATTTTAGGTTATAAACTTAAAACTATTTTTTCATTATTCACACATGTTTGAGAGCGAACAAGTTTTTGGCCCCGTTGCCGGGGACATGGTCAGGACCAAGTTCGGTACTTGGTTGTCCTTCAGGGTTGCTGCCCTTGTTACTACTGATTGCTTTACTTGAGTGATTTCACAGGATCTTTCTTTAGGTTTATGCGAAGAACTAGTGTTGGGAAAGGAATCGTCCCTTACGATCCCGAACCAAGAAAAGACCTACAAAAGAAGATTAAAAGAAGCTAAGATGGCGACACAAGACAATCGAGATCTTGAAGCTGAATTGAAAGACGCACTAGAACAACTTCGGCTTAGTAATGAAGCTTTACAAAGGGAAAGAGAGGAAGCTCATGCAAGAACAGAGCAGATTCGAGCTGATATGGCCGAATTACAGGCCCATATACGACCTCCTACACCGGTCAATGTACCACCTCCAACACCTCGGTACCAGCTAGGGTTGACCGAGTCAACCCGTTCATAGGTGAACCACAAACCCTAGGTCAAAGGATGGACCCGAATCAACAAGTGCGGTGTCTGGGCATTAACTTAGGAGATCCGGCTAAGCATAACTACGAGTTTGGACCTCAAGTCATCTCAATGATCCGACAATGTTAGTTTGGAGAACTAGAAAGAGAATCTCCACATCAACACTTGCAAAACTATGAGATTCTCATGCAGACTTTGAGACCTTCAAGGGTAGACAACACCAACTACATGTTTGAGGCCTTTCTACTTCTCTTTGAAAGATAAAGCACTTGCTTGGTATCAATCTCTTCCATCCGGACGAGTTAACACATGAGAAGAAATGGCTACGAAATTTCTTACAAAATTCTTCCCACCATCCAAAAGTGCGGAGTTGAGGGGTAAGATTAATGCTTTTGTCATGAAAGATAGAGAAAGCTTGTTAAAGTCATGGGAAAGGTTCAAGGACCTTTTATTGGATTGCCCTCACCATGGGATTCCAAATATTGAGTTGCTAGAGATTTACTTCAAGGGGTTGGATGGAGAAACTCAATTCAAACTCCAATCGCTTTTTGCGAGCACTTTTATGGACACACCGGTTGATAAAGTTTGGGAGTTTATTGAGAAGCAAGCCTTACACATGCAAAAATACTCTCATCGAAGGGTTGAAGATGGAGCAAAACGAGTTGGACCTCCGGAGCTGAATCTCACCACTTCGAGCATTGCTTAACTTACTACCCTCAACTATGAAGTTAAGACTTTGAAAGAGCTTTTATTATCTCAAGCTAAAGAAGCATCCATGCAGCAAGATGTTGGATACTAAGGGCGAGGAAACTATCAAGGGCAAAGGAATAACAATTTCAACAACAACAACAACAACAACAACAACAGAAACTACAACAATTGGAGATAAAATCAAAACAATTTCGGTAACTCGTATTCTAATGCTGAAAATGCTCTAACTCCTCCATTTTCTTCTTCTTCTATTCCATTGAAGAGTCAAGTGCCATCTTCGAGCTCGTCCCAGCAGCTAAGGAAAAGACGGATGTTGTATTAGAAGCAATCATGACTAAGCTCACTGCCATGGAAAGTTCTATGAATACATTCTCAAAGGCACAAAAAGCTTTGGAACATCAACTTTTCAACAAGGCTAATGAAGCACCTAGAGATCTGGGTAAACTCCCAAGAAGGACATAGAAAAACCCAAAAGGGCAAGTCATGGCCATCACCACACGAAGTGGATTGAGGACGACAGACCTAGTACCTCGGTCGGACGACGTTTTGTCGAAGAACATCTCGGTCGAGATGCTGGTCGAGACGGAAGCTGAGAAGGCAAAAGAGACATCCGATGTCTATGCTCCACCACCCGCTTACAAGCCTCCACTTCCGTTCCCTCAGTCTAGGGCGCGTGCGCGTCTAGACAAACATTTTGGTAAATTTCTAGACCTTATGAATAAACTACATATTAACATACCTTTCATTTATGCAATCTTAGGTATGCGCGCCTATCAGAAGTTTCTGAAAGAAATCTTATTAAAGAAAAGAAAGCTAGAAGACTTTGGCGAAGTACGGATGACCTCTACATCTTCGGAGCTCATTCAAATCATGAAAGAAAATATTTCACCAAAGCTAAGAGATCCCGGTTCGTTTTGCATTCACATCGAAGTTGGGGATGTGACTTACGATGCACTTTGTGATATAGAAGCAAGCGTGAGCATAATTCCTCTTGCACTTTATGAGAAGATCGGTCTTGGAGAACCTAAGCCCGTTAAGGTGACTTTATACATGGCGGATCGTTCCATTACTCTTCCCATTGGAATCTTGGAGGACATTCCCGTCAAGCTAGGTAAGTTTTACATACCTATAGATTTTGTGGTGTTGGACATTCTTGCAGATTATCTCATTCCCATCATACTTGGAAGACCATTCCTTGCAACTTCGGGATGCATGGTTGATTGCAAGAACGCCACTGTCATTCAATATTGGGGAAGATCATGTAGAGTTTACACTCACAGCCACAATGAAGGGACAACTCTTGGAAGAAGACATCTTCAATATCTATGATAAGGAGGATTCTCGAGAATTGGTGAGTTCTATCTTGATTAACGATCCTCTTGAGAAAGTTTTGAGTTTTATTATGATGGAGAAAGGTGTAGATATTTCATGTGATGCAGATATACGAAGCTTGGATGCTTTGGAAGAGGATCCAAGAGCTAGATTTGAAGAACTCATCAAGGAGCCGAAAAGCACATTAGGTTTCGGTCCATCTTCCAGTATCTCGACCGAGACGACTTCTGGAGCAAATGAGATGAGGTTAACTGGAGATCACCTCGGTCTATCATCCAGCATCTTGCCCGAGATAGTTTTTGAATCAAACGAGATGAGGTTCACTGGAGATCATCTCGGTTCATCATCTTAGTCACTGCCCAAGCACCTCGACCGAATCCAATCTAAGGCAAACGACACGTCCACTTCTTCAAGGGGCATGTTCTTATTAGATGATGAAAATGTTTCTTCCATCTCTTCTGAAGATTCCAAATCTTCTTCCATGGAGAAAGTAGGTACGAATTCAAAACTTAAGACACCTGCTATCTTAGAGATTAAATCTCTTCCACATCACTTAAGGTACGCTTTCCTTGGTCCAGATTCTACATATCCTATCATTGTTAGTGCTACTCTTACTGGAGATGAACTGTCTAGGTTAATGCATGAGTTGAGATTACATAGAAAGGCTTTGGGTTATACTATTGATGATCTTGTTGGTGTTAACCTTTCCTTTACATGCATAAGATACTAATGGATGATGATCATAAGCCTTCATGGGAACCTCAAAGACGGTTGAATCCAAAAATGAAAGAGGTTTTGACGAAAGAAATCCTTAAGTTGCTTGACTCAGGAATCATATTTCCCATATCGGATAGCAAATGGGTGAGTCCGGTACATGTAGTTTCCAAGAAGGGTGGGATGATCGTTGTAACCAGCAAGAATAACGAGTTGATTCCCACAAGGACCGTCGCAGGCTAGAGAATGAGCATTGACTATCGAAGATTGAATTTGGCAACGAGAAAGGACCCTTTTCCTTTTCCATTCATTGATCAAATGCTTGAAAGGTTAGCACAACATTCCTATTTTTGCTACTTAGATGGTTATAGTGGTTTCTTTCAGATTCCTATCCACTTGGATGATCAAGAGAAGACCACTTTCACTTGTCCGTGGGGAACATTTGCTTATCGGAAGATGCCACTCGGATTGTGTAACGCACCCGCCACTTTTCAGTGTTGTATGATGGCTATCTTTTCCGAGTATATTGAGGATATCATGCAGGTATTCATGGATGATTTTTCTGTATATGGATCCTCTTTTGATAACTGTTTGGCTAACATTTCTCTAGTGTTACAACGTTGTGAAGACACTAATCTCGTTTTGAATTGGGAGAAATGTCACTTCATGGCTACCGAAGGAATTGTTCTAGGGCACCTCGTTTCAAACCGAGGTATAGAAGTCGATCGAGATAAGATCAAGACTATTGAAAAACTTCCCCCGACCTTGTTCTGTTAAAGATGTGCGGAGTTTCCTTGGGTATGCAAGTTTCTACAGGAGGTTCATCAAGGATTTCCCTAAGATCTCTAAACCGCTTACTAATCTATTGAATAAGGATGTTGTTTTTGAGTTCTCGCAGGAATGCCTTGATGCATTTTACAGGATAAAGGAAGCATTGATCTCCGTTCCCATCATTCAACCTTCTGATTGGACCTTGCCCTTTGAGATCATGTGTGATGCTAGCAATGTGGTTGTAGGAGCAGTTCTTGGACAAAAGAAAGATGGCCGGACCAACGCCATTTACTATGCTTGCAAAACGCTAGATGAGGCTAACCTGAACTACACCACCACCGAGAAGGAGCTCTTGGCAGTTATCTTTGCATTTGAGAAGTTTCGTTCTTACTTGGTGAGAGCGAAAGTTATTGTCTATACTGACCATGCAGTTATCCGATACTTGCTAGTTAAGAAGGACACAAAGTTGCGTCTTATTCGTTGGATTCTCTTGCTTCAAGAATTTGACTTGGAGATTCGTGATAAGAAAGGATCCGAGAATTCTGTAGTGGATCACCTCCGCAAACTACCACCTACCTCGTTCAAAAAGGACGATCTCCCCATTGATGATTCATTTCCCGATGAGCAATTGCATTTGGTGAAGCATTGGCTTCACCAAATCTCTAATGGTAATGAGCCTTGGTATGTTGATATTGTCAATTATCTTATTTGTCAAGAAGTACCTCCAAGATTGACAGATGCCCAAAGGAAGAAGTTCTTCAAAGACGTACGTCACTACTATTGGAACATGTCTCTACTTTTCAATAGAGGACCGGATGGGATGCTTAGATGCTTCGTTCCAGAGGACGAGACTACAAGTTTCATACGACATTTCCATTCACTTCCCTCCGGAGGACATGCTAGCGCTCACAAAACGCGTGCTAAGGTAATACGTTCTGGTTTCTTTTGGCGTTCATTATTTAAGGATGTGCAAACGTTTGTTGCTTATTGTGATGCATGCCAAAGAACAAGAAATATATCTAGGTGGAACGAGATGCCCCTTAACAATATTCAAGAAGTTGAGATATTAGATGTGTGGGGAGTTGATTTTATGGGACCTTTCCCATCATCTATATAAAACCTCTACATTCTCTTAGTTGTTGATTACGTCTCTAGATGGGTAGAAGTCATTGCTTCTCCCACTAATGGCGTCATGGTGGTTGTGAAGTTCTTTAATAGGACCATCTTTCCACGATTTGGAACACCTCGAATCATCATTAGTGACGGAGGAACACATTTTACAGCCCGGAAGTTTGAGGCACTTATATCGAAGTATGGATTAACCCACAAGGTAGCAACCCCTTATCACCCTCAAACTAGTGGACAGGTGGAGATCTCTAATAGAGAAATCAAAGCAATTTTGGAGAAGACCGTCTCAAGAACAAGGAAGGATTGATCTATGAAGTTGGACGATGCTCTTTGGGCGTATAGGACCGCATTCAAGACTCCCATAGCTCCAACCCCTTATAATTTGGTATATGGGAAGTCTTGTCACCTTCCCATTGAGTTGGAACACAAGGGGTCGGCGATCAATTGGCTCAGTTTTGACCTCGAGGAAGTTGGAGAGAAGAGGTTTTTAGATATTAATGAGTTAGAGGAATTACGCTTGAAAGCCTATGAGAAGGGGATCTCGTTCTATTCTTCAACTCCCACCTCCATCTCTTTTCAAGTAAGTTAAAATCTAGATGGACACGACCTTACATTATGAAAAATTTTTTTCTCCACGATGTAGTTGAAGTATAGAGTGAAACTAGTGGAAGCTTTGAGGTCAACGGTTGTTTGCTCCAAATGGTGTGTGCAAGCTTTAAATTTATATCCCAAGAAATATGCTTAAAACAAGGATGTAAACCCGCAGTGTACGGATCAATTATAGTAAAAGCAAGAATTCCGGGGTGTCGATCTCAGGGACTTAGGTGAAACAAAGCAAGTATAGGTTGTCAGTGTAACTAATAACCACAAAAGCGATTAAAGCAATCAAAGAGATGATAATAAGGTCAATTAAAGGGAATATGCAAATTCTAGGATTTAGGCATCTAGTTGTGGTTCCAACTCAAGATCTCAAGATAAGCGGACAAAGTTGAGATTTTGTAAAGGAAAGGTGTTTCTAAAGTGGAATAGATCACCGGGTAAGTCTCACTACTCACTAACTTCAAACCAAAAGCTCCTATTACCGGGTAAGTTTCAAGGTACTAAGGAAAGGAATTATAATCTCAACCAACACACCAACTAAGGGAATAGAATCAACCTTTACCGGGTAAGTCTCATCCTATGCTTGCATTGAACCAGGAAAGGTGTAATAAGAATAGGATTTGGCAAACTCTAATACTTAACTCTCAGTTAAGGATCAGAGAAGTCACCTCGGTCAGTCAAGTTCCACCCCGGCCGAGATGTTCATCGACTGAACGAGATGTTCTAGGGTTAAGGATAAAGACTCGAACTTTCAGGGTACTGCTGGGATTAAGATTATTCTATCATTGTTTTTCCCACAACTTTCAGCCAATCACCCTAGAATCGCACAAAGAAATTAGTCATTGATCATCATGAAAGCAATAATCAAGTATATGGGAAGAGAATGAATATTTGAATACAAAAACCTTAAGAGCAAGGCTTCAATAACTGAATCAAATATCAAACAAATCAGCATTCCTTGGATGACAAATCCAACAAGACAATCAAACTAAAGGGAATCTAAGAAAGTCTTACAAATCCCTTTAAAAGCTATGACAAAGCTATGAACTTCCTTCCTTCCAATCTTCAAAACTTCCTTCAAACTTCCAAAAATCCTTCCTTACTGCAGCTGGGAGAATATTGTATGGTATATCGGATGCTAAATTTGTCGAAAATCCAGCCCTTTATATAGGAGAATTATCTTCCAAAGATAATAATATCATAAAAAGATAATTTCTCAATAAAATATATCTTATCTCCAAAATAGATCTCCCAAATATATGATCTTCCTTTCAGAAATCCATCCCAAAAATATAAGATCTCTCCTTTCAAAAATAAAAGATCTCAGCCAAATAAAATATATCTTGCCGCGTCAGGGTATTCGCCTCGGTCGGGGCGCTCCTCTAGATCACCTCGGTCGAGGTGACACTATAGCTGACCGAGGTGAATCTAAGCTGAATGTGAAATCTCTCAAATCTGGTCCAAAGTAAATCTTCCTTGTTAATTCCTTGCTCCCTGAGTTCTCTTTTAAGCTCCTGATTGTAGCTCCTATGACTCCTTTGCTCCTTAGCTCCATTTCGATGCAAAATGTGCCATTTTATCTACGATTACAACGAAACTTGGTGTAGACCTCGATTCCAGTAAAGGTAGATAAAACGACAGTATAATCACATAATATACATTCAAACATGCAGATTATTGAAGATAAAACGTCTAAACAAGTCCCAAAATATAGATTAAAATACATGCTATCAAAATACCCCATACATGTCTCTTGCTTGTCCCCGAGCAAGTTCCAAATCTTAAGTACAAGATAGGATGGATTACAAGTCATAGAAATCAATGAAAAGTATTTCAAAACATTTTTGGTGGTGTACTCCGCTTATAGATCACTCTAAGAGAATGCTTTATGGAAAATAAAATCAAGATATGATCAAAACATTTTATAAATATAAGAAAGTTGTTCAACTTTGCATAAAATCATAGAATGCATAATAAATCATAATCATCTAAATTAATTATGTATAATCCAGTTTAAACCACCAAGTCAATCAACAAGCTCGAGGTCTCAACGGCTTTTCAAAAGAAGGTCAAGAAACGTGTGAGGGTGGGATGTATATAGGGAATGTGGTGCTAGAATCTGGGAAAAGGATCTTCACTTTGCTTTGAACTTCAACATCTTCCACCAATAAGCTTTGCTTATTTACTTTTTTTACTTTACTTTTTTGGATGAATGGACAGAGGTGCACAATAACCGAAGACTATGAGATCAGCAATCATCAATTTCTCGAGATGCCTCAAACCCTTGATGCACATACCATGACCCGTTAGGAATATCTCTCAATTTGACTTTGGCAAGACACAAACACCCGGCTATGTGAATGGTGCCGAGTTACTCATCATCATGATTGACTTCCCCCAACCTATTTGTTTCTTTCTAACTTCCAGCTAACATCTCAACTTTTCTTTCACTTACTTTTCACTTGCTTGCTTCCAAATTTCAAGATAGGTAATGGAAGGCAAATATGTATATGAGAGGCTAAGCATGATCAAGAAGAAGAAGAAGAGAAGAGAATGAATTGCCTTAATCATCCCAGGAAGAAAGTGAGAGAACTCATCATGTGGTGTCAACCTTCAAATTCGACATAATTTGGATAAAAATAAAGTATTAAACATGCCAAATTTTCAAAATAAAGCATTTAGCAACTTAAACATATCGTAAAACCTTTCAAACATATAGAAATTTCAAAACCAATCTGCAAACAAAATCACCACTGAGGTTATATCCAGAAAGGAAGCACAAAAATCGTTTCGAAAACTCTCTCAGTTAAACCGCCTCGGTCGAGATGTTCTAAGTCAACCGAGGTGAAGTACCTCGTCTGGCAAGAATTACCCCGGTCGAGGTCATAAAAAAAATTTTCCTAACCAGTTTTTGATGTTTTTCTCAATCAAATAGCCTGTATGCATGCATGTAATCTCAGATAAACACATAGAGCATAAGAAAGAGCATAACTAGAAAGTCATGCATATAATGTCAAATAAGGTACATCCAAATACCCCATACTTGGGACACATTGTCCCAATGGGTCAAAATAAGTCTAGAAAACAGAGTACTCGCCGGACATAAGTTGAGTTGCATAATAAATAAAGAAAAGAAATTCATGCAAGCTCTAATCCTGATCTCTTGGTGGTGGTAGTGGATACGGGAAGAAGGGATGCTGGGATGGATCAAAAGGGTAGCCCATAGTATGCTGGAACTGTATCTCCAACATCCGGCGCTGGTAATGCTGGCTCTCCCTCATTTCCAACATGTCCAAGGACAAGGCGGCATAAGAGTCAATCATCTGATCCGTCAGCTCGTCAATCCGTCGGTGAGCTACGGGATCCTTCTGTCTACGGACTCTGCGCCTAGCAGGACGTGATGGTGCTGCAGCTGCCTCCTCCTCTGTAGCCTCGTCGTCTAAGTCGACTACTGGCTCACTGGGCCCACTGTGTCTGTCCTTGTCACCATGGCAGCACCGCCATCATCATCCTCATCCTCCTCCTTCACTTGAGTTGCTGCCGTGTCTCTAGCATCCTCAATGTAAGGTATCCACGCGGTGGACCAGTATTGTGGATCGTAGAAGGAGAACTGAGCTGACCACCTGATACCCTGAGGGGCTGTCTACTCCCAAGGCATCGCCACATATGGCGTAGTGAGTCCACGAGGAACTAGAATCCTCCTCGTGATCATCTCCTGCAATCCTAGCGGCTTGGCAGCCTGTTCACTCCAAACGGTGTGTGCAAGCTTTAAATTTATAACCCTAGATGTAAGCTTAAAACAAGGATGCGAACCCGCGGTGTACGGGTCAATCGTAGTAAAAAGCAAGAAATTCCTGGGGTCGATCACAGGGACTTAGTGAAACAAAGTCGGAATAGGTAAGCTTTAGCAATTACTAACCACAAAAGCAATTAAAACAGTCAAAGATGATAAAAAGTCAATAAAGGAAATATGCAAATTAGGGATTAAAGCATCTAGTTGTGTGTCCAACTCAAGATCTAAAGATAAGCGGACAAAGCTGAGGTTTTTGCAAAGGGAAGGTGTTACTAAAGTGGATTAGATCACCGGGTAAGTCTCACTACTCACTAATCCCATACCGTAACTCCAATTACCGGGTAAGTCTCAAGGAATCAAGGTAAAGAACTATAACCTCAAACTAACACTCCAACTAAGGGAATAGAATCAACCTTTACCGGGTAAGTCTCAGGCTAACTCACAAAGATGGAATGAAAGCACACTCAAACCCCAATAAAGGATAAACCTTTATTACCTACACTTATGATCTTATGTAAACAAACTAAGGAATTACCAGGTAAGTCTCATCCTAGGCTTGCATTGAACCAGGAAAGGTGTAATAAGAATAGGATTTGGCAAACTCTAACACTTAACTCTCAGTTTCAGATCAGATAAGTCACCTCGGTCAGCCAAATTCCACCCCGGCCGAGATGTTCATCGACTGAGCGAGATGCTTAGGGTTAAGGTAAAGACTCGAACTTTCAGGCTCCTACTGTGATTAAGATTATTCTATCATTGTTTTTCCCACAACCTTCAGCCAATCACCCTAGAATTACACAAAGAGATTAGCCACTCATCATCATGAAAGCATTAATCAAATATATGGGAAGAAAGAGAATAATTGAACAAGAAAACCTTAAGAGAAAGGCTTCAATAACTGAATCAATTATAAAACCAACAAGCATTCCTTGGATAGAAATCCAACAAGACAATGAACAAAGAAGGGAATCTAAGATGATCTTATTAAAACCCTTCAAAAAGCTATAAAAGCTATAGACTTTCTTCCTTCAACCTTCAAAAAGGTTCTTCAAATCTCCCAACTGGAGTATGGCTGTAGCGGTGTATTAGGATGTAAGCAAGCTGTTCCGGGTGATAGCGGATGTTTCGTGGTATGCGGGCTATGGATTTGTGGAAAATCTAACCCTTTTTATAGGAAAAATACTCTCCAAAGATAAGATATCTTAGAAACATCTCTTCCCATAAAAATAGGTAAAAATATATGGTCTAACTTATCTTCTTCCTTCCAGGAATCAAGCCCAAAAATATAAGATCCTCTTTCCAAAGATAAAAGATCTCAGCCAAGAATAAAATATTCTCGCCGCGTCCCAGGTGTTCGCCTCGGTCGAGTCGGCTCCTCTGGATCACTTCGGTCGAGGTGACTCTGTAGTCAACCGAGGTGAATCACAACTGAATGTGAAATCTCTCAAATCTGGTCCAAAGTGAATCTCTAATCCATGGCTATGCTTCATGGATCATTCCTTAAACTCCCAAATGTAGCTCCAATGACTTCATAGCTCCTTTTGCTCCTTTTTGATGCAAAACGTGCCATTTTACCTACGATTACAACAAAACTAGGTGTAGACCTCGATTCCCACAAAGGTTGATGAAATGACAATATAATCACATAATATACATACAAACATGCAGATTACAAAGATAAAACGTCTAAACAGGCCCCAAAATATAGACAATAATTCATGCTATCAAAATACCCCATACTTAGCCCTTGCTTGTCCCCAAGCAAGTTCCGCATATAAAATTACAAGATAGAATGGATTAGAAGTCATAAAGATCAATGAAAAATTCTTTCAAAAACACTTTAATGGTATGCTACAGTAATAGATCACTCTAAGAGAATACTTCATGGAATTTAAAATCAAAACATGCTTAAAACATTTTATAAATATAAGAAAGTTGTTCATCTTTGCATAAAATTATAGAATGCATAATAAATCATAATTATCAAAATTAATCATGTATAATCCAGTTTAAACCACTAAGTCAATCAACAAGCTCGAGGTCTCAAGGGCTTCCCAAAAGAAAGGTCAAGAAATGTGTAGGGCAGGGATGTATAAAAGGTAATGTGGTGCTAGAATCCGGGAAAAGGATATCACTTCACTTGAACTTGAACTTCACTTTCAACATCATCCACCAATAAGTTTTGCTTATTTCACACTTTTCTTTTTTTTACTTTACTTTTTGGGATGCATGGACAGAGGTGCACAATAACCGAAGCCTAGGAAATCAGCAATCATCAATTTCTTGAGATGCATTAAACCCTTGATGCACATACCATGACCCGTTAGGAATATCGCTCAATCCGACTTTGGCAAGACACAAACACCCGGCTATGTGAATGGTGCCGAGTTACTCATCATCATGATTGACTTCCCCAAACCTATTTATTGCTTTCTAACACTTTTACTTCCAGCCAACTTCTCAACTTTTACTTCACTTGCTTTCACCACTTTGATTGCTTCCAAATTCCCGGATAGGTAAAGGGAGGCAAAAATGTATATGAGGGGCTAAGCATGATCAAGAAGAAGAAGAGAGAAGAATGAATTGCCTTGGTCTTTCTAGGAAGAAAGTGAGAGAACTCATAATGTGGTGTCAACCTTCAAATTCAACATAATTTGGATAAAAACAAAGTATTAAACATGGCTAAAATTTCAAACAAAGCATTTAGCAACTTAAACATATCATAAAACCTTTCAAATACATAAAGATTTCAAAACCAGTCAGCAAGCAAGATCTTCATTGAGATCATATCCAAATAAGAAGCACAAAACGTTTCGAAAACTCTCAGTTAAATCACCTCGGTCGAGGTGTTTTAGGTCAACCGAGGTGAAGTACCTCGTTCGGCCAAAACTATCCCGGTCGAGGTCAAAAAAAAAAAATTTCTAAACCAGTTTTTGACGTTTTCTCAATCAAATAACCTGTATGCATGCATGCAATCTCAGATAAAACCATAGAAGCAAAATAAAGTATAAATATCCGATAATGTCGAGTCATACATCACATAGGTCAAATAATACATAAACACCCCATACTTGGGACACACTGTCCCAGTGGGTCAGAATAAGTCTAAAGAAATAAAGTACTCACCGGACAATAGCTGAACTGCATAATAAATAAAGAAAGAAACTCCTGCAAGCTCTCAATGATCACGATCCGGTGGTGGTGGTGGTGGCATGTACGGATACTGGGATGGGTCAAATGGATAACCCATAGTCTGCTGAAACTGGATCTCCATCATCCGGCGTTGATAATGCTGGCCCTCTAGCATCTGATGAGTCCAGCGGTCGATCTCTCGGCACTGGTCAGCAAATCTCTCATGGATGTCCACAGTAAGGGCAGCATAGGAGTCTATCATCTGATCCGTCAGATCATCAATTCGACGGTGAGCCTCTGGATCTCTCTGTCGGCGTACCCTACGCCTAGCAGGTCGTACTGGTGATGTAGCCGGCGCGGTCTCAGTCTCGTCATCGTCTAAGTCAATGACCGGCGCACTCGTCCCAACAGTATCAGTCCCTGTATCCATAGGAACTCCACCATCCCTATCATCATCCTCATCATCAGCATCCTCAACCTCATCCTCCTCGGCTGGTGCAGCTGCTGCAGTTGCTGCCTCTCTCGCATCCTCCATCAGTGGGATCCAAGCAGTCTGCCAATAGTGCGGATCATACACTGAGAACTGGGGTGATCATCTAATCCCCTGTGGTGTAGTCGGCTCCCATGGCATAGCTACATATGGTGTAGTGAGTCCTCGGGGAACCACTATCCTCCGAGTAATCATCTCCTGAAGTCCTAGCGGCTTGGCAGCCGCCACCATGGTACATGCGCTGAGATCCATATCCTGGTAACTCGCTATGTGAGTCACGATGCCTCCGCAGCAGATATCCCCCTTTGTCTTGGCCTTGATCTTGTGCAGATCCTCTGCCAGCATCAAGCCAAAGTCTGGGATCCCTCCAGTCACCATGCAGTATAGGCTGAAAAGCTCCCCTTGTCTGACCTTCTAGGGCGTCTCAGTACGCGCCAGAAGAGTCTCACTAAAAATCCTGTGAGCTAACCTAAAAGCTAGGTGAAATATAATACGCTCCCTGGAGTCTCCAGGGCGCCATCTATCTGCGTGCTAGACTACATGAGCAATATGTCCCCAGAACTCCCTAGCTACAGCTCGGGAGGGAAAATCAACAGCAGTCGGAGCCGGGAAACCAAAGATGTCCCGCCAATACTCTAAAGGAACTATGAAGTTCCGGTTCATCAACCGGTACTTCACAGCACGCTCTGTGGGAAGTTAGGTGAAGGAGCTAACAAACTCCAAAGTAGGCTCTATGTAGGCAGGTGCGCGGATCTCAGTGAACTGATCTAGCCCTACCATCGAAATCATCCGTCTCAAATCTCCATCCACATGGAGACAATCAAAAGCTGATACGTCCAGGAAGCGAGGTGCAATCATTGGACGGGCTGCGATGCGGTCATAGTCGACCTGGTGTCTCTCGTGGATCACCGGTCTAGTAGGTCTGGAGGAAGAAGAAGAAGGGGAAGGAGCGGATATGTCCCTCAAGACCAGCTGTCTATCTGAACTCATCTCTCAAACAAATTGTCAGATCACCTCGGTCGGCCTGACAACCCTGAAGAACACCTCGGCCGAGGCACATGCCGACTGGACCGAGGCGAATAACTACGTGACTAATTTCCTCAAAAATCCAGTTCTTTTCCCCCAAAATCACTACAATTGGTTCCTACGGGGCACTTAATCTGTTTCTCAGCAAATGCAGGGGCAACCAAAGCCCAAATCGAAGGAAAACAGCGGAGAAGAGCGAGGTTAGGGTTTTTTTGATTTTTACCTCGATTTGGTCGATTCGGTTCGTTTTTCTTGCAGATTAACACTTGCACTGCGATCCTCTACCCTTTGTTAGCGGTGTGGAAGCAAGAATCGTCGAAAACGAACAAAGAACGGTGAAGCGAGGCGAAGTGGCTGCCGCGGTCGAGGAGAAGGTAAAGGAGGAGAGAGAAATTCAGCCCCCTTTTATACCCTTTTCTGGAAATGCTGTCACCTCGGTGGAGGTGGTCTCGACTGGACCGAGGTGGTACGGACCGAGGTGGATCTTCAGAAACCCTAGTCGCCTCGGTTGCTCAAAAATCATCTCGGTCGAGGTGCTTTGACAGCAACCGAAATGTGCCTCAGTCAAACTCCGTCTTCTCAAATTCTCGAACTTCTATCCTTCCAGTTGTGCTCCTGGTTTGTATTCCTTCCTTAGATGTCACCTGTTATCTGTCTAGGACGCCAAAAACAAAACAAAGTAAAGCAAAAGCAAACTATCTAAGCTAGACTAGAAAAAGAGAAAAGAAAGCAGTACCTTGGGTTGCCTCCCTAGAAGCGCTTGATTTAAGGTCGCTAGCTGGACCGTATTGCGTCTCTCATACGAGGTATAGTGGTGCAACCTCCTCAACCGGAACTTCCGGTTTGTATTTCTTGAGTCTATGACCATTGACCTTGAAGCTTCCACTCGTTTCGCCCTAAATCTCAACTGCACCATGAGGAAAAACATGTTTCACAACATAAGGTCCGGACCATCTAGATATCAACTTACCTGGAAAGAGGCGGAGGCGGGAGTTGAAGAGTAGAACTAAGTCTCCTTCTTTAAGCTCCTTAGGGATGATACGCTTGTCATGCCATTTCTTCGTCCTTTCCTTATAGATTTTGGCATTCTCATAAGCGTTCAAACGCAGCTCCTCCAGCTCATTGATATCCAATAGCCGCTTCTCGCCGGCTTCCTTAATGTCGAAGTTCAACCATTTGATCGCCCAATATGCTTTGTGTTCTAACTCAACGGGCAAACGACAAGACTTCCCATATACCAAATTATAAGGGGTGGTACCTATGGGAGTCTTAAATGCGGTCCTGTAGGCCCAAAGAGCGTCGTCCAATTTCATGGACCAATCCTTCCTTGTCCTAGAGACGGTCTTCTCCAAAATTGCTTTAATTTCTCTATTTGAGATCTCGACCTGTCTACTAGTTTAAGGGTGATAAGAGGTTGCTACCTTGTGGGTTACCCCATACTTCGATAGAAGTGCCTTAAACTTCCGGTTGATGAAATGCGTCCCTCCATCGCTGATGATGATACGTGGAGTTCCAAAACGTGGAAAGATAGTCCTGTTAAAGAACTTTACAACTACCTTGGCGTCATTAGTGGGAGAAGCAATGGCTTCAACCCATCTAGAGACGTAATCAACTGCTAGAAGGATATAGAGGTTTCCTCTGGAGGATGGGAAAGGTCCCATGAAGTCTATCCCCCATACATCAAAGATTTCCACCTCTTGAATGTTATTAAGTGGCATTTTGTTCCTCCTAGATAAATTCCCTATTCTTTGGCATGCATCACAAGAGACAACAAACGATTGCACATCTTTAAATAATGTAGGCCAAAAGAAACCGGAACGTAATACCTTAGTGCATGTCTTATCGGTGCTAGCATGTCCTCCAGAAGGAAGTGAATGACAATGCCGTATAACGCTATTAACTTCGTCTTCCGGAATGCATCTTCGAAGCATCCCATCCGGCCCGCGCTTGAATAGCAACGGTTCATCCCAGTAGTAATGGCGTACGTCCTTGAAGAATTTTTTTTCTTTCAGAGTACGTCAATCCGGGCGGTATTTCCTAGCAAACAAGATAATTCACAATATCAGCATACCAAGGTCCTTTATTATCAGAAAGTTGGTGAATAGAATGTTTCACCAACTGAGGATGAATGTTAAAGAAAGGAGTAAGAAGTTTGTTATTTTCAGCAGTCTCAGTTGACATCATCTCGCCTTTGACCTCGGTCGAGGTGCAGAGGCGTTGACCGAGATGTTCTTCAGTCGCCTCGCTTGGTCCAGAAAGTGCCTCGGTCGAGGTACTGTAACTGGAACCGAAACTGGAGATCTTCGTCTCCTGGATTAGTTTCTTAGTTTTAGCTCCTGGATCTTCTTCCAGTGCCTTTAAGCTCCGTATATCTGCATCACAAGAGGCATCTATACCTTCCTCCATTAAACTAAAACTAATGACTCTCTCGAGTGGATCGTTAATAAGGATAGAGCTCACCAATTCTCTTGATTCTTCTTCATCATAGATGTTGAAGATATCATCGCCTAGTTGCTCTCCCTTCATGGCCGCAAGTAATGCGAACTCCACTTCATCTCCGCCAATATTGAATTTCAACTTGGCGTTCTTACAATCCACATTGCAACCCGAAGTTGCTAGAAATGGCCTCCCGAGAATGATAGGAACGGGATAATCTGCGGGAATATCAAGTACAACAAAGTCTATAGGTAAATAGAAGTTACCTAACTTAACCGGAACGTCTTCCAAAATGCCTACGGGATGGGTAATGGAACGGTTTGCCATGTATAACCGAATCTTCACCGGCTTGGGCTCTCCAAGTCCGATCTTAACACATAGCTCCAGCGGAATGATGCTCACGCTGGCTCCTAGATCGCATAAGGCTTCACAAGTGACATCCCCAACTTGAATGGGAATGTAAAATGAGCCGGGATCTCTCAACTTAGGTGACATCTTCTCCCTCATGATTTGAATAAGCTCCTAGGATTTAGATGTCATCCTTACTTCACCAAAGTCTTCCAGTTTCCTTTTCCTTGATAGGATCTCTTTCAAGAACTTCCCATAGGCGGGCATCCCTAGAATAGCATCAAGGAAAGGAATGTTAATGTGTAGTTTATTCATCAAGTCAAGGAACTTACCAAAGTGCTTGTCTAGATGTGCTCTGGCCCTTGACTGGGGGAATAGAAGTGGTGGTTTGTATGCGGGAGGTGGAATATAAACTTCAGTTTTCCCCTCCGGTTTCTGTGGCTCCACCTCGGTTGGCATCTCGGCCGAATTGTTCTTCGACTGCACCTGGACCGAGGTGGTCTTCGTCGGTACTGGCACCGACCATGGCACTGGATCTGCAGTCTTCAGTCCACTCCTCGTCGTTATGGCCATAATTTGGCCCTTAGGGTTGCTTTCCGTCCTTACTGGAAGCTTCCCTGGATCTCTTTGCGTTTCGTTCGCCCTACTAGCGAGTTGTTGTTCAAAGGCTTTTTGGGCCTTCGAAAATGAATTCATGAATGTCTCCATAGCACTAAGCTTGATCAAGATGGCCTCCAGCACTGCGTCTTTCTTTTCCGGCTGAGACAAACTTGATCCTTGCCCCTGGCTCTTTAATGGAGTAGAAGAAGAAGAAGGGGAAGAGAGGAAAGGATTATAGGAATCGTTAGAATTGGAGTTAGAATGATTGTTACCCGAATTTTGGTTGTTCGCCCTCCATTTATTGTTGTTGAATCCTCTATTGTTGTTGTTGTAGTTGTTGTTCCGGGAACCGTTGTTGTTGTTGTTGTTATTACGGTATCCATTGTTGTTGTTCCTTAATCCTTGATCTTCCTTCTTGGTTTGAGTAACCAAGAGTTCCTTCAATTGCTTCACGTCATTCTTCAAAGATGTGAGTTGATTGTTGTTAGGCGGATCATCTTGAAAGTTAACTCTTTTAACTCCACCTTTAGCTCCTTGGTGGAAGTATTTCTCCATATGCAAAGCTTGCTTCTCAATAAAGTCCCAAGCTTCGTCAATCGCCATGTCCATATAGGTACCGGCGGATAATAGTTGGAGGTTGAACTGGGTGCTTCCGTCCAGTCCCTTGAAGTATATCTCGAACAACTCTATCTTTGGAATCCCATGATATGGGCAATCCAAAAGAATGTCCTTAAACCTCTCCCATGACTTGGACAAGCTCTCCTTGTCCTTCATAATGAATGCATTAATCTTCCCTCTCATTTCAGCAGTCTTAGAGGGGGGAAAGAATTTAGTCAAGAATTCCGTAGTCATCTCCTCCCAAGTACTGATTTTTCCTGGAGGAAGAGATTGATACCAAGTAAGAGCTCTATCTTTTAAAGAAAAGTAAAAAGGTCTTAGCTTGTAGTTGTTATTTTCTATTCTTGAGGGTCTCAAGGTCTCCATCAAGATCTCATAGTTTTGTAGATGTTGATGCGGAGATTTCGTCTCTAGCCCTCCAAACTGGCATTGGCGAATCATGGAAAGAACTTGCGGTCGAAGTTCGTAGTCATGGTCCTCCGGATCTCCTAGGTTAACTCCTGGACGCCTCAGTTGTTGATTGGGGTCCATCCTTTGACCTAGGGTTTGCGGAATTCCTACAAAAAGAGCGCCTCGGACTGGTATCCGAGGTGGAAGTACCTCGGCCGGGGGGTCAGGTACTGCGACCTACCTCGGTCGAGGGTCTAGAACTGGATCCTGCATCGGTCGAGGATCGGGAACTGGGTCTTCCCTCGGTCGAAGTAGATACTAGTCTCGTAAGGCTGCCATATCTACTTCGATCGCTTCAGTCCTGGTGCGAGTTTCCTCTTTCTCCTGCCTCAGTTCTTCCCTGCTGAGGCGTAGCTGTTCTAACGCATCCTTCAATTCGGCCTCAAGATCGCGATTGTCTTGGTTGGCCATCTTCACTTCTCTCAAGCGTCGTTTGTATGTCTTTTCTGGTTTGGGATCGTAGGGAACGATTTCCTTCCCAGCGCGGATTCTTCGCATAAACCTAAGAAAGAACCTGCGAAAGTCACTCAAGTAGAGTGGTTAGTAGACACGGGGGCAAGTACCCCAAAAGCGTACCGCAACCGGCTCGGTCTAGACCAAGTCCCCGGCAACGGCGCCAAAAACTTGTTCGCTCCAAACGGTGTGTGCAAGCTTTAAGTTTATAACCCTAGATGTAAGCTTAAAACAAGGATGCGAACCCGCAGTGTACGGGTCAATCGTAGTAAAAAGCAAGAAATTCCAGGGGTCGATCACAAGGACTTAGTGAAACAAAGTCGGAATAGGTAAGCTTTAGCAATTACTAACCACAAAAGAAATTAAAACAGTCACACATGATAAAAAGTCAATAAAGGAAATATGCAATTCTAGGGATTAAAGCATCTAGTTGTGGTTCCAACTCAAGATCTAAAGATAAGCGGACAAAGCTGAGGTTTTTGCAAAGGGAAGGTGTTACTAAAGTGGATTAGATCACCGAGTAAGTCTCACTACTCACTAATCCCAGACCGTAACTCCAATTACCGGGTAAGTCTCAAGGAATCAAGGTAAAGAACTATAACCTCAAACTAACACTCCAACTAAGGGAATAGAATCAACCTTTACCGGGTAAGTCTCAGGCTAACTCACAAAGATGGAATGAAAGCACACTCAAACCCCAATAAAGGATAAACCTTTATTACCTACACTTATGATCTTAGGTAAACAAACTAAGGAATTACCGGGTAAGTCTCATCCTAGGCTTGCATTGAACCAAGAAAGGTGTATTAAGAATAGGATTTGGCAAACTCTAACACTTAACTCTCAGTTTCGGATCAGATAAGTCACCTCGGTCAGCAAAATTCCACCCCGGCCGAGATGTTCATCGACTGAGCGAGATGCTTAGGGTTAAGGTAAGGACTCGAACTTTCAGGGTCCTACTGTGATTAAGATTATTCTATCATTGTTTTTCCCACAACCTTCAGCCAATCACCCTAGAATCAAACAAAGAGATTAGCCACTCATCATCATGAAAGTATTAATCAAATATATGAGAAGAAAGAGAATAATTGAACAAGAAAACCTTAAGAGAAAGGCTTCAATAACTGAATCAATTATAAAACCAATAAGCGTTCCTTGGATAGAAATCCAACAAGACAATCAACAAAGAAGGGAATCTAAGATGATCTTACAAAAACCCTTCAAAAAGCTATAAAATCTATAGACTTTCTTCCTTCAACCTTCAAAAACGTTCTTCAAATCTCCCAACTGGAGTATGGCTGCAACGGTGTATTAGGATGTAAGAAAGCTGTTCCGGGTGATAGCGGATGTTTCGTGGTATGCGGGCTATGGATTTGTGGAAAATCCAACCTTTTTTATAGGAAAATTACTCTCCAAAGATAAGATATCTTAGAAAGATCTTTTCCCATAAAAATAGGTAAAATATATGGTCTAACTTATCTTCTTCCTTCCAGGAATCAAGCCCAAAAATATAAGATCCTCTTTCCAAAGATAAAAGATCTCAGCCAAAAATAAAATATTCTCGCTGCGTCCCAGGTGTTCGCCTCGGTCGAGTCGGCTCCTCTGGATCACCTCGGTCGAGGTGACTCTATAGTCAACCGAGGTGAATCACAACTGAATGTGAAATCTCTCAAATCTGGTCCAAAGTGAATCTCTAATCCATGGCTATGCTTCCTGGATTATTCCTTAAGCTCCCAAATGTAGCTCCAATGACTTCATAGCTCCTTTTGCTCCTTTTTGATGCAAAACGTGCCATTTTACCTACGATTACAACAAAACTAGGTATAGACCACGATTCCTGCAAAGGTAGATGAAATGACAATATAATCACATAAGATACATACAAACATGCAGATTATTAAAGATAAAACGTCTAAAAATGCCCCAAAATACAGACAATAATTCATGCTATCACAGCCACCACCAATGTACATGCACTCAGATCAAGGTCCATGACTATAGCTATGTGATTCACTAGGCCGCCACAGCAAATATCACCCTTCCCCTTTGCCTTGATCCGGTGCAGATCCTCAGCTAGCATCGCCCCAAAATCAGGCCCTCCCCCAGTCACCATACAGAATAGACTCAGAAGCTCCCCTTGTCTAATCTTCTGGGGCGTCTCAGTACGCGCTAAAAGGGTCTCACTGAAGATCCGATGGGCGAGTCAGAAAGCAAGGTGGAAGATGATGCGCTCCCTGGAGTCTCCAGGTCTCCACCTATCAGCGTGCTCTACCACGTGAGCAATCTGACCCCAAAACTGTCGAGCTACGGCTCGAGAAGGGAAGTCGGTAATTGTGGGGGTTAGGAAGCCAAAAATGTCTCTCCACTAGTCCATAGGAACTAAGTAGTTCCGGTTCAGCAACCGGTACTTGATGGCTCTCTCCTCAGGCAAGTGAGTCACAGAACTCACAAACTCTAAAGTGGGCTCGAAGTAGGTTGGAGCCCTAATCTCCATGAACTGCTCCAACCCCACCATAAAAACCATCCTCCTTAGATCCTCAGCAACATGGAGGCAATCAAAAGCAGCAATCTCCAGAAAACGCGGCGCAATCAAGGGACATGCACATATGCGGTCGAAATCAGCCTGGTGAAGCTCGTGGATCACCGGAATGGAAGGTCAGGAAGAAAAAGAAGAAGAAGGTGAGGATCTATCCCTCAGATCTAATTGCGATCAGATCTGGAACTCATTTTTTTTCTTTCTCTGACAGGTCACCGCGGTTGCTCTGACAGATCTCAAGAACACCTCGGCCGAGGCACAGGTCGACTGGACCGAGGCGATAAACTTCTCGAATCTAATTCTCTGATTTCCAGTTCTTTTCCACCAATATCACTACAGATTGTTCCTATGGGTTACTTAAGCCTTTTCAACACAAATCTATGGCATCCAAAGCCACTAATTTCTGAAATCGACGAAAATAGAGAAGTTAGGGTTTTCGATTTAATTACCCCAGATTCAGTCGATTGGAAGCGTTTTAGTTGCATTTTCTTGCTTGCACTATGTTCCTTTATCCTTTCCTTGCGAGATCGGAGCAAGAATCGTAGAAAACGGTCGAGAAACGAAGAAACAAGGTGGTTATGCGTCGCGGTCGAGAGGGTGAGTGGGAGGGAAAGAGAGAGAAATTGTTCCCTTTCATACCCCTCGCCGATTCTGCTGTCACCTCGGTCGAGATGATCCCGACTGGACCGAGGTGTCTGGACCGAGGTGGATTGTTGTCAGCCCTAGTCGCCTCGGTTGCACAAGAATCATCTCGGTCGAGGTGCTATAACAACAAACGAGATGTGTCTCACTCAAACTCCGTCTTCTCAATTTCTCGAACTTCTGTCCGTCCAGTGTTGCTCCTGAGTTGTAATCCCTCCTAGGAAAGTACCTGGTTTCTGTCTAGGACGCCAAAAACAAAGCAAAAGAAAACTATTTAAAGCTAGATTAGAAAAAGGGAAAAGAAAGAAATACCTTGGGTTGCCTCCCAAGAAGCGCTTGATTTAAGGTCGCTAGCTAGACCGTACGGCATCCCTAAACATGCTGGAAGGTATCCTCACCCCATACTTCACCTTCATCATGGGGTGAGATAAAGAAGTCTATCAAACGTTCTAGCAAATGCAAGTGCTCATCTGGAAATGAATCGTCTATGGGTGGTTCGTCCTTCTCACGTGAAGTGGGAGGTAGCCGGCTGAGGTGATCCGCAACAGAATTTTCGGATCCTTTCTTATCGCGAATCTCTAGGTCAAACTCTTGAAGCAAGAGAATCCATCGAATAAGACGTGGCTTAGCATCCTTCTTAGCAAGTAAGTAACGAATTGTTGCATGGTCAGTGTAAACAATAACTTTCGCTCCCACTAAGTAAGAGCTAAATTTTTCAAAAGCATATACAACCGCCAAAAGCTCTTTTTCGGTGGTGGCGTAGTTTAATTGGGCTTCATCTAGCGTCTTGCTAGCATAGTAAATGGCGTTGGTCCGACCATCCTTCTTTTGTCCAAGCACCGCTCCTACTGCCACATCACTCACATCACACATGATCTCAAAGGGCAAGGTCCAATCCGGAGGTTGGATAATGGGAGCGGAGATCAACGCTTCCTTAATCCTGTAAAATGCATCAAGACATTCCTGTGAAAACTCAAAAACAACATCCTTATTCAAGAGTTTAGTTAGTGGTTTAGAAATCTTCGAGAAATCCTTGATGAACCTCCTATAGAAACCTGCATGCCCGAGAAAACTCCGCACACCCTTAACAAAACAAGGGGGAGGAAGTTTCTCAATAGTCTCGATCTTAACTCGATCGATCTCAATACCTTGGTTGGAAATGAGGTGTCCTAGCACAATGCCTTCATTAACCATAAAATGACACTTCTCCCAATTCAAAATGAGATTAGTGTCTTCACATCTTTGTAGCACTAGAGAAAGGTTAGATAGGCAATCATCAAAAGAGGAACCATATATTGAAAAGTCATTCATGAATACCTCCATGATCTCCTCTATATACTCGGAAAAGATAGCCATCATGCATCGCTAGAAGGTAGCGGGTGCATTACGTAATCCAAATGGCATCCTCCTATAAGCGAATGTCCCCCATGGACAAGTGAAAGTGGTCTTCTCTTGATCATCCGGATGGATAGGAATCTGAAGGAAGCCACTATAACCATCTAAATATCAAAAATGTGAATATTGGGCTAACAGTTCGAGCATTTGATCGATGAAAGGAAGTGGAAAATGGTCCTTCCGAGTGGCCACGTTCAGCTTCCTATAGTCGATGCACACCCTCCAGCCCGTAACGGTCCTAGTTGGGATCAACTCGTTGTTCTTATTCGTCACAACGGTCATCCCTCCTTTCTTCGGAACTACATGCACTGGGCTCACCCACTTGCTATCCGAGATAGGAAATATGATACCTGCATCCAACAACTTAAGAATTTCTTTCTTCACAACCTCTTTCATGATTGGATTTAACCGTCTTTGAGGTTCCCGTGAAGTCTTATGATCATCCTATATCAATATTCTATGCATGTAGAAAGAATGCTTAATACCAATAAGATCATCAATAGTATACCCCAAAGCCTTTTGATGTTTTCTCAAGACATGCATCAATTTAGATAATTCAGTTTTGGAAAGGAAAACACTAACAATAACGGGATAAGTGGAATCCAGTCCAAGGAAAACATACCTCAAGTGACTTGAAAGCGGTTTAAGTTCCACAACTGGGGGTGCTTTCTGAGGGGGATCCTTGCTACCTCCTTCCAGTGGAGTAGATTTAGATCGAAGAACTGGACTTTCAGAAGTCTCAGTTGACATCATCTCGCTTTTGACCTCGGTTGAGGTCCCGAATGGGTGACCGAGATGTTCTTCAGTCAAGAACACCTCGCTTGGTCCAGAAAGTGCCTCGGTCGAGTTACTGCAACTGGGACCGAAACTGGAGATTCTCTTCTCCTTGATTAGTCTTTCAATCTTAGCTCCTGGATCTTCTTCCAGTGCCTTAAAGCTCCGTATATCTGCATCACAAGAAGCATCTATACCTTCCTCCATTAAGCTAAAACTAATAACTCTTTCAAGAGGATCATTAATAAGGATAGAGCTCACCAATTCTCTTGATTCTTCTTCATCATAGATGTTGAAGATATCATCTTCCAACGGCTCTCCTTTTATTGCAGCAAGCAATGCAAACTCCACTTGATCACCGCCAATTTTGAATTTCAACTTGGCGTTCTTACAATCCACATTGCAACCCGAAGTTGCTAGAAATGGCCTCCCGAGAATGAAAGGAACGGGATAATTTGCGGGAATATCAAGAACAACAAAGTCTATAGGTAAATAGAAGTTACCTAACTTAACCGGAACATCTTCCGAAATGCCCACGGGATGGGTAATGGAGCGGTCCGCCATGTATAATCTTATCTTCACCGGCTTGGGCTCTCCAAGTCCGATCTTCACATATAGCTCCAGCGGGATGATGCTCACGCGGGCTCCTAGATCACACAACACCTCACAAGTAACATCCCCAACTTGAATGGGAATGCAAAATGAGCCGGGATCTCTCAACGTAGGTGGAATATTCTCCTTCGTGATTTGAATGAGCTCCGAGGATTTAGAGGCCATCCTTACTTCACCAAAATCTTCTAGTTTCCTCTTCCTTGATAGAATCTCCTTTAAGAACTTCCCATATGCGGGCATCCCTAGAATAGCATCAAGGAAAGGGATGGTAATATGTAATTTATTCATTAAGTCAAGGAACTTACCAAAGTGCTTGTCTAGATGTGCTCTAGCCCTTGACTAGGGGAATGGAAGTGGTGGTTTATATGCACGAGGTGGGACATAAAATTCAGTTTTGTCCGACGCTTTCTGAGACTCCACCTCGGAAGGTACCTTGAACGAAGTGTTCTTCGTCTGTACTTGGACCGAGGTGTTCTTCATCTGTACTGGCATCGACCGAGGCACTGGATCTGCAGTTTTCAGTCCACTTCTCGTCGTTATTGCCATGATCTGTCCTTTTGGGTTGCTCTCTATCCTTGCTGGGAGCTTCCCTGGATCTCTTGGCGCTTCATTCGCCTTATTAAAGAATTGTTGCTCTAAGGCTTTTTGTGCCTTTGAAAATAAAGTCATGGATGTCTCCATAGTGTTGAGCTTGATCAAGATGGCCTCCAGCACTGCAACTTTCTTTTTTGGCTGGGACGAACTTGATCCAGGCTCCTGGCTCTTCAATGGAGTAGAAGAAGAAGAAGGGGGATTAAAAGAATTATTAGAATTGGAGTTAGAGTAAGGGTTACCCGAATTTTGATTGTTAGATCTCCAATTGTTGTTGTTGGAGCCTCTATTGTTGTTGTAGTTGTTGTTCCGGGAACCATGATTGTTGTTCCTTGACCCTTGATATCCTCCCTCCTCTATTTTGGTGTGAGAAACCAAAAGGTCCTTTAATTGCTTCACATCATTCTTGAGGGAGATGAGTTGATTATCATTTGATGGAGCTTCCTGGAAGTTAACTCACTTAACTCCATTTTCAGCTCCTTGGTGGGAGTATTTCTCCATGTCCAAAGCTTGTTTCTCAATGAACTCCCAAGCTTCATTAATCGGCAAGTCCATGAATGTGCCGGCGGATAGTAGTTGAAGGTTGAATTGGGTAGCTCCATCGAATCCCTTGAAATAAATCTCCATCAACTCTATCTTTAGAATCCCATGATGTGGGCAGTCTAAAAGAACATCTTTAAATCTCTCCCATGACTTGGACAAACTCTCCTTGTCCTTCATGATGAATGCATTGATCTTCCCTCTCATTTCAACGGTTTTGGAGGGGGGGAAGAATTTTGTTAAGAACTCCGTCGTCATTTCCTCCCAAGTGTTGATCTTTCCGGGAGGAAGACACTGATACCAAGTAAGCACCCTATCCTTCAAAGAAAAGTAAAAAGGCCTTAGCTTGTAATTTTTATTTTCCAGCCTTTGAAGGTCTCAAGGTCTCCATCAAAATCTCATAGTTTTGTAAATGTTGATGCGGAGACTCCCTCTCTAAACCTCCAAACTGGCATTGGCGGATCATGGATAGAACTTGCAGTCGAAGTTCATAATCATGCTCCGCTGGATCACCTAGGTTGACTCCTGGACGCCTCACTTGCTGGTTTGGGTCCATCCTCCGTCCTAGGGTCTGTAGAATACCTGCAAAAAGAACATCTCGGACAGGCATCCGAGGTGGAAGTATCTCGGCCGCAGTAACTGGAGCAGGATCTTGACTCGGTCGAGGGTCTGGACGATGCAGAATCTGAGCTTGTAGCTCAGCCATATCTGCTTCAATCTCTGCAGCTCTGGTGCGAGTTTCCTCCCTTTCGCGCTGCAGTTCTTCCCTATTGAGGCGCAAGTGTTCCATCGCCTCCTTCAATTTGGCCTCAAGATCGCGATTGTCTTGGTTGGCCAATTTCGCTTCTTTCAAGCGTCGTTTGTATGTCTTTTCTGGTTTCGGATCGTAAGTCACCTCGGTTAGTCAAGTTCCACCCCGGCCGAGATGTTCATCGACTGAACGAGATGTTCTAGGGTTAAGGATAAAGACTCGAACTTTTAGGGTCCTACTGGGATTAAGATTATTCTATCATTATTTTTCCCACAACTTTCAGCCAATCACCCTAGAATCGCACAAAGAAATTAGCCACTGATCATCATGAAAGCAATAATCAAGTATATGGGAAGAGAATGTATATTTGAACACAAAAACCTTAAGAACAAGGCTTCAATAACTGAATCAAATATCAAACAAATCAGCGTTCCTTGGATGACAAATCCAACAAGACAATCAAACTAAAAGGAATCTAAGAAAGTCTTACAAATCCCTTTAAAAGTTATCACAAAGCTATGAACTTCCTTCCTTCCAATCTTCAAAACTTCCTTCAAACTTCCAAAAATCCTTCCTTACTGCAACTGGGAGAATATAGTATGGTATATCGGATGCTAAATTTGTCGAAAATCCAGCCCTTTATATAGAAGAATTATCTTCCAAAGATAATAATATCTTAAAAAGATAATTTCCTAATAAAATATATCTTATCTCCAAAATAGATCTTCCAAATATATGATCTTCCTTCCAGAAATCCAGCCCAAAAATATAAGATCTCTCCTTCCAAAAATAAAAGATCTCAGCCAAATAAAATATATCTAGCCGCATCAGGGTATTCGCCTCAGTCGGGGTGCTTCTTTAGATCACCTCGGTCGAGGTGACACTGTAGCTGACCGAGGTGAATCTAAGCTGAATGTGAAATCTCTCAAATCTGGTCTAAAGTAAATCTTCCTTGTTAATTCCTTGCTCCCTGAGTTCTCTTTTAAGCTTCTGATTGTAGCTTCTATGACTCCTTTTCTCCTTAGCTCCATTTCGATGCAAAATGTGCCATTTTACCTACGATTACAACGAAACTTGGTGTAGACCTCGATTCCCGTAAAGGTAGATGAAACGACAATATAATCACATAATATACATTCAAACATGCAGATTATTGAAGATAAAACGTCTAAACAAGTCCCAAAATATAGACTATAATACATGCTATCAACGGCCATAGGTTGAAGAAGTATCAACCGGGAGTTCCAACTAAGGAGATTTCACCCTTACATCTTGCTTAGAGTGACGTACCGTCCACCTAGCGACCTTAAACCAAGCACTTCTTGGGAGACAACCCAAGGTATTGTTTTCTTTTTCCCTTTCCTACACTAGTTTAGAATGTTTTCTTCGTGTTTTTGTGTCCTCTTAGACAGAAATTAGCTACTACCCAAGAAACAACAACTTAGGAAACACATGGATGGATTGTTGTTCGAGAATTTGAGAAAACGAAGTTCGACTAACACACATCTAAGATGTTGTCAAGGCATCTTGACTGAGATGAAGTTCAAGCCAACCGAAATGAGATTAACTAGGCTCGGTCCAGCATCTCAGTCAAGTGACCATCTCAGCCGAGATGAAATCAAATTTTTCAAGGGGTACAAAAAGGGGAATATCTTCTCTCTCTTCAACTCTAACCTATTCTCTCTCCTTGCCTCGACCGAGCCGGCACCCATTCTTCAAAATTCCTCAAATCTTCATCGTTTTGTTCGATTTTTGGTTCTTATTTGTCGGGAGAGGCACGGTATACGGATCTTCAGCATCAATCTCGCTCAAAATCGCCTCAAACTGCAGAAAATCCGGGTATTTTGTTTGAAACTCTTCTCATTAGGTTTGGGTTCAATTTGTTCAGATTGGAGGTTGTTTGCTGCTATTTGTTGTTGAAAAATGTTTAATTACCCCTTAGGAAGCTTGTGGTAGTGATATTTGGGGGAAAGAGTTGCAGATTTGGGCATTCGATCAACGCAACATTTTCGCCTCGGTCACTGTGTTCATCTCAGCTGAGATACAGCAAGAATCGACCGAGATCACTTGCAGAAATGGAAAATCTACATCGTTCTAATCGTCAGTTGGCTCTTCGAGACCGTCCTGCTACTCGGACACCTTCTCCATCACCTCCCCAACAGCCACAGGTGTTGTTTATACACGAGAGGTTCCAAGAGGATTTTGATCGAATTTGTTGTTGTACCATCATCGCTCTACGGTATGTGGATATTAGTGATTTTGATTGTTTGCATGTTGTGGAGGATTTGTAGAAGATGATATCTATGGTCGGACTGGAGACCTTCCTAGCCATTCGTGCGCCGGCGTACGAGTTTCTGAGCTCTGTTACTTATGTGCCGGAGAAGAAAGGGGTCAATTTCCACCTTCTCAACAAGAAATATGCTATCCCCATCGACTAGTTTGGGGAGATCTTCGGGTTTCATCCTCCTACCGCTACAGATTTTCCCTCCCGCTGGGATGCTCGTATTTTCTGGGAGAGCATTGCACACATCACCTCCCATCATGATAAATGGCAGCCAGGCGACTCCAAGGAGCGCATCATCTACCATCTCGCCTTCCGTATCACCCATCATGTTCTTTATGGTTACAGGAGGTATACCGGACTTCTCTGCCATGCTTATTGAGGAGCTTCACAAGGTAAAAGGCAAGAAGAAGGGCGATATCTGCTTTAGAGGGTTAGTGACTCATATTGCCACCGTCATGGATTTAGATCTGTCAGCTTGTACCTTGGGGGTGGCGGCAAAGCCGCTTGGACTGCAGGAGTTTATTACATGTAGAGTTCTCGTTCCTCAAGGTCGTGGCACCCCTTATGTGGTCATGCCTTAGGAGACGAAAGCTCCTCGAGGCATTCCATAGTAACCCATGTTCACCATCTTCGACCCTAAAAACTGGTCGATAGTTCGGTATCCTATCATGCAGGCAGCTGGTGTAGAGGTTTGACCCCTAGTCCCGCACCAAAGGTCCTATCATGCAGGCATTCCATGGTATCGGGTCACAATCTAGTAACATTATTGACGGGTACTTTTCCGAGACTTACCCGGTAAGGAGAGGTTTGACCCCTAAGTAGTGACCTGGTTTGTGTGAAGTCTCAACCTTAGGTTCCTAGAGACTTACCCAGTAATGGGACCTTAGGTGCGGGACTAGTAGACCATGAGACCTACCCGGTGATTGATCCCATTAGAGAAACATTCTTTCCCAACATACCGTAGCTTGTTCCTAGGTTGATTAGAATCTTGATTCCATGCCATAATCGGACATCCGAATCTCTAGAATCCGCTTTTATTACCTTGATATTATATCTTGTGTTTTTTTGTTGATTAGTTGACATTGTTGCTTGATTGTGATATTTGCTTGATCACCAAAAACCCCCTAAAAAACATATGATTTTCATTTCTTTGTTTCCATCTCTTTTCTTGGTCTAGACTTGATCTATCTTTGATCATTGCATGGTTTAATCTCACCTCGGTCTTTGTGTTCAACCTCGGAATTCTTCCCTTTCTACTATATGACCCGTACACTACGGGTTTTGCTAGGTAGTTTAGGATATATATCGAGTATAAATTTAAGACTTTGTGTGTGCATGATTGGATGAACAAGTTCTTGGCACTCTTGCCTTGGATTTATAGCACTCAATGCCTAGCGACTAACAGCGATTCATTGGTTTAATCCAGATTTGTGATGTTCCGAAGTTGGGTATAAGTATATTTTGGTTTTAGAAGAGTTGTGCTAGGTTTAAGTGTGTGTTCTTGGTGATGGTTTGGGATCGTGTATCTTTATGCATTATATTATAGGAAGTCATGGTTTGGCATGTGAGTAGGTGCCCTGGTATGTTTTGGGATTTAGTAGTAGTATGTTAGTTGAGCCTTAGTACTAGATAGTCAGTTTGAATGATGGTCATCGTTCAAACTCAGTAGATCATTCTTCCGAAGAGTTAGTTATCTGGGTTGGGTTTCTTGTTGACGTTCTTGAGATTTCAGGGAACCGTTAGACTTTTCCGGATCCTAGGAATAAAATCGTCTTTTCTCAGAAAAGAGTTGGTCTAGTGTTGTTTCTCGGTTTTCCGTTGTTGACCTAGAAGTTGAGACTACTAGAGGTCGGATAGCTATTGATATAACCTCTATGTTATGATCAGGTAGTCGAGATTATACTCAGCAAGATCAAGTAATAGGGTTGACGGGACTTCACCGGTTCACGTAAGTCCTTTGGGCTTACTTAGTTACAGTCTTATGTTGGTTGAATGACATGAGTGGTGCTTGCGTTACGTGTTTATATATGTTGTTAATTATAAACAACCGACTGGTAATTGGCCCACGGGTAACGGGTGGTGGTCACTTGCCAAGTTCTCCCGAGGGAGTCTAGGAGGTGCTTTGTAACTGGCCAGACTTGGATATACAGGGAGGGTACCGATCCAGTCCATGTGGTATACGGATCGGTGCGCTGAACCACTCCGGTTGGATAAAAGTCCAAGGGCAAGAGTCTAAGACTTCTCGTGTCACACTTATAATTGAATAATGTGAATGATGTTAACAAAAATAATAATCGGATTCCTGTGATATCATGTTAGGTGTTCACATGTTACTTTGATGTATGTTTGTGCTTATGCATTCTTCTGATGTTAGATTGTAGCTAACGTATTATCCGTGTTGTTAGTTCTTTGCATTTGTAGGTAGTTGTAGAGAGATCCGGAGTAGATGGTCAGCCGGGTCCACGTACTCATTTAGATGAGGACGGGGGCGTCTTTAATTTCTTCATATGCGTTGTATTATTTTCTTTGTCTTGTAAGGTTGATAGATATCATTCATGTAAATATTATTTAACGTTTTCAAATGATTTAAATATGTTGTGCCTTGTTGTAAGATCCTAGTAAATTTGTTGTCAAACTAACGTCGGGACCCATTATGAGGTCCTAACCAGTAGCTCCCCGAGTTCTGAGAATTTTGGGTGTTACAATATGTTATCAGAGTCAGGTTGGCAACAATGGCACTTGGAATCTTCTAAAAGACCAAATGTAGAAAATACCTAGAACCCAAAAGGGATCTAAGAATTTCAAAACGGATTTTTATTTTTACACACGCGTATAGTCGGGATGTTAGGTTAGTAGCACCTCGGACCACCATCAATCTCCGTGGATCTCTACAACTTGGAATAATAGGTGACTTAATATGTAGACTTATTATGATGTGTATTAATGTATGTTATATATGTATATGTATATGTGTAGCATCCTAAAGGATATTTTAGATCCTTTAGTTGCGATATCATGAAGCGATCATTGCCTCATGAAAAATCAGTATTGGACTTGAAGAGTTTTCAACACGAAAAATTGGACTCAGACCATGGATTGATTATTATACTCTGGTGGGCGTCCTGATGATCTTATAAATCATCCGAAGAACGAGTGGACAAAGAAGTAAAGATGTTGAAATAATTTTCACCACAAGGAAAATCATATGAGGAAGAAATTCCCGAGTCACCTCAGATAGAAGGAATAGAAAGTCATACAAGGGACTTGGTTGTATGAAGCCAAGAGATGAATTAGAAGAACCATGCAAGAGACGACAAGAGCTCAGATTAGAGAAACAATATTGGAACAAGAACCAAGTAGAACGTAGTACAACTAAGATTTGTTGGATAAAGGACGTTACAATCGAGTCGGATGCCCCATAGACAATTATGGGCATGAGAGATCAGAAGAGATAGGGTGTCGACCCGGATATGATGATCTAAGGTGCATGGAATGAAGAACTATAATTGAGTGTAAAAACAAAAAGGTAGACCTCACAAGTGTGGAGAGGTTTTTGACCTCCTCAAAGATATAAGAAGTTTGAAAGAATTCGCGATGCCAATATCAAAAGAGTGGAAGCCCTGTAGCAGGGTCAACGGAGTATCATGAAAGCAATATTGCCACCAACACCAGTGAAGGAATGTGTATGTAAGAACGGCCTTGGTGGAATCGAGAGTCCAGGGTAACCCCAATTATCACGAGACCTAAGTCATCAACACAAACGGTCCATGTAAGGGGAAGTGCAAGTGGATGGTAATTAAGGCCATAGAAACTGCAAGGACGCTTACAATCTATTGTGGAGGACTTGAAACGACTATTTATGTCGGATGAATGATACCGATGGACTCGAGAAGTGGAGTTATCCCGAAAGGAAGCGGAAGTGTGGAAGATAGAACGAACTAGCAAAGTATAAAAGCATTAACCGAGTAGGTTATGCTCACCAAGAATTTAATGCCAATAGAGGTATGAGAAGAGTAAGTCCTATATATTCAGTCAACAATAGACTGACTGACGTCAACTAAGTATGTGCAAGTGTTGTTTAGTATTCACGAGTTATGTACAGTTAAGAAGAGATATATGTGACTGAAGATTATTAAAGTAAAAACTTGAAAGGTCCGACATATCTAGGACTCAGCTTCCCTTGGACGCCAAAATGTCTAACACCTCGTGTCGGGGATACTCTCAGCCATACTTGAGCTCCAACTCTGAACTTTAGAGGTTTGCGCCTCTTATCTGCATAAGACTTCTGGCGACTCTGTGCTTCCAATATCCTCTCTTCGATCACTGCTACTCGATCCATATCATCATGTATCTACTTAGGTGCTACTCCGCTAACACTACTCGTATCATCCCAACATAGCGGGGTACGGCATCTCTATCCATATAAAGCCTCATAAGGAGTCATCCTGATCGAAGCGTGCCAACTGTTGTTATACGAAAACTCCACTAAGGGAAGGTGATCTGGCCATACATGTCCCCAGTCTAACACGCACACTCTCAAAATATCCTCCAGAGTCTAGATGGTCTTCTCCGATTGACCATCGGTCTAAGGATGATAAGTTGTAGTGAACAGTAGACTCGTACCTAAGGCGGCATGCACTTGCTGCCAAAACCTCGAGGTGAATCGTTCGTCTCTGTCAAAGACTATAGTCCTAGGTACAACATGAAGTCGTACTATCTTCCTATTGAACTATCTGCTAATCGACTTACTGGCCACGTCTGTAGTCTTCATCAGTTAATCTACTATGACCCAGATGGCATCAAAGCCTCGACTCGGTCTCAAACCGGTAACAAAGTCCATCGAGATGTCCTCCCACTTCCACTAGGGAACGGCAAGTGGGTGTAGCTCTCCTCCTGGTCGATGATGCTTGACCGATGGTATTTCTATGGTCGTCTATACCCGATCAAAAGTAAATCCCAACTTAGCACCAAAAACAAGTATAGTGGTTAAGTAAGGGTCGAACCCAAGAGAGTTAAGGTGTTTTAGATGCAATTATCGATTACAGTAACTAGTAACAAAGGGGGGTTTTGGTTGAATTGATGCGCACAAAAACTTATGAAAATGATTAATGCGACAAGTAAGACAATGATGGATGAATCTACACTAGATTGATTTTAAGCATGCAATTTCTACTTTGGTGAGTTCCTTTTACAAGTTTTCAAGTAATCTCCCGTCTCGATCATATATATGTGTTGCCAACCGGCATCAACACAACTTAACAGGTTAGTGTTCCGTAAACCTACAAGAACAAATAACAAATTAGCTTTCAAACAAAGACTAAGCGATATAAAGAGAAGATTAAAACCGTTAAACTTATCTTTATATTTGTGTTCCTTTTCTTTAAGTAATTACAACCCGCTATTACTCAAAGTTGCTACTAGATTAAAGACCCGAACCCGGAACCTATTAATCCTAGTTGTTTGCATGCACTTTAGAACCTAAGGTGATCAATCTCAAGCAATAGTAAACATGAAATTAGACAATGGAGATCAAGGAAACACAAAGTATTACTGAATAAAAACTTATATTAAATAGAACTTACAACCAAAGTAACAACGCAGCTTCAAACCAACTCAATGTAGCAAGGGAGTTAGCAACTCATTACAAAGGTAGCAAGACAATCTAAGTGGATAATTTATTGGATAACAAGATGGATGATTCTAGCAATCAACCAAGGACTATTTATACTACAAAAGACACTAAATAGGAGTAAATGGCCAGCCTAAAACAACCACATTTAATGCCATAAAGGTGGTGTAAATAGCCGGAGTAAAACTTTTGGCGTTCAACCGCAGAGGCGACCTTCAGGTCCGCAATGGAGGTGAAGGAAAAAACGCTTGATCTTCTTCATGGTCGCGGTGGCGGCTGGGTAGTTCCGCTGGGGCAGATCTTCAATGCTCTTCAAACGTCTAACCCTTCGACTTCCTGACGTTTCTGATGCCAAGCCGCCTGGGCGTCCCTATGTCAACGCAGAGGCGGTGACACAGCCTCTTCGTCTTCCAGCTCCCAGGTTGAGGCGCAGGCAGGGGCGCAGTGGGAGGCGCAGGGGAGCTGGTCTTCGTCTCTTCAGGGCAGGTCACCGCAGGGGCGCCAAGGAGTGGCGCAAGGGCGGTGACACACTTCATGGCCAGCGCTGGTGAAGGCGCAGGGAGCGCTCCGGTGTAAGGCGTCACCCGCAGGGGCGGTGGCAAGGCTCCGCTGGGGCGATGAGGCAACAGAAGCTTTGCTTCGTGATCGATCTTCACTCCTAAGTGCTTATAACTCCTTCCTTAGCTTCTTTTAGTCTTCTTCTTCTGGACCAAGGAGTTAGTAGCATAAACTAACACAAATGCAATAAAAAGACTCTAAAAACTACCCTAAATGATAGTGATTCCATCACCTATCAATGCTCGATCTTGCCCTACTGACAGGTTGCACACAAAGCTACATATCTTTCCACATCTGGTTTCAGAACTCCCCACCAGAATGAGCGTCTGATGTCCTGATACATCTTACTCGTATCGGGATGCACTGAGTAAGGTGTAGAGTGATCCTCCTGTAGGATCCGTTGTCTCAGCTCTCGATTAGAGGGTACACATACGCGCTCTTGGCGTCTCAAAACTCCATCAACACCAACTGCAAATTGAGGTGCCTCTCCTCGAGACATCCTGTCTCGGATCCGTGTCAAAGTTGCACAACTCTCTTGCTTTTGTCGAATTTCTACCAACAGATCAAGTAACACCTCCAAGGTGGACAAATGGCTATCGGAATTCGGGAGGTGGATATCCATCTCTAGCCATGCCAAATCTCGTTGTAGATGAGGCTAAGTTGTCAGCCGAGCGATCGTCTTCTCCCGGGGATTCTTCCTACTGAGGGCGTCTTCTACCACATTCGCCTTTCCCGGGAAGTATAAGATCATAGATCAAAGTCCTTGATCAACTCTAACTATCTCATCTAGTGGTTAGTTAACTCCCACTGAGTGAATATATAGTTTAGACGCTTATGGTCTGTGAATGTCAGACACGTGGATCAGTACAGATAATGCCTCTAAATCTTCAAAGCGTGAGCAACAGCAACAAACTTCAGATTATGGGTACGGTAATTCTCCTCATACGTCTTTAGTTGTCTTGATGTGTATGCTATAACCTTACCCCTCTACATCAGAACACATCCCCAGCTGAGCTTGGATGCATCGCTATAAACTACAAAGTCCTCAATGCCCTCTGGTTGAGCTAAGATATGAGCGGAGGTCAACTTTCTTTCAGCTCCTCAAAGCTTTGCAGGCACGGCTGGACCACACAAATCTCGTAGTCTTCCTTTCCAAGGAAGTAAGGGGTCGGGCGATAATTGAAAAGCCCTCCACGAAACGACGGTAGTAGCCTGTCAAGACTAGGAAGTTGCGTACCTCCTTGGCGTTCCTAGGAAGCGGCCAAGATGCTACAGACTCGATCTTCGCCTGATCTACCTGGATTCCTTCGACGGAAACGATATGACCAAGGAATGTCACCTTAGACATCCAAAACTCGCACTTAGAGAGCTTGGCGTAAAGCTCTCTATCCTGCAGGACTTGGAGTACGATCCTTAAGTCTCCTGTGTGTTCCTCTCTGTTGCGAGGGTATACCAGGATATCATCGATGAAGACCACTACGAACTGGTCTAGTAAGTCGATTAAGATGTTGTCATCAACTCCATGAACATGGAGGGCGCATTCGTGAGCCCGAAAGGCATCACTATAAACTCGTAGTGACCGTATTTGTCCGAAATGTCGTATTGGCTATGTCCTGCTCTCTTACCCTCAGCTCGTGATATCCGGATCTCAGATCCATCCGTGATAACACTGAAGCTCCGTGTAGCTGGTCTAACAGATCGTCGATACGGGGCAATGGGTACTTATTCTTTATTGTAACCTTGTTAAGGTCTCGGTAATCAATACATAACCTCATTGACCAGCCTTTTTTCCTAACGAAGAGCACTGGTGCGCCCCAAGGAGATACACTAGGGCAGATGAAGCCCTTCTATACTAACTCCTCGAGCTGCTTCTTAAGCTCAAGCATCTCGATAGATGTCATGCGGTAAGGAGCCTTCGAGATCGGTCTTGTCCCGGGCTCTAAATTAATGTCAAAGTCTACACTCCTCTGTGGAGGTAAACTTGATGGCTCTCCAAAAACTTCGGTAAACTCGCATGCTATCGGAATTTCCTCCGACGCTGGACTCATATTATCCTTCGTGGCATAGCACTAGAAAATCTCGCAACCTTGACCGATAAGTCTCGCAGGTTGCACTACACTGATGACTGTACCAATCTTTCTGAGTTCCCATCCTCAGAAAATCTCCACATGGCCAGACTATATAGTTACCGTCATCGTCCTCTTGCCGATGTCCAAAACAACCTAATGACGAACCATCCAATCCATGCCTAGAATGACTTCTTCATGTACTAAGTGCATGACAAAGAAGTCAGTTGGCCAATCGCGACCTCTCAATCTAATAGGGCAATCGCGAACCTCTCGTGGACCCATATCTTACCCCCGTCGGGTAATCCTATGAAAAAGGGTCTCCCCTCTACGGTAACTAAGGTCAATATATCTACACATGCATCAAATATAAAAGAAAGTGTATCGCCGGTATCGTAAAGAACCCTGACTGGAAAACCATTAATAAGAATGGTACTTGTGGTCGTTGGCGTTGTCGGCTCTATAACACTCCTCAACTCATAAACTTTGGCTTATGCATCTCTGGTGTCTGCAGAACCACCAACTCGTTCCCTACCACTCCCTTGCCCTTGAGTGGAACCCTAAAGAGCAGTAAAACCAGGAGCTCTCTACTGTTGCTGGTGGTGATACCGAGGTCTCTGTTCACCTCCGGCAACACTGGCAGGTGGAAATCCCTACTGGGATAGCGCCTTGTCCTGACGGCAAAATGCATCTATGTGTCCAGGTTTGCACAAGAAAAGCAAGTCACCGTACTCTTCTTACAATCAACTTTCATGTGTCCGACACCACCTCAGTTAAAGCATTATCGTCCTTTGTCGGAACTTTGCTTAGACTGCGGGAAACTAGATCATCCCGGCGTCTGACTGCGCCCAAATCTAAATGTTCCAGCTCCAACATTGGCAGGTCTAGTCCTTTGTATCTTCTCAGGACCTTCTGCTTGAGAAGCTCTCATCTAACCCGGTCGGTCTCTCTCATAAGTAGATGCTCTATCCTGATAGTCCGTGAAAGACTCGCAACAAAAACTAGCAAGATAAGAGCGTGTAGACTCTCTCAACCTCCGAGAGAAAAGTTAAACATGCTGATCCACGGGTGGTGCAGACGGACCTAGCAAAGACAACTCCTCCTAAAACTTGCTGACAATCTCAACAATAGGATCAGTATCCTCGAATCCAGCCTTGAGGAAATCTTGAAGTCGATCTCTCCTCATAGCTGTAGGGCAATAGTGATCCCTGATCATAGTCTTCACCTGTTTATAACTCGCAACCTTGTCGGGGGCAGTCCTCTACCAGGAATGAGCCTGATCTTTCAGCAACGTTTGTGCTATGTCGACTCGACGTCTCTTTGGGCAACCGATCGCCTCCATAGCAGAATCCAGCTATCCTAGCCACAACTCCACCTCTAATTAATTCTTTCCTTTGAAAGAAGGAACCTTCAGCTGGTTGAAAGCCTTCAACAACCAGTCGGGTCTCGGCTCTCTCGCCTGTTCTGGAACTCTAGCAACCTCAGTAGCTCTAATAGGTACAGCAACAACTTGCGTAACTCTCTACAAAACCTCAGCTGATCTCGCGGGTACTGCCGGTGTTGGTACAGGTCCTCCAGTCTTGATAGCCTCCTCGACTCTTTGCACGTAGTCGCGATATGCAGAAGCTCCGATGGATACTCGACCGGACTCGGTCGACTTCACTCTATGTGCTCCGGATCTAGCGGCGGTCCCATTCCCAACCTTTAGAACGACGGTCTCAGCAACTTCTTCAATGAACGCTTCAGCGATAGGCGGATCAGCAAATGAGGCTTGGCCCCGACCTCTAGCTAGTGGATGTCTTCCTACACGTCCTCGTCCACGAACAGTAGGTGGAAGAGGTGGTCGGCCCCTTCCTTGCCCCCAGCATATGTAGCTCTATACGCGCCATCTACTATAAGGATAAATATAAATATATATGGCTTTGCTACAACTAAAGCAGAAATCTAGAAAAAGCACATAAAGGCCAACATCAAAGAAAACTAACTGTTGAGATCTGCGGAGGTAGTAGAGGTCGCTCGTACATCTATCCCAGACCGACAAGTTTAAAATCAAAAACCCCTTTTGTAAACGTAGACCCCTTGCGGGTTCAGATTATTTATCTATTCGACCTTTAGAAGATACGAGTGTCATTGTTGCCAACCTAGAACTCGGATACCATATTGTAACACCCCAAGTTCTAGGAACTCGAACCGTTACGGCCTAGGACCTCACAATGGGTCCCGACCCTCAAAGTAGCAACAACAACATCGGATCTAACGACAAGGCACAAATAAATGAAAACCTAAACTTATATAAAACCAAAGGTTATATTAAAGGAAAACGTAAAAGAATCGCAACCGAGTTCAAAACAAACTGAAAGAACGATAAATGAAATATAAACCCAATCATGTCCTATAATGTACGGGAACCCCGGCTGACCACACCATCCGGATCACTCAGCAGCACCAATATATTGCAAGGCTTCTACAACATCGGTATAAACCTTTAGCTAACATTCTAGATATCAGAAAGATAGTAAAGGCACAAACACACATAAGGTAATATAAACATATAGCATGCTCGGATCAACCGGTTATTATCTTACATTAAGTTAACCCCTTTACTAAGTCAACTTATGTTGTCACATGAAAATCTCCGTGATCTTGCCTCTGTCCCCTTTCACCAACAAAAATAGAGGTGATGCATCCCTCCGTTACCTATGGACTAGTCGCAAGAGCACCTCCCAGTTTCCCCATTTTGAACTGGACAAGTGGTCACCGTCCGGTTATAATACACTTGGGTCAATTAAGGTATAAAAGGTCAATCCTAGTCCGGTTATTCGTTATAACAATAAACAACAACACAAACAATTCAATATACTCCAACCAATATACGTAATGCAGCTAAGTAAGTTCAAGGGACTTACCTCACTTGAAGGAAAACTCAAAGGTAATGCAAGGTCAGCGAACAACTCAGTTTTCCGAAGGAAAGGAAGGATTGTCAAAGACGGGGCTACTGTAGACAAAACTACGGGGCAGCTAGACTGGGCGTAGGGGCGGCACTGGGCAAATCCTGCGGGGGTGACACGGAGGAGGCACGGGAGCTGTTTTGGCACAGAAGGTGCGTTTTCTCCTTCGATAGCAATTGAACTGCACAAAGGCCAAAGCTTTCTTCTCTCCACACACACACGTCATAACTCAACCAAGGGAGCCTGTGAACATCAACGTATCAACAAAGGAAGGCCAACAAGAATCAAGACTCGATCTTGATCCTTGTGAAGGGAATGGAGAAGAACGAAGAGAAAAGAAGAAGGAAACAAAAGATGAAGCATGCAGCGTATGCCATGAAGGTACAAAAGATCAATGGAACAAAGAACTTACAATTCTACAGGAGATCACAAGGGAAAGACTGCAACTTTGCTTGAGGTTGAAGAAAAACGTATGCAAGAAACGGGAAAAGGAAGAGAAGGCTGGAATTTATAGAAAATAGTTGGGAAGGATAAGGAAAGACGTTTTAGGGTTTAGAATATCCAGGAAATCCAACCAAAGATATAAAATCGGATCCTCTAAGAAAGGAAACAAGATAGAAACGAAAAAGGAAAGCAGATCTCGCGATATGGGGTCCACCGCACCCATGGGAAGACCTTGTCGCGACCGCGGCTGGCCGCATGAGCGGACACTGTCATCGCGGGGGCGGTGATAGACCCCAGGTTGCCGCAGGAGCGGCCGCTGTCACCGCGGGGGCGGTTACAGCCAGAAACCGGTTGTTACATGTAGACATATTTTCTAACAAAGTATGCAAATATAAGGTCAATTGCTATGGATATATGTCTATGCATGCAAAATAAAGAAAAAACTACCTATATGAGTGTCAATACTAAGGTCATAATTCATGTTATCGGGTTCTAATGATGATACCGCAAGTAATTCGCATGTCGGGTCGTCATCCATATTTTCAATTTTTAGTATTTTACATTGACGTATGTAAGCATATACGTTTATTCTTCATTCTTTTAGAGTTCCGACAAACAAAAAAGCAACCCTCCCTTTTTTGGATGTTCCATATCATATACATATGCTTTGACCTTAAAGCCACTCATGTGGTACTTCATTGTATCATAAATAACATATTCATTTGTATAGATATCATCATTGATCTACATCCAAAAAGTCGTATGCTTTGGAAGAAGCTTACCGCCCTATCAATGCAGAAGTTGCGGGTTCGAGTACATCTTGTTTATTAACAAGACTAAGACTTTTGTAACTTATCCTCCGTTTATAAGTTCATAGCTTTTGCGATAGCTTCATCAATGTTACCTACCAAATAAAAGGCTTGCTCGGGAAGTCCGTTTAATTCTCCGGAAAGTATCAGTTGAAACCCTATAATTGTTTACGCTTCAATCCTAATTATATTCAAGGACAAACCTAGTTCCAAAACTCTGATTATTCTCTAGAGTCCTAATCCGGAATAAAACTATGAATTTAATTAACGAATTGAATTTACTTGTGAAGTAAATAGGGTATAAGATGAACCCCTAGTCCTAGTCGTGCACATCCTCAAGACCTCCAAATCAAAGGCTCAAATTCACTATAAATAACAAGTGTTTACAACACACAAGAGTCCCTCAAACTCAATGCAAGAAGTACAATCAAATAAGGAAATAAGAGTACAAGATAATAGAGAGAAAATCCCCTATAACGTAGCAGTGGAGAAGGAATCAAAGTAGCTTGATTGTGCACGACTGAGAAAATCTTGATCAATAACACCAACTTCCGGTAAGGATTCCGAACATTCAAATCTCTAGAATCGTGGGAAGGAAGAACATTGACAAGAATACCACAACGGTTTCAAGACGAAAACCTTGAGATCTAAAATTTTGGATCATCTCTCATATGGATGTGTGTGAGGTAAGAGAATGAACAAATAGTTCAATTGCACGTTAAGGGGTTTCAAGGTGGGCTTCTTGCTTTAATTGTTTATCTAGTTTCAAAACTCCGATTATTGTCTTGTACATATACCTTGACCCCTTAAATAAAATAACCCTAAGTGTGTAGCTTAGAGAAATTACATCAACAAATAGGTTGGGTTTTTGAATGGTTTTGGGTTGGATGATGAGTTTCGAGTTAATATATGGCTAATTTATTTGAATATAGTCGAGCTCACATATTTATGGAGTTTTTAATTTGGATCCGAGCTTAACCGGTATAGGTTGGAATGATGTCGTCTTTTTGAGGTTGAACTATATTTTTCTCTAGTTGTTAAGGCCAATTCATTCAAGTTATGTTTTCGGTCCCAAAAATCCGACCCTTGCTTATCATCTTGTATATATACATTGAGACCTTAAATAATATAACCCAAAGTATGCAACTTAGAGAAAAGCTCGATTTTTGAATGATTTTGGGCTGGATGATGAGTTTTCTCTTGATTTTTGAATGATTTTGGGCTGAATGATGAGTTTCGAGTTGATATATGACTAATTTATTTGGAAAAAAAATCGAGGTCATTTATTTATGGAATTTATTTTTTAGTATCTGGGCTTAACCAAAACGGATTGGAATGGTATCGTATATTTGATGTTGTTCTCATATGAAACAATACTCATCGCCGTGATCGGAACTATATTTTTGTCTGAGATCAAGTTTTGACAATGCTAGTGAAATTAAGAGCAATTTTGGACATCCCATTACAAATTGCATAAATCAGCCATATACCAGCTTGATTCCAACATTTTTTGTAAATACTATTACGGTTTTGTAATTTGGCTTTGGTTAGTACATTTTTTTCCTAGATATGAAGAATGATCAAATTGTGATATAAATATCTGAAATATAAAAACATAGAAAAACAATGGAAATGAAGAAAGTTGTAGCAAGTACTGTACTGACACTAAATTGAAAAACGTAAAATATATCTTTTAAAAAATAGTAAAATAAAGATAAAAAATGCAAGTATCATCGACTAGCGCATTCAAATGTGTGAATGAAATAAAGACTTCTGAGCACTCATCTCCTTCCTGTCGGGATGTCAAAGTGTCAAGTCTAAGCTAAACATATTATATTTCAATCAATTTCTGTTTTATAGTTTTTAATTTACACCTTTGTAAAACAGCAAGTTCATGGGTTAAAATATCAAATGATGTCGCAAATGCACGGGTCAAGATTTAATAAAGGCACAACGGTGATTCGTAACTGTGATCAAAAGTTCACGGTTACGGGATCTGTAATCGTCATGATTACGGGTTATGGATCCGTGATAATTTTCTACATTAATTCTAACTCGAAAAAAAAATCTGACATCATCACGGTTACGGGTTCCGTAACCGTGATGTCAGGAAAAAAAAAAGGGAGTAAATATGATGTTGTATAAATAAGAGAGGAAGCGATTTAAGGAAATACGTATCCCACTATGATAAATCAAGATATAAGCAAGTATATGAATATTATGAATATTCATCAACGAATATTGCACGTAACTATCAAATATAGCCTTAACCACAGACAAATATAGACCGTTCTTAATCTATCTTGAAGACGCTCTCGCATTTGCAGCATAAGAAAAACCTATGAAGCATGTAGAAAAAATGTAGAAAGGCCAAACAAGCCACACTCTCGCAAAAAAAGCTAGAAAGCTATGAGAGTTAAGAATCCTGGAGGTAAAACTAAAATGTTACTCTCTAAACCAAGTTCAACTTAGTAGATACAATAAAATTAGCAAGCGCTTGCTAATACTAATCTTATTTATGTTCCCAAAATCAACACCATTTTTCAATGTATGAAAATAAAAGGGTAAAAATAAAGCGCACTAAGAAGACACAATTTTTTGCTCAAATGTTAGGGATTCATCTTGTCTAAACTCTTCTCTTATCTCCCTCTCATGCTTATGATTCTTGTACCCTGGTCGAAATGACCCCCTCATGTACATGCCCCCTCTTACTCTATAAATATAAACTTTCCAAAAAAACTTTTTTGCTGATCTCAATTCAACAATTTATATACGCAGTTATAAATCAGTTCATCGTAGGATCCAACCAGACCCATCTCGTTGATTTTAGATGCCCGTGCAAAAATATATTTTATCACTTTAAAAAAAATTATTATTGTTAATCATACAATTAATTATTGATAAACAATGTTTACTTAAGTAATATGTAGTATTTAATTGACTATATTTTAAGCATCGGAAGATCTTTTTATAAATTAAAATTTTCAAGTATTATGAAAAATAAAACATTAAAAAATTAAAGTTTATATAAATAAATAATATAATGTTAAAAAAGGCTAAAAAGAAGTCTCATAAGATATCCGGCCTTAAACCATCTACAAAACCAACAATAATAACAACCTTCCCACAATTAACGTTATTAAATCTTTTCTTTTTAAATCTAAAAAAGATTTTAGAAATCTTTTATTATCGGCATGAATTTGTATAAATAGGGAGTCTAAAAAGTATACAAATAATACATTTCTTAGTCTTTTGGTTAAGTTCGACTATAATTATTATTCATATCGGAATAATATTTTATTTTTGGGATCGTTAACCTACAATTATGTTGGATCATAATGTTCTTCCCCAAAGTAATTGTACCCCTAAAGTTTTATTTTTAGGGAAGAGTAATTGTACCCATAAAGTTTTACTTTTAAGAACGTTACCACATAATGTTACCCTACAATTATGTGAGTCATAATGTTCATCCCTAAAGTAATCTTGCCCTTTGGTTATTACGTTAAATTTTCACGTTACTTTTATATAAGTAACCCGTACCCCTAAAGTTTTATTTTTAGGGAATATGTTTTTCTTATTTTCAAATGAGTATAAAAATGATCTATTTAGTTAAATTTTTTGAGCGATTTTGTTGTTCCACATCGATTAGCTACTAAGGTGGATGATTTTAGAACTTGTATAAATAGGGAGTATATATACTCGCTGACGTGGCGCGCAGTGGAGAAGTGGCGCGCAGTGGAGGCTCTATTTCTAAAATAGAGCTCCCACAGTTAACGTCATTATATCTTTTCTTTTTAAGTCAAAAAAAATTTTTAGATATCTTTTGTTATCAGTATCATCCATTTTACGCTAAATTTTTTGAAAAATTTTGTTATCCCACATCGATTATCTACTAAAGTTAATGGTTTTAAAACTTATATAAATAGGGAGTATAAAGAGTATACAAATAATACATTTCTTAGTCTTTTGGTTAAGTTCGACTATAATTATTATTCATATCGGAATAATATTTTATTTTTGGGATCATTAACCTACAATTATTTGGGTCATAATGTTCTTCCCTAAAGTAATCGTACTCATAAAGTCTTATTTTTAGGAAAGAGTAATCGTATCCCTAAAATCTTATTTTTTGAAAACGTTACTTTTATATAAGTAATCCCTACCCCTAAATTTTTATTTTTAGGGAAGATCTTTTTCTTATTTTCAAATGAATATCAAAATGATCTATTTAGTTAAAAGTTTTTGAGGAATTTTGTTGTCCCACGTCGATAATCGCTGACGTGGCGCGCAGTGGAGACAATATTTCTAAAATAGAGCTCCCACAATTAACGCCGTTAAATCTTTTCTTTTTTAAGTCTAAAATTTTTTTTATACAAATCATTTGTTATTAGCATCATCCATTTTACGTTAAACTTTTTTTGAAGGATTTTGTTATCCCACATCGATTAGCTACTAAAGTTGATGGTTTTAGAACTTGTATAAATAGGGAGTCTAAAGAGTCTACAAATAATACATTTCTTAGACTTTTGGTTAAGTTCAACTATACTTATTATTCATATCGGAATAATATTTTATTTTTGGATCGTTAACCAACAATTATGTGGGTCATAATGTTCTTCCCTAAAATAATTGTACCCCTAAAATCTTATTTTTAGGAAAGAGTAATCGTACCCCTAAAGTTTTATTTTTAAAGAAGATTTTATTATTGGGAATGTTAATTTCCAATTATGCGGGTCATAATGTTATTCCCTAAGTAATCTTGGTCTTTGGTAATTACGTTAAATATTTTCACGTTACTTTTATATAAGTAAACGTATTCATAAAGTTTGATTTTTAAAATATTTTTTTATTTTTTTCAAATGAATATCAAAATGATTCATTTAGTTAAATTTTTTTGAGGGTTTTTATTGTCCCACATCGATTAGCTATTAAGCTTGATGATTTTAGAATTTATATAAATAGGGACTCGATTGAATATACAGATAATACATTTTGTAGCATCTGAATAATGTGTTTTTTGGATCGTTAACCTACAATTACGTGGGTCGTAATTGTGCCCCTCGAGTATTTTTAGGCAACCTTATCTATTTACGTTTAATATTTTTAGAATTTTGACTATACAAATAATACATTTTTGGCTAATAAATCTTTATTTTTTAAACTATTTTTTAAACCATTTTTTAAACCAAAGAATCTTTTGTTAACAAATTAACAATATGTTAGTGGAACTATTTCATGTTACTTTTTATTGTTGGAACCAATCTGTTTTTGGGATAATTTTTTAAATAAAAATAAATATACTCCGATTTTGTCTGTTAGTTTTCGATTTCTATTTACGTTAAATATTTTTATGTTATTTTGGTTAAGTAATCGTATCCCTAAAGTTTATTTTTTAGGGAAAATTTTTTCTTTTTTTTCAAATGATTATTAGGCTGATGTATTTACGTTAAACTTTTTGAGAGATTTTGTTATCCCACATCGATTAGCTAATAAGGTTGATGGTTTTAGAACTTGTATAAATAGGGAGTCTAAGTATTATACGAATAATACATTTCTTGACCTTTTGGTTAAGTTCAAGTATAATTATTATTGAGATAAAAGGGAAAGTAGGCTAATTATGCATTAATGTAGATTAACTAGTCTCTTTTGTAAAAATGTAGATAAAGTAGGCCCCTTGTAATTTTGAGAAAAAGATAAAATCAAAAATAATTTAAGATACTTTCAAAATTAAAAAGGAAAATGAGAGTGGTCCCCTATAATTATTCAAAATTAAAAAGATTCTCCCCTTAATTTTTTTAAATAAAAAAGGAAAAATAAGAGTGGTCCCCTACCATTAAGGAATTAGTTTTAAAAAATAAAAAGATTCTCTCCCTTAATTAACAATTTAACATTGCTTTTTTTTTTTTAAAATAATCGCTTATTTGCTGGCATTAAAATTAATTACATAATTTTATGTACATAATCTGCGTGCGAAGTTATGTACATAATCTGCGTGCGAATTTATGTACATAATCTGCGTGCGAATTTATGTACATAATCTGCGTGCGAATTTATGTACATAATCTGCGTGCGAATTTATGTACATAATCTGCGTGCGAATTTATGTACATAATCTGTGTGCGAATTTATGTACATAAATTATGTACCGAATTTCTGAGAATCATTCTCATTTTCCTTATTTAATTAAAAAACAGCCATATTAATTAAGGGAGAATCTTTTTAATGAGAGTGGTCCCCACAATTAATATTCAATTATCTTTTTAATTTAGTTTATCTTTTTAATTTTTAATAGTTATTTATCTTCCTTAATTAAGGGAGAGAATCTTTTTAATTAGAGTGGTCCCCACAATTAATAACCTCTTTATAATTTAATTTAGTTTTATTTTTTGAGAGAAAATTAGAGGGGCCTAGATTGTATCATGGATACAAAAGGGCTCCTTTACACCAATTTTCTCATTATTATTCATATAGGAATAATATTTTATTTTTGGGATCGTTAACTTATAATTATGTGGGCATAACGTTCTTTTCAAAAGTAATCGTACCCCTAAAATTTTATTTTTATTGAATATTTTATTTTTGGGATCGTTAACCTACATATGTGGGTCATAATGTTCTTTCGTAAAGTAATCTTGGCTTTTTGGTTAGGTTTGATTTCTATTTACGTTAAATATTTTCACGTTACTTTTATATAAGTAACCGTACCCCTAAAGTTTTATTTTCAGTGAAGATTTTTTTTATTCTTTTTTCAAATGAATATCAAAATGATCTATTTAGTTAAATTTTTTTGAGGGTTTTTGTTGTCCCACAATCGATTAGAGAACTTGTATAAATAGGGAATCTAAGGATTATATGAATAATACCTTTCTTGGCTTTTGGTTAAGTTCAAGAATAATTATTATTCATAGCGGAATAATATTTTATTTTTTGGGATTGTTAACTTACAATTATGTGGGCATAACGTTCTTTTCTAAAGTAATCGTACCCCTAAAGTTTTATTTTTAGGGAAGATTTTATTTTTGGATCGTTAACCTATAATTATGTGGGTTATAATGTTCTTTTCTAAAGTAATCTTGGCTTTTTGGTTAAGTTTGATTATACGAGTAACCGTATTCCTCAACTTTTATTTTTAGGGAAGATTTTTTTTCTTTTTTTCAAATGAATATCAAAATGATCTATTTAGTTAAATTTTTTGAGGGTTTTTGTTGTCCCACGTCTATTAGCTACTAAGCTTGATGGTTTTAGAACTTGTATAAATAGAGAGTATAAAGAATATACAAATAATATATTTCTTGGCGTTTTGGTTAAGTTCAAGTATGAACTCTATTCATAACTGAATAATGTTGACGTGACGCCTCCACGGTTTTTTTCCGGATTAATTCTTTTATCAAATTACAAATTAAGCCAATAAATCTTTTTTTTATTAAACTATAATTATTTTGTAAAATATGGAATTTGCTATCCTACATCGATTATTAAAAAAACACGACCCTTTGAGAAGTTGTATAAATAAACACAAAAAGTTTGAAGATTAATGTTATCTTTTGATTTTACAATTATTTCGTTTTCTATCAATATTACTTTTGAGTTTACACTTATATCAAGTTTATATTCTTCTTTTCCAAAATCGAACTATCGCGCATGTTTTCGAGGTTTCACGACAAATGTTATCTTCTAGATAGATGTCGTTTATTATTTGACATTTATTTATTTTTTGAAGTAATTTATTTTGAATATATTTTTGCATTTTATAGATGTCGTTTATTATTTGATATTTATTAAAATCACAAATCAATTTTTTTACATTTATTAATATTCTGGTTTTTATAATATAGATATAGTGAACACTTTTGATTTGGTATGCTCCCATATGTAGTCAAAAAATTAGGTCAATAATTATGTTGTTGTTATTATTTAATAAGCGTATACTTTATTACATAAACATTCATAATCAAATCAACAAAATATTAAATCTATAAAAAATTATTAACACAAAAAAAACATTTTAAAATACTCATACAAGCCACGTAAACTAAGCTAGTTTGTTCATCAAACTCAATTCAGTTTGGAACATTTTGAGGTCCCGCGCGTCATTTCAATCAAGTCCACGTGACATGCCGGGTTACTTCAGTTTTGCGGTTCATCTCGGACCAATATAATAGAAAAATAACGGGATTCCGGAAATTTCATATTCTAAGTTAAATTGGTTTGTGTCCAATTGGTATCAAATGTCATTATTTTTCATTTGCGAATATCGTATGGTTGATGGACTGAAAATTTTCGAATGAAGATGATTTTTTATGACGCAGAGATTCTGTCCGAAGTTGAGAATTTGAGCGTGGATGATTTATTATTACAGCAGTGGAGTCACGTCGCCTTCATTTTCCTGGTAACAAAGGTTCTGCTTGTGTTGATTTCTATGGTAGAATTCAGTCCGATATAGCAACACAAATGCCACTGCTCATCGTTGGATTCAATACAACAAAACCAAAAAAAACACAGACTAGTCCATTCAAGAAATCTGCAATCTGGATCACCTTAACCACCTTCTCATATCACTGGTCGAAGAGGGTGACACTTCCCCACCAGCTAAGCTATCCGTATAACACGAAGAGTATATAGATTGCTGCTCCCCATACCCCAACGCCACTCCGCTTACACTCTTGAAGCTCGGACTCCTCAAGCTATACGTATCTGGACAAGGTGGGACCGGGTACGATAACCGCTTCTTCACTGACCCCCCACCCCGCTCCCTCTCCGGGGTCATCGCTCTCTGCCTCGGTGCGCTCTGGGACCGAATGCGCGCCTTAGCAGACTCCGTAGCCGCCATATAATTGGGTATGGATCCACCGTAGCTGGCCATGCTGATACCGTCGCCGCCCCTGCTATGTGCCTGCTGCAGGTTACCTGTGTAATGGTAGTTGGATCGTAAGCTCGGGGTCTGAGATGATACTGAGAAGCCTCGCTCTTCTCTAATGCATCGAGGGCTAGCTGATCGGACTTGGATGGGCCTTGATCTCGAGGGAGAAGGCGTGACGGGCGACTGCTGATGTTGATGGAGGTTCGAGCTGTGGCTGTGGCTGTGGGCTCTATGGTGGATAGGTGAGGCGGGGCGTTGGTAGTGTTGGTGGCTCGGGGCGTTGGAGTAGGCGTTGGATCTTCTAGGTGGAGGGTGTGGGTAATTGTAAGGGAGTTGGGAGGAGGTGTCCATTTCGACGGTTTTGATGGCGGCTTCTGATCTGCACCTATCAACTGATGCTCTTCCTTCCCATTGTCTTGCAGTCATCCATCTGTCTAGCCATCTTGGTTTATCTTGATCCAGCTCCTCTTCCCCTCCAATTGAGCTCCTATCACTCCTCCACATCTATTTCATCATAAGTAGCAAATCTTATGAGCATTATGTATTGTTTATTAGCACCAAAACAAACAAAATATGTTGAGACGTGTCCCACATCGACAATATGAACCTAAGTCCTATTACCAATTGGTTTTACGATGGAACCATATGAACTAAGTCCTATTACCAATTGGTTTTAGGATGGAATCATACGTGTGGCTCACTAAGACGTAATTTGGTATGGGACCAATATAAGAAAAAGTTAACAAAATATGGACCTGTTCCGAGAAGGCTTGAGAAAGAGACTTCTCACGCTTGAAAGCAGCAGCCTCCCTTCTACTCTGCAGCATGGCTTTCACTTCCTCCACCGTCTGCTGTCTCTCATCCCACTCGTTCCCTCCACTGCTCGCCTCCCTCAGATGTGACTGTCAAATTCAATTCACTCAAAAACATGACATTGGAGGTTACAGCCGACATTAATTATAATGGATGAAAACTTACAACAGATCTTCTCTCGGCCAAGTCCTGGACAAAGCAGGAGTCGCTGAATGCAGATTTGCGGGGATGGACCCGGACGCGTTGGTCTAGTACACGAGACTGGACCCGCACCAGGGCTTGCATGCACTTGAGGGTCATCTTTGCCTGTTTCCTCACATTGTGACCCCTCACTAAGGCTTGCAGCTTCACCAGCCCCTTTAGTGCTCTCAATGCTCTTCTTGCCTTTGAAATATTTTTAACAATTTAACAAAAACTCTCATTCAAACTTATGCCAATACTAATCCACCATACTAGCATAAAGCTGAAATGCAAGATTTGGTATCTTATTTAGGAGATTTAAGTGAATTGTTCATTATAAATAAACATTATTTAGGTGAGACAGAAGCTAGCTACTAATAATGGTGGAACTTGAATAAGCTTAATGCGAACTGTGAGTTGTCTACTAGCTCCCAAAAAATGCTGAAACTTACAGTTCATTATTTTGGTCTGCAACCGGGTATGATTGGCCAATGGATTTACAATTAAATATTTATTTTGAAAAATTAGTGTGACTTAAAAGATCCAAAACAAGTAAGTCTCAACTAGATTCTTGTAATTTATATAGGAAGCATTAAATTTGTAGAGAATTAAAAATTGGTGACTTACTAGATAGCCTCTGAATGCAGTCTGAATGAGTACAGCAGCGTAGTCCTCTCTAGCACTCCGCCTTGTATACGTTACGGCGGTGGTGGTGGTGGTGAGCCTGGCGACCTCCATAGCAGCCTGGGCAGTGGCGACAGCAGCCTCAGCAGCAGCTGTAGCGACTGCGACGGCAATGGCATGCCTCTGTTCATCCTCGGCGTTTGGGTGCTGCTTCTGCGGTGATTCCTGGGTTGGGGTCTTCCTGAAAAGCCATCTCCTCCTATCCTTTTTCTGCAGAATCAACTTATCATCGTCTCCATTGGTGTTCTTATTAGGGTGATCTTTAGAAGGAGATCTGAAAGCCCTTTTGACAGCAGCAGTTAACCAAGAGCCTGTAGTGCTACTCCCCTTCTTCCCCATGGATGATGGCAAGTAAAGGCGAAAACAAGAGTGAAGCGAGTTGTATACAAACTACAGAAATCAAGTCAAATCAAACAACCTGGACTTGAATAGTAAGTGAGAGGGAATAATGTGATAGATGTAAGTTTTGCTTTTGGAGCAATGGAAATGTGCAAAAAAGGAGAATTGAATAATCAAACACAAGTATGTGCAATAAAGTTGATGGGGGGAAAAAGGCGAGCCCTTTCTTCTCATATATGTTTATTGAAGCAGCATATGATATGGCGCATATGGGAATGGGGTAGAGGACAGTAAATGTGTTGGGTGTTGTCAGAGTCAGAGATAAAGAATCATGTTACTTTCACTTTTCCCATTACATTATACTACTCCACACCTACTGTTTAATCTTTTTTTTTTCTTTACTTATTCTCTTCATACACTATTCTACTACTATTCTAATTTAATATCTTCTCTTACTACATATTTAGGGACACTACACAAGGTTTGGAACGCCCTCATCGCACGCCTTTCTGTTCCATTGAAAAAAAAAAACCCTTCTTCACTTCTACATTGAACCTCGAAATGACATTCCGTCGTAGCAAAGAAGATCCTGAAACAATTTTGGACCAAACTCACAACTTGGGCCCAGGAGGTCGGCCCACAACTTGGCCAACGTCTTATTTTCTTTCCTTTGTTTCTAACTTATCTTTTAGTCCGATCCTATCTTAACATAAAATAGGATCGATAGAGATTTGGGTTTTCCAGCTCTTTTTGGACCTTTTACATAAGGCTCTTCAGCCATTAGGTTATATATCTCCTTTTTCACGCATTTACAAAGTTCTCGGCAAAAACACTTATTGTAGGTCGTACGACACCCCTACAAATCGGATGACGGCCTCTCCTTTTGATCAATATTATACTTTGTTTTGTTATCCTAATGTATGTGTGAGTAATCCCTCTTTGTTTCAGGGTCTGGTGAGCCCGATTTTGTACTAATCTGTGATATTGGGCTGATTATATGTATTGATTGTATACCTATGAGTTATGGTAGTATTAGTTATACTATATGCTCCACAAAGGATGAGCTTGACTTTAAGTGACAACATGGTCCTCACACATTAGTGTCTCATTCGATGTGATGAATCGGCAACCGTCTTGTGTATGTGACAATCATGGTGACAACATCGATGTGTTGCAAACAATGATCTAACCACATGTGACAATCAATGAAGTTGTTTTACATAACTCTACCTTATATTCAATATTGTTAATTGTCTTTTGAGATCTATAATATGCATGTTGAGGTGATCCGGATTCCGAAATGCTTTATCACTATAGCTATTTGTTGCTTAACTTTTAACCCCCTCAAATATGATTTCGGACGTTCAAAAGATCCAAACTTTCTCCTGCCGTTTTTGTTTTTATTTATAAACTGTTTTACGTACTCAAGAGAATTCCTTGAGGGTCGTGGGATGACTTACCTACCTAAGTCTATGATTTTGATTCGATTCTCTCTCTGGTTATTCTCTTATTGTCTTATGGTGTTTTGACGTAGTTTTGACCCGTCGACCTACCCTTGCCGGATGATCTACCTTGTATTGTCTTTTGTTTCTAGTTACTTTAGGTGATCATTTGTACATGTACATATTCAATTTACTTTATGCTTGGTTTTGGTTTTATAATTAATTCGTCAAAGTTAAACATCGCATTCCTTGTATTCGATCCTAACACCCTCTACTACAACCAGTCGTGTAAGTATTTGCGAGACCTGATGTTAACACTTCAACCTCATCACTTCGCCACATCCATAAAGTGGAACTAGAGCCAAAAAATTATCCAACACCCAACCCATGGAATATTGGATCCATTCTTGCTTCACGATTCAACATAAGTCAAACAAATGAGATCACTTGCACAAAACCATAAAAATCTCTAAGTAACACATTGGAAAAAAAATATTAATGAGAGTTTCAAGTTTGGACCTCTGAAAATTAAATTAGTTCGTGCTTGACCGGAGTAGAGAAATTATAATTGGAATCGAGATCAATGACCCGTTAGAGTTCTCAAGGGCCTATCAGTTATTATTTTCTAACAAAGTGTAATAATTACTAATTTAAAGGGTTAATTTGTAATAGAAGGATGTACGTGTAATAAATATTAAATTAAAGGGTATTAAGTGTAACACCCCAAATTCTCAAAACTCGGAGCGCTACTGGTTAGGACCTAAATGGGTCCCGACCAAGTTTGACAACAATTTCACCGGATCTTACAACAAGGCATAAATGTAAGTAAAACGATTTAAAACAATAAAATATAATGACATGAATGTATAACTTATGAGAACCTTACAAGACAGAAATATCATTACATTGTGCATGTAGAAACTGAAAGACTCTCTCTTTTACAATCTATATGAGTACGTGGACCCGGATAACCATCCACTCCGGATCTCTCTACAACTACTTATACCTACAAGACATCTACAAAGACGGATAAAACCGTTAGCTAACAATTCTAATATATCAGGAGATACTAGAATAGCACAAACACACGTAAATGCGAAAAATAAACACACAACATGCTTTCACAAAGAACCGGTTATTATCTTGTATATATAAGTGATTCACTTCAATCCGTTTAAGGTTTTGGCACGAGAAGTCTAAGTCTCTCGCCTCTGTTTCTTTATCTAGCAGGAGTGGTTCGGCGTACCTCCCCATATACCATGTGGAGTGGTTCAGTACCCTTCCGTATACCATGTCTGGCGTATTCACGGAGATCATCCCAATCTCCCTCGGGTTACTGAGCAGCTGATGCCACCGCACTTTACTCTTGGGTCAAAATAGAAGTCGTTGTATTAAACTATTATCATACTTATAAACACATGAATCAAAAACCACTATCATAGTCCACACCAATATACAGAAAGCTAGCTAAGTAAGCCCAAAGGACTTACCTGTATTGGTCCAAAACTCGACTACCATAATGTTACGGTCTAGCCCGTATGTGACCCCAAATGCATGGTCAAAACGGTAACACGTCTCAACATCATATCTCCATTTTCTATAAATATCTAGGAAGGCTCTTAGGACATAATTGATAACTCGGAAAGCAATCGTAAGATTAGACCTAACTTTAAGGAAAAGACGATTTAACCCTTAACTTCCTCACAACTACCAAAAGAGTCCAAACGGCTCTAAACCTCAACATAAAGTCTTGCAACATGATATAAGCAATAATCAACTGACAACGAGTTTCTGAAAGTCTCCCGAACTTAAACTTACTAAGAAACCCTTATAGCCTTTTTAAGCAAACTAGCCAACTATGCTACTTTGACCTTACCTATCTTATCTTATACAACTTCAAAAATAACAAAGGAAAATCTCCATATATACTAGACTACATATATTCTAGGCCATGAGAAACAAAAATATAAAATCCTTTCCGCAAATTCTAAGCAAATCCTCAAAGTTGGCTCTACAAGGGGCGTTCAGCCTCGTTCTCATACTTAGCTAAATTTCCAACTAAATTCCATTTCAACAAAGATATTGCGAGATCCGCAAAGTGAGCTTTATTCCCTAGAGACATTGCGAGACCATCTTTGGGGTTGAAGTTGTTGGGAGGGGCTGTGAGTAGAGATAGTGGTTTTATTAAAGAATTGGTTATGAAGAGAGCTGATAAGGCATTGAAGTTGATGCGTCTTCTCCCTCAGCTTAGGAACCCGCAGAGTGAGCTTCTCTTACTTCGTTCGTGTTTGGATGTAGCGAAGATGTTTTTTGGCCTGAGGACTTGTCAGCCAAAGCATGTGAAGGATGCGGCATCTTGTTTTGACGCGGGACTTCGTGAGTCGATTGAGGATATGGTGGTTTGTGGGGGTCCTTTTTTCGGGGATCTTCAATGGCGGTTGGCTTCCTTACCTATTCGTCGTGGAGGGCTCGGTTTGTACTCTGCTATGGAGGCATCTTCTTACGCTTTTGTTGCCTCCAGAGCTCAGTCTTGGGTGCTCCAAGACCATATCTTGCGTGACAGTGGGCTATCCGGTATGAATTCAGTTTTTTACAAAGCTTTAGATGACCTGCATGTGGCTATCCCGGAGTTCGACCTTTCCAACTTTGCTAGTAAGGACACCATCCCCCCTAAGACCCAACATATTTTGACGGATGCTCTTTTTGGTAAAATTGTTCAGGAGATGGTTGAGAGGTTTGATATGACTAATAGGCAACAAGCAGTTTTCGGATGTCTACAAGCGCCGCATAGCCAAGATTTTCTTCTTGTCATTCCCATCGATGGACTTGGTCAATGCATGTCCCCTGTGGAGTACCGATCCATTCTCAAGTACCGACTTATGATTCCTCTTTTCTCAACTGGTGAGGTTTGCCCCATTCCTAATTGTCGGAGGGTGTTGGATGCTTTTGGGGAGCATGTTGTACATTGTAAGGAACTTCCTGGCTTCAAGTATAGGCATGATTTGGTTCGTGATGTTCTTTGTGATACCTTTAGACGGGCCGGAATTTCTGTAAAGAAAGAAGCACCTGTGAACTTCTTGACTGATCCGCGGGATGGAAGGTCAACATTGCGGCCGGCGGATGTTTTGGTGTTTGGTTGGAGTGGAGGAAGCATGCATGTATTGATTTGACGGGGGTCTCGCCGCTTGTGGATCAGGGAACGGATCTTTTGTTGTGGGTCAGACAGCTTGTAGAGCGGCATCAGCTAAGGTGGCCATGCATGGAAGGGCATGTCTTGAAAACCAATACGTTTTTCTTCCATTTGCTTTTGACACGTTTGAATTTTTTGCACCCGATGCTGTTGATATTCTCAAGAGGGTGCAAAAAGTTATGCATAGTAATATTATGTCCTCTAGATTTGTAGATGTTATTTTTAAAAGGTTAGGTTTTTCCATCCAAAAAGGGGTAGCGGCGCAAGTTGTTGCTCGCTTACCTTCTACTTCTATGTAAATAGTAATACCGTATAAAGGGAAACTTAATCAAGTTTTCTTGAATCAATTAAATTTAATATATACAAATATATTCTATGCCTTATATGAATATCAAAAACTCCTACAAAATAAAGGACTCAAACACCTAATTAGTCCTGCTACACAAGTTAACTTCTATTGGCTAACTAAGGATATAATTTACAAACCTAAAAATACGGGTCATATTGTAAAAATAAAAACTTATGTACTTATATGTAATTACATTACTTAGGGTAAAACTGAAATACCGAAACTCTAGGCTACTTATGTAAATATAAAGATTGGCTCTGTTTTCAAATTCTCAAATTATATGGTAAACTATACAATTATTAAAATTCGGACACATAACCATGAGGGCATACTTACAGACTATCGATGTAGGTGCTATCACCTGCTTCTCTAAACGTATAAGCACATACCACATATGACCAAAATTGTTCTAACCCATGAACTTGATCAGCACTTGGACACATAACCACATAAGCCTTCAAACAACGAAAAACATAAGCACATAACAAATACACACTTAACTCAAGAGCTGACTAATTTTTAAGCAAAAAGTCAATATTAGATTAATGTAGCGCTTTGAACAACTATTCAATATCCCCATCACACTCCTTTGTGATCTCGTTCTCTCAAAGCCTAGACTAGCAAATCAATATATTAGGGTACGCTTTAATCACATTTGTCTCATGTTTGGATCCAATACAACTAGCGGTTACTCCAAGGATATTGGTCCAACATATTACATAAAATCAGATGACTAACCATTTACATGGGGTCCGTAAATATTCTCTCAACCTCTTTTACGGAATAGAGGACGGTACTCTCGAGTACGGGTGATAGTGCTACTATATTGGCAAATTTCTCAAAATTCAAGATGGTGACACATCTCAAGGTTTCCACTCCCCTTTAATGTCAAAACGTCCAATACTTCAACTTGGGAAACTCTTAATCACATATGCGCATAAACAATAACACCGAAGTGTCATTTCCATACTCTAGTTACATACTGTAACATCTCGAACTCATCAACTTGTACTTTTGGATAAAAGTTACCCAATCAACGTCATTCCGAGTCCCTTCTATAACCACTCCTTATAACATTGTGAATTCGTCTCCGTTAGTAACACACAACCCTTATGTAACACCCCAAATCCGCGGGATTCGGGATGCTACGGGCGGAGACCTCACAATGGGTCCCGATTAGCCTGACAATAATTTCACCGGATCTTACAACAAGACACAAATAAAGGCAAAATCGAAATACATTTTAATACAATGATATGATCCCCGGAAAAAGACAAACGATAGACTCCAGCCGAGTTCTCAACTCCAAAGACTCAAACGGAATATACATAACAATATATATATATATATATATATATATATATATATATATATATATATATATATATATATATATATATATATATATATATATATATATATATATATATGTAAGACTCAACTCCAAACCATCCTACAATGTACGGAACCCCGGCTGCCCGCTCTTCCGGATCTCTCGGCCTCATCCCTAACCTGCAGACAACTACAAGAACCATGGTATTGACACACACACATACACAAGTCCACATAAACACACATCATGCTCTAACACACACAAGCCGGTTTATTGTCTTTTCATTTACATCATTCTCAATACTAACTCAACTTAGGTTTATGACACGAGAATCCCCGAAACTCGCCTCTTTCCCTACTTACCGGCAAGGAATGGTACTGATGCATCCGACCGTCTACCTGCCCGGGCTAGTCGCAGAGAACCTCCTAGCTCTCGCAAAAGCTAGGCAGTGTTGTCACCGCCTGTTATCATACACTTGGGCCAAATATCTATTATATAAAGGTCTTCCTATTTCCGGTTTCGTTATAATAAAATATAACTCGACACACACACAACCAATCACACATTGATGCTAATACAAAGAAGCTAGCTAAGTAAGTCCGGAGACTTACCTCGTCCCAATGCTAAACCGACCAATACCGCTCTCGCTTACCGTAGGAAGGTACTCAACACCTGATCATAACAAGGCACAATTCAGCAATACTCTAATAAGCTAGAAGTCCTTAGACTTCTAGACCTGATGATCTCGCAAGATCATAACCCATAACAACATACAAGGATAAACATGCCTAGTCTCGACAATCTCAACGGTAGCAACACTATGCTAGGATAAGCACATCCTAGCCCACAATCTCATAACCATATACTCATAAACTTAATCCTCACAAGCCTCACATGGGAAGCCATACACTCATCCCATGAACCAACTCTGAAACATACATTCATCAAACCTTAGAACAATCCGAAAACCTCACACACTCGCCTAAGGTCCAAAGCCACTACTTGGCATTCACGAGGCTAAGCTAGATCCAACCTAGCATGCTACTACCATAAATACTCTCTAGGATCAGCTATGAACACATGCTCAAGGGAGGGTACTCACCGGAGCAAAGACACGGGCGCAGAAGAAAAAAACAAAATCGCGAAGAGAAGAAGAAGGCCGCACCGACTGGCTGGCTGAGCCAGTGGCCGCCCCTGCGGCTCAGTGCAGTATCTGCCCCCGCGGCGCTGTTCAGTTGGGGGTGCGGTCGAACTCCATAAAGCTTTTTTTGAGTAGTCTTCGATGGTTCCGTGATGAGCAAAGGGTCTTCTAGCTTACTTTTGCTTGGCTCCAAAACGTCTACCACTTGGTTCACACACACACACACCATCCTAAACCCGATCCACACACATACAAGCCAAAAGAGGGAAGAACTTAGCTTCCACCATTGGAGCTCAAGGAAGAAGAAGAAGATGAAGGAGGGAGGAGGAAGAGAACTTACCCAACAATCCGGTTATGCAGTACCTCACTGCTGGACATAACACACAAGAGGGAGAGGAAGAAGGATCCCCATGGAAGAGCTACCAAGAGCTTTTAAGCCAAAAGAGAGTGAAGGAGAAGAGACGGGAGAGAAGAATAACATGAAAGAGAAATGGGAGAAGAGAGAGGGTTGCACCCAAGGGTAAAACAAAGGTCAAGACATCCCATCACTCAGAGAAATAGGGGTTAAAAGCCAAAAGGGGGTAACCAAAGGGGTTGGACCGGGATTCGGGATAAAATCCCCTCACTCAGCACATCGTGCCTGCGGAAATGACTAAGCCGCGCCTGCGGGAAGACCGCTAAACTACCCACTAATCCGGAATAAAATTTTGGGCGTTACATCAGATCCTCCTAAAAACAAGTTTCGTCCTGAAACTTGCTAACGCAGAAGTCTCGGGCACAACTACCTCGGTAACTACTCAAAAATTGTGTTCGCTTCAAAAGGTGTGTGCAAGCTTTGATATTTATACCAAGAATAATTGAAAATAAACGAACCCGCAGTGTACGGATCGATTGTAATAAAAACAAGAATTCTAGGGTCGAATACAAGGACTATGGTGAAACAAAGATCGGTAATTCAGGTTTTCAATAAAACACAAGCAACAAAGCAAAGATATCAAAGATGATGTAATAACCAGGTAAAGAAAATGCGGATTCTAAAGATTAAAGCATCCAGTTGTGGTTCCGACTCAAGATCACAAAAGATAACGTGGGCAAAGCTGAAGTTTGCAAAGTGAAGGTGTTTCTAAGGTAGAAATAGATCACCGGGTAAGTCTCACTACTAACAATCCCAAACCAAAGTACCTTTTATTGGGTAAGTCTCAAGGTACTTAGCAAAAGAACTATAATCTCAAACCAACACACCACCCAAGGGGATAAAATCAACCTTTACCGGGTAACTCTCAAGCTAACTCACAAAGATGGGATGAAGGCACACTCAAACCCCAATAAAGGATCAACCTTTATTACCTACACTCATGATCTTGGGTATACAAACAAAGGAATCACCGGGTAAGTCTCATCCTAGGCTTGCATTGAACCAAGAAAAGTATAACAAGGATAGGATTTGGCAAACTGAAACCTCAACTCATATAAGGGTCAGAAAAGGTCTCGCTTCGGTCAGATCATGTACCATCTCGGTCGAGATGTTCTATGACTGACCGAGGTGTTCGTCGGTTAAGGTAAAGGCTCGAGCTTTTAGGGTCCACTGGGGTAAAGACTCATTCTTTCACCGTCTTCCCCACAACTTTCAGCCAATCACCCTAAAATCACATAAAGAACTTAGCCAACAATCATCATGATAACAATAATCAAATATGTGAGAAAGGAATTAATATTCAAACAAGAAAATCTTAACACAAAGGTCTCAATAACTGAACAATCAAACAAACAATAAGCGTTCCTCAATCACAAATCAGAAAAGACAACAAAACCCAACCAACTAAGAAAATCTTACAAACTTCCTTCAAAGCCAACTTCGAACTAGATTTCTTCCTTCCTTGATCTTTAACCTTCAAAACTTCCTTCAAAGCTTCCTTCAAAATTCTCCAAAAATCTTGTGATCCGAAGATGGCTGAATTCCAAAAAATCAGCCCATATATATAGGAGAATTATCTTCCAAAGATAAAATATCTTAAAAAGATAATTTCCTTCTTTAAAATATCTTCATATCTTCCTTGCTTCCAAAATATATCAGCCAATAAGATATTCTTCCTTCCAGAAATCCATCCAAAAATATGTGATATTCACTTTCCAAAAATAGAAGATCTCAGCCAAAGATAAAGATCTTATGTCAAGTCATTACTTCGCCTCGGTCCAGGCGATCCTGAAGATCACCTCGTTCGAGGTGGTACTCTAGTTGACCGAGGTGAATCTCAACTGAGTGTAAATCTCTCTAATTTTGTCCAAACTTAGTCTTCCATCTTATTTCCATGGTTCATGAGCCTTTCTTGTAGCTCCTCAATGCTCCAGAATGTAGCTCCAATGACTCCTTAGCTTCCTTATCTCCATTTTGTTCCAAAACGTGCCATTTTCCCTACAATTACAACGAAACTAGGTGTAGACCTCGACTCTCGCAAAGGTTGAAAAAACAACAATATAATCAAATAATATACATCCATACATGCAGATTTATGAAGACAAAACGTCTAAATTGATCCCAAACTATAGACTATAATACATGCTATCAAAATACCCCATACTTGTCCCTTGCTTGTCCCCAAGCAAGATCCAAATCTTTGATACAAGATAGAATAGATTATAAGTCATCAAAAAGATCAATGAAAAACATTTCAAAACATTTTGGTGGTGTGCTCCACTCATAGATCACCCTAAGAGAATACTTCATGGGAAATAAAATCAAGACATGATCAAAACATTTTATAAATATAATAAAGCTGTTCATCTTTGCATAAAATCATAGAATGCATAATAAATCATATTTATCGAAATCAGTCATGTATAATCCAATTTAAGCCACCAAGTCAATCAACAAGCTCGAGGTCTCAAGGGCTTCCAAAAGAGGTCAAGAAACGTGTAAGGGTGGGATGTATATAGGGTAATGTGGTGCTAGAATCCGGGAATAGGATCTTTTCTTCACTTTCTTTGAATCACAACATCTTCCACTAATAAGCTTTGCTTATTTTAACTTTACTTTTAGGGATGCATGGACAGAGGTGCACAATAACTGAAGCCTAGGAGATCAACAATCATCTATTTCTCGATATGCCTCAAACCCTTGATGCACATACCATGACCCGTTAGGACTATCGATCAATCCGAATTTGGCAAGACACAAACACCCGGCTATGTGAATGGTACCGAGTTACTCATCATCAAGATCAACGTACTCAAACCTAATTGTTTCTTTCTAACACTTTCAGCCAAGATATCAACTTCAGTTCACTTGCTTTTCGTCACTTGCATCCAAATTCCCGGATAGGTAAAGGAAGGAAAAAGTGTATATGAGGGGCTAAAGCATGATCAAGAAGAAGAAGAAGAAGAAGAAGAAGAAGAAGAGAGTGAATTGCCTTCGTCATCCCGGGAAGAATGTGATAGAACTCATCATGTGGTGTCAACCTTCAAATCCAACATAATTTTGATAAAAACAAAGTATTAAACATGCTAGAATTTCAAACAAAGCATTTTGCAACTTAAACATATTTCATAAAACCTTTCGAGCATATAAAGATTTCAAAGCAAATCTCCAAACAGAATCATCATTGAGGTCATATCCAGAAAAGAAGCACAAAACGTTTCGAAAACCTTTCAGTTAAGAACCATCTCGGTCGAGGTGTTCTGACGTCATCCGAGGTGTTCAACCTCGATCGGTCAGTCGAGTCATAAATTTTTTTTTTCAAACTAGTTTTTGAAGTTTTTCTCAAACAGAAACCTGTATGTATGCATGTAATGACAGCTAAGCACATAAAGCCAAATAAGAAATAATATCCGAAAGAGAGTCATACAAGCCATACACATAAGTCACATAAATACATCCAAATACCCCATACTTGGGACACATTGTCCCAATGGGTCAAATATAAGTCTAAGAAGCAGAATAATCACCGGACCTAGCTGAACTGCATAATAAATAAAGAAAATCCATGAAGCTCAATCCTCGTCAGCTGGCGGTGGTGGATGTGAAATGTAGGGATGTTGGGATGGATCGAATGGATAGCCCATAACCTGTTGATACTACAGCTCCATCATCCGCCTAGAGAAGTGCCGGCTCTCCTCCATCTGATGCGTCCATCCCTCAATGTGTCTGCACTCATCAACGAAGCGCTCAGTGATCTCTACGTCGGCGGGATCTACGCTAAGGTGGCGGTGGTGGTGGTGGTGGTGGTGTTGCTCTCTCATCCTCTGTCTCCTCGTCATCAAGGTCAACAATAGGAACACTGGGCCCGCCGGTGTTAGTACCGGTCTCCATAGCAGCTCCTCCTCCATACCTCTTATCATCATCATCATCATCATCATCATCATCATCATCATCATCATCATCATCATCATCATCATCATCATCATCATCATCATCATCATCATCATCATCGTCATCTCTAGCATCTTGCATGTAAGGGAACCAAGCAGCAGACCAATATTGATGATCACAGACAGAAAACTGAGATGACCACATAATGCCCTATGGAGAAGTCATCTCCCATGGCATGGTAACGTAGGGCGTGCCAAGGCCACGAGGAACTAGAATATGGCGAGTGATCATCTCTTGCAGTCTCAGCGGCTTCGGAGCCGCGACAAGTGTACAACTAGACAGATCCGAACCCATGGAAGTGGCGATATGGGTCACCATCCCACCACAAGAGATATCGCCCTTCGACTTTCCCTTGATCTTGTGTAGGTCATCTGCCAACATGGCAGCAAAATCCGGAACTCCTCCTGTCACCATACAAAATAAACTCAACAACTCCCCCTGACGAACCTTCTGAGATGTCTCAGTACGCGCTATAAGTGTCTCACTAAAGATCCGGTAAGCAAGGCGGAAAGCAAGGTGAAAGATAATACGCTCCCGAGAATCTTTGGGCTGCCATTTATCTCGATGAATTGTCATGTGGGCTATCTTGCCCTAAACACTCCAAGCCATCGCTCGGGAAGGAAAATCAGTAACAGTAGGTGTAGGGAAGTCGAAAATCTCCCTGAACTGATCCATCGGAACTGCGTAGTTCCTGTTCAGCAATCGGTACTTGATCCCGTTATGCTCCGGCACATACGTCACTAAACTCACAAACTCCATTGTCGGCTCCAGATAAGCCGTCACTCTGATAGTCATGAACTCCTCGAAACCAATAATGGAGATCATCTTCTTCAAGTCCTCCACCACATGGAGGCACTCGAAGGCATCAACATGAAGAAATCGCGGGACAACGATGGGGCGCCTGCAAATCCGGTCATAGTCCTTCTAGTGTCGCTCGTGGATCACCGGAATGGTAAACTGAGAAGATGAGGAAGGAGAAGAATGGTGTGAACTACTAGGCCTGTCTCTCAAGGCCAACTGTCGATCAGATTTGTTGCTCATGATGAAGAACACCTCGGTTGCCAAAGAACACCTCGGCCGAGACACAATTGACTGGACCGAGGCGAAGCGCTGTTCGAACGCAACTCTTGAATCTGTAAGCTTTTTCCCCCAATAACACTACCAAAAGCTTCATATGGGGTACTTATTTCCTTTTCAACAAACAATGGCAACCAAAGCCAGATCTAATCAGAATCGACAAAAGAAGGAAGGAGTTAGGGTTTGAAACGAAATACCCTAAATTCTGCAGAATGAAGCGTTTTCCTTACTGTTTGTTGCTTAGAAATTGAATCTCTTGCTTCCTCCGGTGAATTCGAGCCAAGAACCATGGAAAATGAGCAAGAATTGGGAATTTGAGGAGAGTAGGGGCCGCGGTCGAGGTCGGTCGTAGAGAGAGAAAAGGTTGGAGGAGTGAGAAACCGTCTCGCCTTTTATACCCCTTGCTGAATTTGATTACACCTCGGTCGGGATGTTCCCGAGTGGACCGAGGTGTCAGAGTGGGTTGTCTGACCTAGTTGCCTCGGTTGACCAAGAACATCTCGTTTGAGGTCCTGTGACAACACCCGAGATGTGTCTCATTCAAGCTCTGTCTTCTCAATTTCTCGAACTTCTGTCCTTCCAGTGTAGCTCCTGAGCTGTAATCATTCCTTAGAGAGAACCTGGTTCCTGTCTAGGAGGACGCAAAAATAAAACAAAGCAAACCATCTAAAACTAAGCTAGAAAAGGGAAAAGAAAGCAATACCTTGGTTTGCCTCCCAAGAAGAGCTTGGTTTAAGGTCGCTAGCTGGACCGTACGCCATCATCAAACAGTGTGTAAGGTGTCCTCACCCCATACTTCATCTTCATCATGGGGTGAAACAAAGGATTCTATCCAATGTTCCAATAAATGTAAGTGCTCATCGGGAAACAAATCATCAATGGGTAGGACATCCTTCTCGAGCGAGGTAGGAGGTAGCCGGCTGAGGTGATCCGCAACAAAATTTTCGGATCCCTTCTTATCACGTATCTCTAGGTCGAACTCTTGAAGCAAGAGAATCCAACGAATAAGGCACGGCTTTGCATCTTTCTTAGCAAGCAAGTAACGAATAGTTGCATGTTTAGTATAAACAATAACTTTCGCTACCACTAAGTGAGAGCAAAATTTCTCAAAAACATAAACAACTGCCAAAAGCTCCTTTTCGGTGGTGGCGTAGTTCAGTTGAGCTTCATCCAGCGTCTTCCTAGCATAGTAAATGGCGTTGTTCCGTCCATCCTTATTTTGTCCAAGTACCGCTCCAACAACCACATCACTAGCATCACACATGATCTCAAAGAGCAAGGTCCAATCGGGAGGTTGAATGATGGGAGCGGTAATCAACGCTTTCTTTATCCTGTAAAAAGCATCAAGGCATTCTTGCAAAAAATCAAAAACAACATCCTTATTCAAAAGATTAGTGAGCGGTTTAGAGATTTTAGAGAAATCCTTAATGAACCTCTTGTAGAAACCTACATGCCCGAAAAAACTCCGCACACCCTTAATAGATTAAGGGGGAGAAAGTTTCTTGATAGTCTCGATCTTAGCTCGATCAACCTCAATACCTCGGCTGGAAACGAGGTGTCCTAGAACAATTCCTTCGCTAACCATAAAGTGACACTTCTCGCAATTCAAAACAAGATTAGTGTCTTCACAACGTTGTAGCACTAGAGAAAGGTTAGCCAAACAATTATCAAAAGAGGAACCATATACCGAAAAGTCATCCATGAATACCTTCATGATCTCCTCTATATACTCGGAAAAGATAGCCATCATACAACGCTGAAAAGTAGCTGGTGTGTTACACAATCCGAATGGCATCATCCGATAAGCGAATGTTTCCCATGGACAAGTGAAAGTGGTCGTCTCTTGATCATCCGGGTGGATAGGAATCTGAAAGAAGCCACTATAACCATCTAAATAGCAGAAATGGGAGTGTTGAGCTCACCATTCAAGCATTTGGTCGATGAAGGGAAGCGGGAAATGGTCCTTTCGAGTGACCACATTCAGCTTCCTATAATCAATGCACATCCTCCAGCCAGTAATGATCCTAGTAGGAATCAACTCATTGTTCTTATTTGTCACAACGGTCATCCCTCCTTTCTTGGGAACTACATGCACCGGACTCACCCACTTGTTATCCGATATGGGAAATATGATACCTGCATCCAACAACTTAAGAATCTCCTTCTTCACAACCTCTTTCATGATCGGATTTAACCGTCTTTGAGGTTCCAGTGAAGTCTTATGATCGTCCTCCATTAGTATCTTATGCATACAAAAAGAAGGCTTAATACCAACATGATCATCCTTAGAATAACCCAAAGCCTTTCTATGTTTCTTCTAAACATTCATCAGTTTAGATAATTCAATTTCAGAAAGAGAAGCACTAACAATAACGGGATAAGTAGAATCCGGACCAAGCAAAGCATACCTCAAGTGACTCGGAAGTGATTTAAGCTCCAAGACTGGGGGTGCTTTTTGAGGTGGATGTGTGCCTTCTCCTTCCAGTGAAGTGGACTTAGATCAAAGAACTGGACTTTCAGAAGTCTCATTTGACATCATCTCGCTTTCTATCTCGGTCGGGGTCCGAAGTGGGTGAACGAGATGTTCTTTAGATAAGAACACCTCACTTGGTCCAGAAAGTGCCTCGGTCGAAGTACTGGAACTAGAACCGAAACCTAACGTGCTTTTCTTCTCCTGAATTAGTTTATCAAATCTAGCTCCTGGATTTGCTTCCAATTGTTCCAAGCTTCGCACATCTGCATCACAAAAGACATCTATACCTTCTTCCATTAAACTAAATCTTAGAACTTTTTTAAGAGGATCTTTAACAAGGATGGAGCTCACCAATTCTCACGAATCCTCTTCATCATAGATTTTGAAGATGTCATCTTCCAGCGGCTCTCTCTTCATTGCAGCCAGCAATGCAAACTCCACATGATCGCCACCAATGTTGAACTTTAACTTGGTGTTCTTACAATCAACGTTGCAACCCAAAGTTACTAGAAATGGTCTCCCGAGAATGATAGGGATGGGATAATTTGCGGGAATGTCAAGCACAACAAAGTCTATAGGTATGTAGAAATTACCTAAGTTTATGGGAATGTCTTCCAAAATACCAACGGGACGGGTAATGGAGCGATCCACCATGTATAACGTCATCTTCACGGGCTTGGGCTCTCCAAGTCCGACTTTCTCACAATGCTCCATCGGGATGATGCTCACGCTGGCTCCTAGATCACAAAGTGCATCATAAGTTACATTCCCAACTTGAATGGGAATGCAAAACGAACCGGGATCTCTCAGTTTAGGTGGCATCTTCTCCTTCATGATTTAAATGAGCTCCGAAGATCTAGATGTCATCCTTACTTCACCAAAATCTTCCAGTTTCCTCTTCCTTGATAAGATCTCTTTCAAAAACTTCCCATAGGTGGGCATCCCTAGAATGGCATCAATGAAAGGAATGTTAATATGTAGCTTATTCATAAGGTCTAGAAACTTACCAAAGGGTTTGTCTAGATGTGGCCGCGCCCTTGACTGAGGGAACTGGAGTGGTGGTTTATAAGCAGAAGGTGGAACATAAACTTCAGATATTTCTTTCGTTTTTTGGGGTTCCATCTCGGTTTGCACCTCGACCGAAGTGTTCGTCGTCTGATCTTGGTCCGAGGTGTTCCTCATCTGGTCGGAGCTCGACCGAGGTACTGGATCTGCAGTCTTCTATCCATTGCGTGTTGTAATTGCCATAATCTGTCCTTTAGGTTTGCTCTCTGTCCTTGCTGGGAGCTTTCCGGGATCTCTTGGCGCTTTATTCGCCTTGTTGAAAAATTGTTACTCTAAGGCTTTTTGTGCCTCCGAAAATGAATTCATGGACGTCTCCATAGCATTAAGCTTGATCAATATTGCCTCTAGCACAACATCCGGTTTCTTCGGTGGTTGGGATGAGCTTGATGCTGGCTCCTGGCTTCTCAATGGAGTAGAAGAAGAGTAGGCGTTAAGAGCATTTTCGGCATGAGAATAAGAGTTACCGGAATTTTGTTGATTGGATCTCCAATTGTTGTTGTTGGAGTCTATGTTGTTGTTGTAATTGTTGTTCCGCGACCCTTGATAGTTTTTTCTTCCTTGGTATCCACCATCTTTCTCCTTCTTTGTTTGAGCTACTAAAAGCTCTTTCAATGCCTTTACTTCATTGCTAAGCGAGGTGAGTTGAGCTTCATTTGATGATGTATCGTGCAAGCTAACTCTCCTTGCTCCTTCTTGAACTCTTTGATGGGAGTACTTCTCCATCTGTAAAGCTTGCTTTTCAATGAAATCTCAAGCTTTATCTATCGGCATATCCATGAAAGTTCCGGCGGAAAGTAATTGGAGCTTGAATTGAGTATCTCCATCCAAACCCTTGAAATATATCTCGAGCAACTCGTTCTTTGGAATCCCATGATGTGGGCAATCCAACAAAAGGTCCTTGAACCTCTCCCATGACTTGGACAAGCTTTCCTTGTCCTTCATGATAAAAGCATTGATCTTGCCCCTCAATTCAGCGGTCTTTGAAGGGAGAAAGAAGTTAGTAAGAAACTCCGTTTTCATCTCTTCCCAAGTGTTGATTATTCCAGCCGGAAGAGATTGATACCAAGTGAAAACTCCACCTTGATTAAAATGTTTTACAGGTGTTGATGATGGAAGACTTAATACAAATGTGGTAGTTAGATACACTAACAATGTATTGATTCTATTTTCTAGATGTTTGGTTGGTTTGAATTCAGTGCAAGCTTTATCAAAATGTCAAGGGCCTTGATATGGATTTCAAGGGCCTTGAAGTATAACTCAAGGACAAGGAAGATAGCTTTTACAAAGGGATGATTTCAAAGGCCTTGGAGTTATAGATGCACAAAACAAGGATTCAAATGAGCTGAAGATTTTCCAAGAAGATTTTTCGAAACAGAAAGATCTCATCAACCGAAGAAAGATCTCAACCAAAGATTAGAGAATCTTTTCAGAAGATTTTTTAAATCGAAGAGCGGAAAAATATCTTCTCTCTCGATTCAACAGAAGACGAGAAGATCAAGGAACTAAGGACTCGATGTGTTCTCAGGAGCTAAAGATTTGCAACGTCTACCTTATCTCTAAACAAGAAACGATATTCATGGAGAAGAAGATTCATCTTCAAACAGTCATCTCTACAACGGCTAGAAGACCTCTCCATAGAAGAGTATAAATGGAGATGATGGTCGAAGAAGACAAGTACACAAGCTTACACAGGAAAACATCTTTACGTCTTCAAGCAACCTAATCATCTTCATTCGTTGTTTTTCTTTCTCTCTTTATGCAAAAACCATATCCCCTTATAGAGAGAAAACACAAGAGCTTCATTGGAAGATCTAAATATTGTTATACTAGAGTGTGTGTTACTCTACGAAGTAACTATGCTATTATAGCTAAGTTAAGAGTTGGAGCTAGATCGTAGCGTTGACTACAGAGAGAGAAGAAGGGGTTTCTTCTAGTTTGTATCTAGGACTCTTTGAAGCTGATAATAGATAGTTAGATCCTAAGGCTATACCCTGGGACGGAGAGTAGGCTATTTAGAGCCGAACTTCGTAAACATATCCTCGTGTCGATCTTTTGAATTCCGCACCATATATACTTTACTGTGACTAACTTTGTTTTGCAGGAGCAAGAAGTCAAGGCACTTGAAAGTAGTTTCAAAGCCCTTGAAATCAAAGTTTTACAAAGAGCACAAATCGACATCAAGGCCCTTGAAAAGAGTTTCAAGGCCTTGAGACTTGGTTTGCAAAAAGTTCCCATACTCTATTCAACCCCCCCTTCTAGAGTATCTTTTACCTTATTTATTTCACCTACCGGTTCTTCACCAAGCAAGCGCCTTGTCTTTCAATGAGAAGTAGAAAGGCCTCAACTTGTAGTTGTTATTCTCCACTCTTGATGGTCTCAAAGTCTCTATCAGAATCTCATAGTTTTGCAAATGCTGATGTGGAGACTCTCTCTCCAAACCTCCAAATTGACATTGTCGAATCTTGGTTAGAACTTGAGGTCTAAGTTCATTATGGAACAGTTGGGGTCCATCCTCTGTCCTAGGGTTCATGGAACTCCAGCAAAAAGAACATCTCGGACTGGTATCCGAGGTGGTGGATGCATCTCGGCCGGGGCAACTAGGACTGGGTCTTGCCTCGGTTAAGCATTTGGGATAGGTCGAGGTAAATACTGAGCCCTTAGAGCGGCCATATCAGCTTCAATTCCTTCGGTTCTTGCGCGAGTCTCGTCTCTCTCTCGCTGCAGTTCCTCTTTACTGAGGTGCAGTTGTTCTAATGCCTCCTTCAATTCGGCTTCAAGATCGCGATTGTCTTGATCGGCCTTCTTAGCTTCTTTCAATCTTCGTTTGTAGGTCTTTTCAGTTCGGGATCGTAAGGTACGATTTCCTTTCCAGCACAAGTTCTTCGCATAAACCTAAGGAAGGATCCTGCGAAATCACTAAAGTAAAGTGGTCAATACCAACAAGGGACTTAGCCCCGAAGACAACCGAAACCAAACTTGGTCTTGACCAAGTCCCCGGCAACGGCGCCAAAAACTTGTTCGCTCCAAAAGGTGTGTGCAAGCTTTAATATTTATACCAAGAATAATTGCAAATAACGAACCCGCAGTCTACGGATCGATTGTAATAAAAGCAAGAATCCCAAGGTCGAACACAAGGACTATGGTGAAACAAAGATCGGTAATTTAGATTGTCAATAAAACACACACAACAAAGCAAAGATATCAAAGATGATGTAGTAACAAGGTAAAGAAAATGTGGATTTTAGAGATTAAAGCATCCAGTTGTGGTTCCGACTCAATATCACAAAAGATAACGTGGACAAAGCTAAGGTTTGCAAAAGGAAGGTATTTATAAGGTAAGAATAGATCACCGGATAAGTCTCACTACTCACTATCCCAAACAAAGAACCTTTTACCGGGTAAGTCTCAAGGTATTAAGGAAAGGAACTATAATCTCAAACCAACACACCACCCAAGGGGATAGAATCAACCTTTACCGGGTAAGTCTCAGGCAAACTCACAAAGATGGGATGAAGGCACACTCAAACCCCAATAAAGGATAAACCTTTATTACCTACACTCATGATCTTGGGTATACAAACAAAGGAATCACCAGGTAAGTCTCATCCTAGGCTTGCGTTGAACTAGAAAAGGCATAACAAGGATAGGATTTGGCAAACTGAAACCCCAACTCAGATAAGGATCAGAAAAGGTCTCGCCTCGCTAAGATCATGTATCATCTCGGTCGAGATGTTCTATGAATGACCGAGGTGTTCGTCGGTTAAGGTAAAGGCTCGAGCTTTCAGGGTCCACTGGGGTAAAGGCTCATTCTTTCATCGTCTTCCCCACAACTTTCAGCCAATCACCCTAGAATTGCATAAAGAATTTAGCCAACAATCATCATGATAACAATAATCAAATATGTTAGAAAGGAATCAATATTCAAACAAGAAAACATTAACACAAAGGTCTCAATAACTGAATCACTCAAACAAACAATCAACGTTCCTCAATCACAAATCAGAAAAGACAACAAAACCCAACCATCTAAGAAAAACTTACAAACTTCCTTCAAAGCCAACTTCACCTAGATTCCTTCCTTCCTTGATCTTCAACCTTCAAAATTTCCTTCAAAGTTTCCTTCAAAATTCTCCAAAAATCCTGTGATCCAAAGATGGTTGAATTCCAGAAAATCAGCCCATATATATAGGAGAATTATCTTCCAAAGATAAAATATCTTAAATAGATATTTTCCTTCTTTAAAATTTCTTAATATCTTCCTTGCTTCCAAAATATATCAACCAATAAGATATTCTTCCTTCCAGAAATCTATCCAAAAATATGTGATATTTAGTTTCCAAAAATAGAAGATCTCAGCCAAAGATAAAGATCTTATGTCCGGTCATCACTTCGCCTCGGTCTAGACGATCCTGAAGATCACATCGGTCGAGATGGTACTGTAGCTGATCGAGGTGAATCTCAACTGAGTGTAAATCTCTCTAATTTGGTCCAAAATCAGTCTTCCATATCATTTCCATGGTTCTTGAGCCTTTCTTATAGCTCCTCAATGCTCAAAAATGTAGCTCCAATGACTCCTTAGCTTCCTTAGCTCCATTTTGTTCCAAAACGTGCCATTTTTCCTACAATTACAACAAAACTAGGTGTAAACCTTGATTATCGTAAAGGTAGATAAAACAACAATATAATTAAAGAATATATATCCATACATGCAGATTTATGAAGATAAAATGTCTAAACCAATCCCAAAATATAGACTATCATACATGCTATCAAATTGTAAACGTGCCAACTATCTACTCGATAACCAACACATACTCGAATAACCGCATCAAGACCTCACAAGGCCTACACACATACTAACATGAGCCGCATATCGCATACCAAGACAAGATCTAACCGATCATACAACACATTCGCCTTCGGGGCAAAAAACACATAAACTCGCACATGCGCATAAAATCTAACTCATTGTCCCCTTCGTGACAAAATCTAACTCACGAAGAAGGATGCGAAGCCAAGGCTTCTAAGATGGATCTTACTCTTACAAGAGTTTGATTTGGAGATTCGTGATAAGAAGGGGTCGGAAAACTCCGTTGTTGACCATCTTAGTCGTCTTCCACACCTCACCGATGAGACGGATGAACTTCCTATAGACGACTCATTCCCTGACGAGCAACTACATGAGATTGAAGAGTGTCTTCAACACATCTCAAAAGGTAATGATCCATGGTTTGTTGACATTGTTTGTCAGGGGAAGATGCATCATCAGGGTTGAGAACAACTGCAATCAAGTTTGTAGAATCCGGAGAATTCCTCGCTGGATCGACCCCCCTTGAATAAAATCGGACGATTTTTGAGTCGATTTTTCTTCCTGTTGTCAAAAATCGACTTGCCTTTTCAGAAATCGAACGATTTATTTCGTGTAGGTCGATTTTTTTCACAATTTCCGAGGTTAATTCTAGCTCTTCAAATCCTGCTCCTGGTTCTTTCTCCACATCTTCTAATGCTTTCACATCATCGTCACAATCATGTTCTACTCCTTCCTCCATGATGCTCATACTAAGAACCTTTTGAAGAGGGTATTTCATTAGGATTGAACTTACTACCTCTCTAGACTCTTCATCATCAAAGATGTTAAAGACATCTTCTCTCAAGGCTAGCTCCTTGATTAAAGAGGAGAGTACGAACTCCAGTTTCTCTTCACCTATATTGAAGGATAGCTGGCCATTCTTGCAATCTACCATGCATCCGGATGTTGCAAGGAATGGTCTCCCAAGAATGATGGAAACTGGATAATCTGCAAGGATGTCAAGAACGACAAAATCTATAGGAATGTAAAACTTACCGAGTTTTACAGGAATGTCTTCTAATATCCCAACTGGCTTAGTGGTGGAACGATCAGCCATGTAGAGTGTTATCTTCACCGGTCTAGGCTCTCCTAGACCAACTGCCTTGCATAAAGCAAGTGGTATGATACTCACACTTGCTCTAAGGTCGCAAAGTGCATCATAAGTAGCCTCTCCTAAAGTGATAGGTATGCAAAATGATCCTGGATCACGTAGCTTAGGTGGCATATTCTCTGTCATAGTCTTGATGAGTTCGGATGACTCTATACTCATCTTAACTTCTCCAATGTCTTCTAATTTCCTCTTGTTAGAGAGGATTTCCTTGAGAAATTTCCCATAAGCTGGCATACCTAAAATTGCATCCATAAAAGGTATATTAATATGCAACTTACTCATAAGCTCAATAAACTTACCGAAGTGTTTATCTAAGCGTGCTCGCGCTCTAGATTGAGGAAATGGTAGAGGTGGTTTGTAGGCGGGAGGAGGAACATAGACATCTTCCTTCTCTTTTCCCTCTCCTTCTTTGGTGGTGGTTTCAACTACTTTAGGTTGAGGATCGGTAGTTGTTATACCACTCCTAGTAGTGATCGCCATAACCCTTCCCTTTGGGTTATCTTCCGTCTTCCCGGGAAGTTTCCCTTGATCTCTTGGAACTTCTCCGGCTTTGCTAAATACTTGGCTCTCCAAAGCTTTGTGAGCTTTATCAACTGAAGTTATATAGCTCTCCAATCCTTGTAGTTTCCCAAGGATCGTCCCCAGCATGGGATCGGGTTTGTTCGATCCATTTGATGATTGTTCCTGGCTTTTCAAAGGAGTAGAAGAAGATGGAGATGTTAGAGCTTTTTCAGCATGAGAATAAGGATTACCTGGATTTTGTTGATTTGACCTCCAATTGTTGGTATTGGAGTTCCTATTGTTGTTATTCCAGTTAGAGTCCGGTTGTTGTTCCGGTAGTCATTCCTCTGATTGTTATCCCTTACCATATAGTTGACTTCCTGCTCCTTAGTCTTTTGAAGACTCGTTTTTATTACTTCCTTCAACTCTTTGATCTCATTGTTGAGGGAAAACATTTGTGTTTGAGAAGCATGGTTCAACTTAGCTCCTGGATCACCTTGATTCCAGCTATTTGGATCCACCTTCCGGTGGGAATACTTCTCAATCACTTGGGCTTGCTTCTCAATGAAGTCCCAAGCGTCATTCTCTCTCATGTCCATGAATGTGTCACAACAGAGAGATTGGAGGTTGAATTGTGTTTCCACATCCAATCCTTTATAGTAGATCTCCAATAATTCCAGCTGTGAAATGCCGTGGTGTGGGCAATCCAACAAGAGATCCTGAAACCTTTCCCAAGATTGAAACAAACTTTCGTTAGGTTTCATAGAAAAAGCATTTATCTTACCTCTCAATTCCGCCATTTTGGATGGCGGAAAGAACTTGGTGAGGAATTCCGAAGATAAATCCTCCCATGTGGCCAGCTTTGCAGCTGGAAGTGTTTGGTACCAAGCTAGAGCTTTGTCCTTCAAAGAAAAGAAGAATGGTTTGATCTTGTAATTGCTTGTAGTAGCCTTCTTTGGCTTCATAGTCTCCATGAGAATCTCAAAATTCTGCAAGTGTTGATGTGGAGATTCAGCACTTGCTCCACCAAACTGACTTTGGCGAACCATGGTGATAACTTGTGGTGAGAAGCTAAACTCCTGGATGTCTTCAGCTCCGAAATCCAAACCTAGACGGTGTGGTTGCTGAATTGGATCCATCCGTTGCCCCAAAGTTCGGGGTCCATCACCTTCATTAGCAACTCTCACATCCCTAGATGGGAAGCGAGGAATAACCGGTGGGCTTGGGTTGTTTCGAACAGGATGGATCACTGGATTGATCTCCTCAAGTTCCAGCATGTCCGGGTCGAGTTCTTCATCATCGGATGAATTATTTCTAATGGACTTAGTCGGTGTCTTGACTTTCTTTTTCTTCCTGGATTCGTTCAATTCCAATTGCATGTCCATCATCATTGCTTTGAGTTCATCAATTTGAAATTGATGACTCGTTTCAGCTTCTATACGAGCTTTCTCACTCAACCTTAATAGATGTTGAGTTTCATCCAACTCAGCCTGGATGTTTCTCTCGTTATTTTCAGCCATTTTCTTTTCCTTCAACTTTATTCTTAAAGTTTTCTCCAATTCGGGATCGAAAGGAACTAGATATTTAGTGGATCTAGTCTTTCGCATATACCTAAAGAACCTGCAAAGATCACTCAAGTAGACTAATCAAATCACAAGAGCAAGAGCTCTCAAGCTAGACAACCAAAAACCGAATTTGGTCTAGACCAAATCCCCGGCAACGGCGCCAAAAACTTGTTCGCTCGAAAGTGTGCGTAAAAGTCTTAAATTTATATCTAGAACTCAAAGCAAAGCGAACCCGCAGTGTACGGATCGGCTGTAGTAAGGTAAGAATTTCAGAGTCGAACTCAGGGATTTGGTGAGAGTAAATTCCAATTCAATTATCTAGCGAAAATGCAAAAGCTTTTGTGATTGATAAAGGGGAAAATGATTCCAAGGATTCAAGTATCCGATTTCGGCTTTTGATTCAAGACACTTCTAATGGATATAAGGACAGAGTTTATATTGCCAAGATTATGTGTTCAAAGGTAGGTATCGTACGGTGAAGTTCCGAAACCTATTTATCTAGTCCAAAGGTTCTCTCTATAAGGGTTGTTGAGGCTGCAATATAGAAAGATCTAAAGACAAGAATTATGTTCAAACTAACTATCCAAAACCCCAGGATATGACTCTCCAAGGTAAAGAATAGAAAGCACACTTAGAATCTTAATAAAGGATGTTGAGTCTCTCTACTACCCAAATCTTGTAATCTTAATCTATTAAATGTAGAATCAAGTTTGAAGTCTCTTCATACACTTAAATAGAGGTTAAAAAGGTTAAACAAGGTTGGGATTTAGGCAAGGATTAGTTTTGGTTAAAGATTAATTCAATTAAAGTTCGTCAAGGGAATAAATCGTGCTGTTCATAGGAAAATCGGACGATTTACTCAGAAAAGGTCGATTTTCCTGTTATCGCAAAACTAAAATCTAAACTCTCAGGGTCCAAATGTTTGAATGAGTTCAGTCTATCATCATCTAAGCCTTAATCATCAACTATTCTCCCTAGAATCACAATGGTTTTAGCCAACCATTTTCAAAATCAAATCAAAATAAAGATTGAGTGAAATAATTCAAAAACCCGAATCTTGAATAAAAATTCAATAACCTTCAAATATGTAAACCAATCTCAAAACTGATCAATGTATCTCTCAAGTAACTCAATATCTTGTTCAAAAACCACAAAGATTTCAATGGAACAAATAAATCTCACAAATAGAATCAAGGTTGACTTCCCGGCAAAAGAGCTACAATCCTTCTCCAAGAATCTTCAATCTCTCACTAACATGTAAAGATTTCCCGCTGCGGCCTCCTCGTTTTCGTTCCTAGGGTTCCAACCTATAGTTTCTTGCTGATTGGCCGTTTGGCAAAACCCTTCTCAAGCCCAAAATTGATGGGCTTTGTGTCGTCTTTACCATTTGGCCGAAAAACAAAGAAAATCGGGCTGGCCGATTTACCCATAAAACCGTTCGATTTTTAATGACAAAAATCGTCCGATTTATATAGTAAATGGCACGATTTTCTTCAACAAAAAGTGCTCGTCTTTTGGCTTGTAATCTTCTTCTATTTTATGCTTCTTCTACGCAACTCCTTTGCTCTTTGTGATTCCTCTAAGACTTCTTTAGCTTTTCTAATGACCTTAGATGCTCCTTGCTCCACTTTTGCTTTCGAATCCACTCCATTTACCTATAATTCAACCAAAACTCGTGTAGACCTCTATTTCCGAAATATTATTGAATAGAACACAAAAGGTACACAAGTTCTCCCTAAATGTAAGGTAAATCGAGGTAAACTTCTACAATATGCATGATTATAATGGTATATAATTCATGTCATCACTAGCTCATCATAAAACTCCACAAAAGATGTTATCGCACGTCCTCCCGCGAGCCTTATCGGCTCCTCGTCTACCACTAGATCAACATGACTAACATCATGACTCGAGTCATACATGTACTCTCTCGACTATCACACATGAAACTTGGTGAACATCCTCTACTCCTAGTGGCCGTGCCAACCGGTAAACCACTTTCCAGCTCGTGCCGAGATCTCAAAAAGGTCCGATATATTGGAACTCAACTTCCCTTTTAATGACCAACAAGTATGATGCCTCATCTCGTATCTGAACCTAAGAGGTCTGCACCTCTTATTTGCGCACGCCTTTTAGAGACTTAGCTCGGCTAGCATCCGCCTTTGGACCACCGCCACTCGAGTGAGGTCGTCCCATATTTGCTCAGGGTTATCCCCACATATACTATCCAAATTCCTACACCACAGTGTACTACACTTCCGTCCATAAAATGCCTCACAAAGGCCATCACAAACGATAAATCTCAACTATCATAAAACAAAAGCTCGATCGAAGGGGAGGTATCATGTCCACCCTTACCCCCTACCTCGCACACATGCTCTATGTACGGCATCCATGATCACAAAAGTCCTCTATAGTTGACTAACTATCCGAGGATAGAACTGTCATGAAAGACAACTAGTCCCCTAAGCGGCATGATCCTGCTGCCCAAAATTCCCGAGATGAATCGCCCATCTCGATCCGAGATAATGATACTCGATATCCCAGGAAATCTCACTATTACTAAGTAGACTTCACAACTAGCCGGCTCATCGGCCTTGTTTCCCAAAAGGGTATAAAACGCGTTGTCTCCGTCGGTCGTTCCATAATGACCCAAACACGTCACAATTGTTACATGATCTCAAACCGGTAATAACCTCTATGGAGCTATCCTCCCACTTCCACCGCATAACTTGGGATGGATGAAGTCCTCTTCTCGTCTTATGGTGCTCAAGATTGACCTGACGATGGGTCACATACTGGCTCTGCACTTAGCCACATCGGCCTCAAGGCCGCCTCTCCAATGTGAACATCATCGATCCGGATACCTCTTACAACCACCAAGATGAACTAGTAAGGGTTGGTGAGCCTCCTAGAGGATCTCTCCCATCTCTCCGTCATAAGTACACATGGACGCTCTTGGCGTTTCAACAAACCATCAACCCATATAGGTAACTATGTGCCTCTCCTCGGTATCTTCAATTCCGGATCTTCCTCAAAGTTATACCAATCCCGTGCTTTTGTAGGGTCTCTTCACAAATCATCTAAGTTAATAACTGAGGTTGAACCGTCAGTGAAGCTTCCACTTACTAAGGGTGTTGGTGATCACATTCACCTACCCTAGATGATACCAAAATCATAAGACCAAAGTCCTTAACCAACTCTAACCATCACCTCTGGTGGATATTCAGCTCTCGCGGAGCGAATATGTATACATATCATACTCTTATTGTCCGTACTAGACTAGCATGTCGCTTCATAACAAAATGCCAACATCATATTAAGTGCGTGCATTAAGCGCCTAACTCCCGACCCTTCATCGGTCATTTTTCTTATATGCCCACAATTTTCTCACACACACGCAAAACCTCTCTCGTTACTTCATACGTATCTCAAGCCTTGCTTGGATGCATCCATAATGCCATATAGTCCCCATGACTCAATGTTTGTGCCAAAGAAGACGGATTAGAGGTCACTCACCTCTTTTGCTCCTATTAAAGCCCCACGGATACGTCTCGGTCCCCACAATCTAATCGACTTCCTTAGAAAGGAAGAAAGTGTCAAAACCATCCTGCAACTCGGCGGTTATATCCCACCAACCTATACTGCATACCTCCTCCACAAACCTTGGAGGTATTACCGAACTATCACCTCGTTCTCATTGGATCAACTGGATATTCTCAATACCGCTACGTCTCTTAGGAGGTCACCTCGGACGTCCTAACCTGCTTAGATAATTCTACTTATCCTGCATAACCTGTATTATTGTCGTCCCATGTCAAGCTTGTTCCTCTCAATGTTGAGAGTACAACAAACCGTTGTCGACAAATGAGAACTCAAAGAACCATTCGTACATCTCGCCCATCAATAGCTATCGTGAAACATTAGGTTACGATCCACCTCCACAACAATGCTTAGTAGTCTACAATACTAACATAGGCTTAGGGTCCACACTGGAACCATAAATCGAACGTCACTACCGAAACCCGATTCAGAAACCCGATGAATGGACATCTATATTACTCCAACTTACCAATGGCACTCGTGAGTCGAAAAGGCTTCATGACAACTTGTAGTGACCATACCGGCCCAAAACTCCGTCTTACTTAGGTCCTTTCTTCTATCCATCCTAATCGGGTGACATCTCGATTGCAAATCGATCATACAAAACATTATAATTATATGCAACTAGTCTAATGAGTCGCCCACTACAGGGCGAAGATACTTATCCTCATTGGTAGCCTTACTCATTTCTTTGATAATCAAAGTACAACTTTTCCGACTCGTACCTTTCCTCAAAACCCGTACCATAATGCCCTGAGGGGAAGACCGGAAGAAATTCCCATTCTAAACCACTGCAACTTTCAACTCTTAAATTCTCAAGTACCATCACCTTAAGCTTACAACTTACAACATTACTATAACCTCGGTCCCCCGTTTCACACCATAGCCTCCATGGCTCCTTTGGGTGAGTCTAGAAACTTTGACTCATCTCTTGATCGCGACAACATATCGTTCATTTCATAAGAATGAAATGCCTTGCATCTTCTTTACATATCTTCCCATTTACGTAAATCAACTAGGGAAGCTTCACCTTCCTCCTGATCCACTAGATCATTTTATCATGTTCAAACCTTAAAGGTTCCAATCCGCGCCATTCCTCCATATGCCGATCTCGAGACCTAAGAAGGTTGCATAAATGGGTCATTACAATCCCTCTTTGGGAGGTCTATTACAACCACTTGCTTTGATCCCATGCCATATTACTTTATTAAGACAATTGTATTTAGTTAACTATTCGCCCCTAGAGGTGTGTGCAAATAAGCTTTAAATTTATAAAACTAGAATCAAGCAAGCGAACCCGCAGTGTACGGATCGATATACTTAAGCAAGAATTCCAGAGTATCGAACACAGGGATTTGGGTGGAACGAACTCGATTGCAGGTTATCAAGCGGTGAATATAGGAGTTTTGCAAATATTGGGAAAACAACAATCCTAAAGATCCAGGTATCCAGCTGTGGCAATCGATTCAAGATATACTAATGATATAAAGACAGAGTTAAGATGTGCAAAGGTATACTAATGTAAGGTAATCGTACGGTTGAGGTTCCGAAAACCTTATGTAACTCACCCAAAAGACTCTTCCTATACAGGTTGATGAGGCTCAATATAGAAAGGTTCTAAGGACAAGGATTAGCATCAAATACCCAAACCTATAATCTAAAGATCAAGACTAACTTATCCGATTGAGGTTGTGACACTCACAATCGAGGTAGAGGTTGTTGAGGCTTCACTACCACCTAGAAAAGACAAGTCTAAACTAAGCTAAAGCAAATCTTTAACTTTGGATCAAGGTAAAAGCAGGCTCGTAAACTTAAGGGAATTACGGTTGGATCTTGAGATTCCACGGTCGTGGAACTCAAGAACAGCCCGTAATTTAGGGTTTATCGGCGATAATTCTCTAACTCTCAGGGTCTAATCTGTTTGCGATCGATCTATCATCATCTAAGCCACAACTATCAACCCTTCACCTTAGAATTGTTAAGGGTTTTTAGCCAATAACAGTCATATTGATATTAATTCAAGATTTAAAAGATAAAAGATGGGAACTTTCAAGAACTATCAATAATCTTCAATTGAATCTCAGAATCACAGTCAAGAACAAGTGTTTATCAAAAGATTCAAAACGGAATAAGCAATCACAATCTTAGGAAAGAAAGGAAACGGGATGTCAATCCGATCCTAAATCAAACCTAAGCAAGAAGAGGAATCTTCTTGCAAAATCCTTCAAGAACTTCGATCTTCCACACGAAGATCACAAACAGCAACTCTCCAATACGAACTTTGGAACTTCAATGAGATCTCCAAATTACCTCCAAGAATGAGGGTTTGTGTGTTGCTAAGCTTGCGTTTTTGCCGCTAAACTTAGGGTTGAAGGGTCGTAAGCGAGGTGACGGAATCTTGCTTCATCCGTCCTTTTTATAATGCAGGGCAAAATGTCGGCCCGGCCCGATCTTCAAAAGATCATGGCTTCGAAACATGGCGAAAAGATTCGCCAAGATCACGGTCGTGGAAGATTCCACGACCGTAATTTAGGGCGTGGAGACAAACACGGTTAGCTTCCACGGCCGTAATATCTCCTGGAATGAACATCGAATTCTGACTCACAATCCACGGCCGTAATTTAGGGTAAAACTGTGATTCTTGCTCTCATTCGTGCATTCCTCAATCCAATACTCAAATTTGCTTCCAAAAAGTGTCCTTGGTCTATGGACATATCAACTCGACTCTCCTTTGCTCGATTCCGTTCGGAAATAGCTCCAAATTACCTATAGTCAACATAGAACTCGTGTAGACATCCATATCGACAATATAGGCAATACTAGCTCACATATGCACAAAGCTCAACCAAAGACTATCAATATGAATCAAATACGATTAGAAAACGTGCCTAAAATATCACAATATTTCATGCTAACATTAACATACTTCCTCACTACTTACACTGAACCACCGGAAATCCTCCAAGCTCTTGTTACCGATCCTTCATGCCATAGTCTTGTCTACTTTTTCCGTCTACACTCATTCATAGACAACCCACACATGTGCGTTCTTGGTTGTCACCGGTAAGCTTATAGTTGACCTTCTTCAAGGTCAACAACTTACCATTCTACTACACTTCCCATGTTACCATACTCATGAATGCTACCCTCCTCAGGGTACTCTACCGTCAACTCTATTAGTTCAATCTTTAGTCCTTGCTTCCTTCTTCTTTCTTAAGATAACTCCACCCTTCTCGGCCTTGTTTTTTCGTATAACTCACTTTCATAGGCTTAACCGCACCTCATGATATCTTGTAAGTGTGTCTTCTCAAAATCTCTAACGTAACTCAGTCACCGCTCACGTTTCTCTTGGTTGGTATCTGATGACATGAATTATATTCCATTATAATCATCCATATTGTGAATGTTTTACCTCAGTTTCTCATACATTTGAATAGATTTGTGTGCCTTTAAGCTTTGTTTCATATATATTTCGAATTTAGAGGTGTACACGAGTTTTGATTGAATTGTAGGTGAAAGTGGTAGATTTGGAAGCAAAAATGGAGCAAGGAGTAGCTTGGGATGCTAAGGAAGCATAAGAGACCATTGAGGAGTCATGAGGAGAAAGGAAAGTGCGTGGAAGAGTCACAAGGAAGTGGAAAACAAGCCAAAAGACGAGCACTCTCAGTAAAGAAAAATCGGGTGATTTATTCTTGGGTGATTCGATTTTCCTGTAGAAAAATGGGACGAACTATAGGATAAATCGACCGATTTTTGCCTTTAAACATCTAAAAAAATATAACGCTTGAAAGCCCAAAGCATTGGGCTAGAAGAGGGAAATGTTTTGCAGCCCATTAGTGATTTTTGGGTTATGTTGGAACCATAGGAGACTAGAAGGGGGGGGGGGGGGG
>BSUD01000003.1:102127479-102201260 GCA_033239045.1 Fagopyrum esculentum | reverse complement strand
GGGGGGGTTACAACAAAACAGAGAGTGACAGCTGACAGTAGAGGATTGGAGATCAATTTTTGGAGAGAAAGAAAGTTGTGGCAAGAAGATAGAGTTCAAGATTCAAGAAAGTTGTGAGATCTTTGATTATTGTTCGTTACTGTGGTTTGTGAACATATTCTATTGAGTGCTTTGAGAGATTTTGTTGAAGTTTTGAAGGATTGATTACATATTTTGAAGATTTGTCAAGTTTTATGCAAAGTTTGGTTTTCTTTATTCAATCTTGATTTTGATTCAAAAATGAAAATTATTGGCTAAAAACCTTGTGATTCTGGGGAGAATAGTTGATGATTGAGGCATAGATGATGATAGACTGAACTCATTCAACCTTTTGGACCTTGAGAGTTGAGATTTAACATTTACAAGTGCGAAAAATCGTGGTATTCTTAGCCAAAAAACGGATGATTTTTCCTCAAAAATAGTCCGATTTTTCCGGGTTGACGTACCTTAATGCTTTATCCTTTAACCAAAGTTAAATCTTGCCTAAATCCTAACCTTGCTTACACTTTTTAACCCTTATCCAAGTGTGAGAAGAGACTTTATCATTGATTCTCTGCTTGGTAATGAAAGTTTACAAGATTCGGGTAATAGAGAGATTTAACATCCTCTATTAAGGTTCGAGTGTGCCCTTCATCTTTACCTTCGAGAGTCATATCCTTGGGTTTTAGTGAGTGGTTTGAGTATCAATCCTTACTTTGGATACTCTTCTTGATGAGACTCAACATCCCTCAAGTTGAGAATTCTTGAGTTGGGATAAGTGAGTAGTGGAACTTCGTCGTACATTATTCCCTCCTTCAAAACACATAACCTTGCCAGCATCAACTCTGTCCTTTGATCTTTAGAATATCTTGAATCGAAAGCCACAATCGGATACTTGAATCCGTGGAATCATTTGTCTCTTAACATCTTTACAAAAACTTTTTACTCTTTGCTAGACGATTTTTGGAATTGATTTTATTCTCACCAAATACTTGAGTTTGACTCTAGAATTTCTTGCCTTACTACAGTTGATCCGTACGCTGCGGGTTCTCTTTTGCTTAAGTTCTGAGTATAAATTTAAGACTTTGACGCACACACTTTTGAGCTAACAAGTTTTTGGCACCGTTGTCGTGGATTTGGTGAAGACCAAATTCGGTTTTCGGTTGTCTGGCTTAGGAGCTTTTGCTCTTGTTATTTGATCTATCTACTTTAGTGATTTTGCAGATTTCTCTTTAGGTATACGTGAAGGTCTCGATCTGAGAAAGATCTCGTTCCTTTTGACCCTGAACATAAAAAGACTATCAAGAAACGGTTACGGGAAGCAAAAATGGCCGAACACAATGAAAAGAACCTCCAAGCTGAGTTGGATGAAACTCGTGCTCTCCTTAATCTAAGTGAAAGGAAACTTATTGAGGAGACTGTTGTAGCTCAAGATGATAAAGAGCGATTGCAAGCTGAAGTGAATGAAATCCGGGAGATGATCCAACAAGTAAACTTGGAAAAAGCCGCCAAAGCTAAGAAAGACGAATCATTTGACGATGATATGCCTGAGCTGGAAGAAATAGTGCATAATCCACCACCTAATCCTCGTGTTGCAGCTAGAGATACGAGAGTTGCTCCTATCGTGGTTGAACCACGATCTCTTGGTTAACGTTTGGATCCGAATCAGCAGCCGCGCCGTTTAGGCGTGAATCTTGGAATCCGGATGAGCATGACTATGGGTTTCGCCATCAAGTCATCACTATGATCTGCCAAAGTCAGTTTGGTGGAATGGAAACGGAATCTACGCATCAACATCTTCAGAACTATGATATTCTTATGGAGACCTTGAAGCCTCCAATAGTAACAAACAACAACTATAAGTTGAGACCTTTCTTTTTCTCTTTGAAAGACAAGGCTTTAGCTTGGTATCAATCTCTTCCAACTTGAAGAGTTAACACATTGGAGGAGATGACTTCGGAATTCCTTACCAAGTTCTTTCCACCATCCAAGACAACAGAGTTGAGAGGTAAAATCAATGCCTTTGCTATGAAGCCTAATGAAATTTTTTTCAAGTCTTGGGAACGGTTCAAGGACCTTATATTGGATTGCCCTCACCATGGCATTCCAAAGCTTTAGTTATTAGAAATCTACTACAAGGGATTGGATGAGGAGACTCAATTCAAACTTCAATCTCTTTCGGCTGGAACTTTTATGGAAATGAGAGATGATGATGCTTGGGAGTTCATTGAAAAGCAAGCTCTTGTGATTGAGAAGTACTCGCATAGGAAGATCAAAGGTGGTGGTCGAAATTCCGGAGATCCGGGATTGAATTTGAATCAAGCAAGTAAACCTCAAATTTTCTCTCTCAACAATTAGATTAAGGAGTTGAAAGCACTTTTGAAGCCCAACATTCAATCACAAAAGGAGCAAGACGTTGGCTATCTAGGAAGAGAGAACAATCAAAAGAACAGGAACAACAACCGAACAACAATTGGAATAACAAAAACAACCGGAACTTCAACAACAACTGGAGATCCAATCAACATAATCCCGGTAATCCCTATTCCCATGTTGAAAATTCACTAACACCTTCTTCTTCTTCTTCTTCTTCTTCTACCCCTTTGAAAAGTCAGGGACAAGCTTCATCGAGTTCAAGCTAGCCGGAGAAGGACAAGCTTGAAGCGATGATGAAAGTAATGATGGGGAAGATGCAAGGGTTAGAGAATTCCATCACTTCGATTTCTAAAGCACAAAAAGCTTTGGAAAATCAAGTGTTTACCAAAGCCGGAGAAGTTCCTAGAGATAAAGGGAAGCTTCCCGAAAGGACGGAGGACAATCCGAAGGGGTGTGTGATGTCAATTACTACGAGGACTGGTGTGACAACCACCGATCCTCAACCATGTGTAGATGACAAAGAGAAGCAACCCAAGTTCATTGAAATCCCAACCGAAAAGGAGAAAGAACAAGAGAAGAACAATGTCTATGTTCCTCCTCCAGCTTACAAGTCCCCACTACCTTTCCTTCAATCTAGAGCGAGAGCGTGTCTAGACAAGCATTTTGGTAAGTTCATTGATCTCATGAGCAAGCTACATATTAAAATACCTTTTATGGATACAATTTTAGCTATGCCAACTTATGGGAAATTCCTGAAAGAGATCCTCTCTAACAAGAGGAAGCTAGAGGATTTCGGTGAAGTTAAGATGAGTTCAGAGTCATCTGAACTTATCAAGACTATGACGGAGAAGATGCCCCCTGACTGTGAGATCCAGGATCATTTTGCATGCCTATTGGAGTAGGAGATGTCACATATGATGCACTTTGCGATCTTGGAGCAAGCTAAAACTCCAATTTGCTTCCTAAGAATGTCCTCAATCCTTGGACATATCAAATCAACTCTCCTTTGCTCGATTCCGTTCGGAAATAGCTCCAAATCACCTATAATCAACATAGAACTAGTGTAGACATCCATATCGACAATATAGGTAATACTAGCTTACATATGCACAAAGTTCAATCAAAGACTATCAATATGAATCAAATACGTTTAGAAAACGTGCCTAAAATGTCCCAATATTTCATGCTAACAAATAACCCCATACTTAATACTTTCTTGTCCCTAAGCAAGGTCTTTCAAAAAGCTTTAAACAAGAGTTAGGATGAAATATGTGTACCTTCTTTTGGGTGAATGTGACTTCTAAAGAATAGATCATTCTCAAACCTTGCTTCAATCGTTCTTCAAACTTTCACACACTCAATCAAAGAGTAAAAAGCAAAGAAAATTCATGAACCAACTTAACTTCTAAACAAGCATTATAACCTTCAAACATTATCAAAATCAATCACAAGAAACTTCAATTTAGACCACCAAGTCATATAACATTCTTTTGATCTTAAGGACTTTCAAAGAAAAGGTCTAGAATACGGAAGGGAAGGGAAAACTTTAAGGGAAAGTGGTGCATATTTCCGGCAAAGTGGACAACTACCTTCTTCTTCTTATGCGGTTCCCGCAACACTTCAACTTAGAGCTTCACTCTCTTCTTTTCATTTTTCGACTTTACTTTTGGAGTTATGGACAAAGGTGCACAAAAACCGAAGCCTAGGAGATCGGCATTTCTCAAATTTTTCAAGAGATGCCTCAAACCCTTAGCGCACATACCATAATCCGCTAGGAATATCGCTCAATCCGACTTTGGCAAGACACAAACACCCGGCTATGTGAATGGTGCCGAGTTACTCATCGTCATGATTGACTTCCCCAAACCTACAATTTCTTTCTATTCATTTGATTGCAAATAATTGCTCTCATGGCCCTCCCACATCAAACATGCCTTTTTCTCATTCACTTCTCCAAATTCCCGGATAGGTAAAGGAGGCTAATATTTCAATGAGGAGCTAGACGATCAAAGAAAGAAGAAAGAAAGTATCGAATTGCCTTAATCATTTCAACAAGAAGTATAGGAACTTATAACGTGATTTCAACTTCAATTTCCTAGCATGATTTAGGTAACATTCTCACATTATAAAACTTGCAAAAGAGGTAAAATTCATTCATTCAAATTCTTTTCAATTCACAATCCTTTTAAGCATGCAATTGTCATCAAACTCAATTCACAAGTAGTGATTATCATGGAAATCATCTCAATTCATTAGGAGCACAAAATTTTCAAAATTTTTAAATTTTTATGGGTTTTTCAAGTTATTTTTCATGCAATGCAATAAGGAAACGTGTAACACATAATGAACATGCAACGATAGTCTCAAATGAAAGCGAACATAGTAAGTAGAGTTATTACAAACTTTTTAGTACATCCCACCCCATACTTAGGACGAACATTGTCCCTAATGTTCAGAAGAAATAAAGAAAAGAAAGAAAAGAAAAAGAAACTCACAAAGTCTGGCGGGAATGTCTAAAACGAACGGTCATGAATCGAATCACTGCGGCGCCGGCGGAGGTGGGAATGGGGAGAAGCTGGAGTCGTAGGGCCGCCCAAACTGCTGGCTGTAGACGTCCCTCATCATGTGGTCGAGGTCGTCGAGGCGTCCGTCTCTAGCATCGGCCCGGATCTCTAACGCTCCAACTCTCTCTGAAAGTCGGATGGTGCTGGTGCTGGTGGTGGTGCTGCTGGCTGCTCCGTGGACCAAGGAGGTGGGGTGGCATACCATGTGGGAGGTGTGGTCATCCACATGGGCCTTTCACACACGCTAGCGCGGCGAGATGACGAGCCTGAGACTCTAGCTGGACGTGGAGAGCGTCTAGGTACATCTGGGGCCGCCTCCGGCTGATCCGGAAACGTGCCAAATTCCTGCTCCGCTCCTCCTCCACTCTCGAACTGATCTCCCATATCCTCCTCCTCCACAACCGGTGGTGGGACGTAAGGGGGAGCTACTATCCTGTTCGCATGCATCGCAGCGAACGTCTCCTTCCAATTATGGCGTCCCGCCATAATGGAATACTCCGGCAGCCACTCTATACCCCTACCCGTCCTGGTCTCCCAAGGCAAGCCCGCATAAGGCGGACCTCCATGTGTGGGGAAGATGAGATCCCTAACCATGAATGCATGTAGCCCTAAAGGAACGGCCGGTATGCGGGTGCAAGCAGAAAAATCCACACCAAAACTCCTAGCAATGTGGGTAACTATCCCACCATATCCGATGTTCCCCTTCTTCTTGTTCTTGAGCTTGCTCATCGTAGCAGCCAAGAGAGTAGCACAATCTGCACGGCGTCCATAAAGCATACAATAGAGCAAGAATAGCTCATCCGTCTTGATTTTTTGGGGCGTCTCCGTCCTAGGAAAGAGACACTCCGAAAGGACACGGTGAGCTATCTTCAAGGCTAGATGGTACATCAATCTAGCCTTGGTATCAGCGGGTTACCAACGGTCCTCGTCGGCATAAACCATAGCCACTTCCTCCCAAAAGTTCTTGGGTTAAACTCCACTCGGAAATCGACCATTAAAGGTCTCATGGAACCCGAAAATGGTCCCAAACTCAACGATACTCAACTCATAATCTCTCTCCATGAGGCGGAAAGAGACGGTCCTGTCTACGTGGCTGTGCTCAAATGACGTCACAACTTCCCGTGTAATCTCCTCATATGCGTCTTCACGAATGTTCGCGAAGACAAGTAATCCGGCTCTATCCAAGAGCCAAGTAAGATCATCAACTATGTTGAGAGGATGTAGATCCTCCAACAATAAATATCTAGGCCCAATCACTGGCCTCTCTGTGATCCTCTCAAATGCAGCAAGGTGGTTCTCATGTATGGTCGGGATGCTAGGGTGAGGAGGTGAGGATGGAGGCGAAGGTGAAGATGGTAGTGAAGGAGATGAGGGTGGTAGTGCCCTAGAGGATGAGGAGGTGGAGGGATTGCCTTTCCTTTTCTTATTCTGCTCTCCCTTCTTCTCTTTTATCCTTCCCGACACTCTCCTTACGAAATCCATTTTTCACCAAAAATTACGGTCTGTTCTTCAGGAATTACGGCCGTGGTTTACCCAGAGACCGTGATTCGTCTCAGAATTTCACGAATCTCAGCAAATTCACCAACAATCACCACAACAAGCAGTCCTAGTCTAATTCCTTCCAGTCTTTGTCAGTTCTTCCTACAAATCTATAGCAAAAACGAACCAAATCGGCGAAAATCAAGAAGAAAGAATAAACCTCTTTTTCGGATTGAAAAACCCGAAATGCGCGTTTGTTGACGGATTTCCGCTCGGTTTGTCGCTTGGATCTTGTTTGTGGTTGGATTTGCTGCAGTTTAGGATGAAGAATCGTTGAAAACAATTAGAAAATGAGGATTTGAGAGGGGTCGTGGAGTTTCGGCACCTAGGTCGTGGAAGGGGAAATTTTTGGGGTAAATTTGTGAAGAATGCAGCTTATATAGGCGCAGGCAAAATTTTGAAAATCACGGTCTGTCGGGGTGTTCCACGGCCGTGGAAGTGTACGGAACCGTGGTTTTGGTGATTTTTCAAAGACTTTTGAGAATTACGGCCACTGTAGCTATGACGACCGTAATTTAGACCGTGGAATCTCTTGTAAAGCTCCAAAGTCCGAATTTCGTCACTTTTCTTCGACATTATTCTCCCTTTTTTCATTTCCATCGATCCTACAACCAAAAACACGAACATACCGGAAGAAATCGAGGCAAGATAAAGCAAAAACGTCTATTCTAAGCTAAACTATGAATCGACAACAAAAACGAAGATGCAATACCTTGGGTTGCCTCCCAAGAAGCGCTTTGTTTAAGGTCCGTAGCTAGACCAATCTCGCACTTATTCGAGTGCGGTAGGCACAAACTCCTCATCTTGGAGTTCCGGCGTATACTTCTTGAGTCGTTGGCCGTTCACCTTAAAAATTCCGCTAGCTTCACCCCATACTTCAACTGCACCATGGGGGAAAATACGCTTAATTAGAAAAGGTCCGGTCCAACGGGATTTAAGCTTACCTGGAAAGAGGCGAAGTCTTGAATTGAAGAGGAGAACTTGATCTCCTTCTTTGAAGTCCTTTGGAATGATATGCTTATCATGCCAACGCTTTGCTCTTTCCTTGTAGATCTTGGCGTTTTCATAGGCGTTCAAGAGAAGTTCATCCAACTTGTTGATGTCTAGGAGACGCTTCTCTCTCGCTTCCTTCATGCCGAAATTCAGCCACTTGATAGCCCAAAACGCTTTGTGCTCCAACTCCACCGGCAAGTGACAAGACTTCCCATACACAAGGTTGTATGGTGTGGTTCCTATGGGAGTCTTGTATGCAGTCCGGTACGCCCATAATGCATCATCTAGCTTCAAGGACCAATCCTTCCTAGTCCTTGAAACCGTCTTCTCTAGAATTCCTTTGATCTCCCTATTTGAGATCTCAACTTGTCCACTCGTTTGTGGATGGTAAGGGGTAGCAATCTTGTGAGTAACCCCATACTTAGCTAGAAGAGCTTCAAAGCGACGGGCTATGAAGTGAGAACATCCATCACTAATGATAGTCCTTGGTGTCCCAAATCGCGGGAAGATGGTCTTGTTGAAGAAATTGACCACCACCATGGCATCATTTGTGAGAGAGGCAATTGCTTCCACCCATCTAGAAACGTAATCTACTGCCAATAGTATGTATTGGTTTCCACAAGAAGATGGGAATGGTCCCATGAAATCGACTCCCCAAACGTCGAAAATCTCCACCTCTTGGATGTTGTTGAGGGGCATCTCGTTCCTTCTAGAAATATTGCCTGTTCTTTGACAAGCATCGCAGCAAGAAACAAAGGATTGCACATCTCTAAATAAGGTAGGCCAATAGAATCCAGATTGCAATACCTTTGCGCTAGTCTTGTTCGAACTAGCGTGTCCTCCACAAGGTAGTGAATGACAATGGCGGATGACACTTTGCATCTCATCTTCCGGCACACATCGCCGAATGATGCCATCCGGACCTCTCTTAAAGAGGAGAGGCTCGTTCCAGTAATATTCCCGGACGTCCTTAAAGAACTTCTTCCTTTGTGCGTAGGATAGTCCGGGCGGTATCTCCTGGCAAACCAAATAGTTAACAAAATCAGCAAACCATGGTTCGTTACCTTTGGAGATCACGTTGATGCACTCCTCTATGATGTGTAAGTGTTCGTCCGGAAAGGAGTCATCAATGGGTAGATGGTCGTCCCCTAGATGTGTTAGACGACTCAAATGATCCACAACAGAATTTTCTGAACCTTTCTTGTCGCGGATCTCAAGATCGAATTCTTGTAGGAGAAGAATCCATCTAATTAGCCTTGGCTTTGCGTCTTTCTTCGCAAGGAGGTACCGGATCGCAGCATGATCCGTGTAGACAATCACCTTTGCACCTACAAGATAAGAGCGAAACTTGTCAATAGCGTAGACAATGGCTAGAAACTCTTTCTCTGTAGTGGCGTAGTTGAGCTGCGCTTCTGTTAGCATGAAATATTGTGATATTTTAGGCATGTTTTCTAAACGTATTTGATTCATATCGATAGTCTTTGATTGAACTTTATGTATATGAGAGCTAGTATTACCTATATTGTCGATATGGATGTCTACACTAGTTCTATGTTGATTTTTAGGTGATTTGGAGCTATTTCCGAACGGAATCGAGCAAAGGAGAGTTGAGTTGATATGTCCATAGATTGAGGACATTCTTTGGAAGCAACTTGGAGCTTTAGCTTGAGGAATGCACGAAGCTAGGGAAGAATCACGTTCTTGCCCTAAATTACGCCCTAAAATACGGCCGGAATCCAAACCACGCTCAGAATTATGGCCGTGGATTCAGAGTCAGAAATTGATGTTCATTCCAGAGGATATTACGGCCGTGGAACATATGGTGCAAACCGTATTTGTTTCCACGCCCTAAATTACGGTCGTGGAACACTTCCACGACCGTGATCTTGGCGAATCTTTTCGCCACACTTCGAAGCCACGATCTTTTGAAGATTGGGCCGGGCCGACACTTTGCCCTACATTATAAAAAGACGGACGAAGCAAGATTTCGTCATCATCGCTTGGAGGATCGCTTACAACATCGCTTACCCCCGTTCATCGTCACTTATCCTCGCTTAGGACCGCTTAAGCATCGACATCTCGTTGGAGATTGAAGTTGGTAGTTGGGAATTGCCCTAATCTCGCACTTTTGGTGGAGATTGCTGTTGAGATCTCCGAATTGGCGGAAGATCGAAGTTTTCGGAAGATTTTGCAAGAAGATCTCTCTTCTTTTTTAGGTTTGATTTGGAAAACGGATTGACATCCCGTTTTCCCTTCTTTCCTAAGGTTGTGATTGTTTGCTTTACTTTGATTCCATTGACAATACTTGTTCTCTTTGTGACTTTGAGATTATTTTGAAGGTTATTGAAAGTTCTTGAAAGTTTCCATCTTTCTATCTTTTAATTCTTGAATTGATATCAACATGACTATTATTGGCTAAAAACCCTTAACAATTCTAAGGTGAAGGGTTGATAGTTGTGGCTTAGATGATGATAGATCGATCGCAAACAGATTAGACCCTGAGAGTTAGAGAGAATCGCCGACAACCTTAAATTACGGCCTGTTCTTGAGTCCACGGCCGTGGAACCTCAAGAACTAACCGTGATTTCCTTTAAGTCCACGAACTTGCTTTTACTTTAATCTAAAGTTAAAGATTTGCTTTAGCTTAGTTTAGACTTGTCTTTTCTAGGTGGTAGTGAAGCCTCAACAACCTCTACCTCGATTGTGAGTGTCACAACCTCAATCGGTTAAGTTAGTCTTGATCCTTGGGTTACAAGTTTGGGTATTTGACACTAATTCTCATCCTTAGAATCTTTCTATATTGAGCCTCAACAACCTGTATAGAGAGTGCCTTGTAGGTGGGTTATATAAGGTTTTTGGAACTTCACCGTACGATTACCTTACATTAGTATACCCTTGCATATCTCAACTCTATCTTTACATCATTAAGTATATCTTGAATCGATTGCCACAGTTGGATACTTGGATCTTTAGGATTTTTTTTCCCAATATTTGCAAAACTCTCATATTTACTTGCTTGATAACCTGTAATCGAGTTCGTTCCCACCCAAATCCCTGTGTTCGATACTCTGGAATTCTTGCTTAGCTACGTCGATCCGTACACTGCGGGTTCGCTGCTTGATTCTAGTTTTATAAATTTAAAGCTTATTTGCACACACCTTTAGGGGCGAACAGCTTCGTCTAGCGTCTTGCTAGCATAGTATATGGCATGGGTTCGCCCTTCCTTTCGTTGTCCAAGAACAACTCCAATAGCTACGTCACTAGCATCGCACATAATCTCGAAGGGGAGAGTCCAATCCGGAGGTTGGATAATAGGTGCTGAAATTAGAGCTTGCCGAATGGTGTTAAACGCATCTAAACATTCCTGCGAAAACTCAAAAACCGCATCCTTCATCAATAGATTAGTGAGAGGTTTTGATATGTTAGAAAAGTCCTTAATGAAACGTCTATAAAATCCAGCATGTCCTAGGAAACTTCTTATCCCTTTCACCGAAATTGGGGGAGGAAGTTTCTCTATGGTCTCTATCTTGGTCTTGTCTACCTCTATCCCTCTACTAGAGACTAAGTGACCTAATACAATTCCTTCCTTAACCATGAATTGACACTTCTCCCAATTAAGAACTAGGTTAGTGTCTTCACATCTTTGCAAAACAAGAGAAAGGTTAGAAAGGCAATCGTTAAAAGAGGAACCGTATACGGAGAAGTCGTCCATGAAGACTTCCATGATTTCCTCTACGTATTCGGAGAAGATGGCCATCATGCACCGTTGAAAGGTGGCTGGGGCGTTGCAAAGCCCGAACGGCATTCTCCTATAGGCGAACGTACCCCAAGGGCACGTGAATGTGGTCTTCTCTTGATCATCCGGGTGTATCGGAATCTGAAAGAAACCACTATAACCGTCAAGGTAGCAAAAATGTGAATGTTGCGCTAACCTTTCAAGCATTTGATCGATGAATGGCAATGGAAAGTGATCCTTCCGCGTTGCGTTGTTGAGCTTGCGGTAGTCTATGCACATTCGCCATCCAGTCACGGTTCGGGTAGGAATGAGTTCGTTGTTCTTGTTGGTGATGACCGTCATTCCTCCCTTCTTCGGAACTACTTGAACTGGACTAACCCACTTGCTATCGGAGATAGGATAGATGATACCTGCATCAAGAAGTTTAAGAATTTCCTTCTTGACAACCTCCTTCATGGTCGGATTCAACCGCCTTTGAGGTTGTCTTGAAGTTCTAAAGGCCTCCTCCATTAGTATCTTATGCATACATAGGGAGGGTTTAATTCCTACTAAGTCCTCAATAGTATAGCCTATGGCTTTTCTATGTTTCCTAAGGACAATCATGAGCTGCTCATGTTCATCTATGCTTAGTTCAGACCTAACAATAACCGGAAAGGTAGAATTAGATCCAAGAAAAGCGTACCTTAGATGAGTAGGAAGTGGTTTGAGTTCCATCACTTTAGGAGCTTCCAATGGTCCTTGAGAGGCATCCGACGTTTCCTTAGAAGTTTCTAAGGGTGTTGAGTGAGTTGGAGAAGAATTAAAAGAAGTTGAAGAAGTATGCCGATCGCCCTCTTCCACGGTCAGAATTACGGGCCCTCCAGATGTTCCACGGCCGTGTAATCCACTGGAATGGAGGTCGATTTTGGTTGTGAAATCCACGGTCGTGGAATATAGGGTGTGACCGTGGATTCTAATATTCTCAGCCTCATCGTGGAGTTTCTCAAACTCCACTTCATGCATCTCTTCTTGTGCTTCTAAGGCTTCAATTTCCTCTTTGCACTCTTCTTCTTCCCCTACATCTGTTAGACTCATGGTAATGACTTTTTGTAAAGGATCGTTAAAGAGAATCGCACTTACCTCTTCCCTAGATAAACCTTTTTCATCTTGGACATTGTAAATATCCTCGTCAAAGTTCGGCTCCTTCACTAGAGTGGAAAGAACGAACTCTACTTTCTCTTCTCCAATATCAAAAGCGAGTCTTCCATTCTTGCAATTGACCATGCAGCCGGAAGTTGCAAGAAACGGTCTTCCGAGTATGATCGGGACCGGACTATCTGCAGGAATGTCAAGCACGACAAAATCAATGGGAACAAAGAATTTACCTAGCTTGACGGGGACGTCTTCCACAATACCGACGGGGCGAGTGATGGATCGATCCGCCATGTATAACGTCATCTTCACCGGTTTAGGATCGCCTAAACCGATCTTCCTACATAATACAAGTGGTATGATGCTCACACTTGCTCCTAAGTCACATAAAGCGTCATATGTGACATCTCCCACTCCAATGGGAATGCAAAATGACCCCGGATCTTTCAACTTTGGGGGCATTTTCTCCTTCATGGTCTTGATGAGATCCGAAGAATCCGAACTCATCTTGACCTCTCCAAAATCTTCTAGCTTCCTCTTGTTGGAGAGGAGCTCCTTCAAGAATTTGCCATAAGCCGGCATACCTACAATAGCATCAATGAATGGTATATTAATATGCAACTTACTCATGAGTTCTATGAACTTACCGAATTGTTTGTCTAGGCGCACTCGCGCTCTAGATTGAGGGAATGGTAGGGGAGGTTTGTAAGGTGGAGGAGGAACATAGACATCTTCCTTCTCCTTCCCCTTTTCTTTGTCCTTCTCTACGGGGACTTCAACGAACGTAGGCTGCGGATCGGTAGTAGTCACTCCGCTCCTAGTTGTAATCGCCATCACCCTTCCCTTAGGGTTGCCCTCCGTCTTTCCTGGAAGTTTCCCTTGATTTCTAGGAACTTCCTCCGCGTGGTTGAACATTTGGTTTTCCAAAACCTTTTGACCTTTGTCAATCTTAGAGACTTGATCATCAACCTTGATGAGGCGGTTCTCCAACCCTTGAAGCTTTCCCAAGATCGTTTCCAACATGGGATCGGGCTTCTCCTTTCCCGTATTGTTTCCTTCATTAGATGATTGCCCCTGGCTTTTCAAAGGAGTAGAGGAAGAGGAAGGTGGAGTTAGTGAATTAGAATTGGAAGGATAGGAGTTACCGGAATTTTGTTGATTGGAGCGCCAATTGTTGTTGTTTGAACCCCTATTGTTGTTCCAATTGTTGTTGCGGTTGGTGTTATCACCGCCATTGTTGTTGCCCAAATAGCCAACATCCTTCTCTTGTTGCTTTGGAAAGTTGGTCTTGATAGTCTCCTTCAACTCTTTGATCTCATTGTTGAGGGAGAAAATCTGATTTTGAGCTTCTTGTGTGAGCTTTGCTCCTTGCTCCACACGATTTCCCTCCACTTTCCGGTGGGAATACTTCTCTATGACTCTTGCTTGCTTCTCGATGAAGTCCCAAGCGTCATCTTCTCTCATGTCCATGAACGTTCCACATGAGAGGGATTGGAGGTTGAATTGCGTTCCCGCATCCAGCCCCTTGTAGTAAATCTCTAGCAAGGCAAGCTTGGATATGCCATGATGAGGGCAATCCAAGAGCAAATCCTGAAACCTTTCCCAAGATTGAAACAAACTTTTGTTAGGTCTCATGGAAAAAGCATTAATCTTACCTCTAAGTTCCGCCGTTTTGGAGGGCGGAAAGAATTTGGTGAGAAACTCTGCGGAAAGGTCTTCTCATGTGTCTAGTTTCCCATTAGGAAGAGCTTGGTACCAAGACAACGCTTTCCCTTTCAAAGAGAAGAAGAAAGGTTTGAGCTTATAGCTGTTGGTAGTAGCGTTCTTCGGTCTCATCGTCTCCATCATACACTCAAAGTTTTGCAAGTGTTGGTGTGGAGATTCAGCGCTTGTACCGCCAAATTGGTTTTGGCGAACAAGAGTAATAACTTGAGGGTTAAAGCTAAACCCTTGCACATCTTCAGCATCAAATTTCACACCCAAGCGGCGTGGTTGTTGTGTTGGATCCATCAGCTGGCCAAGAGTCCTTGGCTCATTATCCACACGTTCGACTCTCACATTCCTAGGTGGAATGCGGCGATTAGCAGCTCCTTGTGGATGGAAAGGATTCATATTGATCGTGGGATCAATCTCCTCTAACGGTGGCATGGAAGAGTCACTATCATCAGTGGACGAGTGGCTTCTTCTTCTAGTTCTTGATCCCCTCCTTGAGGATTTCTTGCTTCCCTTATTCTTAAGGTCGCTTAACTCCATCCTCATCTGGAACATCGCATCCTGCAGTTTGCTAACTTCAGATTGATGACGATCCATTTCATCCTGGCGGAGGTTCTCGTTCCACTGGAGTTGAGCTTTCTTTTCTGCCAACTCCGTTTGAAGATCACGTTCGTGTTCTTCAGCCATCTTCTTTTCCTTGCGCTTTTGCCTCAAGGTTTTCTCTAGCTCTTGATCAAGAGGTAAGAGATCTTCGGTGTTCCTAGACCTGCGCATGCACTCAAAGAAATATCAAACAACGAGAGCAAGCTCCCAAGCTTGACAACCGGCTACCGGATTCGGCCGAAACCAAATCCCCGGCAACGGCGCCAAAAACTTGTTCGCCCCTAGATGTGTGTGCAAATAAGTTTTAAATTTATAAAACTAGAATCAAGCAGCGAACCCGCAGTGTACGGATCGACGTAGCTAAGCAAGAATTCCAGAGTATCGAACACAGGGATTTGGGTGGGAACAAATCCGATTGCAGGTTGTCAAGTGAGTAAATATGAGAGTTTTGCAAATATTGGGAAAACAACAATCCTAAAGATCCAAGTATCCAGCTGTGGCAATCGATTCAAGATATACTAATGATATAAAGACAGAGTTGAGATATGCAAAGGTATACTAATGTAAGGTAATCGTACTGTGAAGTTCCAAAAACATTATGTAACTCACCTACAAGGCACTCTCTATACAGGTTGTTGAGGCTCAATATAGAAAGATTCTAAAGGTGAGAATTAGTGTCAAATACCCAAACTTGTAACCCAAGGATCAAGACTAACTTAACCGATTGAGGTTGTGACACTCACAATCGAGGTAGAGGTTGTTGAGGCTTCACTACCACCTAGAAAAGACAAGTCTAAACTAAGCTAAAGCAAATCTTTAACTTTGAATTTAAGTAAAAGCAAGTTCGTGGACTTAAGGGAAATCACGGTTAGTTCTTGAGGTTCCACGGCCGTGGAATCAAGAACAGGCCGTAATTTAGGGTTGTCGGTGATTCTCTCTAACTCTCAGGGTCTAATCTGTTTGCGATCGATCTATCATCATCTAAGCCACAACTATCAACCCTTCACCTTAGAAAGGTTAAGGGTTTTTAGCCAATAACAGTCATGTTGATATTAATTCAAGAATTAAAAGATAAAAAGATGAAAACTTTCAAGAACTTTCAATAATCTTCAAACCAATCTCAAAGTTACAATCAAGAACGAATGTTGTCAAAAGATTCACAATAAAGTAAACAATCACAACCTTAGGAAAGAAGGGAAAACGGGATGTCAATCCGTTTTCCGAATCGAACCTAAACAAGAAGAGAGATCTTCTTGCAAAATCTTCCAAAAGCTTCGATCTTCCGCCAATTCGGAGATCTTAACAGCAATCTCCACCAAAAGTGCGAGATTAGAATAATTCCCCGATGCGAACTTTAATCTCCAATGAGATGATCAATCCTTCCAAGCGGCGTCGATAAATGAGGATAAGCGAGGATAAGCCGTCGTAAGCAGTCATGACGGATTCTTGCTTCGTCCGTCTTTTTATAGGGCAAGATAAAATATCGGCCCGGCCCAATCTTCAAAAGATCGTGGCTTCAAAGTATGGCGAAAAGATTCGCCAAGATCACGGTCGTGGAAGTTTTCACGACCGTAATTTAGGGCGTGGATTAGGTCACGGTTTGTACCATGTATTCCACGGCCGTGTAAGTTACTGGAATGCATCACGCCTCTCTTGCAGGGTTCCACGGCCGTGGAACTGAACGTGGTTCGTAGTACGGCCGTATTTTAGAGCGTGGTTTAGGGCAAGAACGTGATTCTTCCCTAGCCTCGTGCATTCCTCAAGCTAAAATCCCAATTTGCTTCCTAAGAATGTCCTCAATCCTTGGACATATCAAATCAACTCTCCTTTGCTCGATTCCGTTCAGAAATAGCTCCAAATCACCTATAATCAACATAGAACTAGTGTAGACATCCATATCAACAATATAGGTAACACTAGCTTACATATGCACAAAGTTCAATCAAAGACTATCAATATGAATCAAATATGTTTAGAAAACGTGCCTATAATGTCACAATATTTTATGCTAACAAATGAGCCTAACAATATTAGTGGGATAGCGCCAGAGCAGATTCAGGATGATATGGCTCGAGTAACGCTGATTAGAGAGAGAATGTTGGCTGCTGACTGGAGGTATTTCTATGTCGTCTATACCCAATCAAAAGTAAATCCCGACTTAGCACTAAAACAAGTATAGTGGTTAAGTAAGGGTTGAACCCAAGAGAGTTAAGGTGTTTTATTAGATGCAATTATTGATTATAGAAACAAGTAACAAAGGGGGGTTTTGGTTAAATTGATGCACAAAAACTTATGAAAACGAATAACGCAACAAGTAAGACAATAATGGGTGAATCTACACTAGGTTGATTCTAAGCATGCAATTGCTACTTTGGTGAGTTCCTTTTAGAAGTTTTCAAGTAATCTCCCGTCTCGATCATATATATGTGTTGAGCCAACCGGCATCAACACAACTTAACAGGTTAGTGTTCCGTAAACCTACAAGAACAAATAACAAGTTAGCTTTCAAACAAAGACTAAGGGATATAAAGAAAAGATTAAAACGGTTAAGCTTATCTTTATATTTGTGTTCCTTTTCTTTAAGTAATTACAACCCGTTATTACTTAAAGTTTACTACTAGATTAAAGACCCGAACCCGGAACCTATTAATCCTAGTTCTTTGCATGCACTTTAGAACCTAAGGTGATCAATCTCAAGTAATAGTAAAACATGCAATTAGACAATGGAGATCAAGGAAACACAAAGCATTACTGAATGAAAACTTATATTAAAGAAAACTTACAACCAAAGTAACAACGCAGCTTCAAACCAACCCAATGTAGCAAGGGAGTTAGCAACTCATTACAATGGAAATGATGAGAAAATTGGATTCTAAGTGGATAATGATGGGTGATAAGTTGGATGATTCTAGCAATTAACCAAGACCTATTTATACTACAAAAGACACTAAATAGGAGTAAATGGCCGGCCCAAAACAACAACCTTTAATACCATAAAGGTGGTGTAAACAGCTGGAGTAAAGCTTATGTCATTAAACCGCAGGGGCGGCCTTCAGCTCCGCAGGGGCGGTGAAGGCAAAAACGCTTGATCTTCTTCATGACCGCAGGGGCGGCTAGGCAATTCCGCAAGGGCGGATCTTTAATGCTCTTCAAGCGTCTGACTCTTCAACTTCCTGCCGTTTCTGATGCCAAGCCGCCAGGGCGTCCCAGTGTCAACGCAGGGGAGGTGACACAGACTCTTCACCTTCCAGCCCCTAGGTTGAGGCGCAGGCAGAGGCGCAGGGGAAGGCACAGGGGCGCTGATCTTCGCTTCTTCAGGGCAAGTCACCGCAGGGGCGCCAGGGGTTTACGCAGGGGCGGTGACAATCTTCATGGCTGACATTGGCGAAGGTGCAGGGAGCGCTCCGGAGTAAGGTGTCACCCTCAGGGGCGGTGACAAGGCTCCGCGGGGGTGGTGAAGCAACAGAAGCTTTGCTTCATGAACGATCTTCACTCCTATGTGCATATAACTCATTCCTTAGCTTCTTTTAATCTTCTTCTTCTGGACCAAGGAGTTAGTTGCATAAAACGACACAAATACAATAAAAAGACTCTAAAAACTATCCTAATTGATAGTGATTCCATCACCTACCAAACTCCCCCATACTTAGACCTTTTACTCGTCCCGAGTAAAACAAGTGACAACAACTAGACTCAAAGGCCTCAGGAAGTATGGGCAAGCAGAGAAGACAATGAAAACAAAAGAAAAGCCAAGAAAGAAAGAAGGAGAAGAGAGGAAATGTGAGAAAAAGGTGAGAAACTACCATCGTTATTGCTCCAAGAGTGGCCTACCCGGACAACCTCCTTATGACTCCCCTTCTTATGTCGCCAAACGCCGGAAGGGAAACCTACACTCGGTGTTGCTCATTTTGCCAAGGTGCCCTTTCGGGTTTTCACCTTGCCACTCTTCTTCTTTTCTTTGATGATCTCACTTTAGTCTCACATCCCTCAAGTCCAATTTTGCACCAACCTAAGGTTGGTCGGACTACCTTCTTTTTGCCTAAACTGCCCTTTCGGGTTTTCGGTTTATCCAAGGATTTTTCTTTTTGTTTTTCTATTTCTTTTTTTTGTTTATATGAGTTTCAAACTTCATAAGATTCAATGCAAAACAACTCAAACAACTCAAAAGAAACTGTACATGCAATAATATGTCCCTCCCTCATACTTGAAGATCACTTTGCCCTCAAAGTGGAAATGAGGCAAAGATAACTGTGGGAAAAGGAAGAGAAATATACCCCTCAGTGGGATGGTCTAGCTGGACCATCCGGACCCTTCTTTGGTGGGTATGGAAAGTGGCTGAAGAAGTGCTCCTGCCGGCAGTAGTTGTCAGTGATGCGGTCCTGCTGGGCCTCCATCCGATGGCCAAAAGAGGTCTCAAAGCTGGCTTGCCAAGCCAGCTGCTGAGCCTCCAGCTGTTGCTGTTGGGCCGCCTGCCAAGCCTCCAGCCTCTGGTCGAAGTGGGAGGTCATGGAGGAGGCAAAGCTCGTCTGTCAGCTCTGCTGCTGCTCCAGGGTTGTCCTCTGGTAGTCGGAATGCCATGTCCGGTGCTGGGTGGTCATAGCCGCCATCTGAGCTTGAAGGCTCGCAAGGGCCGGATCCTCCTCTAGTGCTGTAGTGGGCATCTCCTCGTCGTCGGGGATGGGCATGTGCTCCTCCTTATGAGCCCGGCTGGAGCTCGCAGCATGCCTCTCCACAATGGCCACTAGTGGCCTCCTCGGTACGAAGGGATCTGCCGGAATGCAGAGCTCGGAGAGCTCATCCCCGAATGATAAAGGCCGAGGGAGGTAAGTGAGGTGGCTCCCATTTGCAAGGGAGATCCAAAATAGGTTCTCCCCGTCCCGTCGGAGGAGCTTGCACCTCCTAAGCATCCCCTCAGTGTAAAGGGGAGCTTCCAGCCCGTCCTCTAGCTCCGAAAGGTCCATCACCTACGAGGCGATCAAGGAGATCACCCCACCGCCGACAATGTCCCTCGGCTCGTTCCTCCTAATCCGCTTCAAAGAGGCAAGGAAGAGGGATGGCCAATCCATCACCTTCTCGCTCATTGGAAGGCAGGAGTAGAGTAGTGAGAGGTCCTTGAGGGCAACCTTGTTCTCCTCTTTGTATCCACAGAAGACACTTATGAGGATCTTGGAGAGGAGCCTCAAGCAAGGGTGAGTGAGTTTGTTGGAGTACTCACCCCCTGCATGGAACTCCGACCCGGTAGCTGCCTGCCAAAACTCACACAGGTCCGGGGTCGGGACTGGATCCCACCAGTTCTCGGAGGGGTTGAGAGTCACCCCGAAGGCCTCCTATAGCTGGTGGTAATTAAGTGTGTATTTCTCCTTGTTGAACTTGAAGGTGAGTCCAATACACACATGATCTTCCTTCTCCATTGTGAAGGTGGAGATGAACTGTCTGTTGAGCTTAGGATATGTTGGAGCACTCCTCTGTAGGAAGTCTCCGAGCCCAGCATTGGCCAGAAAGGACTGCATGCTCTCCAGCATGCCAAGCTTCTCCAATGTAGGAACGTGCAAGAATCGAGTTGCGTATACAACTCGATCTTGTACGATCCTATACCTCTCTTTCTCAGCTTCGGACATTTTGTATTTCCTTTGTGGCTCCATTCTAGTATTTGATTTAGAAAAGGAATCAGAAACTTGCAAAAATAGGGAGAGAAGACGAACCCTCTGTTGTGTTTTCCACAGGGGCGGCTGAAGCAGGCGTAGGGGCGGCAAGGCGCAGGGGCGGGAGAAGTGTAGAGGGTGAATTTGGGGGAGCGACGAAGGTGGTGATGCTGAGGCCGTTCCGGTGACTTCTTTGCTGGTGTAGGCGTCGCCGGAGGTGGAGCAGGATTGAAGTTTGTGGTGGGTGGTGATGAAGAGTGTAGTAAGGTGAGAGAGTTTGGAGGGAGGAAGGTGGATCTGGTTTGGGTGGTGCAGGGGAGTCGCAGGTTGTTGGCTGTCGTCGGAAGTGGCGCAGGGGCATCGTAGGGGTGGCTTGTGAATGTTTGGTGGTGGCGCAGGGGCATTGCAGCTTGAGAGAGGTTAAAGCGAGGGAGATGTGGTTGTGGTTGGTGAGGAGATAAAGAGTGGGTGGGTGGGTAGGTGTAGGGGAATGTTTTTGCGATTTCTATTTTTTCTTTTTTGGGTAAACCCGCTTGGGCGTGAGCTTGTCGCCGCGGGGGCGGTGAGAAGGGAGAGGGGCCACGAAGGCTCAGCGCCGAGGATGTGTGTCAAGGATGACCACCGCAGGGGCGTAGGGGAGTCACCGCGGGGGCGGTGACTAGCGTGTTACAGGCACTGGCCCAGCGCTGGAGGCGGCGCTGGGCATGGGTGTCACTGCAGGGGCGGGAATACTGAGCCGCAGGGGCGGTTTTCTTGACAGAGGCTCCTCTTCTTATTCCTTCGGGTTGCCTCCCGAGCAGCGCCTTTGTTTTTCATTGTTGGCTCGACGTAAGGCCTCTACTTATCTGACTGTGCTTCCTCCAGCACCATCTCATCAATCGGATCATTCTTGACTCCTTCATGGTAAGGCTTTAGCCTTTATCTTTTTACCTTGAACACCTTGTGCGTTTGGGGGTCATAAAGATCCACAGCCCCGTGAGGGTATACCTCGGCTACCACGAACGGCCCTATCCATCTCGAACGCAGCTTATCTGCAAAAAACGTGATTGAAAGAGAAGTACCTTATTACCTACCTTGAAATCCTTCCGGAGAATGTTTCGGTCATGCCATGCTTTGGTCTTTTCTTTGTATATGGTGGCATGGTCATATGCATCTAACCTCAATTCTTCCAACTCTTGCAATTGGAGCTTCCGAAATTCTCCCACTTCCTCTATGTTCATGTTGTACTTCTTTACTACCCACCAAGCTTTGTGCTCTAGCTCCACCGGTAGGTGGCAAGCTTTCCCAAACACGAGCCTAAAAGGAGACATCCCGATAGAAGTTTTATAGGCTGTCCGATATGCCCATGGGGCGTCCCAGTGTCAACGCAGGGGCGGTAACACAAACTCTTCACCTTCCAACCCCCAAGTTGAGGCGCAGGCAGAGGTGCAGGGGAAGGCACAGGGGCGCTGGTCTTCGCTTCTTCAGGGCAAGTCACCGCACGGGCGCCAGGGGTTGACACAGGGGCGGTGACAGTCTTTGTGGTTAGCGTTGGCGAAGGCGCAGGGAGCGCTCCGGAGTAAGGTGTCACCCGCAGGGGCGGTGACAAGGCTCCGCGGGGGCGGTGAAGCAACAGAAGCTTTGGTTCGTGAACGATCTTCACTCCTAAGTGCTTATAACTCCTTCCTTAGCTTCTTTTAGTCTTCTTCTTTTGGACCAAGGAGTTAGTAGCATAAACCGACACAAATGTAATAAAAAAGACTCTAAAAACTATCCTAATTGATAGTGATTCCATCACCTATCAGCTGCACAAAGTCACCAGAAGTCATATGTAGACAGGAGGTGTCGACCTCTAGAGTTCAGAGTGGGAGCTCATGTTTGGTTGAGGGTATCTTCGACGTGAGGCAATAAACGTTTTGGCATAAAGGGGAAGCTGAGTCCCCGATATGTCGGTCCTTTTGAGATATTGGATAGAGTTGGGAGAGCAACCTATAGATTAGCTTTACCTCCGAGATTGGAGGATGTTCATCTTGTGTTCCATGTGTCTCAGCTGAGGGAGTACATACCAAATCCGAGGCGCATTGTGAGTTATGATGATTTGGTGGTTGAGCATGACCACACCTTTGCTGAGCATCCTATTGTAGTCTTAGAACGAGGCATGAGACACCTGCATTCAAAGGACATCCCCATGTTGAGGATATAGTGGTCGAGACGAGGACCTTAGGAGGCTACATAGGAGACTGAGGATAGTATCCAAAGGAACTATCCAGAGTTTTATGCAGAGCTAGATGCATCTAGGGTCGATGAGTAGATCATAGTGCTATCTTGGTGAGTATGTGATTATGTTCTTACATGCCTTGATGTGCTTATTCCATGCTAGCTATGATGTGATATATGATCTTATTAGATCTTGATATATTAGCGTGATGTATGATTATAGCTGGAGATGGTTCTTTCCTCCAAGCTATCTGAGTGTGATTAGAATTTAGCTGGAGATGGTTCTTTCCTCCATGCTACTTTGATGGATATAGTTTCATTGGAGATGTTATTCCTCCATGTGTTGTGTATGTGTATGATCTAGCTAGAGATGTGTTTCCTCTATGCCCTATGATGTGAGTATGGCAAGAGATGTGATTCCTTTATGCCTTTGGGGTAGCGTTAGGGCCTTGATTTCTGTAGTTGATGATTCCTCCATGTTTTTGTTTTGAGGTTATAGATTGATATAGGTTGTGACCTTTTAAACGGAGATATGATACCTTTGATAGAAAGAGTTATACCTCTGCATATGGATCCGAGAGGATTTGGGAATTTGCAAGTTTTGGGACGAAATTTGTTTTTAGGATGGTGAGCTGTAAGAGCCTTAGTTTCTAGGAGCTAAGAGTGAGTGCTAAGGGTACAAATTCAGCCTAAACCGGCCCCGCGTGAGCCAGAGGCCGCCCCTGCGGTTTAGGATGTGTTGCAGCCGACTTTGTTGACTCTTGACTCGTGCTTTTGGGATGGCTTCCTATATAAGCCTCCCTTGCTTCTTAATGAGGGTTTACTTCATCTTCCTCAACTTCATCTTCTCTCTCACGTTCATCTTCTTCTCCTTCCTTCTTTGGATCTCCATCTTGATCTTCTTTGATCTTTGTGTGAGTTTGGAAGAGTTTGAGCTTGGCTTTGTTGTGATGATGATGATTGGTGTTGTTGTGCCTTTGTTGAGCCAGCCTTGAGGTTATGGTGTAATTTCTCTTCTGTTAAGGTTACAGCTTGGTGAGTTTTTTTTTATCTCTTTCTTCATATCTTCCTTCTTTCTTTCTTCTTTCCTTCCTTTCTTCATCCCTAGAGGTTCCACAAGATTGATCTTGTGGTAGCCTTTATAGGCTTCATTTGATGTATATATGTATATATATGTATGTGCTTGGCTGCTGGCTGAAGAAGAAGTGAAGAGAATCGAGTGAAGAAGCAAAAAGGAGCTGAAAGTGTGCCTTCTATATACCAGCCACCCCTGCGCCACCTTGGAGCCGCCCCAACGCCACCTTGTCACCGCGCCTACGCCATCTTGTAGCCGCCCCTGCGCCCACCTGCACCAGCTTGGCTTCGCCCTTGGTTCTACAGGTGTGTCTTGCTTCTAGGCTTGCCTATGGATGGCATTGTATCTTCCTTTCCTACTGTGAGTGTGTAGTACCATGCAAGGTGTAGATGAGAGTGTGTTAATGATGTTATGATCATGTATGCCTTGTATGGCTTTCGAGGATAAATAGGTTGTGAGGTTTAGGTTGAGGATGATCCTATGGATCCTTTGGGTCTAGGTGTGACCCCTTTGATTGATAAGAAATTGATATATCTCTATGCCTTGTTATTAGGCAGTGTCCCTCTCAGGAGTGGAGGTTGATCGTGGTTGAGTTTTGTACGAGGTTGAGGTAAGTTCGTAGGACTTACTTAGCTACCATCCTTATATTGGGTGTTTACATGAGTGGTGTGTGTGTTATATGTTTGATATGATAGCATGTGATGTCGATTATTACCGACCTATGTTTTATTTATTGCCCCGTATGTGTGGTTGTGATAACATTTCCCTTTCATCCCGTCGTGGAGTCTGGGAGGTTCTCTGATGTCAGGCCAAACTAGCTTTACAGGAAGGGTGCAATCCACTCCCATAGGGTACACGGGTTGTGTAACCGATACTACTACAACTGGCTAGCATGCCTAGAGGCGAGGCTGATACGTTCGTCGTGTCACATAGTTTCATCTATCTACATATATATATATATATATATATACGATTTGAGTGAATGACTATTATAAAAAGATGATAAAATGGGTAAATGTGTGACAACATGCTTATGTGTTTATCTTTTATGATTGTACTTGTGCTTATGTATTACCTTATATATATATATATGGTTAGCTAATGGTTTTATACAATGTTGTAGATGCCTTGCAAGATAGGCGAGTTGTTGAGTGATCTGGTAGGGTGACAGGCCTAGGACTCTTGTACATTAGGGGGTTATGGTTTTGTGTTGTTTATGTTTCCCTCCTGTGTGAGGATGATATTTTGTATACCTCTTGTGTGAGGGTGATGCTTTATACTCGGCTATGATTTTGTATACCTTTTAGTTGTATAGTTTATACAGTTTTATGTATTTGTTTTATATTTGTCAATGTCATGTTGTAAGGTCCAGTGAACTTGTTGTCAGGCTAGGGTCAAGATCCATTGTGAGATCCTAGCCCAATGTGGCATACTGAGTCCCGCGGATTTATGGTGTTACATGAAGACACTAAACTAGTTTTGAATTGGGAAAAGTGTCACTTTATGGTAACTGAAGGAATTGTATTATGACATTTGATATCAAACCGTGGAATAGAGGTAGATAAGGCTAAGACTGAAACTATAGAGAAGCTACCTCCTCCAGCTTCGGTGAAAGGAGTTATAACCTTTTTGGGGCACGCCGGTTTCTATAGGAGGTTCATAAAGAATTTTTCTTAGATTTCAAAACATTTGAATGATCTTTTGATGAAAGACATAACTTTTGAGTTTTTGAAAGAATGTTTGGATGCCTTTTACAAGATCAAGGAAGCCTTGATTTCAACCCCTATCATCCAACCACTATTGGACGCTTCCATTTGAGATCATGTGTGATGCAAGTGACATAGCCGTTGGAGCTGTACTTGGACAGAATACGGATGGGCATACCCACAACATCTACTATGCTAGCAAGATGCTAGACTAAGCTCAACTGAACTACGCTACCACGGATAAAAAGCTTCTTGTTGTTGTCTATGCATTTGAAAATTCCGTTCTTATCTTGTAGGTGCAAAGGTGATAGTCTATACAGATCATTCAACCATTCACTACCTATTCAATAAGAAGGATGCAAAGTCTTCTCCTGAGATGAATCTTACTTCTACAAGAGTTCGATCTAGAGATTCGCGACAAAAAGGGGTCGGAGAATTCGGTAGCTAATCATCTTAGCCGTCACCCACACCTCACTTGCGAGGTGCATGAGGTCCCTATTGACGACTCATTTCCAGATAAGCAGCTGCATAAGATTGAAGAGTGTCTTCATCAGATTTTTAAAGGTAATGACTCATGGTTTGTTGATATTGTCAATTACCTTGTTTTTCAGGAAATCCCACCCGGACTGTCATATGCTCAAAGGAAGAATTTCTTTAGATATGTCCGACACTTCTAATGGAATGAACCTCTACTCTTCAAGAGAGGTCTTGATGGCATGTTCAGAAGATGTGTTCCGGAGGACGAAGCATCATCCGCCATTGTCACTCCTTACCATGTGGAGGACATGCTAGTTTTCACAAGACATGTGCTAAAGTACTCCAATCTGGCTTCTTTTGGCCCTCTTTATTTAAGGATGTACAGAACTATGTTGTTGCATGTGATGCTTGTCAAAGAACAAGTAACATTTTAAGGAGGAATGAGATGCCCCTCAACAACATCCAAGAAGTGGAGATATTCGATGTATGGGGAGTAGACTTCATGGTACCATTCCCATCATCTTGTGGTAATCAATATATACTTCTAGCTATAGACTATGTCTCAAGATGGGTTGAAGCTACCACCTCCCCAACTAATGATGCGATGGTAATGGTGAAGTTCTTTAATAGAACCATCTTCCCATGGTTCGGAACGCCCCGAACCATCATTAGTGATGGAGGAACACACTTCACAGCTCGTCGATTTGAGGCTCTACTAGCTAAGTATGGGGTAACTCATAATATTGCCACTCCATGCCATCCGCAAACGAGCGGACAAATCGAGATTTCCAACAAGGAGATCAAAGGGATTCTAGAGAAAACGGTCTCTAGAACGAGGAAAGATTGGGAGATGAAGCTAGATGATGCATTATGGGCATACATAACCGTTTTCAAGACCCCCATAGGAACAACACCATACAACCTTGTGTATGGTAAGTCTTGTAACCTTCCTGTAGAGCTAGAGCACAAAGCATATTGGGCCGTCAAGTGGCTTACCTTCAACATGAAAGAGGCGGGAGAAAAGCGTTTGTTGGACATCAATGAACTAGAAAAGATCCTTCTGAATGCGTACGAGAACGCACGGATCTACAGGGAAAGAACTAAGAAGTTGCATGATAAGCACATCATTCCAAAGGACTTAAAGGAAGGCGACCTCGTTCTTCTTTTCAACTCGAGACTTCGACTCTTTCCAGGTAAGCTTAAATCTCGTTGCACAGGACCTTTTGTTATTAAGCATGTTTTCCCCCACGGCGCAGTTGAAGTATGGGGTGAAAAGTGTGGAAGTTTCAAAGTAAACGGATAACAATTGAAGAAGTACACACCGGAAGCTCTGGTTGAGGAGATTGCTCCTATTCTCCTCCATTAATGATCTAAGGAATAACGTCAAGCTAAAGACTTTAAACGAAGCGCTTCTTGGGAGGCAACCCCATGGTAGTTCTAGTTTTTCTTTTTTCTTTTTCTTTAGTGTAGCTTAGATTAGCTTAGTTGTTTGCTTTGCTTTTGTTTTTCCTCGATGCGCTCTTGGTTTGTTGGTGTCATACAACGCAGGAACTAGGTACATTCTTGAAGAAATGGTGGAGATTTTGATGCAAGTGTACCTAGGAACGTTTTCAAGGAGCAAAAGGGCATATATCGGCCTTACCATGGATATATCGATCGATTCAGGGGTATGAAGGCTTTAGAGCAAGTCGATTTTCCTTCTCTAAGAAAAAAAAATCGACTGAAAAATTGACTCACCAGAAAAAAAAAATCGACCAATTTTCCTTGAAGATGAGAAAATAGTAAAGAAATCGGACCAACGAAAAAATCGGCCCATTTTCTTCGTAAATAGCTTAGCCTATATAAAGCCTTCTCCACTCTTCTTCCTCATTCCACACTTAGAGATTTTCGAGCTCCCCTCTTCCTCAAAGGCCGAAAATCTTCCTCACCCTCATCCCTTCATTTGGTAATCGTTTTGCACGATTCTTGAACCTAAATTGAAGCCCTTGCAATGACAAAGAAGGATCTAGCAACAACAAGTGTGGCAAACGGCTCATTCGTCCGGAAATCAGGTTTTTCCATCCAAAACCTAAGTTTTTTGCTCAATCTTGATTCTTACTTTTAGGTTGTTGGATTGTCGTGTTTGTTAGAGAGTTTTGCTTAGAAACATCCCTAGGAAGCTGTTTGAGGGTTGCTTTGGATAGAACTTTATAGATTTGTGATATTGATTGAAACCGACGAAAAAATCGACCTAGCCCAGAAAAATCTACCGGTTTTTTTGAAGAACAACCCGATTTTTTCTTGTTGAGAATGGAAACTTTGAGAAGAACCACAAGAAACCTCACCAAGAAGAAAAGCTCTTCTTCTAGGGCCCCTCCTCCAGCACGACCAACCCTTCCACCACCTACTTCTAAGCATAAGAAGAGGTATGAATGCCTCTTGACTCGACCTATCATCGCCCCTCGCTATGTTATGTTGGATGATTTAGATGCCTTGTGTGTGAGGGAGGATATCGATTGGATGCTAGAAAGTACAGGCTTGAATCAATTTTTGCTTATTAGAGAGAATGCTTATGCTGAGATCACCCTAGAGTTCCTTAGTACGTTTGAGCATGATCCTAGAGCTAGGAAGGTGACTTTTAGACTTATGGACATGGATCATGAGATGTCCATCCCAATATTTGGCCGTATGTTTGGCTTTCCTTCATCTTCTGCAGGCACATTCCCAAGAGGGGTGAGCGCTAGTGCCTTCTGGGAGAGCATTGCCGCTATGGACACCGGAAAAGACAAATGGAGACCCAGGAATTCGAAAGAGAAGAACATGTATAACTTTTCTTTCAAGAAATCTCACTGCATCATGAGTGAGTCTTTGTTCCCAAGAACGAAGACACCACAAAAGATTAAGGCGGATGAGCCCTTCATTCTGCATTGCATAACCACTGGCACTATACCGGACACCGCTACTATGCTTGTTGACTATCTTGGGAAGATAGCCAACAAGCAAGCAGGAGACATATGCGCTGGAGGCCTTGTCACTCATGTGGCCAAGGCACTAAAGTTGAGTTTCTCGGATTATAGTATAACTGCTAGCGCACAACCGCTTGGATCCCAAAGATTGGTTGCCCGACAAGTCTTAGTTCCTGAAGGTCGAGGTACTCTTTACGTGGCCATGCCGTGGAAGACAGTACCGACAAAGATAGAGTGGAAATTTGAGTACATTATCAGGAACGAAAACAACTGGAAGGAGACATTTGAGCATTACTTCGATGGGGCAGAGCAACCAGTTGAGTATTATGATGAGGATGAGGATGAGGATGATGATCATGAGAGGGATGCAGTATACCCACCATCCATGTTAGAGTTTGAGAGTGACACATTCAGCGGCCATGTAACGGTTGCTATGGATACAGATACACATGGCGTTTGACCTAGTGGAGTTGGTGGAGATGATGAGGATACAAAGGACGAGGTACCGGCTAAGTAGATGAAACCTCCTCGCCATTCGGTCTCTCACTCACCTAGTTGTGGGAGAGGACGTGGACGCAGCAGCTCTGGAACTCAAAGTCAGATTGGAGCATTGGTTTCTGGCATTCATGGTTTACGTACCGACTACCAGGGCCTACGCACTGATTATCAGGCTTTACACACCGATTACCAGGCGCTGAACACTTATTTCACTAAGTACCGTCGGGCGACAGATGCGTAGCACTCCTCCTATGATGGACATATAAGATGTACTACCCCGAATCTTTAGAACTCGGGACATTACTGGTTAGGACCTCACAATGGGTCCCGACCTTAGATTGACAACAATTTTACTATGATCTTGCAACAAGACACAAATAAGAAAAACCAAAATTCATAAAATAAAAGTATTTTGAAGAGATGTATGCAACAACGTCTAACAGCCCACACTTACACAACGTGAAAGTCTACTTACGAAGAAAGAAACAACACAATAAAAACCCAACCCCACTCTAAGGAGTACGGAGATCCGGCTGACCACTACTTCCGGATCACTCAGCTACTGCTCTAACATGTGGTGAATCTGAAAACACATCAGAATAACCATTAGCTAGCTATCTAAACATTAGATAAATAAGAATAGCACACACATATCATAGCAAAAGTAAACACTCATCATGATTTCAAACAATACATTTATTATCTTTACTTAGGTCATTCACTCTTACTAATAATACCGATTTTGTGACACGAGGGATTCCCAAACCTCGCCTCCGCCCCCGTGTAACCATCAGGAATGGATCCGATGCATATCACCTTGTACCTGTATGGTCTGGGTATAGAGAACCTCCCAGTCTCCTGGCAGAGCTGGGCAGTGATGTCACGGCCCGTTATACATACATTTGGGCCTTAAAATATAATAATAATAATAGTCGTCCTATCAAGTTATTATTATAAACACACATCGCACACACCACTATTATCACTCAACTAACATCCAGAAACTAGCTAAGTAAGTCGAAAGGACTTACCTGAATCAAATCACAACTCTCTAAAATCTCAACTCGGTCTACAACCGTGTAAACTCAATCGCATGTCAAACAAGGCACGTGGATCAAAATCACATTCCAAACTCTTAAAAGTTATAAACTTCTAAGATGTACAATCTCATGAAGAGGAATTACTAAAAACCCTCTTAAGGTAAAATGACCATTTTACCCCTGGTCCCAACATCTCCAAAATACTCTATAACCTAGTTCCAAATTCTTCTTTGGAACCTATTTTCATAATCTAGTTCTCAAGAGATAAATTGTTAAGGATTTATAAAAGTTAACCAAAATTCTAGATTTTCCAAAAGAGTCGCTAAGGTGTGACTTTAGCTCAAGATATGGGCTCGAATAAAAATATAAAAATTCCGAAATAAAATCCTAGATCCTCAAGGATATGCATACTAAACATAGGGGCAAAGATCTCTCAAAAATACTCAACCATAACTCCTACATAAATCTCTAAAGTTGAAATAAAAGCTAGAATTTCTATACTTAGTCAAATTTTCTTCTGCTGTAAAAACATCCCAACTACTCTACTTTGGAACCTTATAGATTCCAATCCGACCGTTAACTCATTCCCAAATTTTAACACCATAAACTATGTGTATCGGTCTACGACATATCAAAAATTCAACGGTGGATGTTCGATTTAAGGGGTCGAAACTAGTTCTTAAAGTCAGCAGGTCAAGGCTGGGAACAAGGCAAGCAAAAGGTCTCCACTTCGATTCTTCCTGTTAACCTAAATCACCCTTTTTAAAAGTACACAGGTTCCTGGTTCGAAACTCATTGCACCCACAAAATTGTAAATCCTACACCACACATCCAGTGTTCGATTCCTATGGGTGTCATCTAACTACACAACCCAACTTGATCTAGATCAACACAGGAGTAAGGGAGGATGGAATCCTTACCAATCTGGGTTCACGACTTGGCTCGACCTTCCTGTTACAAGGGTTGAAAGACTCCAAACTGGCACTCCGGATGGACAGAACAAGGCTGAGTGCAGCTCGATCCAGAAGGGCAGTGTTGGCTGCGAGGGAGGCTGTAAAGGATGGTGGTGTGAGTTCCGCTGGGAGACAGATCAGGAGGTAGAAGTGTAAGGGAGATGAGGCTTACCTTGTTGTAATTCCAGTTTAATACGAAGGAAGAAGGCACCGTAGGTGCAGTGTGTTGCCACCTCCAGAAATGTCTCCTCCTAGGTATGTGTAGGTTGGTAACGTCAAGGCTAGCTGCAAGACTCGATGATATGGTAGGGAGGAAGGAGATTCGAGAAAAAGGCGAGAGATCCGGGCTAGATCTCACTGGGAAGGGAAGCTGATTGTAGTCTGTACTTGGACGTGAAACGAGAGGGGAAAGCTGCTTCTGTAACCGTTGTGAAGAAGGCAAGAGGAAGATCAGACGTAGGTGTGGAATCCGGCGTGAACTGGGCGTGCATCAGCGTGTGTGGAGGTGTTCCTCTTGGGACGGCTTCATCCTGGGATAGCACTGGACATCTTGGGCCAAGGGAGGAGTGGCTACAAGCAGGCAAATGTCCGGAATGGATCACCAGCCAACGAATGAGACGGGTTGGGCTGAGACAGGAATGGGCCAAGAAGGAAATAGCTGATTTGTCCAGCCTTGTCAAAAATGTGTCAGGGCTTGTCAACCCCATGCATGTCCTTGTCACGAGGCTGTCATGGTCTCATCTTGATCTCGTCACTAGGATGTCATGACTTTGCCAACGACAAGTCATGTTATAAACTAGGGTTTAGATTAGGGTTTGCTACTAATGAAATCTTATCATTTTATGTGAAGTGGTATTACATAAAGTGATAAAATTTGAGATATTGTGTCCAACTACGTAGACAGCTAAGGGTCAAAAGATCAAAATTCGGTTCGCTACGGAACTAAACAGAATAAAAAAATTTCGGATATTACATTAGTACCCCCTTAAAATAAGTTTCGTCCCGAAACTTGGAATGAGGTATCTAATAAAATTTTTAGTAAGTTTATAATCTTATTTGATCTCAAAAATAGTTAAATTTAGTTTCTTAACATGCAACCACTCAGTCATCATAATCAGACAATGGATAAAAGAAACACCATCACACAATCCAATATAACTCATAAAGGTCACACAAAACAACATAACAGTACTAACTCGTCGGTACAGATGTAGCGGCTAACTCCGCAAAGAACTTAGGATAGCTACATCTAATACTCTCTTTTGTCTCCCAGGTAGCCTCATCGGTTCCTCGTCTAGACCACTGGGACTCTACAAAAGCATGAACCAGCTAAATTTGCTGATCTTTATAGCCAATGACGTGTCTCGGATTCGGTAGGTACTCTCTTAACGGTTTGGTTTTCTAAACTTACTTTCAGCTTTTTTGACTCTACCAAACTTTTCTGTCCACTGGGCCCACTTGCTTTTTCCTTTCGAAACTTTCCGACTATCGATTCTAAAATAATGATCTTAAACTTCTGTCAGCACTTTACTAAGTGCCTAATGCTCTTTGTAATACAAACCGCTTGGCCCGGTTTCCTCAATGTGACCTAATCGGATCGTACCTTAATTAATGGGTTTTCACCTACTTCTTGTCAAGCTTTCAAATTTATATAACTCAAAACAAATCACACATCCAAGTGGACCTTGTCATATAGATCTCTAATTCCTTAACTTGAAATCATAGTTAATCTAACATTGATTTTCTTTATTTGTGGGTTATATGCCTACCACGCTTCTGTTGTAACGCCCATTAGGCACAATGGCGTCTTTCTGACGGTCAACATTAATTACCCAACTCCCGCCGATTCTTCCCTTCTAATACTAGCAAGATCCTCTTCAAATAGACCCTTACTCTCTTACTCAACCGTAATCTGTGTTTAACCAACCAGTAAGTGTTCGCCCCTAAACGTGCGTGCAAATAAGTTTTTAATTATAAAACTAGAATCAAGCAAGCGAACCCGCAGTGTACGGATCGGCGTAGATTAGCAAGTATTCCAGAGTATCGAACACAGGGATTTGGGGAGAATAAATTCGATCGTAGGTTATCAAGCAAGTGAATATAAGAGCTTTACAAATTATTGGGAAAACAACAATCCTAAAGATCCAAGTATCCAGCTGTGGCAATCGATTCAAGATATACTTAATGATATAAAGACAGAGTTGAGATATGCAAAGATATGCTAATGTAAGGTAATCGTACGGTGAAGTTCCAAAAACCTTATATGACTCACCTACAAGACACTCTCTATACAGGTTGTTGAGGCTTCAATATAGAAAGGTTCTAAAGGCAAGAATTAATGTCAAATACCCAAACTTGTAATCCAAGGATCAAGACTAACTAAATCGATTAAGGTTGTGACACTCACAATCGAGGTAGAGGTTGTTGAGGCTTCACTACCACCTAGAAAAGGCAAGCCTAAACTAAGTTAAAGCAAATCTTTAACTTTGGATTAAAGTAAAAGCAGGTTCGTAAACTTAAGGGAAATTACGGGTGGATCTTGAGATTCCACGGTCGTGGAACTCAAGAACAAACCGTGATTTAGGGTTCCTTGACGGTTCTCTCTAACTCTCAGGGTCTAATCTGTTTACGATCGATCTATCATCATCTAAGCCACAACTATCAACCCTTCACCTTGGAATTGTTAAGAGTTTTTAGCCAACAATCATCATTATGATATCAAATTCAAAGATTAAAAGATTCAAAGATGAAAACTTCCGAAAACTTCCAATAAACTTCAAACCAATCTCAAAATCACAATCAAGAACGAATATCGTCGCTAGATTCGGAAATAGAACAACAAACAAAATCTTAGATAATAAGGAAGAACGGGATGTCAATCCGTCTTCTAAATCAAACCTAAGTAAGAAGAGAAATCTTCTTACAAACAATCTTCCGAATCTTCAACCTTCCGTCAATCCGGAAATCTCCACAGCAATCTCCACCAAAAGTGCGAGATTAGAGCCACCCCAAGGATAAGCGCAAATTACGTCTTTTGCAAGAATCGCCAAAATCTCCAAATCGCGGCGTAGGCGAAAGTGTAAAGCGAGGTCGCAAAAGTGCGTCTAAGCGAAAGTGACGGAATCTCTCTTCCTCCGTCTTTTTATAGGGCAAGATAAAATATCGGCCCGGCCCAGTCTTCAAAAGATCGTGGCTTCAAAATGTGGCGAAAAAGATCGCCAAGATCACGGTCGTGGAACTTTCCACGACCGTAATTTAGAGCGTGGAAATCAACACGGTTTGAACCATGGATTCCACGACCGTAAAAGCTTCTGGAATGAACCACGCTTCTCCTGTAGGGTTCCACGGCCGTGGAACTGAACGTGGTTTGTAGTACGGCCGTATTTTAGAGCGTGGTTTAGGGCAAGAACGTGATTCTTCCCTAGCCTCGTGCATTCCTGAAGTTGACATCCATTTTTGCTCCTAAGAATGCCCTTAATCCATGGACATACTCAATCAACTCGTCTTTGCTCGATTCCGTTCGGAAATGGCTCTCAATCACCTATAATCAACATAAAGCTTGTGTAGACATCTATATCGACAATATAGGCAAACTAGCTCACAATTGCAACAATGCTAAATCAAAGACTATCAATATGAATCAAATACACTTAGAAAACGTGCCTAAAATATCACAATATTTCATGCTAACAAATAACCCCATACTTGCAACTTGCTTGTCCCTAAGCAAGGTCTTTCAAAAGCTTTTAAAACAAGAGTTAGGATGAAATATGTGTACCTTCTCAAAGCAATACTTCTTTTGCATGAATGTGCCTTCTAAAGAATAGATCATTCTCAAACCTTGCTTCAATCGTTTATAAGACTTTCATACACTTAATCAAAGAGTAAAAAGTAGAGAAAACTCATGAATCAATCAAACTTCTATACAAGCATCATAACCCTTAAACATTATCAAAATCAATCATAAGAAACTTCAATTTAGATCACCAAGTCGTATAACATTCTTTTGATCTTAAGGACTTTCAAAGAAAAGGTCTAGAATGTGGAAAGGGAAGGAAACTTTAAGGAGATGTGGTGCATGAATCCGGGATAGTGGACAACTATCTTCTTCTTCTTTTGCGGTTTCCGCAGCACCTTCAACTTAGAGCTTCGCTCTCTTCTTTTCATTTTTTCGACTTTACTTTTGGAGTTATGGACAGAGGTGCACAAAAACCGAAGCCTAGGAGATTGGCGTTTCTCAATTTTTATGAGATGCCTCAAACCCTTAGCGCACATACCATAATCCGCTAGGAATATCGCTCAATCCGACTTTGGCAAGACACAAACACCCGGCTATGTGAATGGTGCCGAGTTACTCATCGTCATGATTGACTTCCCCAAACTTAGAATTTCTTTCTATTCTTTTGATTGCAAATAAATTGCTCTCATGGCCCTCCCACATCAAACATGCCTTTTTCATTCACTTCTCCAAATTCCCGGATAGGTAAAGGAGGTCAATATTTCAATGAGGAGCTAAAATGATCAAAGAAAGAAGAAAGAAAAATCGAATTGCCTTAATCATCTCAACAAGAAGTATAAGAACTTATAGTGTGATTTTAATTTCAATTTCTCAACATGATTTAGGTAACATTCATCACATTATGAAATTTGCAAAAGAGGTACAATCAACTCACTCAACTCCTTTTTCAACTCACTATTCTTTTAAGCATGCAATTGTCATCAAACTCAATTCACAAGTAGTGATTATCATAGAAATCATCTCAATTTATTAGAAGCACAAAATTTTCAAAAATTTTCAATTTTTATGGGTTTTTCAATTTCTTTTTGATGCAATGCAATAATGAAACGTGCAACAATATCATGAACATGCAATGATAGTCTCGAATAGAAGCAAACATAGTGAGTAAGAGTTATTACAAACTTTTAGTACATCCCACCCCATACTTAGGACGAACATTGTCCCTAATGTTCATAAGAAAGAAAGAAAAGAAAAAAAAAAAACTCACAAAGTGGCGGTGGAATGGCTAAAGCGAACGTTCATGCAATCAATCACTGCGGCGCTGGTGGAGGCGGGAATGGAGAGAAGCTAGGATCATAAAACCGCCCAAACTGCTGGCGGTAGACATCCCTCATCATGTGGTCGAGGTCGTCTAAACGTCCGTCTCTAGCATCGGCTCGGATCTCCAATGCTCCTACTCTCTCTAAAAGGCCAGTAGCCCAATTCGGCATCTGCTCATACCATCTCGGAGCCTGACTATACCATGCTGGAGCGTCGGATGGTGCTGGTGCTGGTGCTGCTGGCTGCTTTGTGGACCAAGGAGGTGGAGCTCCGTACCATGCAGGAGGTGTGGTCATCCATGTAGGTCTCTCACTCACGCTAGCGCGGCGAGAAGACGAGCCTGAAGCTCTAGCTGGACGTGGAGAACGTCTAGGTGCATCAGGGGCCGCCTCCGGCTGATCCGGAAACGTGCCAAACTCCTGCTCGGCTCCTCCTCCACCCCCAAACTGATCTCTCATATCCTCCTCCTCAACAACTGGTGGTGGGACATATGGGGGAGCTACAATCCTGTTCGCATGCATAGCAGCGAACGTCTCCTTCCAATTATGGCGTCCCGCCATAATGGAGTACTCTGGCAGCCACTCTATACCCCTACCTGTCCTGCTCTCCCAAGGCATGGCCGCATAAGGCGGACCTCTATGAGTGGGGAAGATGAGCCCTCTAGTCATGAAGGCATGAAGACCTAAAGGAACGGCCGGTATGCGGGTACAGGCAGAAAAATCAACACCCATGCTCCTAGCAAGGTGGGTAACTATCCAACCATATCCGATGTTGCCCTTCTTCTTGTTCTTGAGCTTGCTCATAGTAGCAGCCAAGAGGGTGGCACAGTCAGCTCTGCGCCCATACAGTATGGAGTAAAGCAAAAAGAACTCATCCGTCTTGATCTTTTGGGGCGTCTCCGTCCGAGGAAAGACACACTCCGAAAGAACACGATGAGCAATCTTCAAGGCTAGGTGGTACATCAACCTAGCCTTGGTATCAGCAGGTTGCCAACGGTCCTCGTCGGCGTAAATCATTGCTACCTCCTCCCAAAAGTCCTTGGCGTAAACGCCACTAGGAAATCGACCATTAAAGGTCTCCTGGAACCCAAAAAAGGTCCCGAACTCACGGATGCTAAAATGATAGTCTCTTTCCATAAGACGGAAAGAGACGGTCCTGTCTACATGGCTGTGCTCGAAAGACGTCACAACCTCCCGGGTAATCTCCTCATAAACGTCTTCTCGGATAGCCGAGAAGACAACTAGTCCGGCTCTATCCAAGAGCCAAGTAAGGTCATCTATAATGTTGAGAGGAGCTATATCCTCCAACAATAGGTATCTAGGGCCAATCACAGCCCTCTCCTTGATCCTCTCGAGTGCGTAGAGGTGATCCTCATGAATGGTTGGTACCCTAGGGCTAGGAGGTGAGGGTGATGAAGGTGAGGATGGAGGTGAAGGGGAAGAGGGTGGTGGTGCTCTAGAGGATGAGGAGGAAGAGGGATTACCCTTTCTCTTCTTATTCTTGTTATTCTTCTTCTCCTTAATCCTCCCCGAAACTCTCCTCACAAAGTCCATTATGTCAGAAATTACGGGCTGTTCTACAGGTTCCACGGCCGTGGTTCTCCCAGGAACCGTGATTCGTCTAAGAATTTCTCAAATCTCAGAATTCAGCACTCAATCTCAACAAACAGTCAACCCTAATCTAATTTCCTCCAATTTCAATCAGTTCTTCCTAAAATCTCTAACAAAAACGAACCAAATCGACAAAGATCAAGAAGAGTGGAAAAACCTATTTTTCGGATTTAAAAATCCGAATTGCGCGTTCCTTGGTGAATTTCCGCTCGATTTGTCGCTTGGATCTTGTTGGTGGTCGAATTTGCTTCAGTTTAGGAAGAAGAATCGTTAAAAGCGAATAAGAAATGAGGATTTGAGAGAGGGTCGTGGATTTCGGCGTTTAGGTCGTGGAAGAGGGGTTTTGTGGGTGATTTTTGTGAAGAACGTGGTTTATATAGTCACAGGCAAAATTTTGAAAATCACGGTCTGTCGGGGTGTTCCACGGCCGTGGAATTGTACGGAACCGTGGTTTTAGTGATTTTTCAAAGGCTTTTGGAAATTACGGGCACTGTAGCTGTCACGACCGTGGTTTAGGCCGTGGAACTCTCTGTAAAGCTCCAAAGTCCAAATTTCGTCACTTTTCTTCAACATTATCCTTCCCTTTTCCTTTTCCATCGTTCCTACATCCAAAAACACGAACATACCGGAAGGAATCGAAGGCAAAAACAAAGCGAAAAAACGTTTATACTAAGCTAATCTATGAATCGAAAACAAAAACAAAAATGCAATACCTTGGGTTGCCTCCCAAGAAGCGCTTTGTTTAAGGTCCGTAGCTAGACCAGTCTCGCACTTATTCGAGTGCGGTAGGCGTGAACTCTTCGGTTTGGAGTTCCGGCGTATACTTCTTGAGTCGTTGGCCGTTCACCTTAAAGCTTCCGCCCGTTTCACCCCATACTTCAACTGCACCATGGGGGAAAATACGCTTAATTAGAAAAGGTCCGGTCCAACGAGATTTAAGCTTACCTGGAAAGAGACGAAGCCTTGAATTGAAGAGGAGAACTTGATCTCCTTCTTTGAAGTCCTTTGGAATGATATGCTTATCATGCCAACGCTTTGCTCTCTCCTTATAGATCTTAGCGTTTTCATAAGCATTCAAGCGGAGTTCATCCAGCTCATTGATGTCTAGGAGACGCTTCTCTCCTGCTTCCTTCATGCTGAAATTTAACCACTTGATAGCCCAAAACTCTTTGTGCTCCAACTCTACCGGTAAGTGACAAGACTTCCCATACACAAGGTTGTATGGTGTGGTTCCTATGGGAGTCTTGTATGCAGTCCGGTACGCCCACAATGCATCGTCAAGCTTCAAGGACTAATCCTTCCTAGTCCTTGAAACCGTCTTCTCTAGAATTCCTTTGATCTCCCTATTTGAGATCTCAACTTGTCCACTTGTTTGTGGATGATAGGGGGTAGCAATCTTGTGAGTAACCCCATACTTAGCTAGAAGAGCTTCAAAGCGCCGGGCAATGAAGTGAGAACCTCCATCACTAATGATAGTCCTTGGCGTCCCAAATCGCGGGAAGATGGTCTTGTTAAAGAACTTAACCACTACCATGGCATCATTGGTGGGTGAGGCAATTGCTTCCACCCATCTAGAAACATAATCTACCGCCAATAGTATGTATTGGTTTCCACAAGAGGATGGGAACGGTCCCATAAAATCAACTCCCCAAACGTCGAAAATCTCCACCTCTTGGATGTTGTTGAGGGGCATCTCATTCCTCCTAGAGATATTTCCTGTTCTTTGACAAGCATCGCAGCAAGAAACAAAGGATTGCACATCTCTAAACAAAGTAGGCCAAAAGAATCCAAATTGCAATACCTTTGCGCTAGTCTTGTTTGAACTTGCGTGTCCTCCACAAGGTAGTGAATGACAATGACGGATGACACTTTGCATCTCATCTTCCGGCACACATCGCCGAATGATGCCATCCGGACCTCTCTTAAAGAGGAGAGGCTCGTTCCAAAAGTATTCCCGGACATCCTTAAAGAACTTCTTCCTTTGTGCGTAGGATAGTCCGGGCGGTATCTCCTAACAAACCAAATATTTAACAAAATCAGCAAACCATGGTTCGTTACCTTTGGAGATCACATCGATGCACTCCTCAATAAGGTGTAGGTGTTCGTCCGGGAAGGAGTCATCGATGGGTAAATGGTCGTCCTCTAGATGTGTTAGGCGACTCAAATGATCCGCAACAGAATTTTCTGAACCTTTCTTGTCGCGGATCTCAAGATCAAATTCTTGTAGGAGAAGAATCCATCTAATTAGCCTTGGCTTCGCATCTTTCTTCACAAGGAGGTACCGGATCGCGACATGATCCGTGTAGACAATCACCTTTGCACCTACAAGATAAGAGCGAAACTTGTCAATAGCATAGACAATGGCTAAAAACTCTTTCTCGGTAGTGGCATAGTTGAGCTGCGCTTCATCTAGCATCTTGCTAGCATAGTATATGGCATGGGTTCGCCCTTCTTTTTGTTTTCCAAGAACAGCTCCTATAGCTACGTCACTAGCATCGCACATAACCTCAAAGGGAAGAGTCCAATCCGGAGGTTGGATAATAGGTGCTGAAATTAGAGCTTGCCGAATTGTGTTGAACGCATCCAAACATTCCTGCGAAAACTCAAAAACCGCATCCTTCATCAATAGATTAGTGAGAGGTTTTGATATCTTAGAAAAGTCCTTAATGAAACGTCTATAAAATCCAGCATGTCCTAGGAAACTTCTTATCCCATTCACCAAAGTTGGGGGAGGAAGTTTCTCTATGGTCTCTATCTTAGCTTTGTCTACTTCTATCCCTCTACTAGAGACTAAGTGACCTAATACAGTTCCTTCCTTAACCATAAATTGACACTTCTCCCAATTAAGAACTAGGTTAGTGTCTTCACACCTTTGCAAAACAAGAGAAAGGTTAGAAAGGCAATCGTTAAAAGAGGAACCGTATACGGAGAAGTTGTCCATGAAGACTTCCATGATTTCCTCTATGTATTCGGAGAAGATGGCCATCATGCACCGTTGAAAGGTGGCTGGGGCGTTGCAAAGCCCGAACGGTATTCTCCTATAAGCGAACGTACCCCATGGGCACGTGAATGTGGTCTTCTCTTGATCATCCGGGTGTATCGGAATCTGAAAGAAACCACTATAGCCGTCAAGATAGCAAAAATGTGAATGTTGCGCTAACCTTTCAAGCATTTGATCGATGAATGGCAATGGGAAGTGATCCTTCCTCGTTGCATTGTTGAGCTTGCGGTAGTCTATGCACATCCGCCATCCTGTTAAGGTTCGGGTAGGAATGAGTTCGTTGTTCTTGTTGGTGATGACTGTCATTCCTCCCTTCTTCGGAACTACTTGAACTGGACTCACCCACTTACTATCGGAGATAGGGTAGATGATACCTGCATCAAGAAGCTTAAGAATTTCCTTCTTGACAACCTCCTTCATGGTCGGATTCAACCGCCTTTGAGGTTGTCTTGAAGTTCTAAAATCTTCCTCCATTAGTATCTTATGCATGCATAAGGAGGGTTTAATTCCTACTAAGTCCTCGATAGTATAGCCTAAAGCTTTCCTATGTTTCCTAAGGACAATCATGAGCTGATTATGTTCATCTATGCTTAGATCGGAACTAACAATAACCGGAAAGGTAGAATTAGGTCCTAGAAAAGCGTACCTCAGATGAGTAGGAAGTGGTTTGAGATTCATTGCTTTCGGAGCTTCCAATGATCCTTGAGAAGCATCCGATGTCTCCTTAGAAGTTTCTAAGGGTGATGAGTGTGTGGGAGAAGAATCAGAAGAGGTTGAAGAAGTGTCTCGATCATCCCTTTCCACGGCCAAAATTACGGTTTCCCCATGTCCTCCACGGCCGTGGTTTAGGGCGTGGAAGGGAAATACGGTTGTCACATCTTCTCCACGACCATATAACTCCCTGGAGTGGGACACGGTTTTGGTTGTGGAATCCACGGCCGTGGAATATAGTGTGTGGCCGTGGATTCTCACGTTTTCTGCCTCATCGTGGAGTTTTTCAAACTCCACTTCATGCATCTCTTCTTGTGCTTCTAAGGCTTCAATTGCCTCATTGCACTCTTCTTCTTCCCCTACATTTGTTAGACTCATAGTAATGACTTTTTGTAACGGATCGTTAAAGAGAATCGCACTTACCTCCTCCCTAGACAAACCCTCTTCATCTTGGATATCGAAAATATCCTCATCAAAGATTGGCTCCTTCACTAGAGTGGAAAGAACGAACTCTACTTTCTCTTCTCCTATATCAAAAGCGAGTCTACCATTCTTGCAATCGACTATGCAGCCGGATGTTGCAAGAAACGGTCTTCCGAGTATGATCGGGACCGGGCTATCTGCAGGAATATCAAGCACGACAAAATCAATGGGAACAAAGAATTTACCTAGCTTGACCGGGACGTCTTCTACAATACCGACGGGGCGAGTGATGGATCGATCCGCCATGTATAACGTCATCTTCACCGGTTTAGGGTCGCCTAAACCGATCTTCCTACATAATGCAAGTGGTATGATGCTCACACTTGCTCCTAAGTCACATAAAGTGTCATATGTGACATCTCCTACTCCTATGGGAATGCAAAATGACCCCGGATCCTTTAGCTTTGGGGGCATTTTCTCCTTCATGGTTTTGATGAGATCCGAAGAATCCGAACTCATCTTAACCTCACCGAAGTCTTCTAGCTTCCTCTTGTTGGAGAGGAGCTCCTTCAAGAACTTGCCATAAGCCGGCATACCTACAATAGCATCAATAAATGGTATATTAATATGCAGCTTGCTCATGAGTTCTATGAACTTACCAAATTGTTTATCTAGACGCGCTCTTGCTCTAGATTGAGGAAATGGTAGGGGAGGTTTGTAAGCTGGAGGAGGAACATAGACATCTTCCTTCTCCTTCCCCTTGTCTTTCTCTACGGGGACTTCAACTAACTTCGGCTGCGGATCGGTGGTGGTCACTCCGCTCCTAGTTGTGATTGCCATAACCCTTCCTTTAGGGTTGTCCTCCGTCTTTCCTGGAAGCTTCCCTTGATTCCTAGGAACTTCCTCCGCATGGCTGAACATTTGGTTTTCTAAAACCTTTTGAGCTTTATCAACCTTAGAGATTTGATCATCAACCTTAATGATGCGGTTCTCCAACCCTTGTAGCTTTCCCAAAATCGTTTCCAACATGGGATCGGGCTTCTCCTTCCCCGAATTGTTTCCTCCATTAGATGATTACCCCTGGCTTTTCAAAGGAGTAGAGGAAGAGGAAGGTGGAGTTAGTGAATTAGAATTGGGAGGATAGGAGTTACCGGAATTTTATTGATTGGAGCGCCAATTATTGTTGTTTGAACCCCTATTGTTGTTCCAATTGTTGTTCCGGTTGTTGTTGTTCCCATTCCAATTGTTATTCCGGTTGTTGTTCCGGTTATTGTTGTTGTTGTTGCGGTTTGTGTTATCACCGCCATTGTTGTTGCCCAAATAGCCAACATCCTTCCCTTGTTGCTTTGGGAAGTTGGTCTTGATAGCCTCCTTCAACTCTTTGATCTCATTGTTGAGGGAGAAAATCTGATTTTGAGCTTCATGTGTGAGCTTCACTCCTTGCTCCACACGATTTCCCTCCACTTTCCGGTGGGAATACTTCTCTATGACCCTTGCTTGCTTCTCAATGAAGTCCCAAACGTCATCTTCTCTCATGTCCATGAATGTTCCACATGAGAGGGATTGGAGATTGAATTGCGTTCCCGCATCCAGCCCCTTATAGTAAATCTCCAGCAATGCAAGCTTGGATATGCCATGATGAGGGCAATCCAATAACAAGTCCTGAAACCTTTCCCATGATTGAAACAAACTTTCGTTAGACCTCATGGAAAATGCATTGATCTTACCTCTAAGTTCCGCCGTTTTGGATGGCGGAAAGAATTTGGTGAGGAACTCCGCGGAAAGGTCTTCCCACGTGTCTAGTTTCCCCCTAGGAAGAGCTTGGTACCAGGACAACGCTTTCCCTTTCAAGGAGAAGAAGAAAGGTTTGAGCTTATAGTTGTTGGTAGTAGCGCTCTTCGGTCTCATTGTCTCCATCATACACTCAAAGTTTTGCAAGTGTTGGTGTGGAGATTCAGTGCTTGTCCCGCCAAATTGGTTTTGGCGAACAAGAGTAATAACTTGAGGGTTGAAGCTAAACCCTTGCACATCTTCAGCATCGAAATTCACGCCCAAACGGCGCGGTTGTTGTGTTGGATCCATCCTTTGGCCAAGAGTTCTTGGCTCATCCTCTACACGTTCGATCCTCGCATTCCTAGGCGGAATGCGGCGATTAGCAGCTCCCCGTGGATGAAAAGGATTCACATTGATCGTGGGATCAATCTCCTCTAACGGTGACATGGAAGAATCACTATCATCAGCAGATGAATGACCTCTTCTTCTAGATCTTGATGCTCTTCTTGAGGATTTCTTGCTTCCCTTATTCTTAAGGTCGCTTAGTTCGATCATCATTTGGAAAATCATATCCTGTGGATTGTTAACTTGAGATTGATGACGATCCATTTCATCCCGGCGGATGTTCTCATTCCATTGGAGTTGAGCTTCCTTCTGCGCCAACTCCGCTTGAAGATCACGTTCGTGTTCTTCAGCCATCTTCTTTTCCTTGCGCTTTTGCCTTAAAGTCCTCTCAAGCTCTTGATCAAGAGGTAAGAGGTCTTCGGTGTTCCTAGACCTGCGCATGCACTCAAAAAGATATCAAATAACGAGAGCAAGCTCCCAAGCTTGACAACCGGCTACCGAATTCGGTCTAAACCAAATACCCGGCAACGGCGCCAAAAACTTGTTCGCCCCTAAACGTGCGTGCAAATAAGTTTTTAATTATAAAACTAGAATCAAGCAAGCGAACCCGCAGTGTACGGATCGGCGTAGATTAACAAGTATTCCAGAGTATCGAACACAGGGATTTGGGGAGAATAAATTCGATCGTAGGTTATCAAGCAAGTGAATATAAGAGCTTTGCAAATTATTGGGAAAACAACAATCCTAAAGATCCAAGTATCCAGCTGTGGCAATCGATTCAAGATATACTTAATGATATAAAGACAGAGTTGAGATATGCAAAGATATGCTAATGTAAGGTAATCGTACAGTGAAGTTCCAAAAACCTTATATGACTCACCTACAAGACACTCTCTATACAGGTTGTTGAGGCTTCAATATAGAAAGGTTCTAAAGGTAAGAATTAATGTCAAATACCCAAACTTGTAATCCAAGGATCAAGACTAACTAAATCGATTAAGGTTGTGACACTCACAATCGAGGTAGAGGTTGCTGAGGCTTCACTACCACCTAGAAAAGGCAAGCCTAAACTAAGTTAAAGCAAATCTTTAACTTTGGATTAAAGTAAAAGCAGGTTCGTAAACTTAAGGGAAATTACGGGTGGATCTTGAGATTCCACGGTCGTGGAACTCAAGAACAAACCGTGATTTAGGGTTCCTTGACGGCTCTCTCTAACTCTCAGGGTCTAATCTGTTTACGATCGATCTATCATCATCTAAGCCACAACTATCAACCCTTCACCTTAGAATTGTTAAGGGTTTTTAGCCAACAATCATCATTATGATATCAAATTCAAAGATTAAAAGATTGAAAGATGAAAACTTTCGAAAACTTCCAATAAACTTCAAACCAATCTCAAAATCACAATCAAGAACGAATATCGTCGCTAGATTCGGAAATAGAACAACAAACAAAATCTTAGATAATAAGGAAGAACGGGATGTCAATCCGTCTTCTAAATCAAACCTAAGTAAGAAGAGAAATCTTCTTACAAACAATCTTCCGAATCTTCAACCTTCCGTCAATCCGGAAATCTCCACAGCAATCTCCACCAAAAGTGCGAGATTAGAGCCACCCCAAGGATAAGCGCAAATTACGTCTTTTGCAAGAATCGCCAAAATCTCCAAATTGCGGCGTAGGCGAAAGTGTAAAGCGAGGACGCAAAAGTGCGTCTAAGCGAAAGTGTCGGAATCTCTCTTCGTCCGTCTTTTTATAGGGCAAGATAAAATATCGGCCCGGCCCAGTCTTCAAAAGATCGTGGCTTCAAAATGTGGCGAAAAAGATCGCCAAGATCACGGTCGTGGAACTTTCCACGACCGTAATTTAGAGCGTGGAAATCAACACGGTTTGAACCATGGATTCCACGACCGTAAAAGCTTCTGGAATGAACCACGCTTCTCCTGTAGGGTTCCACGGCCGTGGAACTGAACGTGGTTTGTAGTACGGCCGTATTTTAGAGCGTGGTTTAGGGCAAGAACGTGATTCTTCCCTAGCCTCGTGCATTCCTGAAGTTGACATCCATTTTTGCTCCTAAGAATGCCCTTAATCCATGGACATACTCAATCAACTCGTCTTTGCTCGATTCCGTTTGGAAATGGCTCTCAATCACCTATAATCAACATAAAGCTTGTGTAGACATCTATATCGACAATATAGGCAAACTAGCTCACAATTGCAACAATGCTAAATCAAAGACTATCAATATGAATCAAATACACTTAGAAAACGTGCCTAAAATATCACAATATTTCATGCTAACAGTAAGCAACCTCTAACCCGATTCTCCCCATATCCTTAGATCATCCCAGAAGGTTGTCGTTGCCTACTTGGGGAATCCTCCAAGGCATTGGTAAAGTTACCTATTAAATCCGCAGTCACTAATGTCTTTTCTTAACGGTACCTACTCGTCAATACCAACCAACACTTACACGTCCTCAGTTGACGTCGGTCAGTCTATAATTGGCTTATCTCAATATCCCGGACTTACTCTTCTCATACCTATACTGGCGTTAAATTCTTGGTGAGCATCATCTACTCGATTAATCCTTTCATGCTTCGCTAATTCGTTATATCTTGCACACTTCTGTTTCCTTAGGATAACTCTACTTCTCGAGCCCAACTAGGTCTTTCATCTTGATATAAATAGTCATTCCAAGTTTTCAACGATAGTTGGTAAGTGTCCTTTTAGTTCTAATGACTTTAGGTATCATCCCCTTGCAGTTCCCCTTGCATGGACCGCCGGTGTTGATGACTTAGGTCCCGCGATAATTGGGTTTAGCTTGGACTTTCGAGTCCACCAAGGCCGTTCTCATATATACATTCCTTCGCTGGTGTTACCGGAAATATTGTCTTCATGAAACTCTGTTGTTTCCGCTACAGGGCTTCAACTCTTTTTGATACCGGCATTGCGATTTCTTTCAAATTCCTATATCTTTGAGGAGGTCAAAACCTCTCTACACTTGTAAAGTCTACATTTTTCTTCTACACTCCATTGTAGGTATCCCTTCCATGCACCTTATACCCTCATATCTGGGTCGACATTTTATCTCTTTTGGTCTCTCAAGGTTGTCTTGTGAACTCTTCTACTAGGTGACTCGTCTTATAACAATTTCCTCCCCTGAATCGGTCTCAACTTTCAGTTGATCATTACTGCTCATTTTATGTTGGAACCTCAGTTACGTTGTACTCTTGCATAGATTCTACAAAGGCTCCTCATCTCAACACTTTATTCCAATTTAGCAAGACCCGCCTTTTGATACATGACTTTCCTTCTTACTGGTTAAGTTATTCTTTTGGTTTACACTTTACCCATCCTAACGTTATCGGTCCGATATGTATGACTTTTATCAAACACCTATCGGTACCATTTGCATAAGAAATCTCAGTTGTATATGATTTTCTCAAAGATCAAAGTTCTTGACTCGCATTTATTATGTTGTTCTTATGCTCGTGTCGCTTTACCTTCTTTAAATCTTTACCCCCCAATAGGATATTTACCCCTTTGAGTTTTCTCGTACTCGCTTTACGAACCACGTTGGTTGGTCTTATTACTTTCATCAACTCTTATGTCATCAGTCCAACTTGAATTTTCAATGGAGTACCTCCATTTCTCATTAAACTTTTATATATATACACCCTTTGGTAATCATCTTATTGGTGTAATACTGGATCCATATAAAAGCCTTTAGTCATTCAACTTTACTCCTTCTCATGTCTGTTCTAGCCAACTTATAGATTCCATCTGCAATCACCTCACAACTCGACCACACATTTCACCAAGGCTTTAAATCATACTCTCTATGTTTGTTCCGCCTCTGAAATTCCAATTATTTTGTGCCACATCTTTAATCACAAGGGTTTCCCCTATCAATCTAGGCAGTTTGACCCGATCTTTTCTCGGAGGAGCACCATCAGTCCTACTTGTGAGGAATGCTAAGACATAGGACATGTTCACAATCATCTACTTCTTCTTAGTCTTTTAGTTCTTCTTACAAGGATCCCTTCATACTAACTTTGATATGTATCTTTCTTTAGTCAGTAGTAAGTAACTACTCATAACAATTCCCTTTACACCATTACTATCATCAATGGTCATTACCAACCGTCACGAGCTACTCTTTAATCTCTTTATTAGAGTTATAGTATTGGACTCATTCAATGTTACCATCAAGACTACTAGTACCTATATTGATTTAAGTTCAACATTGTCGTCGTTGATCTCTGGAAGAAATTCACTAGATGTCGGTAAAATTCCTTTATAACCTTGTGGTTATTCTTCTTATCTGTCAACCCACTATCACTAGTTGGCCAGCACGTGTAAATTCTCTGTTGTAACCAATTAGTCTGTTACGCTAAGAAAGTGTGCACGCAATAAGCCTTAAATTTATACTCGTTATATTTCTCCTAACTCCTAGCGCACCCGCAGTGTACGGGACGTTCGTAGTATGGATAGTATTCCGAGGTCGAACACAAAGACTAAGGTGAGATTGATTCGGTTTATGATTGAGTTTAGTGAAGATCTAGGTTAAGAAAAGAGAGAAATAAAGAAATTAAAATCTCAATTGTTTTTGGTTGGTTTTTAGGTGATCAATCAAGGATCACAATTCATGCAAAGTAAGCAATCAACTAAGCTAACGAATCAACACAAAGAAACAAGCTAAACAAGAGATATGAATCAAAAGAGAGAAATGGATTCTAGGGGTTGGAAATTCCAATTATGGCATAGGACTCAAGGTATCTATTCTTTCCTTGGATTAACTATGATATGTTGGGGTTAAGTGTTTCTGGATTGGGATCAATTACCGGGTAGGTCTCATGGTCCACTAGTCCATTCCTAAGGTCTCATTACCGGGTAAGTCTCCAAGAACCTAAGGATAGGAATTCCACACAACCAGATTGTTACCTAGAAATCTAACCTATCCTTACCGGGTAAGTCTCGGAAGGGTTAGTTCTAAACAACCATCCTAGCACACTTAATCCAATGGCTGTTTATGAGGCTCACCACTACCTAGGGTTTGTCATCTTAAGATCTAAGAGCAAGGATTACCGGGTAAGTCTCTCCTAACACTTAGTTGCTAACACTAGGTCACCCTAGGATAGATTTAACTCAACAAACACTTAGGGTTTCAACATTCTAACAATCTAAGGCTAGATCCATCGAATCAGGTAAGATCACGGTTTGTTCTACCTTTCCACGGCCGTGGTTTGGCAAGAACTACCCGTGATTCCTAACAGCAGCTACGTTTATGCACACAAGTCATCCAAAGGTAAATCTAAGTCCATCCTATCATAGTCCTAGCCATAACCATCCTTTCCTCACCCTAGAACCACATCTATTTAGCCTATAACATTCATAATAGAAATCGAAACAATCAAACATAAAATCATGACATCCATTTGCAAGATAATGAAGAAAAAAAGAGATGAACAAGTGAACTAAAACCAAACCAAGCTGAAAAATGGAATTAGAAATAACTCACAACCCTTCTTAAGGAAGGTTCCAATGGTTCATACAACTCTAGAAATTGAATCCGAAATTCTTCACTACAAAAACTATCAAGGTGTGGTAATGGTGTGCGTTCTTCTTCTCCTCTTCAATGGAGCTCTTCTTCTTCCTCTTTGACACTTTCCTTCCTAGAAAGACTTCTTGTTGAGAGTATTTTTTTTTTATTGGAAGATTTGGATAATGGAGAGCTGCTCCAAGATGCCTTTCTCAGCCAATGAAGGACCACTTTTATAACAAATTTTGCATGAGCTGGCCATGAGAGTCGTGGCACAGCTGTCACCAGAATCTGGCAAAATCCACGGGTAGAATCACGGCCATGGTTTGTGCCAGTGAACCGTGATTTGCTCCAGAAACTTTGCCTTGGATCATTAAGACGTGATTTGGTGCATGACTTGTGTTGGCAAGGTTCCATGAGTCCTTCTTAGGTTCTAGTTTGCATCCTAATGAGTCAGAGGGTGTGTCATCTTGATGAACAATTCTCAAATGCATCGTTTTAGCTCCTAAATCTCCAAAAATACCTATAAAACACGCACAAGTCCGTGTAGACGTCTATCTCGACAAAATACATGAATTGGGTGCAAAACGTCGTGAACTAGTGCTAAACCATGCATGAATGAGTGAGAAATCTATCTAAATGATTACCTAAAACTAAGTCATAAATCGTGTTATCAAAATACCCCATACTTAAGGTTTGCTCGTCCCCGAGCAAATTCCCAACTATAGACTAAGAGATGACATGATTTATGTATGCAGAAAAATGGCAAAATCTTTTTGGGTTTGTGCTTCTATTATTGGATCACCTTCAAAGTCATGTTTCATGGCAAAGGGTAAGCAATCATGCATCAAACAAATGAAGACATGGAAAGACAATTGTACTTAACTCAAAAGTATGCATGAAATGTAAAGATGAAGAAGTCAAGAAGATCAAGAGTACATCCAATCTAAATCACTAAGTCTTACAAACATGCAAATAGGTCATAAGGTCTTGTGAAATAAAAGGGTCAAGAAATGTAGTGATTGGGTGGGGATTTCTAGGTTATGTGATGCTAATCCGGGAACGGAACTAACTCCACAATCTTGTCCTCGATCAACTTCCCTCAAGTGTATAGTTTTCTCTATCTTTTCTTTCTTTTCTTTTTCTTGTTTTTGAGACAATGGCATTGGTGTACAAAAGCCGAAACCTTGGTGATTAGCCGTCCTCGGGCTTGTTCTTAGTTTTCGAGGTGCATCCACACCGGACACACATACCAAAGCTCGTTAGGACTATTGGTTTATTTGACTTTGGCAAGGCACCAACACCCGATTATGTGAAGTGTACCGAGTTACTTGTCATTTAAGCCAATGTCCCCAAGCCTATATTTTTGGCTACACTTTCACAACAAATTCAGCATTTTATGCATGATCTTCTTTCATTAACATCTTCACCTCACACTTGCCTTTTATACACATCAACACACTAACATGCTCCTATTCCCGGATGGGTTAAAGGAGGTCAAATTTATCTCAATTGAGGTGCTTAAACAATTATGATCAAGATGAGAAGTAGAGAAGATGAATTGCCTCATTTATTCCTAGATTGTATGCAAGAACTATCATGTAATTTCGATTTTCGATACTCAATCCATTATAGGCAAACATCATGATTACAAATCATTCATAGAATTCAAGAGAAGTACGTCATGTCCACGTATGCATTCATCAATTTAACACATGAGGCCATCCATAGCCAATTCACAAGACAAGGTTCATCATTAGGGTCATATCCAAGCCTAGAAAGCACAAAAATTTTTAAATTTTCTGATTTTTTTGGAATTTTCGAAATATGTATGTACAATGCAAGACATGTGAAGATTTTAAACTATCCTAGATGCTCATCATGCAAAGGATCATGCAAACCCCACCCCATACTTAGAAACACATTGTCCCCAATGTGTAAATGAAGTAAAGAAGAGTGAAAGAAGGTTCTCACAATGTAAAAGTGGTTTGCTATGGTATTTGGGATTCTCAAGTAGAATTGATGTTGGATGATCTTATCAACCATGGTAGAGAGCTCTAAGCATCCATCAAAGCATCGGGACCCGCGCTAGGCACCGCTAGCTGTCCAAGTTCCGCGTCCGCTCCACCCATAATTGATGAGGGGTTCATCATCATCATTCTCATGTCAAGCAAGGCTTCCAATGCCACTAATGCTCTAGCACATACAAAGCACACAAAACACACACAAAGATAGAAAAATCTAAAACAAAAACAAAACGAGAAAGGGAAAATGTTACCAATGGGTTGCCTCCCACCAAGCGCTTCTTTAAGTTCATTAGCTTGACCAAACTTGGGGGGCGTCTACTCAAGGTAAAGTGGGGCAATCATATCTACCGGAGCTCCCGGGATATACTTCTTCAACCGGTGCCCATTCACCTTAAAGTTTTCACAATGCTCCCCTCCTATCTCAATAGCTCCATGGGGAAAGATCTTCTTCACCACATATGGCCCGGTCCATCTTGATTTGAGCTTTCCGGGAAAAAGCCTTAGCCTTGAGTTGAAGAGAAGGACAAGATCTCCTTCACTCAAGTCCTTGGGGATGATCCTCTTGTCATGCCATCTTTTGGTTCTCTCCTTGTAAATCCGGGCAATCTCATAAGCATTCAACCGGATCTCCTCAAGGGCGTTCAATTTAAGCAATCTCTTTTCTCCCGCTTCTTTGAGATCAAAATTTAGCCACTTAATGGCCCAATAAGCTCTATGCTCCATCTCTACCAGAAGGTGGCAAGACTTGCCATAGACCAACTTGTAAGGAGTGGTGCTAATCGGTGTCTTGGCCACTAGTTTGGGGATGGTAAGGTGTCGCCACCTTATGAGTCACCCCATACTTAGCCAAAAGCGCTCCAAAGTTCCTATTTGTGAAGTGCTTCCCTCCATCACTAATGATCACCCTTGGTGTTCCAAACCTAGGGAAGATCACCCGGTTGAAGAACCGCACCACCACCTTGGCATCATTTGAAGGAGAGGCGATTGCCTCCACCCATCTTGACACATAGTCCACCGCCAATAGGATGTAGAGATTTCCACAAGAAGAAGGGAATGGTCCCATGAAGTCCACACCCCACACATCAAATATTTCGACTTCTTGGATGTTGTTCAAGGGCATCTAATTCCTCCTTGAGATGTTGCCCGTCCTTTGGCAAGCATCACATCCCGCTACAAAACCTTGCACATCTCTAAACAAGTTAGGCCAATAAAAACCGGATTGTAATACCTTTGCACAAGTTTTGTGTGAGCTAGCATGGCCTCCACATGGTAAGGAGTGACAATGCCGGATCACACTCTCTACTTCGTCTTCCGGTATGCATCTTCTAAACATTCCATCCGGGCCTCTTTTGAATAGAAGTGGTTCACTCCAATAGTAGTGCCTCACATCGTTGAAGAACTTCTTTCTTTGTGCATATGTCAATCCGGGAAGCACTTCCTCACACACTAAGTAGTTCACAATGTCGGCGAACCATGGCTCACTTCCTCTAGTTACTTGGAACAAACATTCCTCCACCATTTGCAATTGCTCATCCCGGAATGAATCATCAATCGGGATGTCATCTCTTTCAAGCTCCAATGGTGGGAGTCTACTAATGTGATCCGCCACCGAGTTCTCGGATCCCTTCTTGTCCCGGATTTCCAAATCAAATTCTTGTAGAAGAAGGATCCACCGAATCAACCTAGGCTTGGCATCCTTCTTGGTAAGGAGATAACGGATCGCCGCATGATCCGTATAAACTATGACCTTCGCTCCAACAAGGTATGAGCGGAACTTCTCAAATACATACACCACCGCTAGCAACTCCTTCTCGGTGGTAGCATAATTGAGTTGGGCATCATCTAGCGTCTTGCTAGCATAATAAATCGCATGAGTGCGCCCATCTTTCCTTTGCCCCAAAACAGCCCCAACGGCTACATCGCTTGGATCACACATGATCTCAAATGGTAAACTCCAATCCGGAGGTTGCATGATAGGTGCTGAGATCAAAGCGTTCTTCAACCTACAAAAAGCCTCAAGACAATCCTTAGAAAAGACAAAATCAACATCCTTCATTAGTAGGTTAGTGAGAGGCTTAGAAATTTTAGAGAAGTCTTGTATAAACCTCCGGAAAAAACCGGCATGCCCTAAGAAACTCCTCACCCCCTTCACCGAGGTAGGTGGTGGCAACTTCTCTATCGTTTCAATCTTGGCTCTATCAACCTCAATGCCACGGTTGGACACTAAGTGTCCCAACACGATACCTTCACTTACCATGAAGTGGCATTTTTCCCAATTTAAGACAAGATTTGTCTCCTCACATCTTTGCAATACTAATGACAAGTTAGCCAAGCAATTATCAAAGGAAGAACCATAAACAGAGAAATCATCCATAAATACTTCCATGATATTTTCAATGTATTCCGAAAAGATAGCCATCATACACCTTTGGAAGGTGGCGGGTGCATTACACAAACCAAATGGCATTCTCCTATATGTAAAAGTACCCCATGGACATGTAAAGGTTGTTTTCTCTTGGTCATCGGGGTGGATAGGGATTTGGAAGAATCCACTATAACCATCTAGATAGCAAAAATGAGAGTGTTGAGCTAACCTTTCTAGCATTTGGTCAATGAAGGGGAGAGGGAAGTGATCTTTCCTAGAGGCCATGTTCAATTTCCTATAATCAATGCACATCCTCCACCCCGTAACCGTTCTAGTCGGGATTAGTTCATTGTTCTTATTAGTTACTACGGTCATCCCACCCTTCTTAGGAACTACATGAACGGGACTAACCCACTTACTATCCGAGATAGGGTAGATAATTCCTGCATCTAGCAACTTAATGATCTCCTTTTTGACTACCTCTTTCGTTATAGGATTTAATCTCCTTTGATGTTCAATAGAGGGTTTGTGGTTATCTTCCATCATTATCTTATGCATGCACAAAGAAGGCTTAATGCCAACCAAATCATCAATAGTATAGCCTATGGCTTTCCTATGCAATCTTAGTTCATGCAACAACTTAGCAAGTTCATCATCACTCAAGCATGCATTCACAATCACCGGATATGTGGAATCAACACCAAGGAAAGCATACTTCAAGTGAGAGGGGGGGGGTTTAAGTTCAAGTTTAGGAGGACCTTTATCGGTTGGAGACGATCCAAATAAGGTTGGATGAGATGAATCCAAAGCAAATGAAGACCCTTCAAGGTTCCTTGAAGCTTGATCATCAATGAGGTCTGATTCAGGGTAAACCACGGTCGGAATCACGGTTGGACCAACTTCCACGGCCGTGGACCTTGCCTGGCTCACTTGTTGAGGCTTTACAGAGAGTTTGACGGCCGTGGAACCACTTCCACGCCCGTGGAACGTCCAGTTGTTCAGCTCTTCTTTGTGGCCTTCATCTTGAGCCCTTGTCTCCTCTTCTAATGCTTCTAAGGCTTTGATCTCTTCATTGCAAGCCTCCTCAACACCTTCCTCCATCATAATTAAGGTAAGAACCTTCTCCAAGGGGTCCTTGATCAAGATCAAGCTCACAACTTCTCTAGACTCTTCTTGCTCGACTATGTTCAAGACATCTTCATCGAGTGTTGGCCCTTTCATCATTGTGGACAATTTGAACTTGATGTTCTCTTCTCCAATGTTGAAGGAGAGAGTCCCATTCTTGCAATCCACTAGGCATCCGGAGGTGGCTAGGAAAGGTCTTCCTAAGATGATGGGAACCGGATAATCCGCCGGATGTCCAAGACGACAAAGTCAATTGGCACATAGAATCCTCCTAGTTGCACCGGGATGTCTTCTAAAATCCCAACCGGGTGAGTGATAGAACGGTCCGCCATGTATAGGGTCATCTTGACCGGTTTTGGCTCTCCTAGCCCAACCTTGTTGCAAAGTGCAAGCGGTATGATGCTTACACTTGCCCCAAGATCACAAAGGGCCTCGTACTTCACATCTCCTACTCCAATTGGGACACAAAAGGAACCCGGATCCCTTAGCTTGGGAGGCATTTCCTCCTTCATTGTTTGGATCAATTCCGAGGATCTCTTGGTCATTCTTATCTCCCCATACTCCTCCAACTTCCTTTTGTTGGAGAGTATCTCTTTCAAGAACTTGCCATATGCCGGCATCCCTAAAATGGCATCCATGAACGGAATGTTAATATGCAACTTAGACATTAGTTCAAGGAACTTACCAAAGTGATTGTCCAAACGAGCTCTTGCTCGTGATTGAGGGAATGGTAGTGGTGGCTTGTATGGAGACGGTGCCACATAAGTTGGCTCAACATCCTTGCTCTTGCCTCCATCATCTTGCAACTTTCCCTCTTCTACCACTACTTGCTTTCCCTTAGCATTGTCCTTGGGTGAAGGATCTTTCATACTCAACCCACTCCTCGTCGTAATAGCCAACACTTGGCCTCTTGGGTTGTCTTCGGTTCTTCCGGGAAGCTTTCCCGGATCTCTATGGGCTTCACCCGCTTTTTGGAACACTTGCGCTTCCAAGACTTTTTGGGCTTTAGAGATTGAAGTCACGGTGCTCTCAAGACCACTCAACCTTCCAAGCAATTGCTCAAACATCATCTCGGTTCTATCCTTTGGAGGTTGAGTAAATCCGGGTGGAGGTTCTTGTGAAGCTTTTGGTGGTGGAGTTGTGCTTGTGGAAGCGGGAGGGTTCAAGGCTCCATCCGGGTTAGAATAGGAAAACTCAGGATGGTTGTGGTTGGGCCGGTAATTGTTGAATTGCCGGTTGTTGTTGAAGTTCCTTGGGCCTTGATAGTTGTTGTAATTGCCCCTTCCCATGTAATTCACATCCTCCTCCTTGGAAGATAGATTAGCTTGTGGAAGCACTTGAGGAGTTGCTTGGTTCTTCAAAGTTGTAGCACACAACTCCCTCAAGGACTTCAACTCATTGTTGATGGCGTCAAGCTTGAAATTGCTCATGGTGACTTCACTCACCTCATATGCTCTCGCCTTTCTCCCTTCACTCTTCCTATGGGAGTATTTCTCAATCACTAGAGCTTGCTTCTCCACAAACTCCCAAGCATCATCTACATGTTTCTCCATGAAAGTCCCACCGGAAAGAGATTGAAGCTTGAATTGGCTATCTTCATCAAGTCCCTTGAAGTAGATTTCCATTAGCTCAATTTTCGGTATGCCATGGTGTGGACAATCTAGGAGAAGATCTTTGAACCTCTCCCAAGACTTGAATAAACTCTCTCTATCCTTCATCACGAAGGCATTGATCTTCCCTCTTAACTCGGTAGTCTTGGAAGGTAGGAAGAACTTAGTCAAAAACTCGGTGGTCATCTCCTCCCAAGTACCAACTCGCCCTTGTGGAATAGATTGATACCAAGCTAAGGCTTTGTCCTTAAGAGAGAAGGAAAAAGCCCAAAGCTTATGGTTGTTGCTCTCCAATCTTGGCGGTCTAAGAGTCTCCATCAAGATCTCATAATTCATCAAGTGTTGATGAGGAGACTCTCCCTCCATCCCTCCAAATTGATTATGCCGGATCATTTGTAGAACTTGAGGGCGGAGCTCATAGTTGTGGGTAGCGGGATCTCCTAAGTTCACACCCGGACGGTGTGCTCTTTGTGCCGGATCCATACGTCTCCCTAGGGTTTGTGGCTCTTCAATGGCAATGGGCTCAACCCTAACATTAACCGCCGGCTGTGGTTGTATCACCGGTGGTGGAGGAGGTGGAGGTTGTTGACGATTAAGCTCTCCTTGAACAAGGGCTTGCCTAATCTCATCAATCTCCCTCCTAGTTGCCTCTTGCCTCTCATTGGCAAGTCTCCTTTCTTCCTCCAAGAGCTCATCTCTTAGTCTAATTTGCTCTAAAGCCTCATCCAATTCAGCTTGGAGGTTTCTTCCGGCCATCTCCTTCTCTTTTCGAATGCTCTTTGATCTTGATCTAAGGGTTTTCTCCGGTTCGGGATCGAATGGAGCTAAATCCTTTCCATGAGATCTTCGCATACACCTAAAGAGTAAGAAATGTCCTGAAAAGCAAAGACACACACCAAAGAGAGATCAAAAGCAACAAGAAAGATCTACACTATAAACAATCACAAATAGACTCAATCTAGACCTAGTCCCCGGCAACGGCGCCAAAAACTTGTTACCCTAAGAAAGTGTGCACGCAATAAGCCTTAAATTTATACTCGTTATATTTCTCCTAAATCCTAGCGTACCCGCAGTGTACGGGACGTTCGTAGTATGGATAGTATTCCGAGGTCGAACACAAAGACTAAGGTGAGATTGATTCGGTTTATGATTGAGTTTAGTGAAGATCTAGGTTAAGAAAAGAGAGAAATAAAGAAATGAAAATCTCAATTGTTTTTGGTTGGTTTTTAGGTGATCAATCAAGGATCACAATTCATGTAAAGTAAGCAATCAACTAAGCTAACGAATCAACACAAAGAAACAAGTTAAACAAGAGATATGAATCAAAAGAGAGAAATGGATTCTAGGGGTTGGAAATTCCGATTATGGCATAGGACTCAAGCTATCTATTCTTTCCTTGGATTAACTATGATATGTTGGGGTTAAGTGTTTCTGGATTGGGATCAATTACCGGGTAGGTCTCATGGTCCACTAGTCTATTCCTAAGGTCTCATTACCGGGTAAGTCTCTAAGAACCTAAGGATAGAAATTCCACACAACCGGATTGTTACCTAGAAATCTAACCTATCCTTACCGGGTAAGTCTCGGAAGGGTTAGTTCTAAACAACCATCCTAGCACACTTAATCCAATGGCGGTTTATGAGGCTCACCACTACCTAGGGTTTGTCATCTTAAGATCTAAGAGCAAGGATTACCGGGTAAGTCTCTCCTAACACTTAGTTGCTAACACTAGGTCACCCTAGGATAGATTTAACTCAACAAACACTTAGGGTTTCAACATTCTAACAATCTAAGGCTAGATCCATCGAATCAGGTAAGATCACGGTTTGTTCTACCTTTCCACGGCCGTGGTTTGGCAAGAACTACCCGTGATTCCTAACAGCAGCTACGTTTATGCACACAAGTCATCCAAAGGCAAATCTAAGTCCATCCTATCATAGTCCTAGCCATAACCATCCTTTCCTCACCCTAGAACCACATCTATTTAGCCTATAACATTCATAATAGAAATCGAAACAATCAAACATAAAATCATGACATCCATTTGCAAGATAATGAAGAAAAAAAGAGATGAACAAGTGAACTAAAACCAAACCAAGCTGAAAAATGGAATTAGAAATAACTCACAACCCTTCTTAAGGAAGGTTCCAATGGTTCATACAACTCTAGAAATTGAATCCGAAATTCTTCACTACAAAAACTATCAAGGTGTGGTAATGGTGTGTGTTCTTCTTCTCCTCTTCAATGGAGCTCTTCTTCTTCCTCTTTGACACTTTCCTTCCTAGAAAGACTTCTTGTTGAGAGTTTTTTTTTTTATTGGAAGATTTGGATAATGGAGAGCTGCTCCAAGATGCCTTTCTCAGCCAATGAAGGACCACTTTTATAACAAATTTTGCATGAGCTGGCCATGAGAGTCGTGGCACAGCTGTCACCAGAATCTGGCAAAATCCACGGGTAGAATCACGGCCGTGGTTTGTGCCAGTGAACCGTGATTTGCTCCAGAAACTTCGCCTTGGATCATTAAGACGTGATTTGGTGCATGACTTGTGTTGGCAAGGTTCCATGAGTCCTCCTTAGGTTCTAGTTTGCATCCTAATGAGTCCGAGGGTGTGTCATCTTGATGAACGATTCTCAAACGCATCGTTTTAGCTCCTAAATCTCCAAAAATGCCTATAAAACACGCACAAGTCCGTGTAGACGTCTATCTCGACAAAATACATGAATTGGGTGCAAAACGTCGTGAACTAGTGCTAAACCATGCATGAATGAGTGAGAAATCTATCTAAATGATTACCTAAAACTAAGTCATAAATCGTGTTATCATAGTCTGTAGTTGACCTGCTGTAAGATCGTAGACTTACTTTTCTTCTATCTCTTTTGAGGTTTGATATACCAGTGAAAATACATATCTTCCATTTATACTCTTGTAGCTCCTTCTACAAACTACACTCCTATAAGAGCTATATACTCTTACGAGCCTAGTTGTATTTTCATCTTCCGTCAACGGACTTGTCAATGCTTCTACGGTAACTTGTAGGTATTTCCCATGATTCTTTTTACCCGAGTTATCGTCCAATTCCGGTCTTTGTTGAAATTCTTTTTACCCGAGTTATCGTCCAATTGCGGTCCAATTCCGGTCTTTGTTGCATCCCGATCCTTGTTGAAATTCTTGTGTGTTCTAGGAGGTCACACCACTTCCATGTTGGTGAAATCGGCCTTCCCCTTTCTAGCAACCTGTACGCTTTCATTTTGCGGCTCTTTAACTCTTCGTATCGGGATGAACAATGTATCTTATCGTGACTCCTACGCTTATTATTGTCTCGGTTTCCCATCTTGATTGTGGCGGCAACTAGCTTGTAAAGAGTGATCATATTCCAATTTGCTTCTAGCCTCAAACTCTCACCTTCTGTTCCGTCAGTAAGCTTAGATTCAATGCCTCTTGTCTGGATCGCCACTATATTTCACCTTGACCTTCATGCCTATGTGTGTTTCTGAAGGCATCCCCTTTGTTTGCAACGTTGCTTTACACCATCTTGAAAGAACCTATGGGTTGTCTCTCTCAATTTGTAAACTTGCCGGTCATCCAACGTGTTGCTGGAACTACTCTCATGTATATTCTTCATTTGATCCTATTGAGTTGACTCGGGATTCCCTTCTTGTCATCGTAGTTGGTGTTGTCTTTTAGGCTTCACTTTTCCGTCATGACGTTCCTCAACAAACTCGAATGGGTTGTCCGTCGTTCGTCTATCCTAATGCATATAAGATGTGCATGCTAATCCTCACGTTGACACCATTCAAAATCTACTTAGATGTGTCAATGGGGTGAGAAACTCATTATGCTATCTCCGTTAAGGACATAATATAACTATAATTTCTACTAATCTTCTGCATATACTTATCTATATCACATATCTTTATAATCAAGCTAATAAGTCCAACTAAAGTAAAACCTAAAGTCCATACTAAGCATACTGAGAACCGCAGTAGTAGTGGTGGTCAGCCGTACTTTTCTATCCCCAACCAGACTATGCGTGCATTTGAAAACCAAAAGTCCTTTTTAAAACTCAGATTCCTTTCGGGTTCTGCTCGAGTACTTATTCGGTCTTTCAGAAGATTTCAAGTGCCATTGTTGCAAACCAAGATCTTTGATACCATGTTGTAACACCCTGAATCTTTAGAACTCGGGACATTACTGTTAGGACCTCACAATGGGTCCCGACCTTAGTTTGAAAACAATTTTACTATGATCTTGCAACAAGACACAAATAAGAAAAACCGAAATTCATAAAATAAAAGTATTTTGAAGAGATGAATGCAACAACGTCTAACAGCCCACACTTACACAACGTAAAAGTCTACTTACGAAGAAAGAAACAACACAATAAACACCCAACCCCACTATAAGGAGTACGGAGACTCGGCTGACCACTACTTCCGGATCACTCAGTTGTTGCTCTAACCTGTGGTGAATCTAAAAACACAACAGAACAACCATTAGCTAGCTATCCAAATATTAGATAAATAAGAATAGCACACACATACATCATAACAAAAGTAAACACTCATCATGCTTTCAAACAATACATTTATTATCTTTACTTAGGTCATTCACTCTTACTAATGATACTTATTTTGTGACACGAGGGATTCCCAAACCTCACCTCCGCCCCCATGTAACCACCAGGAATGGATCCGAGGCATCTCACCTTGTACTTGTATGGTCTGGGTGTAGAGAACCTCCCAATCTCCTGGCAGAGTTGGACAATGATGTCACGGCCCGTTATACATACACTTGGGCCTTAAAATATAATAATAATAGTCGTCCTATCAAGTTATTATTATAAACACACATCGCACACACCACTATTATCACTCAACTAACATCCAAAAACTAGCTAAGTAAGTCGGAAGGACTTACCTGAATCAAATCACAACTCTCTAAAATCTCAACTCGGTCTACAACCGTCTAAACTCAGTCGCCTGTCAAACAAGGCACGTGAATCAGATCATATTCCAAACTCTTAGAAGTTATAAACTTCTAAGATGTACAATCTCAAGAAGAGGAATTACTAAAAACCCTCTTAAGGTAAAATGACCATTTTACCCCTGGTCCCGAAATCTCCAGAATACTCTATAACCTAGTTCCAAATTCTTCTTTGGAACCTACTTCCATAATCTAGTTCTCAAGAGATAGTTTGTTAAGGATTTATAAAAGTTAACCAAAATTCTATATTTTCCAAAAGAGTCGCTAAGGTCTGACTTTAGCTCAAGATATGGGGCTCGAATAAAAATATAAAAATTATGAAATAAAATCCTATATCCTCTAGGATATGCATACTAAACATAGGGGCAAAGATCTCTCAAAAATACTCAACCATAACTCCTACATAAATCTCTAAAGTTGGAATAAAAGCTAGAATTTCTATACTTAGTCAAATTTTCTTCTGCTGTAAAAATAGCCCAACTGCTCTACTTTGGAACCTTATAGATTCTAATCCGACCGTTAAACTGTTCCCAATTTTTAAACCATAAACTATGTGTACCGGTCTACGACATATCAAAAATTCAACGGTGGATGTTCGATTTAAGGGGTCGAAACTAGTTCTTAAAGTCAGCAGGTCAAGGCTGGGAACAAAGCAAGCAAAAAGTCTCCACTTCGATTCTTCCTGTCAATCTAAATTACCCTTTTTAAAAGTACACAGGTTCCTGGTTCGAAACTCAATGCACCCACAAAACTGTAAACCCTACACCACACATCCAGTGTTCGATTCCTATGGGTATTATCCAACTACACAACCCAACTTCATCTAGATCAACACAGGAGTAAGGGAGGATGTAATCCTTACCAATCTGGGTTCACGACTTGGCTCGACCTTCCTATTGTAGGGGTTGAAAGTCTCCAAACTGGCACTCCGGATGGACAGAACAAGGCTGAGTGCAGCTCGATCCAGAAGGGCAGTGTTGGCTGCGGGGGAGGCTGTAAAGGATAGTGGTGTGAGTTCAGCAAGGAGACAGATCAGGAGGTAGAAGTGTAAGGGAGAGGAGGTTTACCTTGCTGTAACTCCAATTGAATACGAAGGAAGAAGGCACCGTAGGTGCAGTGTGTTACCACCTCTAGAAATGTCTCTTCCGAGGTGTGTGTAGGTTGGTAATGTCGGGGCTGGCTGCAAGACTCGCTGATATGGTAGGAAGGAAGGAGATTCGAGAAAAAGGCGAGAGATCTAGGTCAGATCTCGCTGGGTAGGGAAGGCGATTGTAGTCTATACCTGGACGTGAAACGAGAGGGGAAAGTTGCTTCTGTAACCGTTCTGAAGAAGGCAAGAGGAAGATCAGACGTAGGCGTGGAATCCGGCGTGAACTGGGCATGCATCAGCATGTGTGGAGGCGTTCCTCTTGGGCCGGCTTCATCTTGGGCTGGCGTTGGACATCTTGGGCTAAGGGAGGAGTGGCTACAAGCAGGCAAAAGTTTGGAATGGATCACCAGCCAACGAATGAGACGGGTTGGGCTGAGACAGGAATGGGCCAAGAAGGAAATAGCTGATTTGTCCAGCCTTGTCAAAAACGTGTCAGGGCTTGTCAACCCCATGCATGTCCTTGTCACGAGGCTGTCATGGTCTTGTCATAACTCGTCATGGTCTCGTCTTGACCTCGTCTTGATCTCGTCTCTAGGACGTCATGACTTTGTCAACGAAAAGTCATGTTCTAAACTAGGGTTTAGATTAGGGTTTGCTACTACAGAAGTCTTATCATTTTATGTGAAGTGGTATTACATAAATTGATAAAATTTGAGATATTGTGTCCAACTACGTAGAGAACTAAGGGTCAAAAGATCAAAATCCGGTTTGCTACGGAACTAAACAGAATAAAAAAATTCCGGATATTACATAAGAGACCTCTACTATCACAAATTTGGCGCCTTCTATGACCATGGAGCTCCGAGGTACCCATACTCGCCGCCGCCACCACCAGCTGAGGATTGAGATTCCACTTCTTTTTACATTCTAAGTATTTTGCTTCATCTTGTGCTTAACTTCTCACATTGGGGACAATGTGAAGGTTAAGTATGAGGTGGGGGTACTTACAATCTCTTTCCTCTTATCGCACGTTATGTACTCTACATTACACTTTATGACTTGGTTTGTAATAACTCTTGCATGTTTTTCTTCAAAAATTTGTGAAAATTTCAAGATTTTTGTGCTTCTTATGATGGAAATGACCTCTATGATGATGATTGTGATGTGAAAAGGCAAAATATGACTTAACTATGTTGAGATTTTAATGGTGACATGAATAGATTTGATTGTCTTTCTTGAATACATGTATGATTTATATGATGTTGATGCCCTGATAGGAGAATGAAATAATGATCGAAGCTATATTATAAGTTCTTATGCATCATGATGGAATGACTAAGGCAATTCGCTTCTTTTCTCTCACATCTTGTTCATGCTAGCACCTCAATGAAAATTTTAGCCTCCTTTAGACCATCCGAGAATTAGGATAAGTGGTTAGTAAAGGCATGTTTGATGTGGGAGGGCCGTTGTAAAAGTATTAAGTGAAAGTTTAGCAAAGTAGATTTGGGGACGTTGAACATGAGGATGAGTAACTCGGCACCATTCACATAGCCGGGTGTTTGTGTCTTGCCAAAGTCCGAATGAACGACAAGTCCTAACGGGATATGGTATGTGCATCAAGGGTTTGAGGCATCTCGAAAATTGAGAGTCGCCGATCTCCTAGGCTTCGGTTTTTGTGCACCGTTGTCCATACTCTCAAAAAGTAAAGCAAAAGAAAATAAATTTTACATGCAAAGCATGTGTTGGTAAAGTTGTGTTCTTAATGCTTCTGTTGTGTTGTTCCTTTTCCCGGATTAGCACCATATTACCTTGAAATTTCCCACCCTTAACACGTTTCTTTGGCCTCTTTATGATTGGAAGACCTTGAGACCTTTGTGCACATGTTTAAGACTTCATGGCTTAGATTTGTTTGACTTTGATTATCTCTACATCTTTATCATGTCTCTTATGTGTCTTTGAGTAAGAAATGATGATTTGTCCATGGTACGATTATTATTGATGCATACTTTGTTTTTCCTATGCCTTGAAACATTACTTTGAGAGTGATCCAAAAGAAGAAGCACACTTCAAAAGTTTTTTTTTGAGTTTTCGCATCATATAATCCATGAAATATTATGCGCTAGATTTGAACATTGCTTGAGGACAAGCAAGAGGCAAGTATGGGGTATTTTGATGACATGAATTATATGCCATTATAATAATGCATATTGTGAATGTTTTACCTCAGTTTCTCATACATTTGAAGAGATTTGTGTGCCTTTAAGCTTTGTTTCATATATATTTCGGAAATAGAGGTTTGCACGAGTTTTGATTGAATTATAGGTTAAAGCGGTAGATTTGGAAGCAAAAATGGAGCAAGGAGTAGCTTGGGATGCTAAGGAAGCATAAGAGACCATTGAGAAGTCATGAGGAGCAAGGAAAGCGCGTGGAAGAGTCACACAAAGAAGTGGAAAACAAGCCAAAAGACGCGCACTCTCAATAAAGAAAAATCGGGTGACTTATTCTTGGGTGAGTCGATTTTCCTGTAGAAAAATCGGACGAACTATGGGATAAATCGACCGATTTTTGCCTTTAACCGTCTAAAAAAATATAACGCTCGAAAGCCCAAAGCATTGGGCTAGAAGGGGGAAATGTCTTGAAGCCCATTAGTGATTTTTGGGTTATGTTGGAATCCTAGGAAACTAGAAGGGGGGGGCTAGGGGTTGCAACAGAACAGAGATTGACGGCTGACGGTAGAATAGTTTATGGTAGACTGAACTCATTCAATCTTTTGAACCCTGAGAGTTGAGATTTAACATTTGCGAGTGCGAAAATCGTGGTGTTCTTAACGAAAAATTGGCCGATTTTTTCTCAAAAACAGTCCGATTTTTTTGGGCTGACGTACCTTAATGTTTTATCTTTTAACCAAAGTTAAACCTTGCCTAAATCCTAACCTTGCTTAACCTTTTTAACCCTTATCCAAGTGTGAGAAGAAACTTCATCATTAATTCTTCGCTTGGTAACGAAAGTTTACAAGATTCGGGTAATAGAGAGATTTAACATCCTCTATTAAGGTTCGAGTGTGCCCTTCCTCTTTACCTTCGAGAGTCATATCCTTGGGTTTTAGTGAGTGGTTTGAGTGTCAATCCTTACTTTGAATATTCTTCTTGATGAGACTCAACATCCCTCAAGTTGAGAATTCTTGAGTTGGGATAAGTGAGTAGTGGAACTTCACCGTACATTATTCCCTCATTCGAAACACATAACCTTGGCAACATCAACTATATCCTTTGATCTTTAGAGTCTCTTGAATCGAAAGCCGCAGTCGAATACTTGAATCCTTGGAATCATTTGTGTCTTAACATCTTTACAAAAGCTTTTTACTCTTTGCTAGACAATTTTTGGAACTGATTTTATTCTCACCAAATTCTTGAGTTCGACTCTGGAATTTCTTGCCTTACTACAACTGATCCGTACACTGCGGGTTCGCTTTTGCTTAAGTTCTGGATATAAATTTAAGACTTTGACGCACACAATTTTGAGCGAACATATCTTAAGTCCTTTCATAACTAAAAGCTCCTTGTTGCGTTTCTCCTCTTCTCGGGATCACGTCTACTCATTCTTCTTTCCTCTTGGCATTTCTTAGCCTTATCATCATAATGGAAAAGTGGTCAACTCTTCTAGGGAAATTCTACCATCTGAAACTCCACCACGTCATTCTTCTCATAACTCTCGTAAGTCCGAATGGATCACCCTCTCATATTCTCTTAATGTTGACACTCCACCTATTGATACCTCGTAAGCTTAACTTACGGGTACCTTAAATCTTTCGCAAATGGTTCGATCACACTTCTCATCTTGACTCCAAATCTTAGGAGCGCCTATATAAACTTTACGTCTTAACGGAATACCACCTTTAACCTTGCTAGAATGCAATTGTTTCCTCCTCGATTTGCGTCTTTAGTTGTCCACGCATCCTCTTGAAGAGCATCAAGTCCTTATCTCTAACTGGTTCATTGTCGCCCAATCGTGGCTTCTTTGGAACCGCTTTCACACCTTCGTGTTACTCCCTTTACTTGTATTTCTTCCATCTTGATTTCTCTTAAGTCGTCTCGAGTTTTCCTTCTACTTGTTCGTCCTTTCGGTCATGTCCTCATTAGCCCTTCCATGGTTCCTTTGACATCCTCAAAAGGAGTCCAACGAAACTCTAAGGTGTTCCTCAGAACGTGATGCTCAAACTCGATACTTGAGCATACTCATCCTCGTATATACATTATCCTAAGCCAAACGACGTCGTTCAAGGGCGACGATATCATTCTATCATCTTAACTATAAGGTCCCACATCTCCTTATGTTACTATAAACCATAATTATACGTATAAGACTATACAAGACATATCATTACATTACTACCACATACTAAATCTAGGAAATCCACTTCAATATTACAAGGTCCAAAACGTACTATAGTCCAAATAGATACCTATACATAAGGTTACTATAATCATTCTACTATAACATTCAAGTTCATCATGCAACTACAATCCACATATACATATCATATATATACATATATATTAAAAATCCAACAAACTAAGCTGGCGAGATCCGCGGAAGGAGTGGTGGTATGTACATTCTATCCCAAACTGACCATGCTCGTAATTTTGAAAATGGAATTCATTTTTTAAAACTCAGAATCCTTGAGGGTTCCGTTTCCTTCTATTCGGCCTTTAGAAGATTACGAGTGCCATTGTTGTCAATCTAGGGCTCTGATATCATATTGTAACACCCCGAATCCGCGGGACTTGGGATGCTATGGGCGAAGACTTCACAATGGGTCCCGCCCTTAGCGTGACAACAATTTACCGGATCTTACAACAAGACACAAATAAAGGCAAAACCGAAATACATTTTAATGTAATGATATGATCCCCGGAAACAAACAAACGACAGACTCCAGCCGAGTTCTCAACTCTAAAGACTCAAACATCAAATACATAACAATATACAATATATATATATATACAACACTCCACTCCAACCTATCCTACAATGTAAGGAACCCCGGCTGCCCACTCTTCCGGATCTCTCTACCGCGTCCCTATCTTGTAGGCAACTACAACATCGGTATAAAACCGTTAGCTAACATTCAAAACATTAGAATCATGGTATTGACACAGACACATACACAAGTCCACATAAACACAAATCATGCTCCAACACACACAAGCCGGTTTATTATCTTTTCATTTACGTCATTCTCATTACTAATTCAACTTAGGTTGGTGACACGAGAATCCCCAAAACTTGCCTCTGTCCCTGCTTACCGACAAGGAATGATACTGATGCATCCGACCGTCTACCTGTACGGGCTAGTCGTAGAGAACCTCCTAGCTCTTGCAAGAGTTAGGAAGTGTTGTCACCGCCCGTTATCATACACTTAGGCCAAATATCAATCAATCTATATAAAGGTCGTCCTATTTCCGGTTTCGTTATATTAAAACATAACTCGACACACACACAACCAATCACACATTGATGCTAATACAAAGAAGCTAGCTAAGTAAGTTCTAAGACTTACCTCGTCCCAACGCTAAACCGACCAATACCGCTCTCGCTTCCCGTAGGAAGGTACTCAACGCCTGATCATAACAAGGCACAAATCAGTAATACTCTCATAAGCTAAAAGTCCTTAGACATCTAGACCCGATGATCTCGCAAGATCATAACCCATAATAACATACTAGGATAAGCATGCCTAGTGTCGACAATCTCAACGGTAGCAACACTGTGCTAGGATACACACATCCTAGCCCATAATCTCACAACCATATACTCACAATCTTAATCCTCACAAGCACAGTCATACACTCATCCCATGAACCAACTCAAAAACATACATTCATCAAACCTTAGAACAATCCAAAAACCTCACACACTCGCCTAAGGTCCAAAGCCACTACTTGGCATGCACGAGGCTATGCTAGATCCAACCTAACATGCTACTATCATATATACTCTCTAGGATCAGTTATGAACGCATGCTCAAGGGAGGGTACTCACCGAGGCAAATACACGGAAGACAAACCATTTGGACAGTTTTGACAAAGTCATGTAGCTCCATCCTTCGATCAACTTTTACACATGTCTCATTGAAATTCCATGAGTCTTTGGTTCTCTATCTTTATTGCTAATAATCCTTACATTGAGGTACCTACTTAGATTCCATCGGCCTTTTCACTTGCTAAAAAGATCATGAATATTTTAATGTCTTACACATCTTAATGACACCAAGATATATAAGCATATATCGCGATTTTCACCTAGCAGCGGATCTCACATCCCAACATAGATCGACATATGTCATCTTACCAATTATATGAACTTAATTTGAAAAGCACGAGACATTATTTAATTTGAATTTCGAAGAAAAGAAAAAGGTTCACTCAATTGCAACAATTACTTTTTTCCCAATGAAGTTGTTATATACCTAATTTTCTTTTGTTATTTATTATAAAAAAGCTATTGGACACGTCATTGTGAATAATTATTTTTTTATATAACTAATGTTTATGATTTTTTAATAATTTATGTTTGTAAAATACTTTATCATAAATTATGTAATTTAAATAAAATAAATTATACAAATAAAACGTATATAATATCAAACTCTGAATCTAATGATCTTTTCTTTGTTTAAATAAAATTTAGACAAAATTATGATGCGAGAAAGTTAAAAAACCGATACACAAATTATAATAACCGACAAGAGAATCTAATATATATATATATAATAGATGCTCTCATATATATCCTTGTCATACTTTTTTATTTTTTAGAATACAATTATTTTTATAAATATAAATATTTTTATTACGTTGAGATAATTTGTGTACTTATAAACTCCTCGTTTTAAATAACCGATAGCCGAAACCAATCTTAAAGATAATAGTGGATTAAGTGTCACAAATGATAGGGGGTTGTTTGTCAAAGTAACTCTTAAGTAGATTTTAAAAATAACAAAAAAATTATAATGTATATGGCATACCTATAACCTACATGTTAGATAGAATTTAGAATATAGATAGGGGATATTCATTATTATGTTAATTGCTAGGTACTTCAATTTTTTGGTAGAGTAGGTCGTGGAAACAAAAGGTGAAGTAAATGTCATTCTGTTTTTACCCTTTATTTAATAGAATCAATACTAATATACCACGTATTTATATATCTATATATTACTATTAAAATCAAACTACTTTTTATAATATGTCACTCTCTTTTTATAATATGTCACTCTCTTACGTATTCAATGTCACATGTCATTTCCACATAATTTTAAATTTTCTAAATATTTATGTGTATGATTGACATCTTATATACTGAAATAGCAAAATCACATAGTACATAAAATCTACATACCAAACTTTTTTTTTTTAAATATTTATGTATACTAAACATCTTTTATACTAAAATAATCAAACTACATAATACATAATAATAACTACTTACTAAATTTACTTATTATTAATTTGCATGAATAAAAGAGTTAATTTTTTGTATATTACTAATAACTATTTATTTATATAAGTAAATATTATACTAATTATGTTAAAATTTTTATAAACTAACTATCTCTTTTTTAAAATGCCTTTCTATATACATTTAAGCAAATTCTTCTATTATATTTTATTAATTTTTCCCAATTATATTGTCATCTAACTATCTTTACATTTATAATACATCAAATATCTTTACTTTATAATTAGATAAATAGTAGTATGTAATTACGTAAACCAAAGAGTTCTTTATAATTTTTTATATTAAATTTTAAATATATATCTATATACTAATATTAAAACAAAAGCCCTTAACCCTACATGTCATTTTTCGTGCATTTTCATATTAGACTTTTTTTATTAAAAAAATATAAACTATCTATCTTTTTTCAAATATTGACTCATATATATTTTAACAATTTCTTTTATTATCTTTTATTTTTCTCTGATTATATTGTCGTATAACCCACTTTACCCTTATAATACACCAAATACTTAGAATTAGATGAGCAATAGTATATAATTACATAAATAATTAATTATCTTATATATTTTTTTATTAAGTTTGTTAGTAATAATTCAATAATATTTTTATAATTATTAAACAGAGATATTACAGTAGTTATAATAATGACAAAATTTATAATAGTACACCTGTCACCTATGATGCACAAACACTTCTAGAAGGCGGTGTGACCGTACCCTGCCGTATTGGACACGGGGACACGGCAGGACACGGGTCGGACACGGTCAAATATGATCCAACACGGTCAATACGCGTTTCGGAGGTAGGACACGTCTATGACATGGAGAGGATGCGGATTGTGTCCGGTCAAGATAGGGTCAATGAAAGTTTAGCCTATTTTTTAAGGCTAAAAAAAGAATTTTATTTTATTTAAAAAATAAAGTAAACTTATTTACCATAATATTTTTCTTATCTCCCATTTTGCCCCAATTAAACCTAGCCCCACATGGCCACCTGCAAGATTGTGGTTGTCGGAAGCAAGACACCGATCTTATTCTCCGGTTTTAATGTTGAAATGTTGTTGTTCCGCTGATCAACTCTTCTCTTCATTCTTCTTTTGGTTTTATAAATTAATTTTGAATCTTTGATTACTAATTTATTGTGTAATTTTTTTGTTGAATGTTGAGGTTAATTTAAATCTTTAACTTTTTCTAATTTACAAATTTTTATTATTGTTTTCTTGGGTTGATCATATTGTTCAATTGTTGTTGATCTGCAAAATGAAGGGTTCGTTCTTCAATTTTGAACCTAAGTATGTTTATTTGAGATTGATAGACTAAATATGTTTATTTCCATGTTTTGTAAGACTATAAATGTTTGTTTCTAAGCTTTGTTTCGGTTATTTTGTTGTCATATTAATATTTTTATTTACTCATATATCATTTAATTTTGGGCAATTTTGGTAACTAGACCTTTTTGAAAAACTATAATAGTAAATATGCTTTTTAATGTTTCAATTAAGTAAATATACCCCAACCTTTTGTATTTATTTTCAAACTCTACACACTCTTCTCTCAAGGGGTACATTTACTAAACCCAAAACTAGAAAAAGCCTAGTAAACCAAATTATTTCTTTAATTTTTCATATATGTGTATCTCATTATTATATATGAGTTCTACATTTCAATTACTGTAAAATGATATATTATTTATTTTCCTCGTCGTGTCCCCATTTCCTATACTTTTGAAAATTGTTGCTTCCCCGTTTATTTCCGTGTCTGTTTCCTCTATCCGTGTTCGTGTTCGTGCATCATAGCTTGTCACTATAACCCCTATTAATTTGTGTTGTGTTACCAAGGATAGTACTATACATTATCTATATATCTTAATTAAAGTAAATGACACTAAAGCTAATGTCGCGCGCCCTAGATTTTTCTCAAAATTTGCTTTTTACTAAATCACTACTTAAGTCTTAAAATCTTTTTATACTAAGTCCATTTTTTATAAAAAAAAAATAGTGCAATTAATTTTTAAAGTGATCTTCTACTTCCCGTCAAAATTTTAAAATTTTATAGTTAAAAGATATACTGATTTTTCCGTTTAGATCTTATTTTTTTAACGTGATCTTATTTTATAGTTAGAAGATAGATAGTGGTAGATGTTCTTTAGATCTTATTTTATCCTAAGATATATCTTTAGATTATTTTAGCTAGATCTTATCCTATCCTATGATAGATCTTATAGTTTGAAAATAGTTATTTTGGACTCCTATATAAGGAGAATTTCAGCCCCTATGTTTAAACAACTTAATACATGAATTTCATTGTTTTTGTTCATACAAAATGTATCTTCCGTCACGTAGAGAGACGTCTCGTTCGTCCATAGCTAGGATTGTTTTGAGTTGTTTCGCTTGTGTCATCATTATTGGTGTTGAATGATCGGGACTCATCAACGGTTTAGCTCCGTATCAACTTTAGGATCTCACATACCCAAAATTCTTACTTATACCATTATCGTCGCGTACTACTTAACTGATCCTATCTTTCCACATGGGTTGAGTGTTTAACTAAGATTTTGTCACAAACATAGTGAAGGTTTTTCACATACAATTTGAAGCTCTATATCTCTTCGAGGATCTTTATTTTCTCCCTATTGCTTTCCAAAATATCTTTGTTCTTTGACTCAAGGTTTGAAGAGATATATAGCTTCAAATATGTCTCTGAAGCACCTTCACCCTTATGTTGATGACAAAATCTTAGTTGAGCACTTCGATACATGTGGAAAGATAGAATCAATGAAGGTTATACTCGACGATAATGGTTTAAGTAAGGGTTTTGGTTCTATGAGATTCTCAAGTCCTTATAATGCAAGAGTAGTCTTGCTTCACTACAAAGTGAGTTAATCAATCATGATTAACATCAATGTTGAAGAACGATACAGGAAGCACAAAAACACGGTAAAATTAAACAATTAATCATGTCAAAAATCATAATGGAACTACATTTTATAATTATACATAAATGTTAACAGATTCGAAGATATGAAAAGTGCGGAAACGAAATAAAAAAAAAATGACATCAACAATTGATTAGTAGATATAAAAAGTGCAGGTTTGAAAGAAAAATGATGCACGGGACATGAACATAAAATGAAGCAGGAAGAAAGAAACAAAAGGAATGAATGAGACACGAACTAGAAAAACTAACGCAATCATTAACTGAAGATGAATAAAATTTGATATAGTATAAACTATAATTAATAGTTATCGTTTGTTTTAATTCTTGGAATCGGAATTGAAAGTAAATGATGTGGAAAAATCTAAATTGTGTAGATGTTACCCATTTCGAAGATATATCGTCAAACAAACTGACAAATGCATATATAATATATATATATATATATATACTTAA
>BSUD01000003.1:102031935-102126982 GCA_033239045.1 Fagopyrum esculentum | reverse complement strand
ATATATATATATATATATATATATATATATATATATATCAAATCTTTTTGCTTTTAATTTTGGTGGAAATCAATTAAGAAGTATACCAAATTATTTGTTTTAGTAAAAATATTTTTTATGACTTAATTATAGATTTATTAAAAAAATAAATGTGAGGCCGTCACTTCATAATTGTTGAAAGAATTTGGCTTAATATACCTTTTTTTAGTTTTGTATTTAGTAAATGTACCTCATAATTTTTTATAACTTTCATTTAATGGTAGGCAAAATCAATTAACCCTTCTATTTTAATAAAAAAAGGATAATAGATGTTTGTTAGTTGTTATGTATCCTAATTATCGAAGTTGTTTTTTTTTAATTTTTTTCTTTATTATTTTCTTTTTTTATTTTCTGGAATGAATATTTTGTATGAAAATTTTCATACCAGAAATTTTTCATACCATAATTCAACATACTAGAATTTTTCATCATACCAGAATTTCGTAATACCAGAATTTTTTCATCATACCAGAATTTTATAATAGCAGAATGTTTCATCATACCAGAATTTTCTAATACCACGGTTTGAAATTACCTGAATTTTTCATCATATACCAGAATTTTCATTATATACTAGAATTTCATAATACCAGAATTTTTCATCATACCAGAATTTCAATTTAATCTAGCAGTGGTAGGAATCAATTTGGAGCTACAATTCTATATATTATAACAAAGGAGGCTAAAAGACTCAAAATTCACACAAGGAATTGGAGAAACCACTACAATTGAAATGAAACAAGCAAAATCCACTGGAGAACAGTAGAAGAGTAGGATAGCCGTTAATCTGCAGAGACGAAGCCGTTTTAGGGTACCTCTCGACATCAAGCTTAGCAAACAACACGGGGCTACCAAGCTCCTTAAGTTGTAACACCCCAAGTTCCGGGAACTCGAAGCGTTACGGGCTAGGACCTCACAATGGGTCCCGAACCTCAAAGTAGCAACGACATAACAGATCTTACAACAAAGCACAAACAAATGAAAACCAACACTCAATATAAAACCAAAGGTTTAAACAAAGGGAAGCGTAAAAGACTCGCAGCCGTGTTCAAAACAAAAGGGAAACAACAACTGAAATTTAAACCTGATCTCATCCTATAATGTACGGGAACCCCGACCGACCACACCGTCAGTATCACTCAGCAACACCTATATTTGCAAGGCATCTACGACATCGGTATAAACCGTTACCTAACCTCCTAGATATCAGAAAGACAGTAAAGGCACAAACACACATAAGGTAAAGTAAACACATAGCATGCTACACACTCAGCCGATTATTATCTTTTATTACGTTATCCAATTACTAATTTAACTTATGGTTGTTACACGAGAATTGCTACGACCTCGCCTCCGTCCCTTTCACGAACAAGAATAGAACGTATGCATCCTTCCGTCACTTGTTGGACTGGTCGCAAGAGCACCTCCTAGTTTCCCCATTCTAAATTGGACAAGCGGTAACCGTCCAGTTATTGTAACACCCTGAATTCTCAGAACTCGGAACGTTACTGGTTAAGACCTCACAATGGGTCCCGACCTCAATTTGACAACAATATTACTAGGATCTTGCAACAAGACACAATTAAGGAAAAACCGAAATTCATGAAATAGTATTTTTAAGGTAATGAATGCAACACAGACTAGCAGCCTAAAGTACCTAAACAAGGGAAAACGAACAACTGTCTTAACAAAAGAAAGAATGACAAACACAACCCCAACCCCCACTCTAAGGAGTACGGAGACCCGGCTGACCACTACTTCCGGATCACTCAGCTGCTGGTCTAACCTGCGGCAATTCTAAAAACACGACAAAACAACCATTAGCTAGTTATCTAAACATTAGGAGAATAATAATAGCACACACACACACATAAAAATAATAAACACTCATCATGCTTTCATACAGTCCATTTATTATCTTTGTTTAAGTCATTCACTCTAATGATACTTATTTTGTGACACGAGGGATTCCCAAACCTCGCCTCCGCCCCCGTGTACCCATCAGGAGTGGATCCGATGCATCTCACCGTGTACCTATATTGTCTGGGTATAGAGAACCTCCCAGTCTCCTGGCAGAGCTGGGCAGTGATGTCACGGCCCGTTATACATACACTTGGGCCTTAACACATAATAACAACGGTCGTCCTAACAAGTTGTTATTATAAACACACAACACACACATCACTATCGTCATCCAACTAACATCCAGAAACCAGCTAAGTAAGTCGCAAGGACTTACCTTGATCAAAAATCGCTTTCTCAAATCTCAACACGGTCCGAACTCGTGGTAACTCAACGCCTGTCAAATAAGGCATGTGGATCAAAATCACATCCAGATGTCCAACCTCATGCGAAGGAATTACGGAAAAAGCTCTCTTACGGTAAAAGACCATTTTACCCTTAGTGCCGAAAATTCTCAAAGTCTATCATTTATTTATAATATTTTCTTTTAGAACCTATGTCCATCATCTAGTTCTCATAGAAAAAGTTTGGTAAGGATTTAGTAAGGTTTTATAAGAGTTATCCAACATTCTTCATTTATACCATAGTCGTTAAAGCCTGATTTTGGGTTCATAAACGCCGCTTGGATAAGGTTATAAAAATTCCAAAATAAAAATCCTAGATACTCAAAGATGTGCATGCTAAACATAAGGGTAAAGATCTCAAAACAAAACTCAACTATCACTCTCCCATAAATCTCACAAGTTGGAATAAAAGCTGAATTTTTCCATACTTAGCCAATTTTCCTCTACTGTAAAAACAATCCAACTGTCCTACTTCGGGGCTTTGTAAATTCTAATCCGACCATTAACTTTCTCCTAAATTTTTACACAGTAAACTTCATACTTCTATCTATAATATATCAAAAATTCAACGGTGGATGTTCGAGTTAAAGCATCAAACTGCAGCCTTACATTCAACAGTTTCTACCTCCAAACAAAAGAAACTAAACCCTTAAGTAGACAAGTTCTACTACAATTCCCCAGCCAGCAGCCCTAGATGACATCCTATGCAGAAACACACACAACCAACAACCTTTCTACACACTCCTCTCTCACCCATCTTACCATCTACACTGTCCCTAATGTAACAGATTCAAACCGGAAATAAGAAGAGACGGGAGGCTAAACTGAGGACTCACAGGAAAGGCGACTCGCGGCTGGGCAGGTTCCGTGTGCAGTGTGACTCGGTATGGCTGCACTGGAGGCTTGCTCGGCGTGTTCGGGTTCTGGGCTGCAAGGGTTACGATCCCGTGCTTCGGGGCTGCACTAGAGCAAGACGAGGTTTACAGCTTCCATCGAGAAGAGAGGAGGATGGACAGCAAGGGACAAAGCTTACCCGTTTTCTGTCTGCAGCAGGCTGAACACAATCGGCTCCGTCTCGTCCCCGCTAGAAGCGTGCAGCCGCTTGGGTGCAGCAGCGAGGGTCTTCCGGCGTGAACTGTAGCAGATCAAACAGAAGGCGAAGTGTTGCAGCGGTGTTTGTTGTTTGCAGGAGGCTGCTCGGCTCTCCTGGCTCCCAACAAAAATGAAGTGGCGCTTGCAGCGGCGTCCCTAATGCGGTGGTGCTGGCGGTTAAGCAGAGGCGGCACGGTGGTTCGTTTGCTGCTGCTGTCTTCGTACAGAGAGGAAGAGGACGGAAGGCGTGACTAGCGGTTGATGTCGCCGGCGGACGAGGAAGGCGGACGGGGATGCGGTGGCTGCGTCGTCTGCAGATGAAGGCGGAAGAGGGTTGTTGTGGTTGCGTCGTCTTTCAGAAGGCAAGGTGAGGCTGCGTCGTTTTTTTCTTTTCAGAAGGCGTAGCGTGTAGTTGCAGTGGAGGAGAGAGAGAAGCGGGAGTATCATTAGATTAGGGTTAGATTAGGGTTAAGCGTAGAATTAGAATTAGGGTTAGGATTAGTTTAAGGAGGTGGGCTGGTGGGCTTGGGCCTGGTGTTGGGCCAGAACCGGACTGCTCTCCCATTAGAATAAGGGATACGAAAACTCGTTAATCGTCCCGGATCGAAAGAAAATTTGCGGAATACTTACGGAATTATTTTCCGTCTAATATAAGTTATTATTTAATTTTAAAGGTACGTAAATTATTTCCGGTTATGTAGTTTCATCATTTTATGTGAATTAAGGTCACATAAAATGATAGAACTTAAACTCGTTTCATTTTATTTATTTATTTAAGATTGACGTATCGGAATTCGGTTAATTTCAGATTTAACGGAGTTTAAAAATTTTCGGTTATTACATCAGTGCCCCCTTAAAAGAAGTTTCGTCCCGAAACTTAGAATCATTTCTTTTATCACACGTTTCCTTTGGTATCTTTTCTCTTCTAAATTTTTGTTTTCTACCATGCAACTACTCACACATCATAATCAGATGTATATCACATAACACGTAAACACCCAATCCAATATAAAAACATGAATGATCAAGCAACACAACATCCGAGTACAAACTCGTCGATACAGGGGTAACCTCTAACCCCGCAAAGAACTCGGGATAGTTACGTCTAATACTCTCCTCAGACTCCCAAGTGGCCTCATCAGCTCCTCTCCTAGACCACTGGGTCCGCAACATAGGTATCTCCTTGGACCGCAGACGTCTAGTACTGCGCTCCAAGACAGCTACTGGGTACTCTACAAAAGTGTGATCGGGCTCAACTGTCATATCCTCATGGTTGATGACGTGTCTCGGATCCGGAATGTATTCTCTCAACTGAGATACATGAAAGACCGGATGGACATCCTCTAGTCTCGGCGGTAATGCTATTCTGTAGGCCACCTCTCCAACTCCCTCTAAGATCTCAAAAGGTCCGACATATCGGGGACTCAGCTTCCCCTTAATACCGAAACGCCTGACTCCTCTCGTAGGTGACACTCTCAACCACACCTGAGCACTCACTCTAAACTCCAAAGGTCGACGCCTTTTGTCGGCGTAGGACTTCTGACGACTTTGAGCTGCTAACATCCGCTCTCGGAATAGGGCAATCCGAGCGATGTCATCCTGTATCTGCTCTGGAGCTACTCCATCAGCTCTGCTGGGCTCATCCCAACATAATGGTGTACGACACCTCCGCCCGTACAAAGCCTCATAGGGAGTCATCCCAATAGACGCGTGCCAGCTGTTATTATATGAAAACTCTACCAATGGAAGATGATATGCCCATACCTGTCCCCAATCTAGGACACACGCCTGCAACATGTCCTCTAAGGTCTGAATGGTCCTCTCAGACTGTCCGTCTGTCTGTGGGTGATAGACAGTGGTAAAGTGGAGACTCATCCCCAAAGCAGTATGTATCTGCTGCCAAAATCTCGAGGTAAAACGTTCATCTCTGTCAGAGACGATAGTCCTCGGTACTCCATGGAGTCTCACAATGTGTCTGGTGCACTCCTCAGCTAAACGACTCACCGGCCACGTTTCCTTAATCGGAATGAAACGTGCGGTCTTCATCAGGCGGTCTACCACTTCCCAAATAGCGTCAAATCCTCTGTTGAGTCTCCAACCTGTGACAAAATCTATAGATATATCCTCTCACTTCCACTGTGGTACTAGAAGTGGGTGGAGCTCTCCTCCGGACCTACGATGCTCAATCTTGACCTGTTGGCAGGCCGTGCACTAAGCTACATACCGAGTCACATCGGCTTCAAACCACCCCACCAGAAAGATTGTCTCACATCCTTGTACATCTTACTCGCCCCAGGATGTACTGAGTATAGGGTAGCATGAGCTTCACCTAGTATCCTCTGTCTCAACTCACTGTCTGACGGCACACAACCGCGGTCCTGACGTCTCATCACTCCATCAGCACCAATAGTGAACTGTGGGGTCTCATCTCGAGACATCCTGTCTCGGATCCTGATCAAAGTCGGGCAAGTCTCCTGTTTCTGTCGGATCTCATCCAACAAATCAGGAAGTAACTCCAAAGTAGCCAATTGACTATTTGTATCGGGAAACTGAATCTCCATTTCTAACCAAGCCAAGTCTCTCTACAACTGTGGTTGTACTGTCAACCGGGCTATCGCCCTCTCTCTAGGCGTCTTCCGGATCAAAGCATCAGCTACTACATTCACCTTTCCGGGGTGGTAGAAAATCTCAAGGTCGACGTTCTTGATCAACTCTAACCACCACCTCTGGCAGTTATTCAACTCCCGCTGAATGAATATATACTTTAGACTCTAATGGTCTATGAAAATCTGACATGTCGCCCCATAGAGATAGTGACGCCAGATCTTAAGAGCATGGACTACTGCAGCTCACTCTAGGTCGGATGTGGGGTAGTTCTCCTCATACGTCTTCAACTATCGAGACGCATAGGCTATGGCCTTACCCCTCTGCATAAAAATACACCCAAGCCCAGCTTGGATATATCACCGTATACCACAAAGTCATTTGTACCCTTTGTATACAAATATCCGATGTATCAGATTTTCTCAAAAGTCCAATTCTTCGCATCGCATTTATTATGTTTTTCCTGATACTCATGTCGTTTCACCTTCTTTTAAATCTTTATCACATGTAGGATAGTTAAATCCCTTTGAGTTTCCGCGTTTACGCCTTACGGACCACATTGGTTGGTCTTATTACTTCCCTCAACTCATTTGTGATCAGTCGAGAAATGGACTTCTAGTACACCATTGTATGCAATCTCACTACTATTCCTCCATCTACATTTTATTGGTTATCACGGTTAACTTAAATTTTCATTGGAGTACCACCATTTCACTTTAAGTTCTTTCTGATGTCTGTTCCAACAAAGATGTAGGTTCCATTTACAATCACCTAAAAACTCTATAAGACTTTTCACCACGGCATGAAATTATACTTTCTGTGTTTGTGCTGCCTCTATAATTCCAATTATTATGTGTCACATCTTCAGTCATAAGGACTTCCCTTGTAAATCACGAAAATTGACCCCAGCTTTTTCTCGAAAGTACCCCATCAGTCTCATTTGTGTGGTATACTACGAGCATACCCCCTCTGGTTCTTCTTACTCCTCTGGTTCTCCTTATACGAATCCACCCATACTAACTGTGCTTTGTAACATTTTCCTTAGTCAGTAGACAAACAACTGCTCACAATAATTCTTTTTATATTATTACTGATATAAGGGGTCATTTCGGACCGTCAATTCTCTTTAGAGTCACTGACTTGAACTTATTCAGTATTACTAGCACTCGTATTGATTGACTTCACAGTTGCTGCAATTGGTCGTTTTAAGGATTCCTCCTCATGTCAATAAAGTTCTTTTGTAACTCTGTGGTTATTCTTATTATTTGGCAGCTAGTCACTACTTGTTAACCCGCACGTGTAAAGTCTCAGTTGTTACCAAGTAGTCCATAGTTGACCTTCTACAAGATCATAGGCTTACGTCTCTTCTATCTCTTTAAAATTTGATAAACCTGGTGAGAATCTATCTTCTCTAGTTTCTCCGCTTGTACTTCTTTAACTCTTCTATAATCTACACTTCTCTTTCACACTATAAGGGCGTTATACTCTTTCCGAGTTTAGGATTATCATTCATCTACCGTCAACGGACTCGTCAATTCTCCCACGATAGCTCGTATATGCATCTTCGCGATTACTTTTACCTCAGCCATCAGCTGCTCGTGGTTCCCCGGGGTAAATCGTTAATGTTGAAAATTTTATGTCCACTTGTGAGAGGGAGATTATTGTGGGCATTCGGGTACGCCGAGATCCTTCTCACAAACTCCCTTCTTTGATTGGTATAATAATGCTGCCTTTATAGTGATCCCTTTGACTCTGCTTTCATGATTCTATGATTTGATAATTGTATCACGGCCCTTGCTATCAATTACTTGTCTTCTAGAAAGTCACTCCACTTCCATGTTGGTAAAATCTGCCTTTCACTTGTTGGCAACGCGTAAGCTTCCATTTTATAGTTCTTTAATTCTTCATATTTGGATGGACAATGTATTTCATGTAGATTTCTATACTTTTGACTGTCTAGGTTATCCATTTTGATTGTGGTGTCAAGTAGATTGTCGAGGTGATCATATTTTTTTCTGTTTCTAGCATCAACTTTCACCTTCTGGTCCGTTAGTGAGCTTGAATTCTATATCTCTTGTCTGAGTCCTATCACCTCTCTTTGACTTCCACACCTATGCTTGTTTATGCCGCCATCTTCTTTGTCTGTAACGTTGCTTTCCACCACACTTGAAAGAATTTATGGGTTATCTCTCCTAACTTGTATACTTGCCGGTCAACCAACGATTCCCCGGAACTTCTCTCATGGATTTTCTTCATTTGACCATGTGGAGTTGACTATCTTCTTCTTGCTATTGTCGTTGGCGTTGTCTTTTGGTCTTCGCTTTTCCGTCTCAACGTTCCTCAACAAGTCCGAAGGAGTTGCCCGGACGTTCTCCTACCCTAATGCTCATAAGCTGAGCATACTTATCCTTATGTTGAAACCCTTCAAATATACTTAGGTGTATCAACGGAGTGAGGATCTCATTTACTTATCTCCGTTAAGGGTATAATATAATTGTAATTTCCACTAATCTTCTACAAGCACTTATCTATATCACATCTGTTTAATCACGCTAATAAGTCCAACTAAAGTACACTTAAAGTTCATACTAAGCATACTGAGATCCGCGGTAGTAGTGGTGGTAACCGTACTTTTCTATCCCCAACCAGACTATGCATGCATTTGAAAACGAAAAGTTCCCTTTTTAAAACTCAGACCCCTTTCGGGTTCTGCTTAAAACTTATTCGGTCTTTCAGAAGATTTCAAGTGCCATTGTTGCCAACCTCGCTCTGATACCATGTTGTAACACCCCGAATTCTCAGAACTCGGAACGTTACTGGTTAAGACCTCACAATGGGTCCCGACCTCAGTTTGACAACAATATTACTAGGATCTTGCAACAAGACACAATTAAGGAAAAACCGAAATTCATGAAATAGTATTTTTAAGGTAATGAATGCAACACAGACTAGCAGCCTAAAGTACCTAAACAAGGGAAAACAAACAACTGTCTTAACAAAAGAAAGAATGACAAACACAACCCCAACCCCCACTCTAAGGAGTACGGAGACCCGGCTGACCACTACTTCCGGATCACTCAGCTGCTGGTCTAACCTGCGGTAATTCTAAAAACACGACAAAACAACCATTAGCTAGTTATCTAAACATTAGGAGAATAATAATAGCACACACACACATAAAAATAATAAACACTCATCATGCTTTCATACAGTCCATTTATTATCTTTGTTTAAGTCATTCACTCTAATGATACTTATTTTGTGACACGAGGGATTCCCAAACCTCGCCTCCGCCCCCGTGTACCCATCAGGAGTGGATCCGATGCATCTCACCGTGTACCTGTATGGTTTGGGTATAGAGAACCTCCCAGTCTCCTGGCAGAGCTGGGCAGTGATGTCACGGCCCGTTATACATACACTTGGGCCTTAACACATAATAACAACGGTCGTCCTAACAAGTTGTTATTATAAACACACAACACACACACCACTATCGTCATCCAACTAACATCCAGAAACCAGCTAAGTAAGTCGCAAGGACTTACCTTGATCAAAAATCGCTTTCTCAAATCTCAACTCGGTCCGAACTCATGGTAACTCAACGCCTGTCAAATAAGGCATGTGGATCAAAATCACATCCACATGTCCAACCTCATGCGAAGGAATTACGGAAAAAGCTCTCTTACGGTAAAAGACCATTTTACCCTTAGTGCCGAAAATTCTCAAAGTCTATCATTTAGTTATAATATTTTCTTTTAGAACCTATGTCCATCATCTAGTTCTCATAGAAAAAGTTTGGTAAGGATTTAGTAAGGTTTTATAAGAGTTATCCAACATTCTTCATTTATACCATAGTCGTTAAAGCCTGATTTTGGGTTCATAAACGCCGCTTGGATAAGGTTATAAAAATTCCAAAATAAAAATCCTAGATACTCAAAGATGTGCATGCTAAACATAAGGTTAAAGATCTCAAAACAAAACTCAACTATCACTCTCCCATAAATCTCACAAGTTGGAATAAAAGCTGAATTTTTCCATACTTAGCCAATTTTCCTCTGCTGTAAAAACAGCCCAACTGTCCTATTTCGGGGCTTTGTAAATTCTAATCCGACCGTTAACTTTCTCCTAAATTTTTACACAGTAAACTTCATACTTCTATCTATAATATATCAAAAATTCAACGGTGGATGTTCGAGTTAAAGCATCAAACTGCAGCCTTACATTTAACAGTTTCTACCTCCAAACAAAAGAAACTAAACCCTTAAGTAGACAAGTTCTACTACAATTCCCCAGCCAGCAGCCCTAGATGACATCCTATGCAGAAACACATACAACCAACAACCTTTCTACACACTCCTCTCTCACCCATCTTACCATCTCCACTGTCCCTAATGTAACAAATTCAAACCGGAAATAAGAAGAGACGGGAGGCTAAACTGAGGACTCACAGGAAAGGCGACCCGCGGCTGGGCAGGTTCCGTGTGCAGTGTGACTCGGTATGGCTGCACTGGAGGCTTGCTCGGCGTGTTCGGAATCTGGGCTGCAAGGGTTACGATCCCGTGCTTCGGGGCTGCACTAAAGCAAGACGAGGTTTACAGCTTCCATAGAGAAGAGAGGAGGATGGACAACAAGGGACAAAGCTTACCCGTTTTCTGTCTGCAGCAGGCTGAACACAATCGGCTCCGTCTCGTCCCCGCTAGAAGTGTGCAGCCACTTGGATGCAGCAGCGAGGGTCTTCCGGCGTGAACTGCAGCAGATCAAACAGAAGGCGAAGTGTTGAAGCGGTGTTTGTTGTTTGGAGGAGGCTGCTCGGCTCTCCTGGCTCCCAACGAAGACGAAGTGGCGCTTGCAGCGGCGTCCCTGATGCGATGGTGCTGGCGGTTGAGCAGAGGCGGCGCGGTGGTTCGTTTGCTGCTGCTGTCTTCGTATAGAGAGGAAGAGGACGGAAGGCGTGACTAGCGGTTGATGTCGCCGGCGGACGAGGAAGGCGGACGGGGATGCGGTGGCTGCATCGTCTGCAGATGAAGGCGGAAGAGGGTTGTTGTGGTTGCGTCGTCTTTCAGAAGGCAAGGTGTGGCTGCGTCGTTTTTTTCTTTTCAGAAGGCGTAGCGTGTAGTTGCAGTGGAGGAGAGAGAGAAGCGGGAGTATCATTAGATTAGGTTTAGATTAGGGTTAAGCGTAGAATTAGAATTAGGGTTAGGATTAATTTAAGGAGGTGGGCCGGTGGGCTTGGGCCTGGTGTTGGGCCAGAACCGGACTGCTCTCCCATTAGAATAAGGGATACGAAAACTCGTTAATCATCCCGGATCGAAAGAAAATTTGCGGAATACTTACGGAATTATTTTCCGTCTAATATAAGTTATTATTTAATTTTAAAGGTACGTAAAGTACTTCCGGTTATGTAGTTTCATCATTTTATGTGAATTAAGGTCACATAAAATGATAGAACTTAAACTCGTTTCATTTTATTTATTTATTTAAGATTGACGTATCGGAATTCGGTTAATTTCAGATTTAACGGAGTTTAAAAATTTTCGGTTATTACAGTTATAATACACTTGGGCCAATTACGGGTATAAAGGTCAATCCTAATTCCGGTTATCAGTTATAACGATAAACAACAACACAACAAGCCAAAACAATCAAACTAATATACGAAACGAAGCTAAGTAAGTCCAAGGGACTTACCTCACTCGAAGGTAACTCAAAGCTTAACAAATAACTCAGATAACCTCAGGAAAGAATAACGGAAAGCCTATTTACACAAGGCAACACGAATCAGGAACCGAAAATTGCTAGAAGTCTACAACTTCTAGTCTCCGTGATTTCTATGAGATCTCCACAAGTTAGGGTCACAAACCCTAGTCTTACAGATCACCAAGGGTCAATAACATTTAGAAGATCCAAGAAAGGGACGAGGAAAGCAAGGGAGGAAGCAACTCACCAAAGAACAGAGGTACTGCAGAGAAACCACAGGGGCTGCAAGACAGAGGTGTGGGGGTGGCAAAAAACATAGCCGCGGGGGCGGGAATGTGTAGCCGCGGGGCGGTGCACTGACAATAACGACCGCCGGGATTCTTGTGAGAACAACTCACAGAAAAGGGCAAATCTTGCTTCTACCAGCACACACACACGTCACAACTCAACCAAGGGAGCTTGTGAACAGCAGTATATCAACAACGGGAAGGCCAATAAGAATCAAGGTTCAAACTTAATTCTTGGAGAAGAAGAAAAGGAAGAACAAAATGATGAAATGAAACAGAAGGAGAACGGCATACAGCAACTCATGAACGTGATGAAGAACATGGGAGGAAGAACTTACACGTTCAACAAAATCACATGAAGCAAGGGCAATAGTTGCAGCACTCAAGGGTGGAGAAAATGTGTGCAAGAAACAAGAAAAAGAGGGGAAAGAAAGGGGATGTATAGGAACAGGGTAAAAAGATAGAAGGAATGACGTTCTAGGGTTAGGAAAAAGATAAGGAAGCCGGCCCATAAGATAGGTGATTGTATCTTCTATCTATGGAAGGAAGATAAAATGAACGAAAACAAATCGGGTGCGATTAGTGACAAATCCGCAGGGGAGGATTTTCCTTGCCGCAAGAGCGGTGACAACCTAGGCTTGCCGCTAGGGCGGCCTTCTTCACCGCGGGGGTGGTGAAGGCGAAAACTGGGATCTTACATAAGCCGACTAGCAGCATCGGCAAAGTGAGGCATAATTTCGGCGCTTATGCTATTCATCATTTGTAGAAGGATATGAGGATCTGACAACAAATATTCTTCAGCTCACAGTGCTCTTATGCTATTCAAAAGGAAGCAATGGTTAAAAATCAACAGTAGCAGCAAGTTATTGTTTCAATTAAAATGAATCTTACCCAAATGCAGAACTGTAACACCCCAAATCCGAAGGACTCGGGATGCTACGGGCTAGGACCTCACAATGGGTTCCGACTCTTAGCTGACAACAACCTCACCAAAGCTTATAACATGGCATAATTAAAAAGGCAAATGAACAAGTTTTTAATTCATGAAGAATATCCGAAATACAACCGAAAACAATTTCACCCGAGTTCTCAAATCCAAAACAACATGACAACGTCTCAAGATAACAAATAAAGATAAACCGATCCCGTCCTATAATATACGGAACCCCGGTTGCTCACTACGCCGGATCACTCGACCGTCTCCCTCACCTGCAAGGCATCTACAAAGCGGTATAATACCGTTAGCTAACAATTTTATGCATTAATATAAAGGTAAAGGCACACAAACACATAACATACACATTCAATAAGCAACACTCAAGTCTGTTTATTATCTTTATTTAAGTCATAACCTTTACTAATGATACTTATTTTATGACACGAGGGATTTCCAAACCTCGCCTCTGTCCTCGTTTACCAACAAGGAATGGTAGTAATACATCTACCCATCTACCTGCCTGGCCTAGTCACAGAGAACCTCCTAACTCTCGCAAGAGTTGGGTAGTGATTTCACCGACCGCCGAAAGTATTCTTTTCTTAAGGAATCTCTAGAGAGAAATCCCCTGGCCTTAGCTCATCTAGCTGTAGCTCATTGGGCGGATTTAGAATCATAGCCAAATTTGAAAGAGAAGAGTCAACGCTGGTGCTATCTCTTAGATGTTAACATCCTCACAAGAACAACATCACGCTAGTCAACTACTAAGGGCATCGACGACCACGTTCGCCTTTCCCGGGTGATACAGGATCTCCAAGTCGAAGTCCTTAATCAATTCCAATCATCTCCTCTGGTGGTTATTCAACTCTCACTGAGTGAATATGTACTTCAGACTCTTATGATCTATGAAGATCTGACAAGTGGCCCCATAGAGATAATGTCGTCAAATCTTGAATCACTACGACTAGCTCAAGGTCGTGGGTCGGGTAATTCTCCTCGTACGTCTTCAACTGTCGAGACGCATAACCAATGACCCTACCCCTCTGTATCAGAACGCATCCCAAGCCTACCTTGGATGCATCACTGTAAACGACGAAGTCCTCAATACCCTCTAACTGGACTAACACAAGAGCGGAAGTCAACCTCCTCTTCAACTCCTCAAAACTCCGCTGACAGGGCTCGGACCATGTAAACCTGATGGTCTTTCAGCAAGGAAGTGAGTGGCCTGGCAATCACAAAAAAACCCTTCACGAACCTACTGTAGTACCCTACCAGGCCTAGAAAGTTGTGCACCTCCTCGACCGTCTTGGGGAGCGGCCATGAAGCAACTGATTATATCTTCGTTGGGTCTACCTTGACACCCTTGGCGGAGACAATGTGACCAAGAAAGGCCACCTCTGGTATCCAGAACTCACACTTAGAGAGCTTAGCATAAAGATCTTTGTCCTGTTAGACTCGCAACACTGTCCTTAAGTGTCCTGCATGCTCCTCCCTACTACGAGAGTATACTAGGATGTCGTCGATGAAGACCACTACAAACTGGTCCAAGAACTTGATGAAGATGCCGTTCATCAACTCCATGAAGATGGTGGGAGCATTCGTGAGCCCGAATGGCATCACGACAACTCATAATGATCATATCAGGTCCAAAATGCCGTCTTCGGCACGTCCTCCTCTCTCACCCTCAACTGGTGATACCCAGACCTCAAGTCGATACATGAAAACACGGTGGCGCCCTGTAACTGGTCAAGCAGATCATCGATGCGTGGTAATGGATACTTGTTCTCGATAGTGACTTTGTTTAGCTCCCGATAGTCGATACAAAGTCTCATCAATCCGTCCTTCTTCTTGACGAAGAGGACTGGTGCCCCCCAAGAAGACACACTGGGGCGGATGAATCCCCTCTCTGCTAGCTCCTCGAGCTGCTTCTTCAACTCGAGCATCTCAACCGGCGCCATGCGGTATGAGGCCTTGGAGATCGGCCTCGTGTCGGGCTCCAACTCAATCCCAAAGTCTACGCTCCTCTGTGGAGGTAGCCTAGGTGGCTCACCAAAGACATCCTCAAACTCACAAGCTATGGGGGTCTCTGCTAAGGATGGCCTCGTCTCTTCCTTCATGGCATAACACCAGAAGGCCTCGTATCTCTGTCCGATAAGTCTCATGGCTCGGACAACGCTAATGATTGTACCGATCTTTCCAAGATCCCATCCTTGGAAAATCTTCTCCTGGCCAGCCTTTGTGGTGACCGTCACTGTCCTTCTACTGATGTCCAAAACAACTCGATGGCGGTCCTTTCAGTCCATCCCTAATATGGCTTCTTCATGCACTAGGTGCATGACGTAAAGTCGGCTAGCCAGTCACGGTTTCCCAAGCGGATAGGGCAATTGTGGACCTCCCGAGTACCACGAACCATACCCCCGTCGAGTAACCCTATAAGGAAGGGTTTCCCCTCTACTGTATCTATTCGTTCCAAACGGTGTGTGCAAGCTTTAAATTTATAACCCAAGATGTATGCTAAAAACAAGGATGCAAACCCGCAGTGTACGGGTCAATCGTAGTAAAAGCAAGAAATTCCGGGGTGTCGATCTCAGGGACTTAGGTGAAACCTAAGCAAATATAGGTAGTCTATGTAATTACTAACCACAAAAGCGATTAAAGCAATCAAAGATGATAAAAATTCAATTAAAGGAATATGCAATTCTAGGGATTAAAGCATCTAGTTGTGGTTCCAACTCAAGATCTAAAAATAAGCGGACAAAGCTGAGATTTTGCAAAGGGAAGGTGTTTCTAAAGTGGAATAGATCACCGGGTAAGTCTCACTACTCACTAATCCCAAACCGTAACTCCTATTACCGGGTAAGTCTCACTACTCACTAATCCCAAACCGTAACTCCTATTACCGGGTAAGTCCCAAGGTACTAAGGAAAGGAATTATAATCTCAAACCAACACACCAACTAAGGGAATAGAATCAACCTTTACTTGGTAAGTCTCAGGCTAACTCACAAAGATGGGATGAAAGCACACTCAAACCCCAATAAAGGATGAACCTTTATTACCTACACTTATGATCATGGGTAAACAAACAAAGGAATTACCGGGTAAGTCTCATCCTAAGCTTGCATTGAACCAGGAAAGGTGAAATAAGAATAGGATTTGGCAAACTCTAACACTTAACTCTCAGTTTCGGATCAGTTAAGTCACCTCGGTCAGACAAATTCCACCCCGGCCAAGATGTTCATCGACTGAACGAGATGTTCTAGGGTTAAGGATAAAGACTCGAGCTTTCAGGGTCCTACTATCATTAAGACTATTCTATCATTGTTTTTCCCACAACCTTCAGCCAATCACCCTAGAATCACACAAAGAAATTAGACCATCATCATCATAAAAGCAATAATCAAATATATGGGAAGAAGGTGAATAATTGAACACAAAAACCTTAAGAATAAGGCTTCAATAACTGAATCAATTATCAAACAAACAAGCGTTCCTTGGATCACAATCCAGTAAGACAATCAACAAGAAGAGAATCTAAGAGAATCTTACAAAATCTTTCACAAAAGCTATAAAAGCTATCAACTTCCTTCCTTCAATCTTACTTCAACCTTCCTAAAATCCTCCCCAACTGCTGGATGCTCTAAGCATGTATAAGCACGTGATGCGCCGGTTGTAGCGGGTCTAGCGGCCTCCTCCAATCGTGGAAAATCAGCCCTTTATATAGGAAAACTACCCTCCTAAGATAAAATATCTCAAAAAGATATTTTCCTAATAAAATATATCTATCTCTCATAAATAAATCCCTAAAATATATGATCTTCCTTCTAGAAATCCAGCCTAAAAATATAAGATCTCTCCTTCCAAAAATAAAAGATCTCAGCCAAGAATAAAATATATCTCGCCGCGTCCAAGGTGTTCGCCTTGGTCGGGACGCTCCTCTGTATTACCTCGGTCGAGATGGTACTGTAGCTGACCGAGGTGAATCTCAACTGAATTGAAATCTCTCAAATCTGGTCCAAAGTGAATCTCTAATCCAATTCCATGCTTCTTGGATTCTTCCTTAAGCTCCTGAATGTAGCTCCAATGACTCCTTAGCTCCTTTAGCTCCATTTTGATGTAAAACGTGCCATTTTACCTACGATTATAACAAAACTTGGTGTAGACCTTGATTCCTGTAAAGGTAGATGAAACAACAATATAATCACATAATATACATCCAAACATGCAGATTATTGAAGATAATACGTCTAAACAGGTCCCAAAATATAGACTATATTTCATGCTATCAAAATACCTCATACTTAGCCCTTGCTTGTCCCCAATAAACTTTCAAAACATTTTAGTGGTGTGCTACAATCATAGATCACTCTAAGAGAATGCTTCATGGAATTTAAAATCAAAATATGATCAAAACATTTTATAAATATAAGAAAGTTGTTCATCTTTGCATAAAATCATAGAATGCATAATAAATCATAATCATCGAAATTGGTGCTAGAATCCGGGAAAAGGATCTTTTACTTCACTTCCTTTTGAACTTCAACATCTTCCACCAATAAACTTTGCTTATTTTATTTTTTTACTTTTTGGGATGCATGGACAGAGGTGCACAATAACCGAAGCCTAGGAAATCAGCAATCATCAATTTCTCGAGATGCCTCAAACCCTTGATGCACATACCATGACCCGTTAGGAATATCGCTCAATCCGACTTTGGAGAGACACAAACACCCGGCTATGTGAATGGTGCCGAGTTACTCATCATCATGATTGACTTCCCCAAACCTATTTGTTTCTTTCTAACTTTCAGCCAACATCTCAACTTTTCTTTCACTTGCTTTTCACTTGCTTGCTTCCAAATTCCCGGATAGGTAAAGGGAGGCAAATATGTATATGAGGGGCTAAGCATGATCAAGAAGAAGAAGAGAAGAGAATGAATTGCCTTGGTCTTTCCAGGAAGAAAGTGACAGAACTATTCATGTGGTGTCAAGCTTCAAATTCAACATAATTTGGACAAAAAAAAATTTTAAACATGCCACAAATTTCAAACAAAGCATTTAGCAACTTAAACATATCATAAAGCCTTTTAAACATATAAAGATTTCAAAATTAATCTGCAGACAAAAAATCTTCACTGAGGTCATATCCAGATAAGAAGCACAAAATCTTTTCGAAAACTGTTCCAGTTAAACCACCTCGGTCGAGATGTTCTAAGTCAACCGAGGTATTGTACCTCGATTGGTCAGAATCACTTCGGTCGAGGTCAATAAAAAAAAAAATTTCAAACCAATTTTTGACGTTTTTCTCAATCAAATAACCTGTATGCATGCATGTAGTCTCAGATAAACACATAGAGCAAGATAAAACGATAAATATCCATCAAGAGTCATACAAACATCCACATAAGTCACATAATACATCCACATACCCCATACTTGGGACACATTGTCCCAATGAGTCAAAATAAGTCTAAGAAAACAGAGTACTCACCGGATAAAGCTGAGTTGCATAATAAATAAAGAAAAGAAAATCCTGCAAGCTCTAATCCTCTAGTCCCGATCCGGTGGTGGTGGTGGTGGCACGTACTGGTACTGAGATGGGTCAAATGGGTACCCCATGATATGCTGAAACTGAATCTCAACCATCGTGTGCTGGTAGTGTAGTCTCTCCTGCATCTCTCTAATGTCCAGGGATAAGGCGGCGTAGGAATCTATCACCTGGTCCGTCAGATTATCAATCCGGCGGTGAGCGACTGGATCCCTTTGTCTGCGTACTTTAAGCCTGGCTGGACGTGATGGTGCTGCAGCTGGCTCCTCCTCTGTCTCGTCGTCGTCCAGATCGACGACCGACACACTAGTCCCAGCTGTATCCGTACTTGTGTCCATGGCAGCACCACCATCCACATCCTCATCCTCCTACTCCTCAACCTCATCATCCTCATCCTGTCCCTGAGCTGCTGCATCTCTGACATCCTCCATAAGAGGAATCCATGCGGTCTGCCAGTAATGCGGGTCATAAACAGAGAACTGAGCTGACCACCTAATACCCTGAGGTGCAGTATGCTCCCAAGGCATCGCCACATATGGCGTAGTAAGTCCACGAGGAACCAATATCCTCCTAGTGATCATCTCCTGCAGCCCGAGCGGCTTGGCAGCCGCCACCATAGTACATGCACTTAGATCAAGGTCCATGTAACTCGCAATGTGAGTCACTATACCTCCGCAGCAGATATCTCCCTTCGCCTTCGCCTTGATCTTGTGCAAATCCTCCGCCAGCATAACTCCAAAATCCGGAACTCCTCCGGTAACCATGCAGTAAAGACTCAGCAGCTCACCCTGTCTAATCTTCTGGGGCGTCTCAGTACGCGCCAGAAGAGTCTCACTAAAAATCCGGTGAGCAAGTCTAAAAGCTAGGTGGAAGATAATCCGCTCCCTGGAATCTCCAGGTCTCCACCTGTCAGCGTGCTCAACTACATGAGCTATCTGTCCCCAAAACTCTCGAGCTACAGCTCGAGAAGGAAAGTCAGCAACTGTGGGGGCCGGGAAGCCGAAAATGTCCCTCCAGTGGTCCATCTGGACAATGTAGTTCCGGTTCATCAACCGGTACTTGATGGCACGCTCCGTAGGCAAGTAAGTGATAGAGCTAACAAACTCCAAGGTAGGCTCAAGATAGGCTGGAGCTCTGATCTCAGTAAACTGCTCCAACCCTACCATAGATATCATCCGCCTCAGATCATCATCCACGTGGACGCAATCAAAAGCAGAAATGTCCAAAAAAACGTGGTGCAACCACTGGACGTGCCGCTATGCGGTCATAATCTACCTGGTGACGCTCATGGATCACCGGTATAGAGCAGCGTGAAGAAGAAGAAGAAGGAGAAGGAGAGGATCTATCTCTCAGAACAAGCTGCCTGTCAGAACTCATCTTTTTATCCCACTGTTAGACCACCTCGGTCACTCTGACAACTCTCAAGAACACCTCGGCCGAGGCACAGGCCGACTGGACCGAGGCGAAGTGCTGCTCGATCGTAACTCTCAGAAATCCAGTTATTTTCCCCCAATATCACTACCAATGGTTCCTATGGGGTACTTAATTCTTTTTTAGCACAATGCAGGGGCAACCAAAGCCCAATTTGATCAAAAACATTGAAGAAGGGAGAGTTAGGGATTTTTTCTCGAATTACCCCAGATTTGGTCGATTTGGAGTGTTTTCGTTGCAGATTGTTGCTTGCAAACCGATCCTCTACCCTTTCCTTGCAGTTTGGAAGCGAGAATCGTTGAAAACGATCGAAAAACGAAGAAGCGAGGCGAGATGTGCGCCGCGGTCGAGAAGGTGTGAGAGGGAAGAGAGAGAAATCAATCTCCCTTTTATACCATTTTCTGGAACTGTTGTCACCTCGGTCGAGATGGTCTTGACTGGACCGAGGTAATATGGACCCAGGTGGATCTTTAGTAACCCTAGTCGCCTCGGTTGCTCAAGAATCATCTCGGTCGAGGTGCTGTGACAACAACCGAGATGTGTCTCAGTCAAACTACGTCTTCTCAAATTCTCGAACTGTTGTCCTTCCAATGTTGCTCCTGGGTTGTATTCATTCCTTAGATGTCCCCTGTTGTCTATCTAGGACGCCAAAAACAAAGCAAAGCAAAGCAAAAGAAAACTATCTAAGCTAGACTAGAAAAAGGGAAAAGAAAGCAATACCTTGGGTTGCCTCCCAAGAAGCGCTTGATTTAAGGTCGCTAGCTAGACCGTACGGCATCCCTAAACAAGGTATAGTGGTGCAACCTCCTCAACCGGGACTTCCGGTTTGTATTTCTTAAGTCTATGACCATTGACCTTGAAGCTTCCACTTGTTTCTCCCCAAATCTCAACTTGTGGGTGACCCCATACTTCGATAGAAGTGCGTTAAACTTCCGGTTGATGAAATGCGTTTCTCCATCGCTGATGATGATGCGTGGGGTCCCAAACCGTGGAAAGTTAGTCCTGTTAAAGAACTGCACAACCACCATAGCGTCATTAGTGGGAGAGGCAATGGCTTCAACCCATCTAGAGACGTAGTCGACAGCTAGGAGAATGTAGAGGTTTCCTCCGGATGATGGGAAAGCTCCCATGAAGTCTACTCCCCACACATCAAAGATTTCAACCTCTTGTATGTTGTTGAGTGGCATCTCATTCCTCCTAGATAAATTCCCTGTTCTTTGGCATGCATCACAAGAGAGAACAAACGATTGCACATACTTAAATAATGTAGGCCAAAAGAAACCGGAATGTAATACCTTGGCATACGTCTTGTGAGTGCTAGCATGCCCTCCATAAGGAAGTGAGTGACAATGTCGTATGACGCTAGTAACTTCATCTTCCGGAATGCATCTTCGAAGCATCCCATCCGGATGATAGCATGAATTATAGTCTATATTTTGGGGTTTGTTTGGACGTTTTATCTTCAATAATCTGCATGTTTGTATGTATAATATGTGATTATAGTACCATTTCATCTACCTTTGCGGGAATCGAGGTCTACACCTAGTTTTGTTGTAATCGTAGGTAAAATGGCACGTTTTGCATCAAAAAGGAGCAAAAGGAGCTATGGAGTCATTGGAGCTACATTCAGGAACATAAGGAAACATCCAGGAAGAATAGCCATGGATTAAAGATTCACTTTGGACCAGATTTGAGAGATTTCACATTCAGTTGTGACTCACCTCGGTTGACTACAGAGTCACCTCGACCGAGGTGATCCAGAGAAGTCGACTCGACCGAGGCGAACACCTGGGACGCAGCGAGAATATTTTATTCTTGGCTGAGATCTTTTATCTTTGGAAAAAGATCTTATATTTTTGGGCTTGGCTCCTGGAAGGAAGAAGATATGCTAGATCATATATTTTACCTATTTTTATGGGAAGAGATCTTTCTAAGATATCTTATCTTTGGAGAGTAATTTTCCTATAAAAAGGGTTGGATTTTCCACAAATCCATATCATGTTATACCATCGATCAGGGTTTATACACCGCTGCAGCTATACTCCAGTTGGGAGATTTGAAGAACCTTTTTGAAGGTTGAAGAAAGAAAGTCTATAGCTTTTATAGCTTTTGAAGGGTTTTTGTAAGATTATCTTAGATTCCCTTCCTTGTTGTTTGTCTTGTTGGATTTCTATCCAAGGAACGCTTGTGTTTCATAATTGATTCAGTTATTGAAGCCTTTCTTTTAAGGTTTTCTTGTTCAATTATTCTCTTTCTTCCCATATATTTGATTAATACTTTCATGATGATGAGTGGCTAATCTCTTTGTGTGATTCTAGGGTGATTGGCTGAAGGTTGTGGGAAAAACAATGATAGAATGATCTTAATCACAGTAGGACCCCGAAAGTTCGAGTCTTTAACCTTAACCCTAAGCATCTCGCTCAGTCGATGAACATCTCGGCCGGGGTGAAATTTGGCTGACCGAGGTGACTTACCTGATCCGAAACTGAGAGTTAAGAGTTAGAGTTTGCCAAATCCTATTCTTATGACACCTTTCCTGGTTCAATGCAAGCTTAGGATGAGACTTACCAGGTAATTCCTTAGTTTGTTTACCTAAGATCATAAGTGTAGGTAATAAAGGTTTATCCTTTATTGGGGTTTGAGTGTGCTTTCATCCCATCTTTGTGAGTTAGCCTGAGACTTACCCGGTAAAGGTTGATTCTATTCCCTTAGATGGTGTGTTAGTTTGAGGTTATAGTTCTTTATCTTAATTCCTTGAGACTTACCCGGTAATAGGAGTTACGGTTTAGTATTAGTGAGTAGTGAGACTTACCCGGTGATCTATTCCACTTTAGTAACACCTTCCCTATGCAAAAACCTCAGCTTTGTCCGCTTATCTTTAGGTCTTGAGTTGGAACCACAACTAGATGCTTTAATCCCTAGAATTGCATATTTCCTTTATTGACTTTTATCATCTTTGATTGTTTTAATTACTTGTGGTTAGTAATTGCTAAGCTTACCGTAATTGGACTTTGTTTCACTAAGTCCCTGTGATCGACCCCTGGAATTTCTTGCTTTTTACTACGATTGACTCGTACACTGCGGGTTCGCATCCTTGTTTTAAGCTTACGTCTAGGGTTATAAATTTAAAGCTTGCACACAACGTTTGGAGCGAACAAGTTTTTGGCGCCGTTGCCGGGGACTTGGTCTAGACGATCCGGTTACGGTTTGCTTTTGGGGCACTTGCCCCCGTGTCTACTAACCACTCTACTTGAATGACTTTTGCAGGTTCTTTCTTAGGTTTATGCGAAGAACCCGCACTGGGAAGGAAATCGTTCCTTACGATCCCAAACCAGAAAAGACATAAAAACGACGCTTAAGAGAAGCGAAGATGGCCAACCAAGACAATCGCGATCTTGAGGCCGAGTTGAAAGAGGCGCTAGAACAGCTACGCCTCAACAGGGAAGAACTAAGGCAAGAGAAAGAAGAAACTCGCACCAGAACTGAAGCAATCGAAGCAGATATGGCAGCCTTACGAGACCAATATCAACTTCGACCGAGGGAAGATCCAGTTCCCGATGCTGGACCGAGGCAGGTCCCAATCGCTGACCCTCGACCGAGGCAGGTTCTAGTGCCTGACGCCCCGGCCGAGGTACTTCCACCTCGGATGCCAGTCCGAGGCGCTCTTTTTGCAGGAATCCCACAAACTCTAGGTCAAAGGATGGACCCCAACCAACAACAGAGGCGTCCAGGAGTTAACCTAGGAGATCCAGCGGACCATGACTACGAACTTCGACCGCAAGTTCTGTCCATGATTCGCCAATGCCAATTCGGAGGGCTAGAGAAGGAATCCCCACATCAACATCTTCAAAACTATGAGATCTTGATGGAGACCTTGAGACCCTCAAGGATTGAAAATAACAACTACAAGTTAAGACCTTTTTACTTTTCTTTAAAAGAAAGAGCTCTTACTTGGTATTAATCTCTTCCTCCAGGAAAAATTAGCACTTGGGAGGAGATGACTACGGAATTCTTGACTAAATTCTTTCCCCCCTCTAAGACCGCTGAAATGAGAAGGAAGATTAATGCATTCATTATGAAGGTCAAGGAGAGCTTGTCCAAGTCATGGGAGAGGTTTAAGGACATTCTTTTGGATTGCCCACATCATGGGATTCCAAAGATAGAGTTGTTGGAGATATACTTCAAGGGGCTGGACGAAAGCACCCAGTTCAACCTCCAACTACTCTCCGCCGGTACCTTTATGGACATGGCGATTGACGAAGCTTGGGACTTCATCGAGAAGCAAGCTTTGCATATGGAGAAGTACACCCATCAAGGAGCTGAAGGTGAAGTTAAAAGAGTTAACTTCCAAGATACTCAGCCAAACAACAATCAACTCACGTCTTTGAAGAATGACGTGAAGCAATTGAAGGAACTCTTGGTTGCTCAAACCAAGAAGGAAGATCAAGGACAAAGGAATAACAACAATGGATACCGTAACAACAACAACAACGGTTCCCGGAACAACAACAATTACAACAACAATAGAGGATCCAATAGCAACAATTGGAGGGCGAACAACCAAAATTCTGGTAACAATCATTCTAACTCCAACTCTAACGATTCCTCTAATCCTTTCCTCTCTTCCCTTTCTTCTTCTTCTACTCCATTAAAGAGCCAGAGGCAAGGATCAAGTTCGTCTCAGCCAGAAAAGAAAGACGCAGTGCTGGAGGCTATCTTGATCAAGCTTAGTGCTATGGAGACTTCTATGACTTCATTTTCGAAGGCCCAAAAGGCCTTTGAACAACAACTTGCTAGTAGGGCGAATGAAGCGCCAAGAGATCCAGGGAAGCTTCCAGCAAGGACGGAGAGCAACCCTAAGGGCCAGATCATGGCCATAACTACGAGGAGTGGACTGAAAGCTACAGATCCAGTGCCTTGGTCGGTGCCAGTACCGACGAAGACCACCTCGGTCCAGGTGCAGTCGAAGAACACTTCGGCCGAGATGCCAACCGAGGTGGAGCCACAGAAAGCGGAGGGGAAAACTGAAGTTTATGTTCCACCTCCTGCATAAAAACCACCACTTTCATTCCCCAGTCAAGGGCCAGAGCACATCTAGACAAGCACTTTGGTAAGTTCCTTGACTTGATGAATAAACTGCACATTAACATTCCTTTCCTTGATGCTATTCTAGGAATACCTGCCTATGGGAAGTTCTTGAAGGAGATCCTATCAAGGAAGAGGAAACTGGAAGACTTTGGGGAAGTAAGGATGACATCTAAATCCTCAGAGCTTATTCAAATCATGAAGGAGAAGATGCCACCTAAGTTGAGAGATCCCGGCTCATTTTGCATTCCCATTCAAGTTGGGGATGTCACTTGTGAAGCCCTTTGTGATCTAGGAGCCAGCATGAGCATCATTCCGCTGGAACTATGTGTAAAGATCGGACTTGGAGAGCCCAAGCCAGTCAAGATTCGGTTATACATGGCGGATCGCTCCATCACCCATCCCGTGGGCATTTTGGAAGACGTTCCGGTCAAGTTAGGTAACTTCTATTTAGCAATAGACTTTGTTGTACTTGACATTCCCGTAGATTTTCCAGTTCCTATTATTCTCGGGAGGCCATTTCTAGCAACTTCGGGTTGCAATGTGGATTGTAAGAACGCCAAGTTGAAATTCAACATTGGTGGCGATGAAGTGGAGTTCGCATTACTTGCCGCCATGAAAGGAGAGCAGCTTAGTGATGATATCTTCAACATCTACGATGAAGAAGAATCAAGGGAATTGGTGAGCTCTATCCTTATTAACGATCCACTCGAAAGAGTTATTAGTTTCAGTTTAATGGAGGAAGGTATAGATGCTTCTTGTGATGCAGATATACGGAGCTTAAAAGCACTGGAAGAAGATCCAGGAGCTAAAACTGAGAAGCTAATCCAAGAGACGAAGATCTCCAGTTTCGGTTCCAGTTACAGTACCTCGACCGAGGCACTTCATAGACTGAGCGAGACTACCGAAGAACACCTCGTTCAACGCCTTTGCGCCTCGACCGAGGTCGATGGCGAGATGATGTCAATTGAGACTACTGAGAATAACGAACTTCTTATTCCCTTCTCTGACATTCATCCTCAGTTGGTGGAACATTCTATCCACCAACTTTCTGATAATAAAGGACCTTGGTATGCTGATATCGTGAATTATCTTGTTTGCCAGGAAATACCGCCTGGACTGACGTACTCTCAAAAGAAGAGATTCTTCAAGGACGTACGTCATTACTACTGGGATGAGCCGCTATTATTCAAGCGCGGGCCGGATGGGATGCTTCGAAGATGCATTCCAGAAGATGAAGTTAATAGCCTCATACAACATTGTCATTCACTTCCTTGTGGAGGACATGCTAGCACCGATAAGACATGCGCTAAGGTATTACGTTCCGGTTTCTTTGGGCCTACATTATTTAAGGATGTGCAATCATTTGTTGTCTCTTGTGATGCATGCCAAAGAACAGGAAATTTATCAAGGAGGAACGAAATGCCACTTAATAACATTCAAGAGGTAGAAATCTTTGATGTATGGGGGATAGACTTCATGGGACCTTTCCCATCCTCCGGAGAAAACCTCTATATTCTTCTTGCAGTTGATTACGTCTCTAGATGGGTTGAATCCATCGCTTCTCCCACTAATGACGCCAAGGTGGTTGTGAAGTTCTTAAACAGAACTATCTTTCCACGTTTTAGAACTCCACGCATCATCATCAGCGATGGAGGAACGCATTTCATCAACCGGAAGTTCAAGGCACTTCTATCGAAGTATGGGGTAACCCACAAGGTATCAACCCCTTATCACCCTCAAACTAGTGGACAGGTCGAGATCTCGAATAGAGAAATCAAAGCAATTTTGGAGAAGACCGTTTCTAGGACGAGGAAGGATTGGTCCATGAAATTGGACGACGCTCTTTGGGCCTACAGGACCGCATTTAAGACTCCCATAGGTACCACCCCTTATAATTTGGTATATGGGAAGTCTTGCCATTTGCCCGTTGAATTAGAACACAAAGCATATTGGGCGATCAAATGGTTGAACTTCGACATTAAGGAGGCCGGCGAGAAGCGGCTATTGGATATCAACGAACTGGAGGAGCTGCGTTTGAACGCTTATGAGAATGCCAAAATCTATAAGGAGAGGACGAAGAAATGGCATGACAAGCGTATCATCCCTAAGGAGCTTAACGAAGAAGACTTAGTTCTACTCTTCAATTCCCGCCTCCGCCTCTTTCCAGGTAAGTTAAAATCTAGATGGACCGGATCTTATGTTGTGAAACATGTTTTTCCTCATGGTGCAGTTGAGATATGGGGCGAAACGAGCGGAAGCTTCAAGGTCAATGGTCATAGACTCAAGAAATACAAACCGGAAATTCCGGTTGAGGAGGTTGCACCAATATACCTCGTTTGAGACGCATTATGGTCTAGCTAGCGACCTTAAACCAAGCGCTTCTTGGGAGGCAACCCAAGGTATTGCTTTCTTTTCCCTTTTTCTAGTCTAGCTTAGATAGTTTTGCTTTTTCTTTGCTTTGTTTTGTTTTTGGCATTCTAGACAGACAACAGGTGACATCTAAGGAAGGAGTACAAACCAGGAGCATAACTGGAAGGACAGAAGTTCGAGAATTTGAGAAGACGGAGTTTGACTGAGACACATCTCGGTTGCTGTCAAAGCACCTCGACCGAGATGATTCTTGAGCAAACGAGGCGACTAGGGTTTCTAAAGAGCCATCTCGGTCCGCACCACCTCGGTCCAGTCGAGACCACCTCGACCGAGGTGACAGCAGTTCCAGAAAGGATATAAAAAAGAAAAAAATTCTCTTTCTTCTTTTTAACTACCCCCTCGACCGCGGCGCTCCCTTTCACCTCGCCCTTCGTTTCTTGCTCATTTTCGAAGATTTTCGCTTCCAAACTGCGATTAAATCGTAGAGGATCCCAGTTCAAGCGTCGATTTGCGAAGAAATCGAACCGAAACGGCTGAACGAGGTAAAATAGAACAAAACCCTAACCTCGCTGATTTTGCTTTGATTTGGGCATGGATTGCCTTACATTTGCTGAGAAACAGATTAAGTACCCCATAGGAACCAGTTGTAGTGATTTGGGGGGAAAAGAACTGGAATTTTGAGGAAATTAGTCGCACAGTTTTTCGCCTCGGTCCAGTCGTGATGTGCCTCGGCCGAGGTGTTCCTCAGTGTTGTCAGGCCGACCGAGGTGATCTGACAGAGAGAATTTAGAAAATGAGTTCTGACAGACGGCTTGTCCTTAGGGATAGATCCTCACCTTCCCCTTCTTCCAGACCTTATCGACCGGTGATCCACGAGCGACACCGGGTCAATTATGACCGTATAGCAGCCCGTCCAGTGATAGCACCTCGCTTCCTGGACGTGTCAGTCTTTGATTGTCTCCATGTGGATGGAGACCTTAGACGGATGATATCGACGGTAGGGCTAGATCAGTTTACTGTGATCCGTGCACCTGCCTATCTGGAGCCTACCCTAGAGTTTGTTAGCTCCTTCACCTACCTCCCTACAGAGCGTTCTGTGAAGTACCGGTTGATAAACCGGAACTTCATAGTTCCATTAGAGTATTGGAGAGATATTTTCGGTTTCCCAGCCCCGACCGCTGTTGATTTCCCTTCCTGGACTGTAGCTAGGGAGTTTTGGGGTCAGATTGCTCACGTGGTTGAGCACGCAGACAGGTGGTGCCCTGGAGACTCTAGGGAGCGCATTATTTTCCACCTAGCTTTTAGGTTAGCTCACCGTATTTTCAGCGAGACGCTTCTAGCGCGTACTGAGACGCCCCAGAAGGTCCGACAGGGGGAGCTTTTCAGCCTTTATTGCATGGTGACTGGAGGGATCCCCGACTTTGGCTTGATGCTGGCAGAGGATCTGCACAGGATCAAGGCCAAGGCGAAGGGGGACATCTGCTGCGGAGGACTTGTGACCCACATTGCCAGCTATCAGGATATGGATCTCAGCGCTTGCACTATGGTGGCGGCTGCCAAGCCGCTAGGGCTGCAGGAGATGATTACCCGGCGGATTCTGGTTCCCCGAGGACTGATTACGCCATATGTGGCGATGCCATGGGAGCCGACTACACCACAGGGGATCAGGTGGTCAACCCAGTTTATAGTTTATGACCCTCATTACTAGCAGACTGCTTGGGCCCCACTGATGGAGGATGCGAGAGAGGCAACAACTGCACCAGCTGCACCAGCTTAGGAGGAGGATGAGGAGGAGACTGCTGATGTTAATGATGACAAGGATGATGGAGTTCCCATGGATACAGGGACGGATACTGCTAGGACGAGTGCGCCAGGTATTGATATTGATGATGATGATACTGAGCCTGCACCAGTCACATCTGCAGTGAGACCTGCTAGGCGTAGAGCACGTCAACACAGAGATCCAAAGGCTCACCGTCGGATCGATGATCTGACGGATCAGATGATCGATTCTTATGCTGCCTTATCATTGGATATCCGTGAGATGCAGGAGAGGTAGCATTACCAGCATATGATGGCTCAGATTCAGTTTGAGCACATCATGGGCTACCCGTTCGACCCGTCTTAGTATCCATATGTGCCACCACCACCACCACCGGATCGTGACTACTGAGAGCTGCAGGATTTTCTTTCTTATTTATTATGCAGCTCAGTTTTATGTCCGGTGAGTATTTTATTTCCTTAGACTTATTTTGACCCACTAGGGACAGTGTGTCCCAAGTATGGGGTGTTTATTGATGTATTATCTGACTCTTATGGATGTATGACTTGACTTTATATGATATTTATGTTTTATTTATGCTTCATTTTGCTTCTATATGTTTATATGAGATTGCATGCATACATACAGGTTATTTGATTGAGAAAACGTAAAAAAAAAAACTGGTTTTAAAAAAAAAAAAAATTTGACCTCGACCGGGGCAGTTCTGGCCGAACGAGGTGTTTCACCTCGGTTAACCTAAGAACACCTCGACCGAGGTGGGTTAACTGAGAGTTTTCGAAACGATTTTTGTGCTTCTTATCTGGATATGATCTCAGTGAAGATCTTGCTTACTGACTGGTTTTAAAATCTTTATGTGTTTGAAAGATTTTATAATATGTTTAAGTTGCTAAATGCTTTGTTTGAAATTTTTGGCATGTTTAATACTTTGTTTTTATCCAAATTATGTTGAATTTGAAGGTTGACACAACGTTATGAGTTCTCTCACTTTCTTCCTGGAAAGACTAAGGCAATTCATTCTTCTCTCTTCTTCTTCTTGATCATGCTTAGCCCCTCATATACATTTTTGCCTCCCTTTACCTATCCGGGAATTTGGAAGCAAGCAAGTGGTGAAAGCAAGTGAAGTTAAAGTTGAGAAGTTGGCTGGAAGTGAAAGTGTTAGAAAGAAATAATTAGGTTTAGGGAAGTCAATCATGATGATGAGTAACTCGGCACCATTCACATAGCCGGGTGTTTGTGTCTTGCCAAACTCGGATTGAGCGATATTCCTAACGGGTCATGGTATGTGCATCAAGGGTTTGATGCATCTCAAGAAATTGATGATTGTTGATTTCCTAGGCTTCGGTTATTGTGCACCTCTGTCCATGCATCCCAAAAAGTAAAGTAAAAAGAAAAAGTGTGAAATAAGCAAAGCTTATTGGTGGAAGATGTTGCAAGTCAAAGTGAAAGTGAAGTATATCCTTTTCCCGGATTCTAGCACCACATTACCTTACATACATCCCTACCCTACACGTTTCTTGACATTTCTTTTGGGAAGCCCTTGAGACCTCGAGCTTGTTGATTAACTTAGTGATTTAAACTGGATTATGCATGATTAATTTCGATAATTATGACTTATTATGCATTCTATGATTTTATGCAAAGATGAACAACTTTCTTATATTTATAAAATGTTTTGATCATATTTTGATTTTAAATTCCATGAAGTATTCTCTTAGAGTGATCTATGATTGTTGCACACCATAAAAATGTTTTGAAAGACTTTTTTATTGGGGTTTGAGTGTGCTTTCATCCCATCTTTGTGAGTTAGCCTGAGACTTACCCGGTAAAGGTTGATTTTATTCCCTTAGATGGTGTGTTAGTTTGAGGTTATAGTTCTTTATCTTAATTCCTTGAGACTTACCCGGTAATAGGAGTAACGGTTTAGTATTAGTGAGTAGTGAGACTTACCCGGTGATCTATTCCACTTTAGTAACACCTTCCCTATGCAAAAACCTCAGCTTTGTCCGCTTATCTTTAGATCTTGAGTTGGAACCACAACTAGATGCTTTAATCCCTAGATTGCATATTTCCTTTATTGACTTTTATCATCTTTGATTGTTTTAATTACTTGTGGTTAGTAATTGCTAAAGCTTACCGTAATTGGACGTTGTTTCACTAAGTCCCTGTGATCGACCCGTGGAATTTCTTGCTTTTTACTACGATTGACCCGTACACTGCGGGTTCGCATCCTTGTTTTAAGCTTACGTCTAGAGTTATAAATTTAAAGCTTGCACGCACCGTTTGGAGCGAACACCGGACCTCTCTTGAATAGCAGCGGTTCATCCCAGTAGTAATGGCGTACATCCTTGAAGAATTTCTTCCTTTGAGCGTACGTCAATCCGAGTGGTATTTCCTGGCAAACAAGATAATTAACAATGTCAGCATACCAAGGTCCTTTATTATCAGAAATTTGGTGGAGAGAGTGCTCCACCAACTGAGGATGAATGTCAGAAAAGGGAGTAAGAAGTTTGTTATTCTCAGTTGACATCATCTCGCTTTCGACCTCGGTCGAGGTACGGAGAGGGTGACCGAGATGTTCTTCAGTCAAGAACACCTCGCTTGGTCCAGAAAGTGCCTCGATCAAGGTACTGCAATTGGGACCGAAATTGGAGATCTTCTTCTCCTGGATTAGCTTTTCAGTTTTAGCTCCTGAATCTTCTTCCAGCGCTTTTAAGCTCCGTATATCTGCATCACAAAAGCATCTATACCTTCCTCCATTAAGCTAAAGCTAATAACTTTTTCAAGTGGATCTTTAATAAGGATAGAGCTCACCAATTCTCTTGATTCTTCTTCATCGTAGATGTTGAAAATATCATCTCCTAGCTGCTCTCCCTTCATTGCCGCAAGCAATGCAAATTCCACTTCATCTCCGTCAATGTTGAATTTTAACTTGGCGTTCTTACAATCCACATTGCAACCTGAAGTTGCTAGAAATGGTCTCCCGAGAATGATAGGAACGGGGTAATCTGCGGGAATGTCAAGTACAACAAAGTCTATAGGTAAATAGAAGTTACCTAACTTAACCGGAACGTCTTCCAAAATGCCCAAGGGATGGGTAATGGAGCGGTCCGCCATGTATAATCGTATCTTCACCGGCTTGGGCTCTCCAAATCCGATCTTCACACATAGCTCCAACGGAATGATGCTCACGCTGGCTCCTAGATCACATAATGCTTCACAAGTGGCATCTCCAACTTGAATGGGAATGCAAAATGAGCCGGGATCTCTCAATTTGGGTGGCATCTTCTCCTTCATGATTTGAATGAGCTCCGAAGATTTAGATGTCATCCTTACTTCACCAAAGTCTTCCAACTTCCTCTTCCTTGATAGAATTTCTTTTAAGAATTTCCTATAGGCGGGCATCCCTAGAATAACATCAAGGAAATGGATGTTAATGTGTAGTTTATTCATCAAGTCAAGAAACTTACCAAAATGCTTGTCTAGATGTGCTCTGGCCCTTGACTGGGGGAATGGAAGTGGTGGTTTATATGCAGGAGGTGGGACATAAACTTCAGTTTTGTCCGACGCTCTCTGAGGCTCAACCTCGGTTGGCACCTCGGCCGAAGTGTTCTTCAACTGTACTTGGACCGAGGTGGTCTTCGTCTGTACTAGCATCGACCGAGGCACTGGATCTGCAGTTTTTACTTCTCGTCGTTATTGCCATGATTTGTCCTTTAGGGTTGCTTTCCGTCCTTGCTGGAAGCTTCCCTGGATCTCTTGGCGCTTCATTTGCCTTGTTAAAGAATTGTTGTTTTAAGGCTTTTTGTGCCTTCGAAAATGAAGTCATGGATGTCTCCATAGAGTTGAGCTTGATCAAGATGGCCTCTAGCACCACATCTTTCTTTTCCGGCTGGGACGAACTGGATCCTTGCTCCTGGCTCTTCAATGGAGTAGAAGAAGAAGAAGAAGAAGAAGAAGAAGAAGAAGAAGAAGAAGAGAGGAAATGATTAGAGGAGTCATTCGAATTGGAGTTAGAGTAAGGGTTACCCGAATTTTTGTTGTTTGCCCTCCAATTATTGCTGTTGGATCCTCTATTGTTGTTGTAGTTGTTGTTCCGGGAACCGTTGTTGTTGTTCCGGTACCCATTGTTGTTCCTCGAGTTTTGATATCCTTCATCTTCTTTCTTGGTTTGAGCAACCAAAAGGTCCTTCAATTGCTTCACATCATTCTTCAAGGAGGTGAGTTGATCATTGTTTGGTGGAGCTTCTTGAAAGTTAACTCTTTTAACTCCACCTTCAGCTCCTTGGTGGGAGTATTTCTCCATGTGCAAAGCTTGCTTTTCTATAAACTCCCAAGCTTCGTCAATCGGCATGTCCATGAACGTGCCTGCGGATAGTAGTTGAAGGTTGAACTGGGTGTTGTCGTCCAGTCCCTTGAAGTATATCTCCAACAACTCTATCTTTGGAATCCCATGATGTGGACAATCCAAAAGAATGTCTTTAAATCTCTCTCATGACTTGGAAAAACTCTCCTTGTCCTTCATCATGAATGCATTGATCTTCCCTCTCATTTTAGTGGTTTTAGAGGGGGAAAAGAATTTAGTCAAGAACTCCGTAGTCATCTCCTCCCAAGTATTGATTTTTCTAGAGGAAGAGATTGATACCAAGTAAGCGCTCTATCTTTCAAAGAGAAGTAGAAAGGCCTTAGCTTGTAATTGTTATTTTCCAGCCTTGAAGGTCTCAAGGTCTCCATCAAGATCTCATAGTTTTGTAGATGTTGATGCGGAGATTCCCTCTCTAGCCCTCCAAACTGGCATTGGCGAATCATGGAAAGAACTTGTGGTCGAAGCTCATAATCATGGTCCGCTGGATCACCTAGGTTGACTCCTGGACGCCTCAGTTGTTGATTAGGGTCCATCCTCTGCCCTAGGGTCTGTGGAATACCTGCAAAAAGAACATCTCGGACTGGCATCCGAGGTGGAAGTATCTCGGCCGGGGCAGCTGGAGCTGGGTCCTGCCTCGGTCGAAGAACTAGAGCTGGTTGAGGTAGATATTGGTCCCGTAAAGCCGCCATATCTACTTCAATCGCTTCCGTTCATGCACGAGTTTCTTCTTTTTCCAGTCGTAATTCTTCTTTACTGAGGCGTAGTTGTTCCAATGTCTCCTTCAATTCGGCCTCAAGATCGCGATTCTCTTGATTGGCCATCTTTGCTTCTTTCAAGCGTCTTTTGTATGTCTTTTCTGATTCGGGATCGTAAGGTACGATTTCCTTCCCAGCGCGGGTTCTTCGCATAAACCTAAGAAAAAGAACCTGTGAAAGTCACTCAAGTACAGTGGTTAGTAGAAACAGGGGCAAGTGCCCCGAAAGATCACCGCAACCGGCTCGGTCTAGACCAAGTCCCCGGCAACGGCGCCAAAAACCTGTTCGCTCTAAACGGTGTGTGCAAGCTTTAAATTTATAACCCAAGATGTATGCTAAAAACAAGGATGCGAACCCGCAGTGTACGGGTCAATCGTAGTAAAAGCAAGAAATTCCGGGGTGTCGATCTCAGGGACTTAGGTGAAACCTAAGCAAGTATAGGTAGTCTATGTAATTACTAACCACAAAAGCGATTAAAGCAATCAAAGATGATAAAAATTCAATTAAAGGAATATGCAATTCTAGGGATTAAAGCATCTAGTTGTGGTTCCAACTCAAGATCTAAAAATAAGCGGACAAAGCTGAGATTTTGCAAAGGGAAGGTGTTTCTAAAGTAGAATAGATCACCGGGTAAGTCTCACTACTCATTAATCCCAAACCGTAACTCCTATTACCGGATAAGTCTCAAGGTACTAAGGAAAGGAATTATAATCTCAAACCAACACACCAACTAAGGGAATAGAATCAACCTTTACTGGGTAAGTCTCAGGCTAACTCACAAAGATGGGATGAAAGCACACTCAAACCCCAATAAAGGATGAACTTTTATTACCTACACTTATGATCATGGGTAAACAAACAAAGGAATTACCGGGTAAGTCTCATCCTAAGCTTGCATTGAACCAGGAAAGGTGAAATAAGAATAGGATTTGGCAAACTCTAACACTTAACTCTCAGTTTCGGATCAGTTAAGTCACCTCGGTCAGGCGAATTCCACCCGGCCGAGATGTTCATCGACTGAACGAGATGTTCTAGGGTTAAGGATAAAGACTCGAGCTTTCATGGTCCTACTGTGATTAAGATTATTTTATCATTGTTTTTCCAACAACCTTCAGCCAATCACCCTAGAATCACACAAAGAAATTAGACAATCATCATCATAAAAGCAATAATCAAATATATGGGAAGAAGGTGAATAATTGAACACAAAAACCTTATGAAAAAGGCTTCAATAACTGAATCAATTATCAAACAAACAAGCGTTCCTTGGATCACAATCCAATAAGACAATCAACAAGAAGAGAATCTAAGAGAATCTTACAAAACCCTTCACAAAAGCTATAAAAGCTATCAACTTCCTTCCTTCATTCTTCCTTCAACCTTCCTAAAATCCTCCCCAACTGCTGGATGCTCTAAGCATGTATAAGCACGTGATGCGCCGGTTGTAGCGGGTCTAGCGGCCTCCTCCAATCGTGGAAAATCAGCCCTTTATATAGGAAAACTACCCTCCTAAGATAAAATATCTCAAAAAGATATTTTCCTAATAAAATATATCTATCTCTCATAAATAAATCCCTAAAATATATGATCTTCCTTCTAGAAATCCAGCCTAAAAATATAAGATCTCTCCTTCCAAAAATAAAAGATCTCAGCCAAGAATAAAATATATCTCGCCGCGTCCAAGGTGTTCGCCTCGGTCGGGACGCTCCTCTGTATTACCTCGGTCGAGATGGTACTGTAGCTGACCGAGGTGAATCTCAACTGAATTGAAATCTCTCAAATTTGGTCCAAAGTGAATCTCTAATCCAATTCCATGCTTCTTGGATTCTTCCTTAAGCTCCTGAATGTAGCTCCAATGACTCCTTAGCTCCTTTAGCTCCATTTTGATGTAAAACGTGCCATTTTACCTACGATTACAACGAAACTTGGTGTAGACCTTGATTCCCGCAAAGGTAGATGAAACGACAATATAATCACATAATATACATCCAAACATGCAGATTATTGAAGATAAAACGTCTAAACAGGTCCCAAAATATAGACTATAATTCATTCTATTAGTATCTAAGGCCAACCTATCTATGCAATCATCAGAAATAAAAGAGTGCATCGCACCCGTACAAAAAGTACTCTAACCGTAATGCCATGAATCATAATAGTACTTGTGACTGCGGGCAGTGTTGGCTCAACCGCACTCCTCAACTCGAAGCCCTAACATGGGTGCCTCTCGTCTTTGTGGTGCCTCCACCATGTCCTCTACCTCTGCCTAGAACCTGAGCAAAACCTTGAGAATAAGCAAGGCCGGGGGCTCGCTGCTGCTGACCCCGAGCCTGATACTGAGGCGGCCTCTGCCCACCTCTTGAAGTGCAAGCAGGCGAAGACCCCTGCTACAACGTTACCTTGCCCTGTCTGCAGAAGGTAGCTCTATGGCCCAACTGGCAGCAAGTAAAGCAAGTCATTGGTGGCTTTCTATACTCAGTAGTAATATGGCCATACTGTCCACAACCATAACACTAACGTCCCCCAACAGATGTCGGGGGGAAAATTGATAGCTAGGGCGTCCCTGAAACTGACCACAACTATGACTTGAGGCTCCAACTCCTACATTGCCTAGTCCCGTCCTCTGCCTCTTATCCGGCCCTCCGGACTGAGCGGGACCCGGTCGGCTCCTCTCATATGTTGAAGCTTGGTCCTAGTAATCTGCAACGGAATCACAGCGAAATCTTGATAGATAGGAGCGCGGGTAGTTTCCCTCAATCTCTAGGAGAATAGGTGTATGTCTTGGTCCACTGGTAGTGGGACGGGATCTAGCAGTGACAGCTCCTCCCAAAACCTCTTGATCGTCTCGACTATTGGGACATCCTCAAATCCCGCCTCTAAAAAAATCCTGCACTCTGTCTCTCCTCAACGAGGTAGGGTAAAATGTCTCCCGAACTAGGCTCAACAACTGCGCGAAACTGGTTACTCCACTCCAAACAGTCCTCCACCAGAATTGTGTCTGACCCCTAAATAAGGTCTGAATTAACTCCACCTGATGACCCTTAAGGCAACGGATCGCCTCCAGTGCGGACAGTACGTGGCTTATCCAATGTTCCACCTCTAGTCCCACATTCCCGTCAAATGTGGGTACACGCTACTAGATGAACGTCTTCAACCAACATTCCGGCCTCGGCGCCCTCAGCTCGTCTCTCACTTTGTCGCCCTCGGCCACTCTCACCGGTGCAGCTACTACTGGTGGAACTACCACCTGAGTCACCCTCTGCAAAACATATGCTGACCTAGCTGGTACCGGCAGTGTTGGGGGTAGTGCTCCGGTCCTAAATGCGTCATCCACTCGTTGGACATACTCTCGGTACTCTGATGCTCCGATCGATACTCGGCCAGAATCCGCTGACCCTGACCTCCGTGCTCCATACCAAGCAGCGGTTCCATCCCTAACCTCAGGGATAATGCTCTCAGCCACCTCCTCAGCAGGGACATTCACAAATGGTGGGACCACAATTGGGGCACGTCCCTGAGCTCGGGCTCCCGGAGGCCTACCTACATGTCCCCGTCTCGGAGCTCCTGGAGGAAGGCGAGGTCTACCCCCTCCCCGCCCCACGTATGTTGTCACTCTCGTGCGTGTCATCTGATAAAGATGGAATCGATGTGTAAGAATATGCAATCGTTAAGAGGATATAACAATTCTAACAAACGGCTGATACTACTAGAAGGTTCAATACTTAAATACAATACATATACAACTTTAAAATCCAATAAACTATGTTGTCGAGATCCATGGAGGAGTGGTGGTCATGTACATTCTATCCCAGCCCGACTATGCTCATGGTTTGAGAACGAAATTCGTTTTGAAAACTCAGAACCCTTGTGGGTTTAGTTTATTTGTTTATTTGGCCTTTTAGAAGATTGCGAGTGCCATTGTTGTCAACCTAGAGATCTGATACCATATTGTAACACCCCAAATCCGAAGGACTCGGGATGCTATGGGTTAGGACCTCACAATGGGTCCCGACCCTTAGCATGACAACAACCTCACCGGGTCTTATATCATGGCACAAATAAAAAGCCAAATGAACAAGTTTTTAATGCATGAAGAATATCCAAAATACAACCGAAAACAACTCCAGTCGAGTTCTCAAATCCAAAACAACATGACAACGTCTCAAGATAACAAATAAAGATAAACCCATCCCATCCTATAATGTACGGAACCCCGGTTGCTCACTACCGCCGGATCACTCGACCGCCTCCCTAACTTGCAAGGCATATGTAGTATAATACCGTTAGCTAACATTCTATGCATTAATATAAAGGTAAAGGCACATAAACACATAACATACACATTCAACATGCAACACTCAAGTCCGTTTATTATTTTTATTTAAGTCATAAACTTTACTAATGATACTTATTTTGTTACACGAGGGATTCTCAAACCTCGCCTATGTCCCCGTTTACCAGTAAGGAATGGTAGTAATGCATCTGACCGTCTACCTGCCTAGGCTAGTCGCAGAGAACCTCCTAGCTCTCGCAAAAGCTAGGTAGTGATGTCATCGCCCGTTATCATACACTTAGGAAAATTACATAATATATAGGTCGTCATATTCCGGTTTCATTGTTAAATATAACTAGCACACACCACCAAAACACAATATGCTAATAAAAGGAAATCAGCTAAGTAAGTCCGTGGACTTACCGGTCTCAAAGAAAAACCCGATCGAACTCTCTCAACCTCCCGTGGAAAAACACGCAACGCCTGTTCAACACAAGGCACACGGATCAAACAACACTCTAGTCAACTAGAAGTCCTTAGACTTCTAGGCTCAACATCCTCACAAGAACAACAACTCAAGATAGATCAATATTCTAGCCAACTAGAAGTCCTTAGACTTCTAGTGCTCACAATCCTCACAAATCCTAAACACACAAGATATATGATCACTCTCAGTCCACTACCTCAAAGGCTTCCAACATAACAACTCAGTCCAAAACCGATATCCTCAAAGATCTTAAGAGATCATGCCACAATATCACAACCAACATACCCTCAACTCTCACAAGATAACCCTAAGGATCAAGCCACTACTTGGCATTCCATATCAACTATATTAAGCCAGCCTAGCATGCTACTAAGATGGATCAAGATCAAGGAAGCTTTAAGGACATAAGGAAACAAGAGATCGGAAACTCGCTGTTGCATGAACCACCCTTGTGCCTCCCAGTCACCGTCCCTACTATGGTTAGACGCCTCCCTTACGCTTCCTAAGAGGAGCCTCCTTTAGGTGAACGCCTGCTAGAAATGTCGACTCTTCGGTTCTTTGATTGTGCAACAGCCTTCCTAGTTCTTCATTTGATGTTGTGAACGCCTCCTAGCCTCCAACATAAGATCCTAACCCTTCTCCGCGGTCTAAGTATGCCATCAACACAATCAAAACACAAGAGGAGCCTCCTTTAGGTGGATCCATGGATTCTTACCATTCAAGGAAGCAAGAAGAAGAAGGACGAAGAAGGAAGGAAGGGGGAGGAAGGAACTTACCATGGAGCATGTCTCTATATTCCCGAACTCCATGTGACAACCTTAAGAGAAGAGAGAAGTAAAAGGTGGAGAATAGCGTGAAAGAGATGAATGAGAAGAAGGGTGAGAGGAGAAGTAACGTGAAAAGAAATGAGGGAGAGAGAGTTAGGCTGCATAAAAGGAAGGGATGTCAAGGGACAACAACCATGAATCACTCCTCTCATAAAGAGGACGGAATTAAAAGAGTTAGAAGTTGAAAGGTTGGACGGAAAAGGCACATAACTCTCGCTCTAACGTGTCACCGTCCCCGCGGGACGTCCAAACCGCGGGTGCGCGCCTTCTAAGCCGCAAGGGCGGTAGCCCTTGCTCAAGGCTTCTAACGCATCTCGTAAATGAAACTAAAATTCCGGGCGTTAAAAGAACAAAATCACAAGTACTTAAGCCAGAAAGGATTCAACACGATAAGATTATGATCTAATCATGCACATTATTTATACAATTAGAATCCAAGTCGTGTACTGATTACTGTCTCTAATTACCAAACGATATCAGACTAACACACAGTTGCAGGGTAGTATAGTATCCTAATAGAACGTCATGTTAAAAATAAATTTCATAGGACACACTTTGTGGCAAGTTTTATAACAGCACATTTGGGGAACCAATTTTCGGGGCTACTGACGAGCGCTAAAACCTAGGTCGTTGTATTTTAAAAGTAGAAGTCCTAACGTTACACTAACAAGTTTATGTATAGCGTAAGTAAGGGTCGAACCCAAGAGAGTTAAGTTGATGTTTCGATTAGATTCAATTATTGATAATGTAACCAAGTAAGGGGGGGGGGTTTGGATTGGAATATAGCGATACAAAAGCATAAGAAATAAGTTAAGATGTGAATAGATTGATGAGAAACAGACTACACTAGATTGAATCTTAGCATGCAATGCTACTTTGGTTAGTTCCCTTTATAAGTATTTTAGCAATGTTCTCGTCTTGATCATATATATGTGTTGAGCCAACCGGCATCAACACAACTTAACAAGTTAATGTTCCGTAAACCTACAAGAACAAGTCACAAGTTAGCTTTCAAACAAAGACAAAGAGATATAAAGAGAAGAATAAAACCATTAGACTTTTCTTTATATTTGTATTCCTTTTCCTTTAAGTAATCACAACCAGCTTTTGCCTAAAGGTTTTCTACTAGATTAAAGACCCGAACCCGGAATTTATTAATCCTAGTTCTTTGTATGCAATTAAACACTAAGGTGATCAAGCTAAGTGGTAAGAAACATGCAATTTGATAAGTAAAGCTCAAGGAATACAATACTGAATAATACTTATATTAAAAAGGACTTACAACCAAAGCAGCAATACAGTTTCAAAACAACCCAATGTAGCAAGGAAATTAGAAGTTCGTTACACAAAGGAAGCAGGGGAAAAGAGAGAATAATATGGGAAAATGGTGGATGATTCTAGCAATCATCCATGGACCTATTTATTCTAGAATTGGCACTAAATGGGAGTAAATGGCCGGCCTAAACAACCACCTTTAATATCATAAAGGTGGTGTAAAAAGCCGGAGTAAAGTCTCTAATGCTAAACCGCAGGGGCGGCCTTCAGGGCTGCAGGGACGGTTTAGGCCAAAACGCTTGGTGTTCTTCATGGCCGTAGAGGCGGTTTGGCAATTCAGCAGGGGCGGATCTTTAATGTTCTTCAAATGTCTGACTCTTCATCTTTCTGTCACTTCTGATGTCGAGCCGCAGGGGCGGCCCAATGTCACCGCATGGGCGGTGACACTGGCTCTTTGGCTTCACAGCTCAGCGGGCAGAGGCGCTGGGGCGCCGGCTTCGCTTCTTCAAGTTAAGTCACCGCAGGGGCGCCCAAGAGTGGCACATGGGCTGTGACATTCTTGGTTCCGGGCGCTAGCGAAGGCGCAAGCTGCGTTTCAGAGTGCAGTGTCACCCGCAGGGGCAGTGACACTGCTCCGCAGGGGCGGTGTGGCAACAAAAGCTTGTCTTCGTGAATGTTATTCAACTCCCAAGTGCTTCTAACTTCTCTTGTAGCTTCTTTTAGACTTCTTCTTCTAGATTAAGAAGTTAGTAGCACAAACTGACTCTAATACAATAAAAAGACTCAAAAAACTAACCTAAATGATAGTGATTCCATCACCTATCAAAATCCCCCATACTTAGACCTTTTACTCGTCCCGAGTAACATAAATGACAGTAGTTCAGACTCAAAAGCCTCAAGAAGCATGGTGTAGAGACATAGATAATGGAGACAAGAGAAAAACCAAGAAAGAATGAAGGAAAAAGAAGAGAAAGTGAGAAGAAAGTTAGAAAGCTACCATCCTTATTGCTCCAAGAGTGACCTACCCGGACAACCTCCTTATGACTCCCCTTCTTATGCCGCCAAACGCCGGAAGGGAAACCTACACTCGGTGTCGCTCATTTTGCCAAGGTGCCCTTTCGGGTTTTCACCTTGCCACTCTTCTTCTCTTCTTGATGATCTCACTTAATCCTCACATCCCTCAAGTCCATTTTTGCACCAACCTAATGTTCGTCGGACTTCCTTCTTTTTGTCTAAACCGCCCTTTCGGATTTTCGGTTTACCCAAGGATTCTTCATGTCTTTTTCAATTTCTTTGGCTTTTTCTCTTTTTTTTTTAACTAAATTTCAAACTAAATTACAACTCATGAAAGCTCAAAACAAACACAACTCAAACAAACTATATATGCAAGATAATATTCCCTCCCCCATACTTCAAGCACACTTTGCCCTCAAAGTGGAAAACGAAAGCAAAGATTATATGTGAAGAAGGGAAAGAGACAATACCCACTAGTAGGATGGTCCGGCTGGACCATCCGGACCCTCCTCCGGGGGGTATGGGAAGTGGCGGAAGAAGTGCTCCTGCCAGCGGTAGATCTCATCGATGCGGGACTGTTGAGCATCCATCCGGCTGCCAAATGAGGTCTCAAATTTGTCTTGCCAAGCCAACTATTGAGCCTCGAGCTGCTGTTGCTGCTGGGCCGCCTGCCAAGCATCCTGTCTCCGGTCAAAGTGGGTGGTCATGCTAGTGGCAAAGCTGGACTGTCAAGTCTGCTACTGCTCCAACATGGTCCGCTAATACTCGGTCTGCCACGCCTGATGCTGAGTGGTCAAGGCAGCCATTTGAGCCTGAAGGCTCTCAAGTGCGGGACCATCATCTCCCGCTGTAGTGGGTATCTCCTAATCGTCTGGGATGGGCATGTGGTCCTTGTAATGAGCCCGGCTGGAGCTCGCAGCATGTCTCTCCACAATGGCCACTTGAGGCCGCCTCGGAACACATACAGATTAGTTGGGATGTAGATCTCGGAGAGCTCATCTCCAAATGGTAAGGGTCGAGGGAGGTAGGTGATGTGGCTCCCATCTACAAAAGAAAGCCAAAAAAGGTTCTCCCCATCCCGCTTAAGGAGCTTGCACCTCCGGAGCATACCTTCCGTAAAGAATGGGACCACCATCCCATCCTCAAGGTCCGAAAGGTCCATCATCTGCTCAGCAATCAAGGATATCACCCCACTGTCAACAATATATCTTGGCTCGTTCTTCCTAATCCGCTTCAAAGCGGTAAGGAAGAGGTACGGCCAATCCGGCACCGCCTCACTCGTCGGGAGGCAAGCGTACAGCAAAGGAAGGTCCTTAAGAGCGACCTTGTTCTCCTCCTTGTGTCCACAGAAGACACTCATGATGATTTTGGAGAGGAGTCTCAAGCAGGGGTGAGTGAGTTTGTTGGAATACTCACCCCCGGCATGAAACTCGAAGCCAATGGCCGCCTTCCAGAACTCACACAAGTCCGGTGTAGGAATGGGTTCCCACCACTTGTCGGAGGGGTTGAGAGTCACCCCAAAGGCCTCCTGCAGCTGGAGGTATTCAAGGGTGTACTTCCTCTTTTTTAACTTGAAGGAAAGTCCAACACACACGTGATCCTCCTTCTCCATGGTGAAGGTGGCGATGAACTGTCTGCTGAGCTAGGGGTATGTGGGAGCACTCTTCTTCAGAAAGTCCTCGAGCCCAGCATTGGTGAGGAAAGATTGCATGCTCTCCAACATGCCCAGCTTCTCCAACATTGGAATGTGAAAAAACTGGGTTGCATACACAATCCGGTCTTACACAATCCCGTAGCGGATCTTCTTAATCTCGGACATCTTATATTTCCTTTGGGGCTCCATTTCTTGCAAAGAATCGAGCAAAGGAATCAGTAAGTGCAAAAACAGAGAAAGAAGACAAACCCTCTGTTGCTATTTCTGTAGGGGCGGCTGTGAGATGTGCAGGGGCGGTGAGGCGCAGGTGCAGATCCTTGCAGGCGTAGTGGCGGGAGAACAAGAGGTAGGCGATTCTTGACAGCTTCGTTGGTGGTGGAGCTGGGGAGCTTTCCGGTGGCTGCTAGTTGGTGGAGATGTCGCCAGATGTGGTGAAGAGTGGTGGAAGGAGGTTATTGGTAGTGGAGAGTGCAGTAGGGGTAAGGTTAGAGAGATTGAGGGTGGTGATGGTTGTGAATGGGGAGAGGGTGGCGCAGGGGCGTCGGAGGTCTTGGTGGTGGCGTCGGTGAGTCGCAAGGGTGGCATAGGGGCGTGAGCAAGGGTGGTGGATGAGAGTTGGTTGAGGGCACAGGGACGTTGTGAGAGGGAGAGATTGAGAGAGACGAGTGGTAGGTGAGGAGAGAGAGAGGGGTTGATGGGGTAGGTGTAGGGTCTTTTGGGATTTCTTTTTTTTCTTTTCTGGATAAACCCGCAAGGGCGGGGGCGGTGACAAGGAAGAGGGACACGCAACCTCAGCGCCGGGGGCGGCACTGGGTCTGCATGTCAAGGGTGGCCTCCGCAGGAGCGTAGGGATGTCACCGCGAGGCGGTGACAGAGTTGTTGCAGACGCAGACCCAGCGCCGGTGGCGGCGCTGGGCAAGGGTGTCACCGTAGGGGCGGTGACAATGAGCCGCAGGGGCGGTTTTCTTGACAGAAGCTCCTCTTCTTATTCTCTCGGGTTGCCTCCCGAACAACGCCTTTGTTTTACGTCGTTGGCTCGACGTAAGGACCCTACTTCTCTGTTTGGGCCTCCTCCAACACCATTTCATCAATGGGATCATTCTTCACTTCTCCAAGGTAGGGCTTGAGCCTTTGTCCGTTGACCGTTAATATCTTGTGCGTTTGTGGATCATAGAGATCCACAACGTCGTGTTTGTACACTCCGGCTATCACGTACGGACCTGTCCACCTTGAACGCAGCTTGCCTGCAAAAAGCTTCAAACGAGATTGAAAAAGAAGAACTTTGTTACCCGCTTTGAATTCTTTCCGGAGGATGTTCCGGTCGTGCCACGCTTTGGTCTTTTCTTTGTATGTAGTGGCATGGTCATACGCATCAAGCCTAAATTCCTCTAGCTCTTACAATTGGAGCTTCTGGAACTCTCCTACCTCCTCTACATTCATGTTGCACTTCTTCACCGCCCACCATGCCTTGTGCTCAAGCTCTACCGGAAGGTGGCAAGCTTTTCTGAACACAAGCCGGAATGGAGACATCCCTATAGGAGTCTTGTATGATGTCCGGTAAGCCCATAGAGTGTCGTTTAGTCTCAAACTCCAATCTTTCCTTCCAGGAGAAACCGTCTTTTCAAGGATGGTTTTGATTTCCCGGTTGGACACCTCCGCTTGATCATTTGTTTGCGGATGGTAGGCTGTTGACACTCGTTGGTGGACGTGATGCTTCTTAAGGAGAACGGTGATTGTCTTGTTGCAAAAATGGGTGCCCCTATCACTTATCAAAACCTTCGGGAATCCAAATCTTGCAAAAATATTATCCTTAAGAAAAGTTGCAACCACTTTAGAATCATCAGTTTTGGTGGTCTTTGCTTCCACCCACTTGGAAACATAGTCCACCGCAAGTAATATATAAGAGTGTCCAAAAGTAGGAAAAGGACCCATGAAATCAATCCCCCAAACATCAAAAATTTTGCAAAAAATAAGAGAAGATTGAGGCATTTTATTTCTTTCAGATATGTTACCTACTCTTTGGCACCTATCACACACCTTGCAAAACGCAAAAGTGTCTCTAAAGATGTGTGGCCAAAAGAATTCCACATCTAAAACATTTCTAGCAATTTTGTTGGCTCTAAAATGTCCCCTACATGCTTCAAAATGACAGAATGTAAGGACAGATTGTACCTCATTGTCTGGGATGCAACGGCCACGTATTACCTGATCACTATAATGCTTCCAAAGGTAGGGATTGTCCCAAACGTAGTGTCGTGCTTCAGCCTTCACCTTCTCTCGCTATGCCTTGGTGAAGTCTGGAGGGTACTCACTCCTAACAATGAAGTTTACAATGTCAGCAAATCAAGGCTTAAATGATTGAAGTTTAAACAGAACCTTTGTCGAGTAATCTGCAGGGGCGCCTAGTTCGAGCCGCAAAGCGGGTCTCTTGAGGCGCAAGGTCGGTTACACAATAGAGGGTTGTGTAGAAGGTGTCGTCTGGAAAGCTTCCAACTATGGCCCTTCCTTTGGTTGGATCTTCTTCCTCCTGGACCAGTCTGCTCAAATGATCGGCCACAAGGTTCTCAGCGCCCTTCTTGTCCCGTATCTCCAAGTTAAACTCGCTTAGAAGGAGCACCCACCGAATCAATCTTGGCTTTGCTTCCTTCTTCGCCATGAGATACCTAAGAGCTGCATGGTCAGTAAAAATGATTACCTTTACTCCAAGAAGGTATTGTCTAAACTTCTCAAGTGCAAAAACCACCGCTAACATCTCCTTCTCGGTAATGGAGTAGTTCCTTTGTGCTCCATTAAGTGTCATGGATGCATAATGGATGACGTGTGATGCTCTTCCAACCTTCTGTCCTAGGACAGCTCCTACAGCATAATCGTTGGCGTCACACATAATATCGAAAGGCTTCTCCCAATCTGGAGACCGGATGATCAGTGCACTAGTGAGGCATGCTTTCAAAGTGCCGAAAGCTTTCTTGCAACCTTCATCCACTATGAAAGTGGCATCTTTCTTGAGTAATTCACACAATGGTGCTGACATCTTTGAGAAGTCTTTGATGAACCGCCGATAAAAACCTACATGACCTAGGAAAGAACGTATTTCACGCACATTAGTAGGGTAAGGTAAACTTTGAATAACATCAACTTTTGCCTTATCTACCTCTATCCCTTTTGAGGACATCACATGTCCTAGCATTATGCCTTGTTCAACCATGAAAAGAAATTTTTTCGAGTTAAGAACTAAATTAGTTTCTACACATTATTCAAGAACAAGTTTTAAATGTCCTAGACATGCATCAAAACTATTTCCATGGACGGTAAAGTCATCCATAAAAACTTCAATAAAGTTCTCTATGTATTCAGAAAAAATACTTATCCTACACCGTTGGAAGGTGCCGGGAGCATTGCAAAAGTTCAAATGGCATTCTGCGTTACGCAAAAGTGCCAAATGGACAAGTGAAAGTCGTTTTACCTTGGTCTTCCGGAGCAATGGCTATTTGGAAATAGCTCAAGTATCCGTCCAAAAAGCAATAGAATGGGTGACCTACAAGACGTTCCAACATTTGATCAATAAAAGGTAATGGAAAGTGGTCTTTACGTGTTACCGTGTTAAGTTTGCGGTAGTGTTTTTCTCGGGACCATCTCTCCATATTGATTCTCCATCATGGTGATACCCCCTTTCTTTGGAACCACTCGGGTTGGACTAACCCACTTACTATCCGAGATGGGGAATATCATGTCCACTTGGAGGAGCTTCAATACCTCCTTCTTGACCACTTCCATCATTGGTGGATTCAACCTTCGTTGAGGTTGCCTAGACGGTTTTGCCTCTTCCTCAAGGAGGATCCTATGCATGCAAGTTGATGGGCTTATCCCCTTGATGTCCACAATGGTCCACCCAAGGGCCGTCTTGTGCTCTTTCAACACTTTCACCAACTTTTCCTCTTGACCGGTAGTCAACTTGGTAGAGATGATTACCGGTAAGGTGTTGTTGTCTCCAAGAAAAGCATACTTGAGGTGAGGAAGAAGGTCCTTCAATTCTATCTCCGGTGTCTACACTATAGATGGAACAAGCTTCTCGCTTGGGGTTAGTAAGGTGGGCCCAATGGCCAAAGTGGAGATAGGTAAACTCTTGTGCCCATCCAATTGGGCTAGGACTTCTTTCATGCTAGATGTTAATGCATATTCTGAAGTATGAATGTCAATGTCATGCTCAATTATGTTTTTTAATTCATCCATGTCAGAAATATCGAAAACATCTTGCACAAAAGGTTCAATAATATCAATGGCACATAGGGAATGATCATCAATAGGGTATTTCATCGCATCATAAATGTCAAATTCAACTACCTCCCCGTCAAATTCAATGGTTAATTTGCCATTAACATAGTCAATTTTAGTCCTAGCGGTTTTTAGGAATGGTCTTCCCAACAATATTGGTGCAGCATGTGAGTCATTTTCCATGTCCATTACAAAGAAATCAGCAGGGAAAATCAGATTATCTACCATTACCAACACATCTTCAATAATCCCTTTCGGGTAAACATTAGATCTATCAGCAAGTTGTACCACAATTTGAGTTTCAATTAGCGGCCCAAGTCCAAGTGATTTATAGATGGAATAGGGAAGGACATTAATAGAAGCACCAAGATCAATCATAGCTTTGTCAAAGCGGGTTTCCCCTATAAAAGAATGCTTACCATGCCTGGATCGCTACACCTCTTGGACATTCGGCGTTGGAAAACGGCGGACACATGCTCACTCACTTGTACCTTTTGCTTCCCCTTCAGTTTCTGATTCCTCTTGATGGTGCAGAGTTCCTTTAAGAACTGAGCATACTTAGAAATACTTTTCACTAATTTAAAGAGAGGGATATATACCTCGCAGTTGGAGAAGGTCTCAAAGAGATCCTTGTCCTCAATCACCCTTCTCTCCTTTAGTGCCTTGGGGAAAGTAGCCGGTGGTTTCTCAGTATACAAAGGTGGAAAATCAGAACGGATGTATGAATCTTTCTCAACAGTTGCAGCCGTAGGGGCGGTGACATCCAGCCGCAGGGGCGGCGTCTACTCAGAGGCTGGCACAGTTGCAGCCGCAAGTGCGGCTGTGGGGGCGGCAGACTCGTCAGAGGGTTTGTTCTTCACTTCTGTTGCTGGTTTTTGTTGGATTTGCTTCCAACTCCTCAATGTTAGAGCACTAACATTCTCCTTAGGGTTGACCACCGTTTGGGAAGGCAAATTTCCAGAGGATCTAGCTTCGATCCTTGTAATGGCTTCCGCGATTTGCCCAACCTACTTCTCTAGGTTCTTGATGCTGGATTTTGTAGTTTGGACATGAGTAGCAAAATGCTTAGTCAAAATCTGCAGCATATCCTCAGTGGATTGAGACTTACCTTGGCGGGGCTGCTGTTGTTGGTTTTGTTGATCCCTCCATCGAAAATTCTTGTTGATCACGCCAATTTGGCATGTAATTTTGCGCATATGGATCGTTCCTTGGCCTTTGTTTCTATTGTTTCCCATAGCCCAATACGTTCACCTCAGCATCGTCATCTTGGACTTGGGAGCACATGTCAGTTGGATGTTATGGGTCAGCACAAACTCCGCATGCCTTGAGTTGTTGTGGAGTTCCCATCAAGGTCAATCTTTTCACCATCTCCTTCAGCTCGGCGATTTCAGTAGAAATCTCATTCCTCCTAGGATTGATAGCATGAACTCCTCTTTTGGAAGAGGTCCTTCTGAAATTCCGAGTTCCTTCAGCTAGTTTCTGCATTTTCTCTAAAGCAAGGTCAGGAGTGGTGTTTAGAATATTTACCTCCACAAGAAGCATCGACGATCCTCCTCTCATTATCAAGCAAGCCATTGTGCAAGTAAAAGACTAGGTCTTGGGTAGAATACCCATGGAAAGGAAAGCTGGACCGGAGGCGTGCAAAACGTTCGAAATACTCATAGAGAGTTTTGTCCGCCTCTTGCTCGATGTTGCTTATAGCTTTCTTCTAGCTATTGGCCTTCTTGGCTGGAAAGTACTTCTCAAAAAACGCATTATGGAGATTCACCCACATTTCGATGCTTCCGAACGGAAGATGGTAGTACCAATCATCCGCCCCATCCTTGAGCGTGAAACCGAACGCCCTCATCTTGATTTGCTCTTCGGTAATGTTGGCCGGTTTCATGCTCATACACATGGTATGAAACTTTCCAAGGTGCTTGATGGGGTCTTCACCACTTAACCCATGGAATGATGGGAGCAAGTGGATCAGTCCTGGCTTGAGCTTGAAGTTGACACCTTCTCTATTGCCGGTATAGTAACCGCAAGAGGATGTTGAGTCAAGTCCGGCTGTGTGAGTTGGCAAAGTGTTCGGTTAGCCATCTCTTCACGGAGTCGTTGTTGTCTACGTTGCCGGATGTGCGTTCTCTCAATTTCTAGATCAAAAGGAGCAAATCCAGAGTTAGTAGCACGGGTTTGAACCATAAAAATGGCCCAAACCATAATCAATAATCAAAAGAAAATAAAAACACAACTAAACTCCCCGGAAACAACGCCAAATTTGGCAAGCGCTAAAATCTAGGTTGTTGTATTTTAGCTTAGGTCAAAGTAGAAGTCCTAACGTTGCACTGACAAGTTTATGTATAACATAAGTAAGGGTCGAACCCAAGAGAGTAAGTTGATGTTTCGATTAGATTCAATTATTGATAATGTAACCAAGTAAAGGGGGGGGGGGGTTGGATTGGAATATAGCGAGATAAAAGCATAAGAAACAAGTTAAGATGTGAATAGATTGATGAGAAATGGACTACACTAGATTGAATCTTAGCATGCAATGTTGGTTCCCTTTATAAGTATTTTAGCAATGTTCTCGTCTTGATTATATATATGTGTTGAGCCAACCGGCATCAACACAACTTAACAAGTTAATGTTCCATAAACCTACAAGAACAATTCACAAGTTAACTTTCAAACAAAGACAAAGAGATATAAAGAGAAGAATAAAACCATTAGACTTTTCTTTATATTTGTATTCCTTTTCGTTTAAGTAATCACAACTACCTTTTACCTAAAAGTTTTCTACTAGATTAAAGACCCGAACCCGGAATTTATTAATCCTAGTTCTTTGCATGCAATTAAACACTAAGGTGATCAAGCTAAGTGGTAAGCAACGTGCAATTTGATAAGTAAAGCTCAAGGAATACAAAACATATACTGAAGAATACTTATATTAAAAAGGACTTACAACCAAAGCAACAATACAACTTCAAAACAACCCATTATAGCAAGGAAATTAGAAGCTCATTACACAAAGGAAGCAAGGGAAAAGAGAGAATAATATGGGAAAATGGTGGATGATTCTAGCAATCAGTCATGGACCTATTTATACTAGAATTGACACTAAATGGGAGTAAATGGTCGGCCTAAACAACCACCTTTAATGCCATAAAGGTGGTGCAAACAGCCAGAGTAAAGTCTCTGACGCTAAACCGCAGGGGTGGCCTTTAGGGCCGCAGGGGCGGTTTAGGCCAAAACGCTTGGTGTTCTTCATGGCCGCAGGGGTGGCCTAGCAATTCCGCAAGGGCGGATCTTGAATGTTCTTCAAACGTCTGACTCTTCATCTTTCTATCGCTTCTGATGTCAAGCCGAAGGGGTGGTGACACTGGCTCTTCGGCTTCACAGCTCCGCAGGTTGGTCCTCAGGCAGAGGCGCCGGGGTGCCGGCTTCGCTTCTTCAAGGTAAGTCACCGCAGGGGTGCCCAGGAGTGGCGCAGGGGCGGTGACAGTCTTGGTTCCGGGCGCTGGCGAAGGCACAGGCTGTGGTCCGGAGTGCAGTGTCACCCGCAGGGGCGGTGACACTGCTCCGCGGGGGCGGTGTGGCAACAAAAGCTTGTCTTTGTGAATGTTCTTCAACTCCCAAGTGCTTCTAACTTCTCTTTATAGCTTCTTTTAGACTTCTTCTTCTGGATTAAGAAGTTAGTAGCACAAACTGACTCTAATGCAAAAAGACCTTTAAAACTAACCTAAATGATAGTGATTCAATCACCTATCAGCTACCAAGCTCCTCAACCACAGTTCCTTGTGGCCTAGTGTAAGGAGACGGTGTTACCCCATTTACCCAGTCCTTGTGCTGTTGCGCTTCTTCTTGCTCATCTACGGCTATGAGCTCTTCAATGTTGTTCGCTCCAATCGGTGTGTGCAAGCTTTAAATTTATAACCCTAGATGTAAGCTTAAAACAAGGATGCGAACCCGTAGTGTACGGGTCAATCGTAGTAAAAAGCAAGAAATTCCAGGGGTCGATCACAAGGACTTAGTGAAACAAAGCAGGTGTAGGTAGTCTATGTAATTACTAACCACACAAGCGATTAAAGCAATCAAAGATGATAAAAAGTCAATTAAGGAAATATGCAATTCTAGGGATTAAAGCATCTAGTTGTGGTTCCAACTCAAGATCTCAAGATAAGCGGACAAAGCTGAGATTTTGCAAAGGGAAGGTGTTTCTAAAGTGGAATAGATCACCGGGTAAGTCTCACTACTCACTAATCCCAAACCGTAACTCCTATTACCGGGTAAGTCTCAAGGAAATAAGGAAAAGAACTATAACCTCAAACCAACACGCCACCTAAGGAAATAGAATCAACCTTTACCGGGTAAGTCTTAGGCTAACTCACAAAGATGGGATGAAAGCACACTCAAACCCCAATAAGGATAAACCTTTATTATCTATACTTATGATCTTTGGTATACAAACAAAGGAATTACCGGGTAAGTCTCATCATAGGCTTGCATTGAACCAGGAAAGGTGTAATAAGAATAGGATTTGGCAAACTTTAACACTCAACTCTCAGTTTCGGATCAGAAAGGTCACCTCGATCAAACGAATTCCACCCCGGCCGAGATGTTCATCGACTGAGCGAGATACTCTAGGGTTAAGGATAAAGACTCGAGCTTTCAGGGTCCTACTGGGATTAAGATTATTCTATCATTGTTTTTCCCACAACCTTCAGCCAATCACCCTAGAATCGCACAAGGAAATTAGCCACTCATCATCATGAAAGTAATAATCAAATATATGGGAAGAAAGTGAATAATTGAACAAGAAAACCTTAAGAACAAGGCTTCAATAACTGAATCAATTATCAAACAAACAAGCGTTCCTTGGATCAAAATCCAATAAGACAATCAACAAGAAGGGAATCTAAGAAAGTCTTACAAAACCCTTCACAAAAGCTATAAAAGCTATCAACTTTCTTCCTTCAATCTTCCTTCAACCTTCAAAAAGGTTCTTCAAATCTCTCAGCTGTAGTGGTGGTAGCGGGGTGTAGCGGCTGTCTAAGCACGGTTGAATTCGTGGAAAATTCAACCCTTTTTATAGGAAAATTACCTCTCAAAGATAAAAGATCTTAGAAAGATATTTTCCCATAAAATAGGTAAAATATATGAGCTAAATTATCTTCTTCCTTCCAGGAATCCAGCCTAAAAATATAAGATCCTCTTTCCAAAAATAAAAGATCTCAGCCAAGAATAAAATATATCTTGCCGCATCCAAGGTGTTCGCCTCGGTCGAGCAGCTCCTCTGGATCACCTCGGTCGAGATGGTACTGTAGCTGACCGAGGTGACTCTAAACTGAATGTGAAATCATTCAAATCTGGTCCAAAGTGAATCTTCAATCCATTTTCATGATTCTTGGATTCTTCCTTAAGTTCCTGAATGTAGCTCCAATGACTCCTTAGCTCCTTTAGCTCCATTTTGATGCAAAACGTGCCATTTTACCTACGATTACAACAAAACTTGGTGTAGACCTCGATTCCTGCAAAGGTAGATGAAACGACAATATAATCACATAATATACTTCCAAACATACAGATTATTGAAGATAAAACGTCTAAACAGGTCCCAAAATATAGACAATAATTCATGCTATCAAATGTCGCCCAAATCTTCGACATCGCCATGGGTGGGGTATTATGCGGAGGTAGGGAGTGAAGAAGATAGTAGATAGCCACAATTTTCGGTACTTCGATTCGGGCCATTTCTTTCATTCTCACTCAAAGATTGAAGAAGGTTTCTGAGGGAGGACGAGGGAGATCGGAATAGGGAGGTTGAAGAAGGTTTATGAGGAGCGGCGGCTACTCCGGTGTTGTTGTCGAGTGCAGGAGAACGAGGGAGGTTGAAGGAGAGATTCGTGTGAGATGGAGAGTGAAGGTAATAGAAAGTGGAAAATGAAATCTAAACTGGGCTAAGATGAAGACGGCCATGGAGTTGGAGATTAGGGTTTGAGTGAGTAGGCTGCTATATTTTGTTGAAGAAGGGAGCGTCGATTCAAGTTGGTGAGAGGCTAAGGTTTGACTTTAAAAAAAGTTGTGTGGGGTATATTTACTTAACTAAAAAATCAAAGAGCCTAGTTACTAAATCCAAAACTAAAATTAGCTTATTAACCAAATTAGCCCTTATTAGTTTAGTTTACTTTTATATATATATTACTAACTAAGCTTAAAATCCTTTTTACTAAAGTTAAATTTTTAAAAAAAGTAGTCAAATTATTTTTTAACGTGATCTTCAACGTTTTAGTCGATATAGAATGGTTAGTTGAAGTAAAGCAAAACACAATAAATTACAAGTAAATGCTATATTGTTCACTGATAACTACATAATGTGTTCCGCCTCCAACTCATGCAATAGTATGTATCTCGATAGGCAGACCTTGATCTGAAGCGGTCTTTGTTACTGTTAAGCATGCTTGCAAGTTGTTTCCAAGAATGACAAGCACAACATGATATCATATTGTAGTGGTTAAACCCATGATAGGCGTCGGGATCCAAAATCTTGCCGGGCAAGGGCCGGGTAAGACATACTAAACGTTTTTGTAGGATTGAACCCTGTCCTTTCGTAGTTTCCTTCCTCATCTTCAATCCAGTATTGTAAATTTGTCGGATAAATGCGACGTTGTGTGGGTCATCCGACTTCAATGTTTTCAACACATCTTTTTTGTTTTAAACAAGACCCAAGTCCATGACACACCTTTCGATATTGTGTAGGTGTCAAACGACTGACAAATGAATGACCCTTCAACCGCTCAGAGAGGTCGTGTTTGTGGAATCCACAAATTACCCTCAAAATCCATTTACCATGATCACTTTGACACCCCTCTAATTCAAACGGATACCCGATCTTTCTCGACTACTAGATGTCTCATCCTTTGAATCAATGTCTTTCTTTATCCTACGGTGCCTATAACATTTCTATGTCAATCGAAACATGCACATACCTTTACTATTTAACCATGATGATTTCGTTACTAACACCATATTCTTTGACCTCACCATGAACCGAACCCAATTGACTAGGTTACCTCTATCACGAAAAAATCCGTGAAGCTCAAACATAGCTGAATAATCTATACCGGCATCAAGTGAATATTCCGGGAGTCCCTATTTCAAACAAATTACCTACTATTAATGTCTATCTAAGAAAGCTAATATTTTCGGGATACCAACAACTAATATTTCGTAGATAAAATCATAATACTGAAATGACCAATTTTGACTAATACTAGAATAACAAACTTACAAACAATTGATAACAAATTCAGAATAAAAAATATCGAATCACAAACTTACTTGGATGTGAGAAAAACAAACTCATCGGGATTGGCGTATCTCTAACTGTTGAATGAAAACGTGATTTCATCTTCATTTTCCGTCATCTTCACTAACTTAAATCAAAACATTAGGTAGTGAGATACGAAACAAATGAGATATATACATTGAAACTTTTGGTTCTATTTATAACCACGAATATAATAATAGCCGTTGGGCAACATTTGAAACCAACGACTATATTTTGAACTTCAACGCAGTCGACATGTGTTGAAGTTCAAGATTCTCAACGCAGTTCAGTCTGCGTTGAATTTCAAAAATTTCAACGCAGTCCGACTATATTAAAATTGTACATTTGTCATTTTTATCGCGGTATACATCAATGTGAAATGAACCTATTCTCCAATAATCAAAGTCGAGCCCATACGATAGAATGGGCCAAACAGGGTCGATAATATTCGAACGGCCCAAAAGGGTATGAAAAAACCCATAACCGACTTTGCCTATGAAAACCCTAACGACGCCACTTGCCCAAGCCTAGATCACCGTTTTCGGAGCGGCAAGCAATCAGACACCAGTACCGTCGGTCGTACGTTGGAGTGAAATTTGTTAGCAGCGACGATGTCGGCCGGTGAACTTGCTTGCACTTACGCCTGTTTGGCCCTCTTCGACGATGGCATTCCCATTACGGTATTACTATTCCTTTTCATATTCCATTGTCTCTCTTTGATACTGACGAAACTCTTCATTTTTTATATATATGCCTTTCATGTGATTACTGGAAGATTCAATTGATCGACGAGTATATCTATGAACTTACTTATATTGTGAATCATGTTAATAATTTGCTAGCTGATGGATAGCTTCAGTTGAGATATTGGGCTCTGGCAAATGCCTACTTGTTCTTTCACTCTAGTTCAATTGTGCTTGGTAGCCTACATATCGGATCGGATAGCCCTGATTTTTGAGAAGTATGAATAGCGGACTTGTTTTCAATCTTTTGAAGGATGACAGAGTATCACGTGATCCTTCAAGACTGTAGCTTTCTAAGCCTGTATTCTGCTGAGTTGGGAGTTCCTTGCTGTTTTTAAAATCCTTTTGTGATGGAAAATGGAACTTAGATTATATTATATTAGAACCGAAGTTGTGGATGCTATAATATGTGAATAGATTTTGAATGCCCTTGTTCGGCCTAATCTGCAGGCAGAGAAGATCTCCACATTGGTCAGGTCTGCCAATGTTTCAGTGGAGGCTTATTGGCCAAGCTTGTTTGCCAAGCTTGTCGAGAAGAGGGACGTCGAGGACCTGCTCATGAGCATCGCTTCTGGCAGTGGAGCAGCTGCTCCGCCGGTTGCATCTTCTTCCTCTGGTGGTGGTGCTCCAGCTCCAGAGGAGAAGAAAGAAGAAAAGAAGGTGATTCATTGAATGCTTTATTACCTAGTACAGGCCATTTGGGGATTTTCTTTTTCTTCTTCTTCTTGCTCAACTGTACGGTTTTTATGGTTTTGCAGGAAGAGCCCAAGGAAGAGAGTGATGACGACATGGGTTTTAGTTTGTTTGATTAGGAGTTCATTTGCTGTTTCTTTTGTTAGTTAGTAATCTCTGTTGATTGCTCTGGTTACAAAGGATTAGTGAAAGTGAGTGTTTTTTGAGATGAATCCCCATATTGCCATAATGATTTTACTTGAATACAAATTCTCTATCGAGCTTCAGCAGTGTTGAATCATCCTGTAGTTTTGCTATTGCAGGGATTAGTTGTCTTGTGAATTTCAAGCATGATTTGAAAATGGATTCCATATGCTTGGAGTACCATTTATTTTTCCAAATTGCTAGATACATGGCTCGGTTATGGTTTTGAACGGAAGAAGATTATAAAAACCGGAGATTATTCGATTGTTGTTTTTAAAATCTACAAAACCATACCCGAAACCCTAAAACACTCATAACAAGAACACACATAACAGTTGAGATTAAAACCTAATCTAAGAGAAGGGCTTTCTTGTGTTGACCCGAATACGGCTACTTTTTATCACTTGTAGAACTCCATGACCCATAGACTGGCAACAAAGCATTCGAATCTAATGCCTGCAAAACCAGCTTCTTTGGCCAAGTCCAGAAACTCCTGCTTGCTCCTTTCTTTCCCTCCCGGGTTTTGCGTCATCATAATGAGATCCATCTCGCAGAAGGCTTTTGCCGCGGTGGTTGTCTCCGGAACATCTGATACAATTGATTCAACAACGATAACCTTCCCGGCCTCTGGGAGTGCCTTGTAGCAGTTCTTCAACAGCTTTAGGCAGTACTCATCACCCCAGTCATGAAGAATCCACTGCAGCAAACGTATGGGTTGTTTAGGCAAGAAAGAGTAGTGTTGGTACATAATAAGTTGAAGATGGTTGATGCTCACCTTCATGAAAATAGCTTCTGTGCAGGGAACGCTCTGGAACATGTCTCCGCCGACGTGTTCCATCCCTGCAAGGTCCGGTCCGTTTACAAGAATCAAATAACGGTTCATAGAATAGATTCTAAAACTGAGATAATGAAGCAGTACCAGGATGAGGAATGCCGTGTTTTGTGACATGGGGAAGGTCGTAATTGATCCCCTTGATGTTGGGATACTTGGATAAGATGATCTTAAGGTTGTGTCCCAGGCCACCGCCCACATCGACGAGCTGGCTGATATTCTCGAAACCCTTGTAGGATTGAAGGATCTTCTTCATCATGATTGAGGTGTGGTTGAACATGGCGACATTGAACACCTCGTTGAATCTCTGATCTACCCCTGGGTACTCAAAGGCGTTCATCCCGTGGGCCTTGTTGAATGCAATCCCTCCTTCCAATACCGCATCTTTCAGTTTGTACCTACATTGTATGAACCATCCACAGTATCTGTTAGGTGCTGAGTTGTAGACTTAGATCTATTCAAATGCGGATAGGCACCCAAAACGGGTGGGTATAAACAGAGGATGAAACTGATCGGACCGAAAAGTTCGGCTTGTCAATTCTGTCAAGCTAGATCTAGTCATCACTCTAGGTCTGACGACTTTTCAGCCGGATACATATATATATATATATATATATATATATATATATATATATATATATATATATATATATATATATATATATATATATATTAAAAATTTTTGAAAAAATAACCCAAAATCAACATTGAACCAAAATAATACAAACTTTGAAAATTACTAGGAGCGATACAACCTATCAATGTATTTACCAATAATTAATACGTCATACTTTTCCGGCAAAAACTTTAGCTTCGGCAATGACGTGGCAGCCGGAATGTTACATGTCATCAAATAGATGGATAAAATGTGTGATGTGGATTTTATTTTTCAATAAAATCAATTTACTAATATTTAAAATATTAAAAATAAAAAATTTAATACTTTTAAAATTTTAAATAATAACTTTTGTAAAAGCATTTGTACAAATTTTTTAAAAAAAATATTTTTTGTAAAAAGTTTTAAAAAAAGTTTGAACATTTTTTTAAACATGTTTGTAACAAAATGTAAAAATATTTTTTTTTAATGAAATTTTTTTATAAAAAATTTGTTAAAAAAAAATTTTCGAATATTTTTTTTACATATTTTTTTTAGAATTCAAATTTTATACAAAAATCCAAAAATAAATTTTAAAAAAGTTATATTTTATACTTTTTGGAAAAATAAATGTTATTACATCTTTATACAAATCTATTTAAAAAAATTTTCAACTTTACGTTAAAAAAATTATTTTTTTAAAATAAATATTTCTACAATTTTTAAAAAAAATTATTATTTAAAATTTTAAAATAATAATTTTATATTTTTTAATCTTTTAAATATTATTAAATTGTTTTTTTTTTAAATAAAATCCACATCACACACCATTTATTTGATGACATGTAACATTCCGGTTGCCACGTCATCGCCGGAACTAGGGCTTTTGCCGGATAATATATGACGTATTATTTTTGGTAAATAAATTGATAGTTTGTATTGTTCCTAGTAATTTTTAAAGTTCGTATTATTTTCAGTTCAAAGTTGATAGTTGGTATTATTTTTGGTTATTTTTGCTTATTTTAAATATAATATATTTAGTATAATTATAAAATAAGTATAATTATAATTTAACTATAATATATTTAACATAACATATCTAAAATATAGTTTTTTTAAAATTATAATAAAAAAAAAATTTTTAATTTTTTTTAAAAAAAGAAAAACGGATACCGCATATCCGGCCCGTCCAGTCAGGCGGGTATGACACCCATCTCAGGTCCCATAGTCGGATCGGCTAAGCGTGTTTACTATTTTATAAAGCCTAATCCGAGTCGGATACAAAGGTGTATCAAGAGGCTAGTTGTTGGAACACTAGAAAATAGTTACTCACCAGCTTTCCAGAAAAACTTTATCCTGGAGTAATCTGAGCAACGGGCCCAACGAAACTCCGTCTTCATCCTTAACAAAGTACCTCGACACCGGAGTCAGTCCGTACACTCTCTTCCTCTCTCCGGCGTCTCCGATGACGGAGCAACTGATGACAGAGAAGGCGGAGAGGAGGCGGAGGATCCTGTCGACCATATCCGGCGCCTGTGGATTCTCCGAGGGAAGCTTGGCAGCCACCTCAGAAGCGGAGAGGCGAGAATCTGGGCCCGCTCTGGAGATGATCTCGAGGAGGCCGAGTTCGATGGCTGCTTGCATAGTCATGGGAAAGGCGATGGAATCGACGATTTGCGCCACATGCGCCATCGTCTCTTCTTCATCGGTGGTGGAGATGGAGAGGTTTGATTGGAAAGCTTCTTCCAATGGAGGCATTTCGTCTCACTTTACAACTGGTTTGAGGTAATCAGTAATGGATTATGCCTCTTCAACGTGTCTGTATATATGCATATCCTCCACCTACTCCTGCCGGTTACTATATTAGTTTTTTTTTTTCCCGCCCTATCATCTTATAAATTCATCTCATTTTTTTTCTGCATTAATATTTTTGTAACTCCATTTTTTTTTATCTTTATGTATATACATTTACACGACCTATTATATATTTTTATGTTTATTATTATAGTTATTAACTACTTTCTATTTATCAATTTTTTGATTATATTATTAATATCAATACCATCAAATTAATACATTATTCATATCAACTTATTGTTTATAAAACAATTGTTTTCTTTAATATTAGACTCTATAAAAAAGTTAAGAATATAAAAAAAAAATGTCTCTTCGTTTTTAAATAGGGTATTTGCTTACATATGTCAGGATGGTTTTGATTAATGATTGTCAAGATTTAAGAAATTAAATTATTTAGAAACGTACAATGGAGTTGGTCTATGTAACCTCAAACTTTTGATGGGTTTGGTACGGTCTAAATAACATCGACTATTTTAGAAAGTAAATGAAAAAGGTAATAGATGATTTTTATATTTAAATAATGGTCCATTAATTCCATACAATTATTCATTTCTTCCGCTTTATTATTTATACTTAGGTTAATTTGATCTAATATAAACAAAAAATTTGAGGATAAGAGTTTGTGTTTTTTAATTTTTTTTTTTTTTAAAGAATGAGATTACGATTAAAATAGAAGTACAATATTTATTAAATAAAATTATCTAATTATAAATTTCTATATAGTTTAATTAAAAATTATTTTATTTTAATGATATTGAAAGAAAAATATAATTTAAAGTTATTTATTTTTATAAAAAAAAAATAATAATTTTAATTATTTGCGCAACATGTAAAGCGCGATACCTAAGATTTATTAGCTTATTTAATATAGGGCCCGTTTGGTTTCAACTCCATTTTCGTTTTTGGAGTTGGAACCAAACGGCCCATAGTAGTATAATATATATGGACTGAACGTAAATTACTTTAAAAAATGGTAATCATTTATCATTCACACATAAAAAGTAGTTAACTTTAGCAATTTCTTGAGTGATGTGCTGGTTATGGTTGGTAAGAGAAGAAAAAGAACTTGTCCACCTCTTGTTTAAATTATACGTCTTGCAATTATTACGCTTTTCACCATCTTCCTAACAAGGGGGAATTGGTCATAATAGGTCAATGAGTAAGCGAATAAGAATTTGGACTTCTGGATACACGAGGACTGGACCGCCACAAATCAGGTCCGATCCGTCTAGCCCGTCCATCCATCCGGGAACATTATAAGGGTGTGAAAAACTAGTTTGATCCGTTCAAATCTGGTCCGATCCAGCTCGTATTTTGATGAGACGGGTATGGGTAAATACTTTGTTATACGGGCTAATCCGACTCATATATAGTTTTATATACATAATTTTTTTTAATCATATATCTATGTATATATAATGTATATTGTTTTGAGTCACATACTCTGATTTTTCATTTAGTTTATTTGGAGTATTTTGACGAGTTATATTCGTTTGTAATACAAGATTGCATGACTAACTTGACTGTAATAATACTTGTTGTTTTTCAGGTATTTGGATTTATTCATTTTTATGTGTTGATTGTTTTTGAACTTGTTGATAGTAAAATATGCAACTATATGTAGATTGAAAGTGTGTTAAATACATTATATTACTTGTTTTAAACGATAAATTATGGAGAGAAAAAACGCACAATCAAGTACATATGGGCTTCCGGACTGGCCCGACAACCCACCCGCTTTTTACATGAGTGGACATAATCAATGTTTAAGGCCCGATCTGAACCCACTTTTGTACCGGTCTAATGAGGACCCCGCCTGGCCTCCACTACCATATGCAATTGCCTAGGCAACTTCTATCAACATTAATACAAAACTAGTAACGTAAATAATGTTAGCTAAATTAAAAAAATTATTGAAATTCTTAGTGTAAAAAATTTGTATTAAAATTAAAATTATGATTTTTATCCTTGAAAACTTCATTGTTTTATATATATATATATATATATATATATATATATATATATATATATTTAGGGTGAGGTTCCCATGAGAATAGTCTTAAATCATCGGATGGTGAATATTAAGGGTTGAGATTTAGGGTAGGTATCATAATTAATAATAACTACGAATAATCCATTCAACCAACAATAACTACGAATAATCCATTCAACCAACAATAACTACGAATAATATATTAAACAATAAGGTTTGTTCTCATAATTACACAATAAGCCTGTTCTCATATGAGCCTGAGTCTCTCTCTCTCTCTCTCTACATATATATATATATATATATATATATATATATATGAGAACAAACCTTATCGTGCATGAAAACAAACCTTATTGTTTAATATATTATTCGTAGTTATTATTAGTTTTGTTGCGAATGTGTCATCTCGTTTAATGTTTTATTCGCACTTATTATTAATTATGATATCTACCCTAAATCTCGACCCTTAATACTCACCATCCGACAGTCATCCACATGGGAACCGCCCGTGTGGATGACTGTGTTGTTGTCCATGTCAGCGCACTTTTACCTCCAACAAAAGTCTTATGATCTTATCTTCGGTTGGGCTTTTTCCATATCTTTTTGGACCCCATTTTGTATCCTATTTATTCCTAGTTTTCAAATGTTAGAGGGTGTGCATTTTATCGGATTTTGTTTACTCACAACTCTAGTTAACCGTCACGTTTTCCCTTTTGCTCGAGTTCACCATGAAAGCTTTGGTGGCAAATTCCTGGAAGTTTTCTTTTGAATATTTGTTTATGAATATAATTTTCAATACAATTTATTGTTTTGCTTCCTTTTTCATGTCTGGATATTTTTCTTATGATTTAAGGATTGGTTGAATCCTATAATACATTGATTGATAAATATTGTATATGAATTGTACACGGAAATCAGCTTGGAATTGTTTTGCTTTAGTGACCTTAGTCATACCCTTTTGTTGACATATTTTGAGAAGCATTGCTTACCTTAAGAATAGAAATAGAATCAATTTTCTACGAGAATGTGTTGATTTTATGGGACCTTCTAGAGTGAACTTTGTTTGGGAAAGACATTTGCCTTTACCTCAAGGATTCCTAATTGTCATAGTTTAACCGGTTTTTGTTATTTTTCCGGCTTTTCTACAAGATCATGGTCTCTTGAGTCTTCTTCTTGTTTGCTATGTTCTTAATGAGTTTGACTTTTAACCTTTGCAACTACGAGAGCTTCTTTGGGTTGGGTTGATCATAATCTTTATACACATATTGTGGTAAAGGCTACCTTTGTTAGTTACCAACATATTCCGCTGATTGATGTTCATTATATTCATATACATGGTTATTTATTAATTCATTATAGTGGTGATATGTGCTTCCTTATATTGCTTGCTTTTATTCTTGTTTTCATCATCGTGATTGCTTCATTCTTTGTCCTTTTGACAAACTAAAACCTCTTTAAAACCAATATATTTCTTCCCTTATTCTTTCTTTTCGCTCTTTACTTAGCATAATTGTTTATCTTTACATCCAATTCAGAAACAGTCCTTGTGAGTTCGACACTCAATACTATGACTGATTATGTAACCCTTGGAGAGGTGGGCAAAACCCATCATGTGACAAGCAACAAGTATCAATAAGATAAAACGTTCCCGAATTCGGATAACCACAACATGCATACAATAGATCTCAATTGAAAAATCCACAATATTGAAAGTAAGTCGGAGTTATGTGAAAGACAACTTCGTTGATTGTCATGTGTGATAAGGATCTATTGTTCACGGCACATCATTGATGTCACCCATTGATTGTCATGTACCCAAGACATTGTGGAATCTTCACATTGAATGAAGCTTGGATGAAAGTGGACTATACCCTCACCGAAAGCCAAATACATTGAAGAACATATGGTATATACCGATCTAGTACTATCATAACTCATAGACATACAATTAAAACATAGAATCAATACAACATCATTGATCAATGCTGTCGAGCTAACCAAACCTTAGACAGAGGGGAATCAGCAACACATACCTCACAAGAAAATGCAAGCTTTATCAATTATTGAATATGAGGCAAGTTGAGGGAGCAATATAAGTTGAGCGGCCTCTAGAGAACAAGCGGCAAAAACTTCAATTGAAAACGTAGAAGAGAAGACGATCTAACCTAATGGCCAAACAACTTTTATTTATAGGATTAAGAGACAACATAAAAACCCTAGATGACCTCAATCTTATCTTCTAACACGTTAAGATCAAACCTAAAAGATAAAGAAACTAAATGGACGGGCCAATAGGCCAACCCAACTAAACCTAGAAAGGGAAACAAAATAAGACATCGGAGTAAGCAAGTTGAGCGGGCCGTCGAGTGACCCCATGGGCCAAAGTCTTGGGCTTGGTCCTGAGTTGTTATAGGATCTTCCTTGCAACAACGTGATGCCATTTTGACGTCCACTGCAAAAGTAGGGAACGGAGGTCGAGCAACCTAGGTACTAGTTGAACACTTCTGCACATTTCTTGATGTTCTTCAATTCACTCTCAAACTTAGTCATTTTAGTCTTGATTATGAATTCTTTGACTGTAGGGGAATCCTTCATGTGTATCATATCATTATGCTATAAATGTGTAATTTGTGTGCCGCAAATGCCTAGAATGCACACAGTTACATAAACCAACTAGTAGATCTCTAAAACACTAATATAAAGAAAATAGACCAATAATATATGTTATAACACCCAAAAGCGGTAGATATTAGAATATAATGATGAAAAAATGCTAATTTGAGTGTTATCAGCCACAAACCTTGAATTAATAAAACCTGAAAGAATACCTCTGTTGCCTCTCCAATGTTAAAAGTGACTTCCAAAAGTAAAAAGATACCTCCCTAATAGGTTTATAGAATCAATTGAGTTAGCAAGAACTCACGCCAAACTTCTAATCGAATGGAAAACCTTCAAATGTGATGTTAGAATACTTGTCAAGCCTCATTTCTTGTTTAAAATACCTTTCCCTAATCCTTCGGAAAAAACATGTGTGGTAAAATAGACCCTACCTTGTTTTTGGCCCGATAGTGAGAACCAAATTTTAACACCCTTATTGAAAATAACTCATTTGTCGATCTTTGGGTGATAATCATCCAAATCCTTGTTGAGTATATAAACCATGAGCCAATGTAAATAATCATCGAAAAACTTGTAATTGGAAAATTTTTGAAGCTTGACCCTACCTCTAAAAAGGAAAAGGGTCAACTTCAACAAGATTGTGCATCACTGATCGTGGAAGTTGTACCTAAGTACAACAACCTCACCCGTAAGAATACGAGATCGGATATAATATAATCGGGTATCTAAATCTCATGGATTGTGTCTGAATTGAATAACACTAATAGTTAATTATTTTAAGAAAAAAACAAAGAAGTAAAGCAAGAAACGATGACAAAGAGAGCAATTGTGGATGTATAACAATGAGAGGAAGGTTAATCTAAGGAAACAGGAATCCTCACTATAATGAGTTAACATATTGATATATATATATATATATATATATATATATATATATGTATATATATATATATATATATATATATATATGTATATATATATCCTGAACATTTGATAATGATAAAAGTAGGTTGTTTCGGCAAGTATACGAAAATCTATTAAAAACTTAGAAATATGGAAAATACCAAAAAAAACCTTCGCTAATGGCCCTTTAGTTTAAAAAGGTTCAAAGACTGGAACTTTCTATGATGATTAAAAATCTTCAAAGCTTTGATAAACTAGTATTCTCAAAATCAAGTTCTTTTCGAAAAATCCAATAAAGCAAACTTTGCTTTTGGCCCTACACCTGTTTTATCTAAACAAATAAAAAGCGTCACTCCTTTCGGAGGTTTTCAAAAGGTAGGAACAAAATACTTTGAAAAGAAACAATATCAAAACCTCATATCATAAAGATATATACAGATAATATATTAAAGCATTATAGGGATCATCCAATCTTTAGATCAAGGAGAAAGTTTAGCCAATCAGGATGAAATATAAATCAAAGATCATATACTGAATCAGGAAGGACAAAACTTATAAGAGTTTGGTTCCTTCAGGTAAACCTTCAAAGCAAAACTAACAATATTTGACGGCTAGAATAAGAAGAGAATAAAAGACTATTGAATGTAGGAAAAATCAACGTATCCAAACATAAGGTTGGGGGTGTTTATATCGGAGAGAAATCGGAGTCTAGGGTTTACACAAAATATACACTTTTCATAGATGAAATCAAATATTTGGAAGTTTCTCGTTGCGGTGCCGAAACGGCCAACCAAACGGTAGGTATACGGCAACCATACGGTCGTATGACCATCGTTTGGTGGTCGTTTTGCATCCTTGTCACATGTTATGTGGGTTGGGCTTTAGCATGGGTCATGGCGTCGAAGTCTCGATCCTAACGGCCAACTAAACGATAGTGCACCAACCACCCTACAGCCGTGCACTAGCCGTTTTGTGTGTGTTCCGTGAATTGTCACTTATAATCTCAAATCTTTCTCTTCAGGGCTATTCTTGCGGACTTTGTGTTGCAGTACCTCAGTCAAATTGATCTTCTCTTATGCTCTGACCTCAAGGAGTATGCAATCTTGGCACTTATGATGCCTTAAATGCCTGAAATACATAAAAGCCAAGGTAGATACCGAAATATAGGATGTGGATGATTTCCATATAAAATGACATATATGGGATGAAAAAGATGGTAGGATATGCATGAAACCAATGCAAGACGTAAAAAGTGTTACATTGAAACTCATATGGTTTGAGGATTTCCTTAAAGGTTGTGGTTTTTATTTATGTTAAAATCACATATATGAGAATTGTCCCATTATAACTCTCATGCCCCACACATAGGTTCTAGTGTGGCCATTGTCTCGGACCAAGATAATAATCTATGGCAAAATCTTATTTGTCGTCTTTTCAGCTAACAAGGCCGCCTCAATCAAAAGGAATAAATATGTAGATGCCAAGGTGATGGCAAGTGTACATAGAGTGTGAAGTATGAGATCTAGTGTCGTCTTCAAAGACTCCACGTTTATGGCATATTGATGCTTGCGGGCCTTGAATAGAGAAGCTGATAGCACTCCATTTAGCGTCTTTAGCCACCATCATTCTATTTCATTCCTACATCTAGTGGGATAAATGACAATTATTATCGGTCTATTTCCTTCATATTAGTGTTTCGGACATCTACCAATCATTTAATTGCACACATTTACGGAGTAAAAAATGATCATGTAGCGGAATGACCTCATACAAACATACACATTAAGTATCTCCCTACGGTCAAAGAAGTCAAGCTCAAGAAGGAAATGATTGAGGCCCGAGAGTGAAGTGAAGAACATCCGGAAACATGTAGAAGTGCTTGATTGATCATCTGGTTGCTCGACCTCCATTCCCGCCTTCTGATTATATGGCTCAAAATGACCTTTTGTTAAAGTAATGAAGTCATGGAGAAAATTCTGAATCAGGCCCAACACTTTAGCCTAGTTGGTCGCTCGATTAGCCTACTTCAACGTCTTTTACTCTTTCCCTTATCACTCTTGTTTGGGTTGGATTCCTGGACTGCCTGGATATTTTACCTTTTTTTTTTATTTTGATCCTATCTTATTAGATGATAAGATCCTAGTAGATCTAGGGTTTCATTTTATACCCTAACCCTATAAATAAGGCGTTTCAGATATTACGTTAGATATATACTTGTTGTGTTATTATGCATGTTTCACCGCTCTTTTCCCCTTAGAGGTCACTCTATTGGACCATTCCAGGTCGCTTGACTAGATCTCCTTTCGATCATTAATAAAGTTATAAAGTTTTTTTTTCCAGTATGCTCGGTGTAACACCCCGAATCCGCGGGACTCGGGATGCTACGGGTTGGGACCTCACAATGGGTCCCGACCCTTAGCCTGACAACAATTTCACCGGATCTTTCAACATGGCACAAATAAAGGCAAACCAAAATTCCTTTTAATGCAAATGATAAGAAACCCGAAGGAAAACAACAAAAGACTTCAGCCGATAATCAACACCAAAGATCAAAACGCCATACACACGGCATACCAACATAATAAACGAAGAATAAAACACAACCCGACTCTAACCAACACTCACTCCTAAAATGTACGGAACCCCGGCTGCCCACTCTTCTGGATCTCTCGGCCGCTTTCCTAACCTGCAAGGCAATCTACAACAATATCGGTATAAAACCGTTAGCTAGCATTCAAGGCATTAGAATCATGGTATTGGCACATACACACATAAGGCATCATAAACACACAACATGTTCCAAAACACACAATCCGATTTATTATCTTTTTTTTTTCTAAGTTATTCCATTACTAATTTCCATTTAGTTGTGGCACGGAAATCACAAGGATCCCGCCCTTGTCCCCTTTCACCAAACAGGTTTGGGCCAGATGCGAATCAGCATCACCTGTTGGACTGGTCGCAAGGCACCTCCCGACCATCCCCATTTTGGGCCGGACATAGTGGTCACCGCCCGTTATCATACACTTGGGCCAAATATAAACATATAAAGTCGGTGGTCCTATTACCGGTTTAGATGTTATAACAGAAGCAATAAACACACACATAAACAATAAACACACACCACCAAACACGCATTGAAACTAATACAGAGAATACGAGCTAAGTAAGTCCGAAGACTTACCTCGTCCCAAAGATAATCCCGCTAACCATAACTCTCAACTTCCCGTAGGAAGGCACTCAACGCCTGGTCAAGACAAGGCACACAATCAACATCTCTCTCACATGCTAAAAGTCCTTAGACTTCTAGTCCCAATGATCTCGCAAGATCATAAACCAAACCATGATAGGATACTCTCGTTCTAGTCCACAACCTCAACAATCATACAAATTCAACCCCTAAATTCTCACAAGCTCAACATACAACTTAAAGCCATAAACGACCTCACAAGATAATATCAACTCCTCAAGCCTTACAACATTTCACAATCCTCAACCACTACTTGGTATTCACTCTAAGTTATGCTATATCCAACCTAGCATGATACTACTACTAATACTAAACATAACTAGATCGAGGGGAAAGAATACTCACACGACGTCAAAAGATGGAAGTCGTTCAACGGATGTCGAATTGGACTTGTTAGGCCTTTATCGGGGCGCTTCCGAACCTAGCACCAAACTAAACAAATTTAGCTCATATGCTAAATTTGAAGGGAATATATAATATAAATAAATCTAAGGAAAACTCGTTTTCAAAAGTCAACGTTAAAACTCGTTAAACCCTTCCGCGGCGAAAATATGAAATCAACTCACTTGGTTGTAAACACGAAATTACAACTCGAACCATAAACCAGATTTAAAATCGGTAATTATATTTTCCGGATAATCTAAACAACATCATAAACCCAATGGTAAAACTCTTTCTCAAAGCCAAGGGTAAACAAAACCGTTCAACCATTTTCCGGGCAAAATATACAATCTTGTAAATGCGGGTCATAAACCGTAAATTAACCTTGGGCTATTTTCCAAAATATCACATCAGTAGGGCATAATGTCACATTCCAAAAATCTGGGTTAAATCTGTAAATACAAATTACTGGGTCACTTTTGTAATTAACCACAAATGAAGGGGGTGCGCTGTGAATGTCTAATTTAGGGTTTCTCAACCTCCTTTTAATGGCTGCAGCATTGGGGAGAAGAGATCCACGGCGGCTGGGCTGTGCAGCGGCTCCGACGGCGAGGCGAAGGCGAAGGCGAAGGCGGTCTGGTGGCCCTTCATCCCCGGCGACAGACGGCGGCACAGAGGAGGCGGCTCTCTCAGCCTCGCGGGATTCGTTGCAACAGGGGAGTCGTGCAGAGGACTGGGAGGGGAATTTCAAAGGGCAGCGGCGCAAGGCTCCGGTTCCAGGGGAAGGCGGCTCCGATGGCTCCTCTGGCGGTTGCAGAAGGGTAGCGGACGGCCAATGGGATCCGGCGTTTGGCTGGGCTGCCAGTTTTATACCCGACAGAGAGAAGAAGGAAAGGTAAGGAGGGAGAGGGTTGCTGAGAAACAGAGGGTGAGAGAATGCAGAGGGTGTTTCTGCTTGCTGTTGCTGCTTGCTGTTGCAGGTGAAGAGAAGAATGTAAGGGAGTTGCTGCTGTTTGTTGTTTGCTGCTGCTTGGTCTGATTTGAAACAGAGGAGACACATAGGGAGGGAAGGTTGCTGCTTGAGTCGTGTTCATCATAGAGTTGAGAGGGAGATGCAAAGCAGGGTGATGGTTGGAGGAACTTGCAGATCAGAGAGCAAGTGGTTTCGAGCTGGGAAGATCAGAGGGTTGGAGCATGTGATGAGAGCAGATGGAGGTTGAGGGGTCAAGTGCAGAGCACAGGCGGCAGTAGTGAGGGGAGAGCGAGGAGTCGGTTGCGTGCTCACCAGCCAGGAGAGAGTGGGGAAAATAAAAAAAATTTAAAAATTTAAAAAAATAAATAAATAAATAAAATAATAGATAAAGGAAAAGAGTAATCAAATAACTCTCTCAAAGAGTTCGGAACAGGATTTTCGAGTCGGAAAGATTTTTCGAACCTTTCCGAAAGTAAACCACAAAATAAATATACTGAAAATATATACTCGTAAAAATTATAGTTTTCGATATATATAAATTGCTCCCGTAAAATATATTATTGATAATAATATAACGGTATCATACGAATAATATGTATATATATATATATATCAAAACTCGTAAAATTCAAATGACGACGTGAAAATACTCGGAAAATATATTGAGGCCATTAAAATATTTGACAAAATACGAAAAAAAATAAATATTGAAAACGCACCCAATAAACGGGTCGTTACATTATATCCCCCTAAATACAAGTTTCGTCCCGAAACTTGATATGCGTCGAACTTCTCGGTCCCTAAGGCCGAGGTATGAACTCTCAAACTAAGAAGGCTTAAACCTTCTAATCTATACACACAATCTACTCAAACTACCACCGCAAGATATATCAGGTCATGTAGCACATTCCCGCACAGGGCACAAACTACGCATAACATCACTCAAAAACACAAATAACTTAAGGGAAGAACTAGGTCTAACCCGTCGATTCTATCAAAGCTACTAGCTCGGCGCAAAACTCAACTAAAGATACTGTCTTTCGTTTGATACACATGAAACACCGGATGAACACTCTCTACTCTTGGCGGCAACGCCAACTTACAAGGCACTTCTCCAACTCGCGCTAAGATCTCTAAAAGGTCGATATATCGGAACTCAACTTCCTTATCCGGTCTTTCTCAAGGCAACATTTTCACTATGTTTCTCTTTAATTTCTCTATCCCTGAAGATCGAACTTCCAATTTACACTGTTGGCTTTGGTTCTTGTCAAACCAAACTTTGATGTTATGTTTCCTCAATTCTTGAAGTAACTCCCCACGGTGAAGAAAGTACTTTACTCCACACCGATTCACCAATGAGACATGTATGCTATTACTTTTACATCGTTTCTCAATACTCAATCAAGACCTTGTCTTGAAGAATCACTTGTACATTTCAAACTCATAACACCTCAAAGTAAATCAAAACAGTTGCACCATTGAATCCCCTCTAAACTCTCAACAACTCTATTGTCAATTCTTCATCCCGTTCAATACTTCATTGTCATCTAGAGTAGGTTACCATAATTGGTGTTATACAACTTCTCTCTTCACAAATTTGATAAAGCTCAATACATCTAAGAAAACTTGTAACTCCTTTCACATTTTTGGGGTTTGTCATCCCGAGACAACTTGTCATACCACTTCTCTCTTCTTCGAGAGTAGACCAAAATATCTCATCCGGGCATCAGTAAGCCCATATGGAGTATCTACACTCGTAGTGACTCTGGTTGGTCCGGAATGCCGTAATTGCAATATCCCATTCTCGGATTCTCAATTGGTGACAATCTGACCTTAGTTCATCTTTAGTAGAGACTACCGACCCTTGCAACTGGTCGAGTAGATCACCGATCCGTGGTGAGGGATACTTGTTCTTCATTGTCATCTTGTTCAGTTCCCGGTAATCGATCTACAAACGAAGATAATCGTCTCACCTTTCGCAAAACTGGTGTTTTCCATAACAACTTCAAATCAAGAGTTTAAGATATATTCTTATATGAACTTCAAATCAAGAGTTCAAGATAGCATTCGGAGTTCTCCATAGCATTTCACTAAATCTAATAAACTATTTTCAATAAGTTCTTACAATTGCTCCTCCTCTCGCTTCCACAACTCATGTCTCTTCACAAGTGTCATTCCATACGGCACCTTAGATATCGGAATTGAATCAAGCTCGACTTAGTGGGAAAATCCACAATCTGGCATATTAGAATCCATGATATCTCGTTTGTCTTTTCCTCTTTCGTCACATAACATAGTAACCGACACAACCTTGCCTTAACATTTGACAGGTGGTCATGGTACTAATGATCTACCTTGATCTGTTGGGGTGATGTCCTTCAAACACGTGTATTGTTCCATCTTTAGCTACAATGTAGCATTATTTAAGTAATCCTATAACTTAATCTCATCCTCCCCCCCTTGATGACATGATTGTAAAAATCTTCTAAGGTTTCTCACTTATGTGCAGCCATAAGGGTCCAAACTGCGAGACTTAATCGGGGTTCAAAACAATTGACCTTATCTTCTTCGCTTTCCATGACATCCCAACATAGGGAAGGAGCTCTTCGTCTTCTACATACGCTTTCACCATATACATCCTTTCTTCAAGTAGAAATTATACTTCACTTTCCTTTTGTAAAGTCAACCCGACGGTAGAGGTTCTAACCTCAATCTTCCATATACTTTTTGTACATCTATCAATATCAAGCTTCAAACCTCAACCTTCTCTTACTCTCGTTGGCTACCTTATGTACCTCTTGGTATATATGAACGAGCTTCACAACCGCACTCGTATGCCTTCAGGCAAAATTCCCAACCATAATCACAAAAAGATCCACTCATTACTCCACCAATTACTAACATCGTAATTCCAAGCTTGAAGCGTTGCCCTAATCTAGGTCCTCCCTTTCACGTCATAGCCACCATATCTCTTCCATGTGAGTTTGACGCCTCTCTCTCATCTTTTGTTTGCGAAAACATACCCTCCATTTCATTAGAACAACCATACTATGCATCCTCTTATAATACTCCAGTCTACGCACCACAAATAATGTAAATGTCACCTTCCTCTTGATCTACTAGTTGTCTTTACCATGATCAAACCTTAAAACTTCTAATCCGGGTCTTTCTCCCATGTGCCGTTCTCCCATGTGCCGTTCTCATGACCTAAGAAGGTCGTAAAGGGTCAACTTCAACCTCCCCTAGGAGGTTTGTACAACTACTTGCTTGAACTCATTCAACATTATTTGATTTAAGACCACTGTACTTCCATTGACGTACTTCCTTACCATTGACATTGATCCACCGCGAATACTTTAACATCTTGTTGTCGATCCTCTATATGCCCATAGTCTTGTTTATTCATACCCCCTACACTCATCAATAGACAACCCACACCTTTGTGTTCTCAGTTGTCACTGGTCAGCTTATAGTTGACCTTCTTCAAGGTCAATGACTTATCATTCTGCTACACTTTCGATGTTACCATTCTCATGAAGGCTACCCTCCCCGGGTACTCTGCCTTAAACTTCACTAGCTCATTTTACTCTTCACACCCTTCCTTAACTCTTTCTACGTTCCACACTTCCTTCCACTTCTCTAAGATAATTATAACTTCCCAGCTCTTTCGCGTCATATGACCCACTTCATAGGCTTAACCGCCCTTCATAATGTTTTGCAAAAGCACCTCTCAAATATTCTGACATTAAATAGCACCCACTCGCGTTCCTCTTGCTGGTATCTTAAGACTTTCACGCCTGGCTCGATCACTTTTCTCATCTTGACTCCAAAGCTTAGGAGCGTCTAAGGAAAGCTTCACTTCCCGTAATGGAACACCACCTTTAACCTTGTTAGAATGTACTCATCTCCTCTTGATTCACATCTTTAGTTGTACACGCGTCTTCTTGAAGAACTTGGGTTTGTTCTCACCCTTGGTCTCGTCGTTGTTCAATTATGGCCCCCTTAGAACCGTTTCTACACTTTAATTTTGCTCCTTTTTCTTGTATTGCTCCCATCTTGATTTCTCTTAAGTCGTCCCGAATTTTCCTTTCACTTGATCGTCATTTGTTTACCTCATCTCTAATCCTCCTCTTCGACCTTCTCTTAAAGGAGTCCGAGAAACGCCAAGATGTTTGTCAAAACGTGATACTCAACTTGGTACTTGAGCATTTTCGTCTTCGTGGTGACACTATCCTAAGCCAAAAGGCGTTGTCCAAAGGGCGATGATAGCTTTCTATCATCTTAGCTATAAGGTCCAAAAACCATATGCTACTATATATCCTAGTACATGTATATGACTATATAAGTCCTATGTCCACATTGCTATAACCAACATATCACATCCAAGCAAAACTATTACAACAAAACAAGGTCCCAACACTTACATGATATCATTATGCCACATGTACAAATATCAATATAAAAAAAAATCATGCCTTCATTTTCACATAACAAGTCCATCATGCATAACTATAATCCACATATAATAATATTCCAACAACATCCTAGGCCCACGATAAATATCTACATAACTACACATATCTATATATATATATATATACTAAAAATCCAATAAACTATGCTGCCGAGATCCACGGAAGGAGTGGTGGTCCGTACATTCTACCCCGACTCATGCATGTGATTTTGAAAACGAAAACTCAGAACCCGCGGGGTTCTGTTTATTCCTTATTCGGCCTTTAGAAGATTGCGAGTACCATTGTTGTCAACCTAGGGCTCTGATACCACTTTTGTAACACCCCGAATCCGCGGGACTCGGGATGCTACGGGTTGGGACCTCACAATGGGTCCCGACCCTTAGCCTGACAACAATTTCACCGGATCTTACAACAAGACACAAATAAAGGCAAACCAAAATTCATTTTAATGCAATGATATGAACCCCAAAAGAAAAATAACGAAGGACTCCAGCCGAGATACAACTCCAAAGGCAAACGCCATACAAGCGACATACATAACCATAAACAATACATAAATACAACCCCCAACACTCACTCCTAAAATGTACGGAACCCCGGCTGCCCACTCTTCTGGATCTCTCGGCCGCTGTCCTAACCTGCAAGGCAATCTACAACAATATCGGTATAAAACCGTTAGCTAGCATTCAAGGCATTAGAATCATGGTATTGGCACACACACACATAAGGCATCATAAACACACAACATGTTCCAAAACACACAATCCGATTTATTATCTTTTTTTTAAGTTATTCCATTACTAATTTCCATTTAGTTGTGGCACGGAAATCACAAGGATCCCGCCCTTGTCCCCTTTCACCAAACATGGTTTGGGCTAGATGCGAATCAGCATCACCTGTTGGACTGGTCGCAAGGCACCTCCCGACCATCCCCATTTTGGGCCGGACATAGTGGTCACCGCCCGTTATCATACACTTGGGCCAAATATAAACATATAAAGTCGGTGGTCCTATTACCGGTTTAGATGTTATAACAGAAGCAATAAACACACACATAAACAATAAACACACACCACCAAACACGCATTGAAACTAATACAGAGAATACGAGCTAAGTAAGTCCGAAGACTTACCTTGTCCCAAAGATAATCCCGCTAACCATCGCTCTCAACTTCCCGTAGGAAGGCACTCAACGCCTGGTCAAGACAAGGCACACAATCAACATCTCTCTCACATGCTAAAAGTCCTTAGACTTCTAGTCCCAATGATCTCGCAAGATCATAAACCAAACCATGATAGGATACTCTCGTTCTAGTCCACAACCTCAACAATCATACAAATTCAACCCCTAAATTCTCACAAGCTCAACATACAACTTAAAGCCATAAACGACCTCACAAGATAATATCAACTCCTCAAGCCTTACAACATTTCACAATCCTCAACCACTACTTGGTATTCACTCTAAGTTATGCTATATCCAACCTAGCATGATACTACTACTAATACTAAACATAACTAGATCGAGGGGAAAGAATACTCACACGACGTCAAAAGATGGAAGTCGTTCAACGGATGTCGAATTGGACTTGTTAGGCCTTTATCGGGGCGCTTCCGAACCTAGCACCAAACTAAACAAATTTAGCTCATATGCTAAATTTGAAGGGAATATATAATATAAATAAATCTAAGGAAAACTCGTTTTCAAAAGTCAACGTTAAAACTCGTTAAACCCTTCCGCGGCGAAAATATGAAATCAACTCACTTGGTTGTAAACACGAAATTACAACTCGAACCATAAACCGGATTTAAAATCGGTAATTATATTTTCCGGATAATCTAAACAACATCATAAACCCAATGGTAAAACTCTTTCTCAAAGCCAAGGGTAAACAAAACCGTTCAACCATTTTCCGGGCAAAATATACAATCTTGTAAATGCGGGTCATAAACCGTAAATTAACCTTGGGCTATTTTCCAAAATATCACATCAGTAGGGCATAATGTCACATTCCAAAAATCTGGGTTAAATCTGTAAATACAAATTACTGGGTCACTTTTGTAATTAACCACAAATGAAGGGGGTGCGCTGTGAATGTCTAATTTAGGGTTTCTCAACCTCCTTTTAATGGCTGCAGCATTGGGGAGAAGAGATCCACGGCGGCTGGGCTGTGCAGCGGCTCCGACGGCGAGGCGAAGGCGAAGGCGAAGGCGGTCTGGTGGCCCTTCATCCCCGGCGACAGACGGCGGCACAGAGGAGGCGGCTCTCTCAGCCTCGCGGGATTCGTTGCAACAGGGGAGTCGTGCAGAGGACTGGGAGGGGAATTTCAAAGGGCAGCGGCGCAAGGCTCCGGTTCCAGGGGAAGGCGGCTCCGATGGCTCCTCTGGCGGTTGCAGAAGGGTAGCGGACGGCCAATGGGATCCGGCGTTTGGCTGGGCTGCCAGTTTTATACCCGACAGAGAGAAGAAGGAAAGGTAAGGAGGGAGAGGGTTGCTGAGAAACAGAGGGTGAGAGAATGCAGAGGGTGTTTCTGCTTGCTGTTGCTGCTTGCTGTTGCAGGTGAAGAGAAGAATGTAAGGGAGTTGCTGCTGTTTGTTGTTTGCTGCTGCTTGGTCTGATTTGAAACAGAGGAGACACATAGGGAGGGAAGGTTGCTGCTTGAGTCGTGTTCATCATAGAGTTGAGAGGGAGATGCAAAGCAGGGTGATGGTTGGAGGAACTTGCAGATCAGAGAGCAAGTGGTTTCGAGCTGGGAAGATCAGAGGGTTGGAGCATGTGATGAGAGCAGATGGAGGTTGAGGGGTCAAGTGCAGAGCACAGGCGGCAGTAGTGAGGGGAGAGCGAGGAGTCGGTTGCGTGCTCACCAGCCAGGAGAGAGTGGGGAAAAAAATAAATAAAATAATAGATAAAGGAAAAGAGTAATCAAATAACTCGCTCAAAGAGTTCGGAACAGGATTTTCGAGTCGGAAAGATTTTTCGAACCTTTCCGAAAGTAAACCACAAAATAAATATACTGAAAATATATACTCGTAAAAATTATAGTTTTCGATATATAAATTGCTCCCGTAAAATATATTATTGATAATAATATAACGGTATCATACGAATAATATGTATATATATATATCAAAACTCGTAAAATTCAAATGACGACGTGGAAATACTCGGAAAATATATTGAGGCCATTAAAATATTTGACAAAATACGAAAAAATAAATATTGAAAACGCACCCAATAAACGGGTCGTTACATTATATCCCCCTAAAAACAAGTTTCGTCCCGAAACTTGCTATGCGTTGAACTTGTCGGTCCCTAAGGCCGAGGTATGAGCTCTCAAACTAAGAAGGCTTAAACCTTCTAATCTATACACACAATTTACTCAAACTACCACCGCAAGATATATCAAGTCATATAGCACATTCCCGCACAGGGCACAAACTACGCATAACATCATCGAAAAACACAAATAACTTAAGGGAAGAACTAGGTCTAACCCGTCGATTCTATCAAAGCTACTAGCTCGGCGCAAAACTCAACTAAAGATACTGTCTTTCGTTTGATACACATGAAACACCGGGTGAATACTCTCTACTCTTGGCGGCAACGCCAAGGCACTTTCCAAACTCGCGCTAAGATCTCTAAAAGGTCGATATATCGGAACTCAACTTCCTTATCCGGTCTTTCTCAAGGCAGCATTTTCACTATGTTTCTCTTTAATATCTCTATCCCTGAAGATCGAACTTCCAATTTACAATGTTGGCTTTGGTTCTTGTCAAACCAAACTTTGATGTTATGTTTCCTCAATTCTTGAAGTAAGTCCCCAACGGTGAAGAAAGTACTTTACTCCACACCGATTCACCAATAAGACACGTATGCTATTACTTTTACATCGTTCCTCAATACTCAATCAAGACCTTGTCTTGAAGAATCACTTGTACATTTCAAACTCATAACACCTCAAAGTAAATCAAAACAATTGCACCATTGAATCCCCTCTAAACTCTCAACAACTCTATTGTTAATTCTTCTTCCCATTCAATACTTCATTGTCATCTAGAGTAGGTTACCATAATTGGTGTTATACAACTTCTCTCTTCACAAATTTGGTAAAGCTCAATACATCTAAGAAAACTTGTAACTCCTTTCACATTTTTGGGGTTTGTCATCCCGAGACAACTTGTCATACCACTTCTCTCTTCTTCGAGAGTAGACCAAAATATCTCATCCGGGCATCAGTAAGCCCATATGGAGTATCTACACTCGTAGTGACTCTGGTTGGTCCGGAATGCCGTAATTGCAATATCCCATTCTCGGATTCTCAATTGGTGACAATCTGACCTTAGTTCATCTTTAGTAGAGACTACCGACCCTTGCAACTGGTCGAGTAGATCACCGATCCGTAGTGAGGGATACTTGTTCTTCATTGTCATCTTGTTCAGTTCCCGGTAATTGATCTACAAACGAAGATAATCGTCTCACCTTTCGCAAAACTGGTTTTTTCCATAACTTCAAATCAAGAGTTTAAGATATATTCTTATATGAACTTCAAATCAAGAGTTCAAGATAGCATTCGGAGTTCTCCATAGCATTTCACTAAATCTAATAAACTATTTTCAATAAGTTCTTACAATTGCTCCTTCTCTCGCTTCCACAACTCATGTCTCTTCACAAGTGTCATTCCATACGGCACCTTAGATATCGGAATTGAATCAAGCTCGACTTAGTGGGAAAATCCACAATCTGGCATATTAGAATCCATGATATCTCGTTTGTCTTTTCCTCTTTCGTCACATAACATAGTAACCGACACAACCTTGCCTTAACATTTGACAGGTGGTCATGGTACTAATGATCTACCTTGATCTGTTGGGGTGATGTCCTTCAAACACGTGTATTGTTCCATCTTTAGCTACAATGTAGCATTATTTAAGTAATCCTATAACTTAATCTCATCCTCCCCCCCTTGATGACATGATTGTAAAAATCTTCTAAGGTTTCTCACTTATGTGCAGCCATAAGGGTCCAAACTGCGAGACTTAATCGGGGTTCAAAACAATTGACCTTATCTTCTTCGCTTTCCATGACATCCCAACATAGGGAAGGAGCTCTTCGTCTTCTACATACGCTTTCACCATATACATCCTTTCTTCAAGTAGAAATTATACTTCACTTTCCTTTTGTAAAGTCAACCCGACGGTAGAGGTTCTAACCTCAATCTTCCATATACTTTTTGTACATCTATCAATATCAAGCTTCAAACCTCAATCTTCTCTTACTCTCGTTGGCTACCTTATGTACCTCTTGGTATATATGAACGAGCTTCACAACCGCACTTGTATGCCTTCAGGCAAAATTTCCAACCATAATCACAAAAAGATCCACTCATTACTCCACCAATCACTAACATCGTAATTCCAAGCTTGAAGCGTTGCCCTAATCTAGGTCCTCCCTTTCACGTCATAGCCACCATATCTCTTCCATGTGAGTTTGACGCCTCTCTCTCATCTTTTGTTTGCGAAAACATACCCTCCATTTCATTAGAACAACCATACTATGCATCCTCTTATAATACTCCAGTCTACGCACCACAAATAATGCAAATGTCACCTTCCTCTTGATCTACTAGTTGTCTTTACCATGATCAAACCTTAAAACTTCTAATCCGGGTCGTTCTCCCATGTGCCGTTCTCCCATGTGCCGTTCTCATGACCTAAGAAGGTCGTAAAGGGTCAACTTCAACCTCCCCTAGGAGGTTTGTACAACTACTTGCTTGAACTCATTCAACATTATTTGATTTAAGACCACTGTACTTCCATTGACGTACTTCCTTACCATTGACATTGATCCACCGCGAATACTTTAACATCTTGTTGTCGATCCTCTATATGCCCATAGTCTTGTTTATTCATACCCCCTACACTCATCAATAGACAACCCACACCTTTGTGTTCTCAGTTGTCACTGGTCAGCTTATAGTTGACCTTCTTCAAGGTCAATGACTTATCATTCTGCTACACTTTCGATGTTACCATTCTCATGAAGGCTACCCTCCCCGGGTACTCTGCCTTAAACTTCACTAGCTCATTTTACTCTTCACACCCTTCCTTAACTCTTTCTACGTTCCACACTTCCTTCCACTTCTCTAAGATAATTATAACTTCCCAGCTCTTTCGCGTCATATGACCCACTTCATAGGCTTAACCGCCCTTCATAATGTTTTGCAAAAGCACCTCTCAAATATTCTGACATTAAATAGCACCCACTCGCGTTCCTCTTGCTGGTATCTTAAGACTTTCACGCCTGGCTCGATCACTTTTCTCATCTTGACTCCAAAGCTTAGGAGCGTCTAAGGAAAGCTTCACTTCCCGTAATGGAACACCACCTTTAACCTTGTTAGAATGTACTCATCTCCTCTTGATTCACATCTTTAGTTGTACACGCGTCTTCTTGAAGAACTTGGGTTTGTTCTCACCCTTGGTCTCGTCGTTGTTCAATTATGGCCCCCTTAGAACCGTTTCTACACTTTAATTTTGCTCCTTTTTCTTGTATTGCTCCCATCTTGATTTCTCTTAAGTCGTCCCGAATTTTCCTTTCACTTGATCGTCATTTGTTTACCTCATCTCTAATCCTCCTCTTCGACCTTCTCTTAAAGGAGTCCGAGAAACGCCAAGATGTTTGTCAAAACGTGATACTCAACTTGGTACTTGAGCATTTTCGTCTTCGTGGTGACACTATCCTAAGCCAAAAGGCATTGTTCAAGGTGCGATGATAACTTTCTATCATCCTAACTATAAGGTCCAAAAACCATATGCTACTATATATCCTAGTACATGTATATGACTATATAAGTCCTATGTCCACATTGCTATAACCAACATATCACATCCAAGTAAAACTATTACAACAACACAAGGTCCCAACACTTATATGATATCATCATGCCACATGTACAAATATCAATATAAAAATCATGCCTTCATTTTCACATAACAAGTTCATCATGCATAACTATAATCCACATATAATAATATTCCAGCAACATCCTAGGCCCACGATAAATATCTACATAACTACACCTATCTATATATATATACTAAAAAATCCAATAAACTATGCTGCCGAGATCCACGGAGGAGTGGTGGTCCATACATTCTACCCCGACTCATGCATGTGATTTTGAAAACGAAAACTCAGAACCCGCGGGGTTCTGTTTATTCCTTATTCGGCCTTTAGAAGATTGCGAGTGCCATTGTTGTCAACCTAGGGCTCTGATACCACTTTTGTAACACCCCGAATCCGCGGGACTCGGGATGCTACGGGTTGGGACCTCACAATGGGTCCCGACCCTTAGCCTGACAACAATTTCACCGGATCTTTCAACATGGCACAAATAAAGGCAAACCAAAATTCCTTTTAATGCAAATGATAAGAAACCCGAAGGAAAACAACAAAAGACTTCAGCCGATAAACAACACCAAAGATCAAAACGCCATACACACGGCATACCAACATAATAAACGAAGAATAAAACACAACCCGACTCTAACCAACACTCACTCCTAAAATGTACGGAACCCCGGCTGCCCACTCTTCTGGATCTCTCGGCCGCTTTCCTAACCTGCAAGGCAATCTACAACAATATCGGTATAAAACCGTTAGCTAGCATTCAAGGCATTAGAATCATGGTATTGGCACATACACACATAAGGCATCATAAACACACAACATGTTCCAAAACACACAATCCGATTTATTATCTTTTTTTTTTCTAAGTTATTCCATTACTAATTTCCATTTAGTTGTGGCACGGAAATCACAAGGATCCCGCCCTTGTCCCCTTTCACCAAACAGGTTTGGGCCAGATGCGAATCAGCATCACCTGTTGGACTGGTCGCAAGGCACCTCCCGACCATCCCCATTTTGGGCCGGACATAGTGGTCACCGCCCGTTATCATACACTTGGGCCAAATATAAACATATAAAGTCGGTGGTCCTATTACCGGTTTAGATGTTATAACATAAGCAATAAACACACACATAAACAATAAACACACACCACCAAACACGCATTGAAACTAATACAGAGAATACGAGCTAAGTAAGTCCGAAGACTTACCTCGTCCCAAAGATAATCCCGCTAACCATCGCTCTCAACTTCCCGTAGGAAGGCACTCAACGCCTGGTCAAGACAAGGCACACAATCAACATCTCTCTCACATGCTAAAAGTCCTTAGACTTCTAGTCCCAATGATCTCGCAAGATCATAAACCAAACCATGATAGGATACTCTCGTTCTAGTCCACAACCTCAACAATCATACAAATTCAACCCCTAAATTCTCACAAGCTCAACATACAACTTAAAGCCATAAACGACCTCACAAGATAATATCAACTCCTCAAGCCTTACAACATTTCACAATCCTCAACCACTACTTGGTATTCACTCTAAGTTATGCTATATCCAACCTAGCATGATACTACTACTAATACTAAACATAACTAGATCGAGGGGAAAGAATACTCACACGACGTCAAAAGATGGAAGTCGTTCAACGGATGTCGAATTGGACTTGTTAGGCCTTTATCGGGGCGCTTCCGAACCTAGCACCAAACTAAACAAATTTAGCTCATATGCTAAATTTGAAGGGAATATATAATATAAATAAATCTAAGGAAAACTCGTTTTCAAAAGTCAACGTTAAAACTCGTTAAACCCTTCCGCGGCGAAAATATGAAATCAACTCACTTGGTTGTAAACACGAAATTACAACTCGAACCATAAACCAGATTTAAAATCGGTAATTATATTTTCCGGATAATCTAAACAACATCATAAACCCAATGGTAAAACTCTTTCTCAAAGCCAAGGGTAAACAAAACCGTTCAACCATTTTCCGGGCAAAATATACAATCTTGTAAATGCGGGTCATAAACCGTAAATTAACCTTGGGCTATTTTCCAAAATATCACATCAGTAGGGCATAATGTCACATTCCAAAAATCTGGGTTAAATCTGTAAATACAAATTACTGGGTCACTTTTGTAATTAACCACAAATGAAGGGGGTGCGCTGTGAATGTCTAATTTAGGGTTTCTCAACCTCCTTTTAATGGCTGCAGCATTGGGGAGAAGAGATCCACGGCGGCTGGGCTGTGCAGCGGCTCCGACGGCGAGGCGAAGGCGAAGGCGAAGGCGGTCTGGTGGCCCTTCATCCCCGGCGACAGACGGCGGCACAGAGGAGGCGGCTCTCTCAGCCTCGCGGGATTCGTTGCAACAGGGGAGTCGTGCAGAGGACTGGGAGGGGAATTTCAAAGGGCAGCGGCGCAAGGCTCCGGTTCCAGGGGAAGGCGGCTCCGATGGCTCCTCTGGCGGTTGCAGAAGGGTAGCGGACGGCCAATGGGATCCGGCGTTTGGCTGGGCTGCCAGTTTTATACCCGACAGAGAGAAGAAGGAAAGGTAAGGAGGGAGAGGGTTGCTGAGAAACAGAGGGTGAGAGAATGCAGAGGGTGTTTCTGCTTGCTGTTGCTGCTTGCTGTTGCAGGTGAAGAGAAGAATGTAAGGGAGTTGCTGCTGTTTGTTGTTTGCTGCTGCTTGGTCTGATTTGAAACAGAGGAGACACATAGGGAGGGAAGGTTGCTGCTTGAGTCGTGTTCATCATAGAGTTGAGAGGGAGATGCAAAGCAGGGTGATGGTTGGAGGAACTTGCAGATCAGAGAGCAAGTGGTTTCGAGCTGGGAAGATCAGAGGGTTGGAGCATGTGATGAGAGCAGATGGAGGTTGAGGGGTCAAGTGCAGAGCACAGGCGGCAGTAGTGAGGGGAGAGCGAGGAGTCGGTTGCGTGCTCACCAGCCAGGAGAGAGTGGGGAAAATAAAAAAAATTTAAAAATTTAAAAAAATAAATAAATAAATAAAATAATAGATAAAGGAAAAGAGTAATCAAATAACTCTCTCAAAGAGTTCGGAACAGGATTTTCGAGTCGGAAAGATTTTTCGAACCTTTCCGAAAGTAAACCACAAAATAAATATACTGAAAATATATACTCGTAAAAATTATAGTTTTCGATATATATAAATTGCTCCCGTAAAATATATTATTGATAATAATATAACGGTATCATACGAATAATATGTATATATATATATATATCAAAACTCGTAAAATTCAAATGACGACGTGAAAATACTCGGAAAATATATTGAGGCCATTAAAATATTTGACAAAATACGAAAAAAAATAAATATTGAAAACGCACCCAATAAACGGGTCGTTACATTATATCCCCCTAAATACAAGTTTCGTCCCGAAACTTGATATGCGTCGAACTTCTCGGTCCCTAAGGCCGAGGTATGAACTCTCAAACTAAGAAGGCTTAAACCTTCTAATCTATACACACAATCTACTCAAACTACCACCGCAAGATATATCAGGTCATGTAGCACATTCCCGCACAGGGCACAAACTACGCATAACATCACTCAAAAACACAAATAACTTAAGGGAAGAACTAGGTCTAACCCGTCGATTCTATCAAAGCTACTAGCTCGGCGCAAAACTCAACTAAAGATACTGTCTTTCGTTTGATACACATGAAACACCGGATGAACACTCTCTACTCTTGGCGGCAACGCCAACTTACAAGGCACTTCTCCAACTCGCGCTAAGATCTCTAAAAGGTCGATATATCGGAACTCAACTTCCTTATCCGGTCTTTCTCAAGGCAACATTTTCACTATGTTTCTCTTTAATTTCTCTATCCCTGAAGATCGAACTTCCAATTTACACTGTTGGCTTTGGTTCTTGTCAAACCAAACTTTGATGTTATGTTTCCTCAATTCTTGAAGTAACTCCCCACGGTGAAGAAAGTACTTTACTCCACACCGATTCACCAATGAGACATGTATGCTATTACTTTTACATCGTTTCTCAATACTCAATCAAGACCTTGTCTTGAAGAATCACTTGTACATTTCAAACTCATAACACCTCAAAGTAAATCAAAACAGTTGCACCATTGAATCCCCTCTAAACTCTCAACAACTCTATTGTCAATTCTTCATCCCGTTCAATACTTCATTGTCATCTAGAGTAGGTTACCATAATTGGTGTTATACAACTTCTCTCTTCACAAATTTGATAAAGCTCAATACATCTAAGAAAACTTGTAACTCCTTTCACATTTTTGGGGTTTGTCATCCCGAGACAACTTGTCATACCACTTCTCTCTTCTTCGAGAGTAGACCAAAATATCTCATCCGGGCATCAGTAAGCCCATATGGAGTATCTACACTCGTAGTGACTCTGGTTGGTCCGGAATGCCGTAATTGCAGTATCCCATTCTCGGATTCTCAATTGGTGACAATCTGACCTTAGTTCATCTTTAGTAGAGACTACCGACCCTTGCAACTGGTCGAGTAGATCACCGATCCGTGGTGAGGGATACTTGTTCTTCATTGTCATCTTGTTCAGTTCCCGGTAATCGATCTACAAACGAAGATAATCGTCTCACCTTTCGCAAAACTGGTGTTTTCCATAACAACTTCAAATCAAGAGTTCAAGATAGCATTCGGAGTTCTCCATAGCATTTCACTAAATCTAATAAACTATTTTCAATAAGTTCTTACAATTGCTCCTCCTCTCGCTTCCACAACTCATGTCTCTTCACAAGTGTCATTCCATACGGCACCTTAGATATCGGAATTGAATCAAGCTCGACTTAGTGGGAAAATCCACAATCTGGCATATTAGAATCCATGATATCTCGTTTGTCTTTTCCTCTTTCGTCACATAACATAGTAACCGACACAACCTTGCCTTAACATTTGACAGGTGGTCATGGTACTAATGATCTACCTTGATCTGTTGGGGTGATGTCCTTCAAACACGTGTATTGTTCCATCTTTAGCTACAATGTAGCATTATTTAAGTAATCCTATAACTTAATCTCATCCTCCCCCCCTTGATGACATGATTGTAAAAATCTTCTAAGGTTTCTCACTTATGTGCAGCCATAAGGGTCCAAACTGCGAGACTTAATCGGGGTTCAAAACAATTGACCTTATCTTCTTCGCTTTCCATGACATCCCAACATAGGGAAGGAGCTCTTCGTCTTCTACATACGCTTTCACCATATACATCCTTTCTTCAAGTAGAAATTATACTTCACTTTCCTTTTGTAAAGTCAACCCGACGGTAGAGGTTCTAACCTCAATCTTCCATATACTTTTTGTACATCTATCAATATCAAGCTTCAAACCTCAACCTTCTCTTACTCTCGTTGGCTACCTTATGTACCTCTTGGTATATATGAACGAGCTTCACAACCGCACTCGTATGCCTTCAGGCAAAATTCCCAACCATAATCACAAAAAGATCCACTCATTACTCCACCAATTACTAACATCGTAATTCCAAGCTTGAAGCGTTGCCCTAATCTAGGTCCTCCCTTTCACGTCATAGCCACCATATCTCTTCCATGTGAGTTTGACGCCTCTCTCTCATCTTTTGTTTGCGAAAACATACCCTCCATTTCATTAGAACAACCATACTATGCATCCTCTTATAATACTCCAGTCTACGCACCACAAATAATGTAAATGTCACCTTCCTCTTGATCTACTAGTTGTCTTTACCATGATCAAACCTTAAAACTTCTAATCCGGGTCTTTCTCCCATGTGCCGTTCTCCCATGTGCCGTTCTCATGACCTAAGAAGGTCGTAAAGGGTCAACTTCAACCTCCCCTAGGAGGTTTGTACAACTACTTGCTTGAACTCATTCAACATTATTTGATTTAAGACCACTGTACTTCCATTGACGTACTTCCTTACCATTGACATTGATCCACCGCGAATACTTTAACATCTTGTTGTCGATCCTCTATATGCCCATAGTCTTGTTTATTCATACCCCCTACACTCATCAATAGACAACCCACACCTTTGTGTTCTCAGTTGTCACTGGTCAGCTTATAGTTGACCTTCTTCAAGGTCAATGACTTATCATTCTGCTACACTTTCGATGTTACCATTCTCATGAAGGCTACCCTCCCCGGGTACTCTGCCTTAAACTTCACTAGCTCATTTTACTCTTCACACCCTTCCTTAACTCTTTCTACGTTCCACACTTCCTTCCACTTCTCTAAGATAATTATAACTTCCCAGCTCTTTCGCGTCATATGACCCACTTCATAGGCTTAACCGCCCTTCATAATGTTTTGCAAAAGCACCTCTCAAATATTCTGACATTAAATAGCACCCACTCGCGTTCCTCTTGCTGGTATCTTAAGACTTTCACGCCTGGCTCGATCACTTTTCTCATCTTGACTCCAAAGCTTAGGAGCGTCTAAGGAAAGCTTCACTTCCCGTAATGGAACACCACCTTTAACCTTGTTAGAATGTACTCATCTCCTCTTGATTCACATCTTTAGTTGTACACGCGTCTTCTTGAAGAACTTGGGTTTGTTCTCACCCTTGGTCTCGTCGTTGTTCAATTATGGCCCCCTTAGAACCGTTTCTACACTTTAATTTTGCTCCTTTTTCTTGTATTGCTCCCATCTTGATTTCTCTTAAGTCGTCCCGAATTTTCCTTTCACTTGATCGTCATTTGTTTACCTCATCTCTAATCCTCCTCTTCGACCTTCTCTTAAAGGAGTCCGAGAAACGTCGTGGTGTTCGTTAGCACGAAAAGCTCAACTCGATAGCTTGAGCACAATCAATTCCGTATGTATACTATCCTAAGCCAAAAGGCGTTGTCCAAAGGGCGATGATAGCTTTCTATCATCTTAGCTATAAGGTCCACTATCACTAATATGAAATTAGCATACCATATGTTTATATATATATATATATATATATATATATATATATATATATATATATATATATATATAAAAGTCCTATATTCACATCACTAATAATATATCACATCCGGAAATCCATAACAAAAATACAAGGTCAAACAACATACAATAATCCACATATATCACTATACATATATATCAAGTCCATAATGCAACTACAATCCACATATACATATCTACATATGTTTCATATATACATATATATATATACTAAAAATCCAATAAACTACGCTGCCAAGATCCGCGGAAGGAGTGGTGGTCCGTACATTCTACCCCGACTCATGCATGTGATTTTGAAAACGAAAACTCAGAACCCGCGGGGTTCTGTTTATTCCTTATTCGGCCTTTAGAAGATTGCGAGTACCATTGTTGTCAACCTAGGGCTCTGATACCACTTTTGTAACACCCCGAATCCGCGGGACTCGGGATGCTACGGGTTGGGACCTCACAATGGGTCCCGACCCTTAGCCTGACAACAATTTCACCGGATCTTTCAACATGGCACAAATAAAGGCAAACCAAAATTCCTTTTAATGCAAATGATAAGAAACCCGAAGGAAAACAACAAAAGACTTCAGCCGATAATCAACACCAAAGATCAAAACGCCATACACACGGCATACCAACATAATAAACGAAGAATAAAACACAACCCGACTCTAACCAACACTCACTCCTAAAATGTACGGAACCCCGGCTGCCCACTCTTCTGGATCTCTCGGCCGCTTTCCTAACCTGCAAGGCAATCTACAACAATATCGGTATAAAACCGTTAGCTAGCATTCAAGGCATTAGAATCATGGTATTGGCACATACACACATAAGGCATCATAAACACACAACATGTTCCAAAACACACAATCCGATTTATTATCTTTTTTTTTTTAAGTTATTCCATTACTAATTTCCATTTAGTTGTGGCACGGAAATCACAAGGATCCCGCCCTTGTCCCCTTTCACCAAACATGGTTTGGGCTAGATGCGAATCAGCATCACCTGTTGGACTGGTCGCAAGGCACCTCCCGACCATCCCCATTTTGGGCCGGACATAGTGGTCACCGCCCGTTATCATACACTTGGGCCAAATATAAACATATAAAGTCGGTGGTCCTATTACCGGTTTAGATGTTATAACAGAAGCAATAAACACACACATAAACAATAAACACACACCACCAAACACGCATTGAAACTAATACAGAGAATACGAGCTAAGTAAGTCCGAAGACTTACCTTGTCCCAAAGATAATCCCGCTAACCATCGCTCTCAACTTCCCGTAGGAAGGCACTCAACGCCTGGTCAAGACAAGGCACACAATCAACATCTCTCTCACATGCTAAAAGTCCTTAGACTTCTAGTCCCAATGATCTCGCAAGATCATAAACCAAACCATGATAGGATACTCTCGTTCTAGTCCACAACCTCAACAATCATACAAATTCAACCCCTAAATTCTCACAAGCTCAACATACAACTTAAAGCCATAAACGACCTCACAAGATAATATCAACTCCTCAAGCCTTACAACATTTCACAATCCTCAACCACTACTTGGTATTCACTCTAAGTTATGCTATATCCAACCTAGCATGATACTACTACTAATACTAAACATAACTAGATCGAGGGGAAAGAATACTCACACGACGTCAAAAGATGGAAGTCGTTCAACGGATGTCGAATTGGACTTGTTAGGCCTTTATCGGGGCGCTTCCGAACCTAGCACCAAACTAAACAAATTTAGCTCATATGCTAAATTTGAAGGGAATATATAATATAAATAAATCTAAGGAAAACTCGTTTTCAAAAGTCAACGTTAAAACTCGTTAAACCCTTCCGCGGCGAAAATATGAAATCAACTCACTTGGTTGTAAACACGAAATTACAACTCGAACCATAAACCGGATTTAAAATCGGTAATTATATTTTCCGGATAATCTAAACAACATCATAAACCCAATGGTAAAACTCTTTCTCAAAGCCAAGGGTAAACAAAACCGTTCAACCATTTTCCGGGCAAAATATACAATCTTGTAAATGCGGGTCATAAACCGTAAATTAACCTTGGGCTATTTTCCAAAATATCACATCAGTAGGGCATAATGTCACATTCCAAAAATCTGGGTTAAATCTGTAAATACAAATTACTGGGTCACTTTTGTAATTAACCACAAATGAAGGGGGTGCGCTGTGAATGTCTAATTTAGGGTTTCTCAACCTCCTTTTAATGGCTGCAGCATTGGGGAGAAGAGATCCACGGCGGCTGGGCTGTGCAGCGGCTCCGACGGCGAGGCGAAGGCGAAGGCGAAGGCGGTCTGGTGGCCCTTCATCCCCGGCGACAGACGGCGGCACAGAGGAGGCGGCTCTCTCAGCCTCGCGGGATTCGTTGCAACAGGGGAGTCGTGCAGAGGACTGGGAGGGGAATTTCAAAGGGCAGCGGCGCAAGGCTCCGGTTCCAGGGGAAGGCGGCTCCGATGGCTCCTCTGGCGGTTGCAGAAGGGTAGCGGACGGCCAATGGGATCCGGCGTTTGGCTGGGCTGCCAGTTTTATACCCGACAGAGAGAAGAAGGAAAGGTAAGGAGGGAGAGGGTTGCTGAGAAACAGAGGGTGAGAGAATGCAGAGGGTGTTTCTGCTTGCTGTTGCTGCTTGCTGTTGCAGGTGAAGAGAAGAATGTAAGGGAGTTGCTGCTGTTTGTTGTTTGCTGCTGCTTGGTCTGATTTGAAACAGAGGAGACACATAGGGAGGGAAGGTTGCTGCTTGAGTCGTGTTCATCATAGAGTTGAGAGGGAGATGCAAAGCAGGGTGATGGTTGGAGGAACTTGCAGATCAAAGAGCAAGTGGTTTCGAGCTGGGAAGATCAGAGGGTTGGAGCATGTGATGAGAGCAGATGGAGGTTGAGGGGTCAAGTGCAGAGCACAGGCGGCAGTAGTGAGGGGAGAGCGAGGAGTCGGTTGCGTGCTCACCAGCCAGGAGAGAGTGGGGAAAATAAAAAAAATTTAAAAATTTAAAAAAATAAATAAATAAATAAAATAATAGATAAAGGAAAAGAGTAATTAAATAACTCGCTCAAAGAGTTCGGAACAGGATTTTCGAGTCGGAAAGATTTTTCGAACCTTTCCGAAAGTAAACCACAAAATAAATATACTGAAAATATATACTCGTAAAAATTATAGTTTTCGATATATATAAATTGCTCCCGTAAAATATATTATTGATAATAATATAACGGTATCATACGAATAATATGTATATATATATATATATCAAAACTCGTAAAATTCAAATGACGACGTGAAAATACTCGGAAAATATATTGAGGCCATTAAAATATTTGACAAAATACGAAAAAATAAATATTGAAAACGCACCCAATAAACGGGTCGTTACACTCGGATAACTCCATCTTTTCAAGGGTTTGGTGAGTCCGACTACATTCATCTATAATGTTTGCCTATATGAGTTATGTTAGTATTTTGAATCTTCTTTGCTATATGTTCTTCAAGGTGATGTTTGATTAAGGTGATAGTGTAGCACTCATACCTTCATGATGAGTTCGATGTGAAGAAAATGCACCATCTTTGAGTATGTGTCAATCAATGAGTGATAATATTGATGTATGTTGAGCAATGTAGTGACCACGTGATAGACGAATGAAGTTGTCTCCCGAATAAATATGACTTACATTTAATATTGTGGAATTGACAATTGGGATCTATCTTACATGCATGTTATGGCGATCTAGATTCTAAAAAAAACTTTATCTATTGCTATATATCATCTATTTTCATCCATTCTACTAGCGAATTTCGAGTTATCCAAAGATCCAAACTTTCACCTTTCTTTCTCCCATATCTTCTAAAATGTTTTACGAAGCAGGCGCGCATAATTCCTCTTGGTAATCGGTTGACCAACCTGAGGGTGCTCAAGCTTGCTTTGATTTTGTCTCTAGCTATTTATTTATTGATTTTTGGTTTAAACTCGCGTTTTAACCTGGTTGACCAGACCTTAATTGGTCGACCAGGTCTCTCGTTCTTTGATTTTTGGTTTGTTTGAGTTCTTTACCTTTTGCACATATTTATGTTATTTTATTTATTTTAGTTTTCTTAATTTTTTTATCAAAGCGAGACATCCCGTGTTCGATCCTGATTCCATATACTACAATGGGTCTTGTAATTATTGGTGAGATTTGTGACTCACACTTCAACCCTCGTCAAAGACCAAATGTCATATGAACTAGTCAATCCATGTTTGAGCAACTACAAATGATAGCATATTTTCATGTTATCCTTTTTGTTGGCGTTTGTAAGTTTAAAGGAGAGAGAAAAGAGAGAGATATTGTAACATAATATTTTTGCTGTGTATAGTGTGATGTATCAATGTTGTATTTATACAACCTGTGTAACTAATTTAGTTACATTCCTATACCCAACACTTTTAGATGTATTTTTTATGTATTTTTCTTTAGTTTTGCATGGAATAGACATCATCTTAACTTATGCTTTAAATGTCAAAAAATGTCTACTTTCATTATGTTTTAGGTATACATATAGGTGATTTATGTGTGTTTTCTTTAGTGATTTATGTCAAGAAAAGCTGGCAAGAAAGTTCAATGTAGCTCGTGTGGAGCATCGAGCTCGACCTAAGCGTATCAATCCAGTTGAAATAAGAAGCATTTTTAAATTTCAACGGAATGTTCCAAAAACTTCCGAAACAGTAGAGAAGCGCGATCAGTGTCACTTACACGAACTTGATACCACGACAGATAATAATATTATTGTATCCGATTGATAGGGATCATATATATATATATATATATATTATCGCGAGGATAATTACACTAAGTAATAGAAATACAATTATGTTGTAATGAAATAAATCTATTTTTATCTTAATTGTTAGTGAAGAAGTCACAAAGTAGTTGAAAATTTGGTAAAGAAAGAGCGTAAGTGGATTGAGGAGAAAAGAGGGGTTGGCCAACTACTTCATACACCACACTATTTAACAAATAAAGCAATCCCTATCCACCTAACGGATACCAGTTGACTATAGTCAATAGGACAAACTCATCTAACATATTTAAAGTTCCATTAGTCACAATATAACGGGAGGGCGTTCAAGCATATAGACGTTAGATCCGAACTTTATGTACAAAACCGGCGAATTTTAATATAGAGAATAATACGCCAATTTATATAATAATCAATACGAGACTCACGTATTAAAAAAACATTTCTAAAAATACACATACTCAACATTACATTAAAGCATAATCTCTACAAAAGGCTTCCACAAAAATGTATAGCTTAAATACACTCATAAATATAATGGATTCACATGTATTACAATTGCACAACGTTTAATTTTATTTGTATATGTAACTGGAAAAAAAATTGTGAAAAAAATTAACATCCAACCAATACAAACATAACTTTATCTATTATATATATATATATATATATATATATATATATATATATATATATATTATCTTATCTTATATCTATTAAAGCAGAAACCTCTATTGCTATGTGTCAACGTTAAGTTTCTCGAAGCCTAAAAAATTATTTTAAAAAGTGATTTCTAAATGTTAAATAAATTGAAAATTGATTTCTAAATTTTTTAAAAACTATTTAAATAAATAATTTTATAAAAATAGTTTTTAAATTTTTACGAATTTTTTTTACCAACAAGCATATCTTAACAAATCTATATTTATATCTATTTTATATATTAAAGCAGACCGTGAACTTACACATGACACAGTTTCGTGGAGTCATGTCATCGAATTTACACGTGTCAACTTTTTGTAAAGTCATGCTCCACCATATTAAATCAATTTATTTTAACATTACCTATTTTAAAATAATTTACTAATAGCTTGACCAGATTCTATCCTAACAAACTCTAATTTAAATAATTAATTAATTAATATTTTACTTAAATGCATAAAAGCTTCTACGCTATAATTTGAATAATTGATTAATTATTTTAATTTAAATAGGGAAAATATAAGAAAAGATATTATAATTTGACGACTTATATTTTTTAATTTATAATTGAACTTTATATTTTCTTAAACTTAAAGAATTTAATTTTAAATTTAATTTTATTTTTGCAATCTAATTTTAAAAATATTAAAATTTGACAACTTATATTTTTTAACTTATAATTGAACTATATCCTTTCTTAAACTTAAAGAATTTAATTTAATTTTATATTTAATTTAATTTTGTTTACTTATATGTCAATTGAACTTATAAACTTTTTTTTTTTTAACTTTTA